>OZ020256.1:12049834-13249834 GCA_963971285.1 Astropecten irregularis | reverse complement strand
GAATGTACTTTGCGCAAAAAGTCATCGGTTAACCTATAGAAAATTGAAAAGAAAATGAAAATGGAAGTTTTCACCTTTATTTTGCCGTATTGGTCGATTGCCTCAGAAACTTCTGAGTATTTTTAATATTTTTTTGAAATTGGCCATTTTGCGTGGGAGCCTATGGGAATTTATTTACTGGTCTGCACCCTATATAGCGAAATCCAAGATGGCGGCATGCCGTTGCAATTTTGCCCTTTAAATGTCGCTAAAGTGAACTGTAGGCAGAAAATATTGACGGACACAACTTTTGCACTATCTGACATGTCGTTTTCAACTATTAGTTTCCTTTTAAATCCATTAAAATTACCATAAATTAGATTTTTCCGAAATAAAGCATACGGCGGCCATGTTTGCCATAGTCAACGCGCGTGCGTGTAAATGCTTGGGGATTCCCCTGCGTAAATAACTGTATTTTCGCTTTGGAGTGGACTGAGTTTGAATTATTTCGGCAAAACAAATATGGGTTAGGATTTTCATTTGTTTGTGCATGTTTTCAGCCTTTTTAGTGAAGTTCTTTATATTCATGCAAAGACAAAAGAGCATAGCAAAGAGGGTTACCCGTGACGAGGGTAGCAACTTTTGGCCAGTGATATTGTTGCGCGTTTGCTTTATCAAACACCTTTTCTTTGACCCCCAAGTCAGTCAACTATCCCAAAAACCGGGGAAAAAAATTATAAAAACATCAGTCTTGCAAACAAGATGCGGAGAGTCCTCAAAAATAGTCCAACCCTAGTTGCCCTAACCCTAGCGAACCTAACCCTAGCGAGCCTAACCCTAGCTAGAGTCCACTTGCTGGACCAATTCTTGTTAGCCTTCTTGTTCCCCCCCCCCCCCCCCCCCCGAAATAAATTGTCGCATAGCCCTGGCCACCCGTCACAACCCCTGGCTGTGAACTCAACAATCTTGAAGCATTCAACGATTGCTCCTTGCTTACTTTGAAGACTTGTAATATTAAAAAAGGAACTGCGATGCACATATCGATCCATGGATGCATTACATAATGGATACCGTGCTAAAACTGCATAAACAAAATGGCCGCCCCTCCTCCAAGATTGGCCTGTATTTCGAAAAGGGTTCAATTGTGTTCAATTTTTTTTGCAGATTCATGGTCAGTGAACACTTCCCTTTGTCTTAAGGGTGGTTTTATAAGAAAATAAAATACTTTATGCACTATAAAGGGTGCAGACCAGTAAATAGGCCCAAATCGGTCCGCGGAGCTCATTAATTTTTTGTATACCCTCAAAATCTTTTCTCTTAAAGCGTCTGGTGAGCCCTACGTGGTAAGTCTTGTAGACAAAATGGATGGAACCCGATCACCAGAGTTTGGACTTTCACCTCTGAGCCGTTTGGATGAAATCAGGCCCTAAATTCGCTCTATTTTTTCCCTGTAGTGGAGGGGTACTATTTTTGGTCTGGCACCGGTCAATTCGGCCATTTTAGGGGTATTTTTCTTTGAATGTACTTTGCGCAAAAAGTCATCGGTTAACCTATAGAAAATTGAAAAGAAAATGAAAATGGAAGTTTTCACCTTTATTTTGCCGTATTGGTCGATTGCCTCAGAAACTTCTGAGTATTTTTAATATTTTTTTGAAATTGGCCATTTTGCGTGGGAGCCTATGGGAATTTATTTACTGGTCTGCACCCTATATAGCGAAATCCAAGATGGCGGCATGCCGTTGCAATTTTGCCCTTTAAATGTCGCTAAAGTGAACTGTAGGCAGAAAATATTGACGGACACAACTTTTGCACTATCTGACATGTCGTTTTCAACTATTAGTTTCCTTTTAAATCCATTAAAATTACCATAAATTAGATTTTTCCGAAATAAAGCATACGGCGGCCATGTTTGCCATAGTCAACGCGCGTGCGTGTAAATGCTTGGGGATTCCCCTGCGTAAATAACTGTATTTTCGCTTTGGAGTGGACTGAGTTTGAATTATTTCGGCAAAACAAATATGGGTTAGGATTTTCATTTGTTTGTGCATGTTTTCAGCCTTTTTAGTGAAGTTCTTTATATTCATGCAAAGACAAAAGAGCATAGCAAAGAGGGTTACCCGTGACGAGGGTAGCAACTTTTGGCCAGTGATATTGTTGCGCGTTTGCTTTATCAAACACCTTTTCTTTGACCCCCAAGTCAGTCAACTATCCCAAAAACCGGGGAAAAAAATTATAAAAACATCAGTCTTGCAAACAAGATGCGGAGAGTCCTCAAAAATAGTCCAACCCTAGTTGCCCTAACCCTAGCGAACCTAACCCTAGCGAGCCTAACCCTAGCTAGAGTCCACTTGCTGGACCAATTCTTGTTAGCCTTCTTGTTCCCCCCCCCCCCCCCCCCCCCGAAATAAATTGTCGCATAGCCCTGGCCACCCGTCACAACCCCTGGCTGTGAACTCAACAATCTTGAAGCATTCAACGATTGCTCCTTGCTTACTTTGAAGACTTGTAATATTAAAAAAGGAACTGCGATGCACATATCGATCCATGGATGCATTACATAATGGATACCGTGCTAAAACTGCATAAACAAAATGGCCGCCCCTCCTCCAAGATTGGCCTGTATTTCGAAAAGGGTTCAATTTTGTTCAATTTTTTTTGCAGATTCATGGTCAGTGAACACTTCCCTTTGTCTTAAGGGTGGTTTTATAAGAAAATAAAATACTTTATGCACTATAAAGGGTGCAGACCAGTAAATAGGCCCAAATCGGTCCGCGGAGCTCATTAATTTTTTGTATACCCTCAAAATCTTTTCTCTTAAAGCGTCTGGTGAGCCCTACGTGGTAAGTCTTGTAGACAAAATGGATGGAACCCGATCACCAGAGTTTGGACTTTCACCTCTGAGCCGTTTGGATGAAATCAGGCCCTAAATTCGCTCTATTTTTTCCCTGTAGTGGAGGGGTACTATTTTTGGTCTGGCACCGGTCAATTCGGCCATTTTAGGGGTATTTTTCTTTGAATGTACTTTGCGCAAAAAGTCATCGGTTAACCTATAGAAAATTGAAAAGAAAATGAAAATGGAAGTTTTCACCTTTATTTTGCCGTATTGGTCGATTGCCTCAGAAACTTCTGAGTATTTTTAATATTTTTTTGAAATTGGCCATTTTGCGTGGGAGCCTATGGGAATTTATTTACTGGTCTGCACCCTATATAGCGAAATCCAAGATGGCGGCATGCCGTTGCAATTTTGCCCTTTAAATGTCGCTAAAGTGAACTGTAGGCAGAAAATATTGACGGACACAACTTTTGCACTATCTGACATGTCGTTTTCAACTATTAGTTTCCTTTTAAATCCATTAAAATTACCATAAATTAGATTTTTCCGAAATAAAGCATACGGCGGCCATGTTTGCCATAGTCAACGCGCGTGCGTGTAAATGCTTGGGGATTCCCCTGCGTAAATAACTGTATTTTCGCTTTGGAGTGGACTGAGTTTGAATTATTTCGGCAAAACAAATATGGGTTAGGATTTTCATTTGTTTGTGCATGTTTTCAGCCTTTTTAGTGAAGTTCTTTATATTCATGCAAAGACAAAAGAGCATAGCAAAGAGGGTTACCCGTGACGAGGGTAGCAACTTTTGGCCAGTGATATTGTTGCGCGTTTGCTTTATCAAACACCTTTTCTTTGACCCCCAAGTCAGTCAACTATCCCAAAAACCGGGGAAAAAAATTATAAAAACATCAGTCTTGCAAACAAGATGCGGAGAGTCCTCAAAAATAGTCCAACCCTAGTTGCCCTAACCCTAGCGAACCTAACCCTAGCGAGCCTAACCCTAGCTAGAGTCCACTTGCTGGACCAATTCTTGTTAGCCTTCTTGTTCCCCCCCCCCCCCCCGAAATAAATTGTCGCATAGCCCTGGCCACCCGTCACAACCCCTGGCTGTGAACTCAACAATCTTGAAGCATTCAACGATTGCTCCTTGCTTACTTTGAAGACTTGTAATATTAAAAAAGGAACTGCGATGCACATATCGATCCATGGATGCATTACATAATGGATACCGTGCTAAAACTGCATAAACAAAATGGCCGCCCCTCCTCCAAGATTGGCCTGTATTTCGAAAAGGGTTCAATTTTGTTCAATTTTTTTTGCAGATTCATGGTCAGTGAACACTTCCCTTTGTCTTAAGGGTGGTTTTATAAGAAAATAAAATACTTTATGCACTATAAAGGGTGCAGACCAGTAAATAGGCCCAAATCGGTCCGCGGAGCTCATTAATTTTTTGTATACCCTCAAAATCTTTTCTCTTAAAGCGTCTGGTGAGCCCTACGTGGTAAGTCTTGTAGACAAAATGGATGGAACCCGATCACCAGAGTTTGGACTTTCACCTCTGAGCCGTTTGGATGAAATCAGGCCCTAAATTCGCTCTATTTTTTCCCTGTAGTGGAGGGGTACTATTTTTGGTCTGGCACCGGTCAATTCGGCCATTTTAGGGGTATTTTTCTTTGAATGTACTTTGCGCAAAAAGTCATCGGTTAACCTATAGAAAATTGAAAAGAAAATGAAAATGGAAGTTTTCACCTTTATTTTGCCGTATTGGTCGATTGCCTCAGAAACTTCTGAGTATTTTTAATATTTTTTTGAAATTGGCCATTTTGCGTGGGAGCCTATGGGAATTTATTTACTGGTCTGCACCCTATATAGCGAAATCCAAGATGGCGGCATGCCGTTGCAATTTTGCCCTTTAAATGTCGCTAAAGTGAACTGTAGGCAGAAAATATTGACGGACACAACTTTTGCACTATCTGACATGTCGTTTTCAACTATTAGTTTCCTTTTAAATCCATTAAAATTACCATAAATTAGATTTTTCCGAAATAAAGCATACGGCGGCCATGTTTGCCATAGTCAACGCGCGTGCGTGTAAATGCTTGGGGATTCCCCTGCGTAAATAACTGTATTTTCGCTTTGGAGTGGACTGAGTTTGAATTATTTCGGCAAAACAAATATGGGTTAGGATTTTCATTTGTTTGTGCATGTTTTCAGCCTTTTTAGTGAAGTTCTTTATATTCATGCAAAGACAAAAGAGCATAGCAAAGAGGGTTACCCGTGACGAGGGTAGCAACTTTTGGCCAGTGATATTGTTGCGCGTTTGCTTTATCAAACACCTTTTCTTTGACCCCCAAGTCAGTCAACTATCCCAAAAACCGGGGAAAAAAATTATAAAAACATCAGTCTTGCAAACAAGATGCGGAGAGTCCTCAAAAATAGTCCAACCCTAGTTGCCCTAACCCTAGCGAACCTAACCCTAGCGAGCCTAACCCTAGCTAGAGTCCACTTGCTGGACCAATTCTTGTTAGCCTTCTTGTTCCCCCCCCCCCCCCCCCCGAAATAAATTGTCGCATAGCCCTGGCCACCCGTCACAACCCCTGGCTGTGAACTCAACAATCTTGAAGCATTCAACGATTGCTCCTTGCTTACTTTGAAGACTTGTAATATTAAAAAAGGAACTGCGATGCACATATCGATCCATGGATGCATTACATAATGGATACCGTGCTAAAACTGCATAAACAAAATGGCCGCCCCTCCTCCAAGATTGGCCTGTATTTCGAAAAGGGTTCAATTTTGTTCAATTTTTTTTGCAGATTCATGGTCAGTGAACACTTCCCTTTGTCTTAAGGGTGGTTTTATAAGAAAATAAAATACTTTATGCACTATAAAGGGTGCAGACCAGTAAATAGGCCCAAATCGGTCCGCGGAGCTCATTAATTTTTTGTATACCCTCAAAATCTTTTCTCTTAAAGCGTCTGGTGAGCCCTACGTGGTAAGTCTTGTAGACAAAATGGATGGAACCCGATCACCAGAGTTTGGACTTTCACCTCTGAGCCGTTTGGATGAAATCAGGCCCTAAATTCGCTCTATTTTTTCCCTGTAGTGGAGGGGTACTATTTTTGGTCTGGCACCGGTCAATTCGGCCATTTTAGGGGTATTTTTCTTTGAATGTACTTTGCGCAAAAAGTCATCGGTTAACCTATAGAAAATTGAAAAGAAAATGAAAATGGAAGTTTTCACCTTTATTTTGCCGTATTGGTCGATTGCCTCAGAAACTTCTGAGTATTTTTAATATTTTTTTGAAATTGGCCATTTTGCGTGGGAGCCTATGGGAATTTATTTACTGGTCTGCACCCTATATAGCGAAATCCAAGATGGCGGCATGCCGTTGCAATTTTGCCCTTTAAATGTCGCTAAAGTGAACTGTAGGCAGAAAATATTGACGGACACAACTTTTGCACTATCTGACATGTCGTTTTCAACTATTAGTTTCCTTTTAAATCCATTAAAATTACCATAAATTAGATTTTTCCGAAATAAAGCATACGGCGGCCATGTTTGCCATAGTCAACGCGCGTGCGTGTAAATGCTTGGGGATTCCCCTGCGTAAATAACTGTATTTTCGCTTTGGAGTGGACTGAGTTTGAATTATTTCGGCAAAACAAATATGGGTTAGGATTTTCATTTGTTTGTGCATGTTTTCAGCCTTTTTAGTGAAGTTCTTTATATTCATGCAAAGACAAAAGAGCATAGCAAAGAGGGTTACCCGTGACGAGGGTAGCAACTTTTGGCCAGTGATATTGTTGCGCGTTTGCTTTATCAAACACCTTTTCTTTGACCCCCAAGTCAGTCAACTATCCCAAAAACCGGGGAAAAAAATTATAAAAACATCAGTCTTGCAAACAAGATGCGGAGAGTCCTCAAAAATAGTCCAACCCTAGTTGCCCTAACCCTAGCGAACCTAACCCTAGCGAGCCTAACCCTAGCTAGAGTCCACTTGCTGGACCAATTCTTGTTAGCCTTCTTGTTCCCCCCCCCCCCCCCCCCGAAATAAATTGTCGCATAGCCCTGGCCACCCGTCACAACCCCTGGCTGTGAACTCAACAATCTTGAAGCATTCAACGATTGCTCCTTGCTTACTTTGAAGACTTGTAATATTAAAAAAGGAACTGCGATGCACATATCGATCCATGGATGCATTACATAATGGATACCGTGCTAAAACTGCATAAACAAAATGGCCGCCCCTCCTCCAAGATTGGCCTGTATTTCGAAAAGGGTTCAATTTTGTTCAATTTTTTTTGCAGATTCATGGTCAGTGAACACTTCCCTTTGTCTTAAGGGTGGTTTTATAAGAAAATAAAATACTTTATGCACTATAAAGGGTGCAGACCAGTAAATAGGCCCAAATCGGTCCGCGGAGCTCATTAATTTTTTGTATACCCTCAAAATCTTTTCTCTTAAAGCGTCTGGTGAGCCCTACGTGGTAAGTCTTGTAGACAAAATGGATGGAACCCGATCACCAGAGTTTGGACTTTCACCTCTGAGCCGTTTGGATGAAATCAGGCCCTAAATTCGCTCTATTTTTTCCCTGTAGTGGAGGGGTACTATTTTTGGTCTGGCACCGGTCAATTCGGCCATTTTAGGGGTATTTTTCTTTGAATGTACTTTGCGCAAAAAGTCATCGGTTAACCTATAGAAAATTGAAAAGAAAATGAAAATGGAAGTTTTCACCTTTATTTTGCCGTATTGGTCGATTGCCTCAGAAACTTCTGAGTATTTTTAATATTTTTTTGAAATTGGCCATTTTGCGTGGGAGCCTATGGGAATTTATTTACTGGTCTGCACCCTATATAGCGAAATCCAAGATGGCGGCATGCCGTTGCAATTTTGCCCTTTAAATGTCGCTAAAGTGAACTGTAGGCAGAAAATATTGACGGACACAACTTTTGCACTATCTGACATGTCGTTTTCAACTATTAGTTTCCTTTTAAATCCATTAAAATTACCATAAATTAGATTTTTCCGAAATAAAGCATACGGCGGCCATGTTTGCCATAGTCAACGCGCGTGCGTGTAAATGCTTGGGGATTCCCCTGCGTAAATAACTGTATTTTCGCTTTGGAGTGGACTGAGTTTGAATTATTTCGGCAAAACAAATATGGGTTAGGATTTTCATTTGTTTGTGCATGTTTTCAGCCTTTTTAGTGAAGTTCTTTATATTCATGCAAAGACAAAAGAGCATAGCAAAGAGGGTTACCCGTGACGAGGGTAGCAACTTTTGGCCAGTGATATTGTTGCGCGTTTGCTTTATCAAACACCTTTTCTTTGACCCCCAAGTCAGTCAACTATCCCAAAAACCGGGGAAAAAAATTATAAAAACATCAGTCTTGCAAACAAGATGCGGAGAGTCCTCAAAAATAGTCCAACCCTAGTTGCCCTAACCCTAGCGAACCTAACCCTAGCGAGCCTAACCCTAGCTAGAGTCCACTTGCTGGACCAATTCTTGTTAGCCTTCTTGTTCCCCCCCCCCCCCCCCCCGAAATAAATTGTCGCATAGCCCTGGCCACCCGTCACAACCCCTGGCTGTGAACTCAACAATCTTGAAGCATTCAACGATTGCTCCTTGCTTACTTTGAAGACTTGTAATATTAAAAAAGGAACTGCGATGCACATATCGATCCATGGATGCATTACATAATGGATACCGTGCTAAAACTGCATAAACAAAATGGCCGCCCCTCCTCCAAGATTGGCCTGTATTTCGAAAAGGGTTCAATTTTGTTCAATTTTTTTTGCAGATTCATGGTCAGTGAACACTTCCCTTTGTCTTAAGGGTGGTTTTATAAGAAAATAAAATACTTTATGCACTATAAAGGGTGCAGACCAGTAAATAGGCCCAAATCGGTCCGCGGAGCTCATTAATTTTTTGTATACCCTCAAAATCTTTTCTCTTAAAGCGTCTGGTGAGCCCTACGTGGTAAGTCTTGTAGACAAAATGGATGGAACCCGATCACCAGAGTTTGGACTTTCACCTCTGAGCCGTTTGGATGAAATCAGGCCCTAAATTCGCTCTATTTTTTCCCTGTAGTGGAGGGGTACTATTTTTGGTCTGGCACCGGTCAATTCGGCCATTTTAGGGGTATTTTTCTTTGAATGTACTTTGCGCAAAAAGTCATCGGTTAACCTATAGAAAATTGAAAAGAAAATGAAAATGGAAGTTTTCACCTTTATTTTGCCGTATTGGTCGATTGCCTCAGAAACTTCTGAGTATTTTTAATATTTTTTTGAAATTGGCCATTTTGCGTGGGAGCCTATGGGAATTTATTTACTGGTCTGCACCCTATATAGCGAAATCCAAGATGGCGGCATGCCGTTGCAATTTTGCCCTTTAAATGTCGCTAAAGTGAACTGTAGGCAGAAAATATTGACGGACACAACTTTTGCACTATCTGACATGTCGTTTTCAACTATTAGTTTCCTTTTAAATCCATTAAAATTACCATAAATTAGATTTTTCCGAAATAAAGCATACGGCGGCCATGTTTGCCATAGTCAACGCGCGTGCGTGTAAATGCTTGGGGATTCCCCTGCGTAAATAACTGTATTTTCGCTTTGGAGTGGACTGAGTTTGAATTATTTCGGCAAAACAAATATGGGTTAGGATTTTCATTTGTTTGTGCATGTTTTCAGCCTTTTTAGTGAAGTTCTTTATATTCATGCAAAGACAAAAGAGCATAGCAAAGAGGGTTACCCGTGACGAGGGTAGCAACTTTTGGCCAGTGATATTGTTGCGCGTTTGCTTTATCAAACACCTTTTCTTTGACCCCCAAGTCAGTCAACTATCCCAAAAACCGGGGAAAAAAATTATAAAAACATCAGTCTTGCAAACAAGATGCGGAGAGTCCTCAAAAATAGTCCAACCCTAGTTGCCCTAACCCTAGCGAACCTAACCCTAGCGAGCCTAACCCTAGCTAGAGTCCACTTGCTGGACCAATTCTTGTTAGCCTTCTTGTTCCCCCCCCCCCCCCCCCGAAATAAATTGTCGCATAGCCCTGGCCACCCGTCACAACCCCTGGCTGTGAACTCAACAATCTTGAAGCATTCAACGATTGCTCCTTGCTTACTTTGAAGACTTGTAATATTAAAAAAGGAACTGCGATGCACATATCGATCCATGGATGCATTACATAATGGATACCGTGCTAAAACTGCATAAACAAAATGGCCGCCCCTCCTCCAAGATTGGCCTGTATTTCGAAAAGGGTTCAATTTTGTTCAATTTTTTTTGCAGATTCATGGTCAGTGAACACTTCCCTTTGTCTTAAGGGTGGTTTTATAAGAAAATAAAATACTTTATGCACTATAAAGGGTGCAGACCAGTAAATAGGCCCAAATCGGTCCGCGGAGCTCATTAATTTTTTGTATACCCTCAAAATCTTTTCTCTTAAAGCGTCTGGTGAGCCCTACGTGGTAAGTCTTGTAGACAAAATGGATGGAACCCGATCACCAGAGTTTGGACTTTCACCTCTGAGCCGTTTGGATGAAATCAGGCCCTAAATTCGCTCTATTTTTTCCCTGTAGTGGAGGGGTACTATTTTTGGTCTGGCACCGGTCAATTCGGCCATTTTAGGGGTATTTTTCTTTGAATGTACTTTGCGCAAAAAGTCATCGGTTAACCTATAGAAAATTGAAAAGAAAATGAAAATGGAAGTTTTCACCTTTATTTTGCCGTATTGGTCGATTGCCTCAGAAACTTCTGAGTATTTTTAATATTTTTTTGAAATTGGCCATTTTGCGTGGGAGCCTATGGGAATTTATTTACTGGTCTGCACCCTATATAGCGAAATCCAAGATGGCGGCATGCCGTTGCAATTTTGCCCTTTAAATGTCGCTAAAGTGAACTGTAGGCAGAAAATATTGACGGACACAACTTTTGCACTATCTGACATGTCGTTTTCAACTATTAGTTTCCTTTTAAATCCATTAAAATTACCATAAATTAGATTTTTCCGAAATAAAGCATACGGCGGCCATGTTTGCCATAGTCAACGCGCGTGCGTGTAAATGCTTGGGGATTCCCCTGCGTAAATAACTGTATTTTCGCTTTGGAGTGGACTGAGTTTGAATTATTTCGGCAAAACAAATATGGGTTAGGATTTTCATTTGTTTGTGCATGTTTTCAGCCTTTTTAGTGAAGTTCTTTATATTCATGCAAAGACAAAAGAGCATAGCAAAGAGGGTTACCCGTGACGAGGGTAGCAACTTTTGGCCAGTGATATTGTTGCGCGTTTGCTTTATCAAACACCTTTTCTTTGACCCCCAAGTCAGTCAACTATCCCAAAAACCGGGGAAAAAAATTATAAAAACATCAGTCTTGCAAACAAGATGCGGAGAGTCCTCAAAAATAGTCCAACCCTAGTTGCCCTAACCCTAGCGAACCTAACCCTAGCGAGCCTAACCCTAGCTAGAGTCCACTTGCTGGACCAATTCTTGTTAGCCTTCTTGTTCCCCCCCCCCCCCCCCCGAAATAAATTGTCGCATAGCCCTGGCCACCCGTCACAACCCCTGGCTGTGAACTCAACAATCTTGAAGCATTCAACGATTGCTCCTTGCTTACTTTGAAGACTTGTAATATTAAAAAAGGAACTGCGATGCACATATCGATCCATGGATGCATTACATAATGGATACCGTGCTAAAACTGCATAAACAAAATGGCCGCCCCTCCTCCAAGATTGGCCTGTATTTCGAAAAGGGTTCAATTTTGTTCAATTTTTTTTGCAGATTCATGGTCAGTGAACACTTCCCTTTGTCTTAAGGGTGGTTTTATAAGAAAATAAAATACTTTATGCACTATAAAGGGTGCAGACCAGTAAATAGGCCCAAATCGGTCCGCGGAGCTCATTAATTTTTTGTATACCCTCAAAATCTTTTCTCTTAAAGCGTCTGGTGAGCCCTACGTGGTAAGTCTTGTAGACAAAATGGATGGAACCCGATCACCAGAGTTTGGACTTTCACCTCTGAGCCGTTTGGATGAAATCAGGCCCTAAATTCGCTCTATTTTTTCCCTGTAGTGGAGGGGTACTATTTTTGGTCTGGCACCGGTCAATTCGGCCATTTTAGGGGTATTTTTCTTTGAATGTACTTTGCGCAAAAAGTCATCGGTTAACCTATAGAAAATTGAAAAGAAAATGAAAATGGAAGTTTTCACCTTTATTTTGCCGTATTGGTCGATTGCCTCAGAAACTTCTGAGTATTTTTAATATTTTTTTGAAATTGGCCATTTTGCGTGGGAGCCTATGGGAATTTATTTACTGGTCTGCACCCTATATAGCGAAATCCAAGATGGCGGCATGCCGTTGCAATTTTGCCCTTTAAATGTCGCTAAAGTGAACTGTAGGCAGAAAATATTGACGGACACAACTTTTGCACTATCTGACATGTCGTTTTCAACTATTAGTTTCCTTTTAAATCCATTAAAATTACCATAAATTAGATTTTTCCGAAATAAAGCATACGGCGGCCATGTTTGCCATAGTCAACGCGCGTGCGTGTAAATGCTTGGGGATTCCCCTGCGTAAATAACTGTATTTTCGCTTTGGAGTGGACTGAGTTTGAATTATTTCGGCAAAACAAATATGGGTTAGGATTTTCATTTGTTTGTGCATGTTTTCAGCCTTTTTAGTGAAGTTCTTTATATTCATGCAAAGACAAAAGAGCATAGCAAAGAGGGTTACCCGTGACGAGGGTAGCAACTTTTGGCCAGTGATATTGTTGCGCGTTTGCTTTATCAAACACCTTTTCTTTGACCCCCAAGTCAGTCAACTATCCCAAAAACCGGGGAAAAAAATTATAAAAACATCAGTCTTGCAAACAAGATGCGGAGAGTCCTCAAAAATAGTCCAACCCTAGTTGCCCTAACCCTAGCGAACCTAACCCTAGCGAGCCTAACCCTAGCTAGAGTCCACTTGCTGGACCAATTCTTGTTAGCCTTCTTGTTCCCCCCCCCCCCCCCCGAAATAAATTGTCGCATAGCCCTGGCCACCCGTCACAACCCCTGGCTGTGAACTCAACAATCTTGAAGCATTCAACGATTGCTCCTTGCTTACTTTGAAGACTTGTAATATTAAAAAAGGAACTGCGATGCACATATCGATCCATGGATGCATTACATAATGGATACCGTGCTAAAACTGCATAAACAAAATGGCCGCCCCTCCTCCAAGATTGGCCTGTATTTCGAAAAGGGTTCAATTTTGTTCAATTTTTTTTGCAGATTCATGGTCAGTGAACACTTCCCTTTGTCTTAAGGGTGGTTTTATAGAAAATAAAATACTTTATGCACTATAAATAGCGAAATCCAAGATGGCGGCATGCCGTTGCAATTTTGCCCTTTAAATGTCGCTAAAGTGAACTGTAGGCAGAAAATATTGACGGACACAACTTTTGCACTATCTGACATGTCGTTTTCAACTATTAGTTTCCTTTTAAATCCATTAAAATTACCATAAATTAGATTTTTCCGAAATAAAGCATACGGCGGCCATGTTTGCCATAGTCAACGCGCGTGCGTGTAAATGCTTGGGGATTCCCCTGCGTAAATAACTGTATTTTCGCTTTGGAGTGGACTGAGTTTGAATTATTTCGGCAAAACAAATATGGGTTAGGATTTTCATTTGTTTGTGCATGTTTTCAGCCTTTTTAGTGAAGTTCTTTATATTCATGCAAAGACAAAAGAGCATAGCAAAGAGGGTTACCCGTGACGAGGGTAGCAACTTTTGGCCAGTGATATTGTTGCGCGTTTGCTTTATCAAACACCTTTTCTTTGACCCCCAAGTCAGTCAACTATCCCAAAAACCGGGGAAAAAAATTATAAAAACATCAGTCTTGCAAACAAGATGCGGAGAGTCCTCAAAAATAGTCCAACCCTAGTTGCCCTAACCCTAGCGAACCTAACCCTAGCGAGCCTAACCCTAGCTAGAGTCCACTTGCTGGACCAATTCTTGTTAGCCTTCTTGTTCCCCCCCCCCCCCCCCGAAATAAATTGTCGCATAGCCCTGGCCACCCGTCACAACCCCTGGCTGTGAACTCAACAATCTTGAAGCATTCAACGATTGCTCCTTGCTTACTTTGAAGACTTGTAATATTAAAAAAGGAACTGCGATGCACATATCGATCCATGGATGCATTACATAATGGATACCGTGCTAAAACTGCATAAACAAAATGGCCGCCCCTCCTCCAAGATTGGCCTGTATTTCGAAAAGGGTTCAATTTTGTTCAATTTTTTTTGCAGATTCATGGTCAGTGAACACTTCCCTTTGTCTTAAGGGTGGTTTTATAAGAAAATAAAATACTTTATGCACTATAAAGGGTGCAGACCAGTAAATAGGCCCAAATCGGTCCGCGGAGCTCATTAATTTTTTGTATACCCTCAAAATCTTTTCTCTTAAAGCGTCTGGTGAGCCCTACGTGGTAAGTCTTGTAGACAAAATGGATGGAACCCGATCACCAGAGTTTGGACTTTCACCTCTGAGCCGTTTGGATGAAATCAGGCCCTAAATTCGCTCTATTTTTTCCCTGTAGTGGAGGGGTACTATTTTTGGTCTGGCACCGGTCAATTCGGCCATTTTAGGGGTATTTTTCTTTGAATGTACTTTGCGCAAAAAGTCATCGGTTAACCTATAGAAAATTGAAAAGAAAATGAAAATGGAAGTTTTCACCTTTATTTTGCCGTATTGGTCGATTGCCTCAGAAACTTCTGAGTATTTTTAATATTTTTTTGAAATTGGCCATTTTGCGTGGGAGCCTATGGGAATTTATTTACTGGTCTGCACCCTATATAGCGAAATCCAAGATGGCGGCATGCCGTTGCAATTTTGCCCTTTAAATGTCGCTAAAGTGAACTGTAGGCAGAAAATATTGACGGACACAACTTTTGCACTATCTGACATGTCGTTTTCAACTATTAGTTTCCTTTTAAATCCATTAAAATTACCATAAATTAGATTTTTCCGAAATAAAGCATACGGCGGCCATGTTTGCCATAGTCAACGCGCGTGCGTGTAAATGCTTGGGGATTCCCCTGCGTAAATAACTGTATTTTCGCTTTGGAGTGGACTGAGTTTGAATTATTTCGGCAAAACAAATATGGGTTAGGATTTTCATTTGTTTGTGCATGTTTTCAGCCTTTTTAGTGAAGTTCTTTATATTCATGCAAAGACAAAAGAGCATAGCAAAGAGGGTTACCCGTGACGAGGGTAGCAACTTTTGGCCAGTGATATTGTTGCGCGTTTGCTTTATCAAACACCTTTTCTTTGACCCCCAAGTCAGTCAACTATCCCAAAAACCGGGGAAAAAAATTATAAAAACATCAGTCTTGCAAACAAGATGCGGAGAGTCCTCAAAAATAGTCCAACCCTAGTTGCCCTAACCCTAGCGAACCTAACCCTAGCGAGCCTAACCCTAGCTAGAGTCCACTTGCTGGACCAATTCTTGTTAGCCTTCTTGTTCCCCCCCCCCCCCCCGAAATAAATTGTCGCATAGCCCTGGCCACCCGTCACAACCCCTGGCTGTGAACTCAACAATCTTGAAGCATTCAACGATTGCTCCTTGCTTACTTTGAAGACTTGTAATATTAAAAAAGGAACTGCGATGCACATATCGATCCATGGATGCATTACATAATGGATACCGTGCTAAAACTGCATAAACAAAATGGCCGCCCCTCCTCCAAGATTGGCCTGTATTTCGAAAAGGGTTCAATTTTGTTCAATTTTTTTTGCAGATTCATGGTCAGTGAACACTTCCCTTTGTCTTAAGGGTGGTTTTATAAGAAAATAAAATACTTTATGCACTATAAAGGGTGCAGACCAGTAAATAGGCCCAAATCGGTCCGCGGAGCTCATTAATTTTTTGTATACCCTCAAAATCTTTTCTCTTAAAGCGTCTGGTGAGCCCTACGTGGTAAGTCTTGTAGACAAAATGGATGGAACCCGATCACCAGAGTTTGGACTTTCACCTCTGAGCCGTTTGGATGAAATCAGGCCCTAAATTCGCTCTATTTTTTCCCTGTAGTGGAGGGGTACTATTTTTGGTCTGGCACCGGTCAATTCGGCCATTTTAGGGGTATTTTTCTTTGAATGTACTTTGCGCAAAAAGTCATCGGTTAACCTATAGAAAATTGAAAAGAAAATGAAAATGGAAGTTTTCACCTTTATTTTGCCGTATTGGTCGATTGCCTCAGAAACTTCTGAGTATTTTTAATATTTTTTTGAAATTGGCCATTTTGCGTGGGAGCCTATGGGAATTTATTTACTGGTCTGCACCCTATATAGCGAAATCCAAGATGGCGGCATGCCGTTGCAATTTTGCCCTTTAAATGTCGCTAAAGTGAACTGTAGGCAGAAAATATTGACGGACACAACTTTTGCACTATCTGACATGTCGTTTTCAACTATTAGTTTCCTTTTAAATCCATTAAAATTACCATAAATTAGATTTTTCCGAAATAAAGCATACGGCGGCCATGTTTGCCATAGTCAACGCGCGTGCGTGTAAATGCTTGGGGATTCCCCTGCGTAAATAACTGTATTTTCGCTTTGGAGTGGACTGAGTTTGAATTATTTCGGCAAAACAAATATGGGTTAGGATTTTCATTTGTTTGTGCATGTTTTCAGCCTTTTTAGTGAAGTTCTTTATATTCATGCAAAGACAAAAGAGCATAGCAAAGAGGGTTACCCGTGACGAGGGTAGCAACTTTTGGCCAGTGATATTGTTGCGCGTTTGCTTTATCAAACACCTTTTCTTTGACCCCCAAGTCAGTCAACTATCCCAAAAACCGGGGAAAAAAATTATAAAAACATCAGTCTTGCAAACAAGATGCGGAGAGTCCTCAAAAATAGTCCAACCCTAGTTGCCCTAACCCTAGCGAACCTAACCCTAGCGAGCCTAACCCTAGCTAGAGTCCACTTGCTGGACCAATTCTTGTTAGCCTTCTTGTTCCCCCCCCCCCCCCCCCGAAATAAATTGTCGCATAGCCCTGGCCACCCGTCACAACCCCTGGCTGTGAACTCAACAATCTTGAAGCATTCAACGATTGCTCCTTGCTTACTTTGAAGACTTGTAATATTAAAAAAGGAACTGCGATGCACATATCGATCCATGGATGCATTACATAATGGATACCGTGCTAAAACTGCATAAACAAAATGGCCGCCCCTCCTCCAAGATTGGCCTGTATTTCGAAAAGGGTTCAATTTTGTTCCATTTTTTTTGCAGATTCATGGTCAGTGAACACTTCCCTTTGTCTTAAGGGTGGTTTTATAAGAAAATAAAATACTTTATGCACTATAAAGGGTGCAGACCAGTAAATAGGCCCAAATCGGTCCGCGGAGCTCATTAATTTTTTGTATACCCTCAAAATCTTTTCTCTTAAAGCGTCTGGTGAGCCCTACGTGGTAAGTCTTGTAGACAAAATGGATGGAACCCGATCACCAGAGTTTGGACTTTCACCTCTGAGCCGTTTGGATGAAATCAGGCCCTAAATTCGCTCTATTTTTTCCCTGTAGTGGAGGGGTACTATTTTTGGTCTGGCACCGGTCAATTCGGCCATTTTAGGGGTATTTTTCTTTGAATGTACTTTGCGCAAAAAGTCATCGGTTAACCTATAGAAAATTGAAAAGAAAATGAAAATGGAAGTTTTCACCTTTATTTTGCCGTATTGGTCGATTGCCTCAGAAACTTCTGAGTATTTTTAATATTTTTTTGAAATTGGCCATTTTGCGTGGGAGCCTATGGGAATTTATTTACTGGTCTGCACCCCTAGGGACTCTATACTGCACTCACCTTGTAAAAGAGGGCGCACTTCCGACTTCCATACGCCGAGCGCTCTATATCCTGTATAAACCCTCATCACTGATTTGATTACTTGCTTGTAGAGATCATGCTCCCCCATACACCAAAGTCCTGTTCGATCAATATTAAGTCGAAGTCCGATCTCAAAACCACGACGAGCAAAGACATAGGTTAACGCATACTAATTACAGAATATTAGAAAAGATACGAGATCACTGAAAAATTAACCTTATTGAAAAATACATCAAATAACAAAAACTTATCATTATCTTCTGAATGGATTATCAGGTACCGATTAGAACTTCGTTGCAATATACAATAGGCCTACACTACAGAAGAGATGAAAGTGCTTCAGACATTAACCATGGAATCATCTCATAACAAATCACGTGACATTAAAGGGGTACCCTATAATCAATATCTCTCTTGAAGTATGTGTCTGATGCGGTTGCAGCCATGCATTATGAATAAAAAGGGGGTGTTTTAGACTATAGGAATATATCGTACTCGTGTTGGCTTCACTAGCACGTAACATTAAAGGGGCACTCCTCAATTTAATTTTATCTTGTGTAAGACATGTAACATTATCCGATCAGGTTGAATTACCTTACATGGAAAAAAAAAGTGTTTTAGAAGAATAGTCCTAATCATGACCTGTTGTTATCAGGAAAAGTATGATAAAACATATCACGACAAAATTATATATAGCTAATAAGCTATATATAAAAAAAAACAAATTGAAAACTTTTACTGTCAATAAGCTGATAACACAAAAATAACATTTATTAAAAAATCCAGCATATCACACAAACTTCTTTAGTATTTTTTTACATGACAAAAACATCACAAAACCGGCAGATACATTATCATTCGTTTCAATAAATAACATGAATCATACTTCATCTCTCAAATAACATAAAAAAATAATGCCACTGCTAATTCAAACCTAAAAAAAAATTTACCCACAATTATTTTAAATAATGACAAAAAAGCGATTACTCTTAAACCCTTTCCGTTTTACATATCAAAAATACTCCCAAACCAACAAAAATAATTTCTTTCCATTAACAACCAAGCTTACCACCTCTCAAACTCTCAAAATATAATTCTGGAATACCGCTGCTAATTCCAATCCAAAGCAACTATTTTCCACAGCACAAAAATGACAGAATCTTGAAATAACCCCCTAATTAACACTTATTCAAGTACTCATATTATTGCCATTCTTTATCAATCATGCTAAAAATTACATAACTTTGATATCTAAACAATAATCACAACAATAATACATATATATTAATGATTACCCCCTATATTATGTTCTTTCTTCAAAATAAAACGTAAAATCTCAAAAAATAAGCACCATAAAAAATGCTGCATTCAATCTAAAACACAACAACGTACAATACCAATGATAACCAAACAAATGATGCACACAAACAATTACCTTAACATCATGTACTTACAGCAAAACAAGACATTTCAAGAAATGAGAATCAAAAAACCAAACACTCGATATGATGATGTAAAACAATGAAACAATACATATTACCAACACATCCTTCCATTACTCGTACTTACCCTTTAATTTTAAAGAGACATTAAATGAAGACACATCTCTATAAAGGCCCTACCTGTACTACTTATTATAACTACATGATTGCTTTCTCAAAACACACAAACTTTTGGAAACATAAAAAAATCACTACTCTAATTATAAAACAATAAACCCCACCTCTATTAACCATTACACCTTTATGTCCCAAAACTGTAAAATTCCTTTCACAAAACTTAGTTACTTTTTTTTTTTTTTCAATGTGTTTAATATGCCACAAAAAGTGAAAAAGCGAACAGGACCACAACAAAAACTTCCAAATACAAAATTTCTAACCAAAAAACATTTCTCACAACACTTTCAACAAGATATCATACAAAGTACTTTTCTCTAGGCCAATAGTTCACAAGTGTGTGAAGTAGATGCACCTTCAAGATACTCTTCTACAGGCAGGCAGTTAACAAGCCTGGGAAGTGCATGCACCTTCATCGCTCTTCACATCACTCAGGTCCACTGTAGGGCTAATTAAAAAATCAAGACAATTACAAAATAAACTGACAACATATGCACTGAATATGTAACAGGAGCATTATGTATATTTCGACCTCATTCCCACAAAAAAAAAAATACTATTTCAGCTTCTGACACTATAATTTGCCAAGTTAACAACTCTGCGGGCTGGTATATTCAAATGAACAAAACTTGATTACATTGTACTTTATTGTAAACAGATAATTATACAGTACCTTACCTTCCTTACAATACCCAAAATATAAATATTAATTGATAAACAACCTTTATGTATATATTATGGATATTAATTTCAAATACTATTGAAAATATTATTTAAACACACACAAAAATGTAACTTACTCAGTCATTTCCAAGACAACCTTTGATACAGTGTAGTATCTTAGTGTTGCTGGGAACGGAATATCTACATCGTCCACATTCTTGCCACCAGTAAACTTTTCAAACACCTCTGGAGTCACATAGTACTCGTCTCCATCAACATCAAAAAGAGTAATATTATATCTAAAAAGAAAATCCACAAACAAAACACTACAAACAATCACTTCATTTATCTTTGGTTTTTATCTCATAAATTATTTCACAATAACATAAACAATGCTAATATTACCCCAAACAGAGAGATTTATCAATGTAGTTGCTATAGAAATGATAATCTTACTTAATTTCTTACAACCCCCTTATAATTCATATACCACAACCAATTTCCAAATATATTTGCTGACTATACCCATTACCTATCGTCAACTACATTTTCACTGTAAAAATGACCTGCAATAGACAAACAAATGAATGCATCCAATAATGCAATCACTTCACTACCAGAAACATTTTTCCTTCCACATTCTTAGTGTCACACTTACCTTTCTTCACCAACAGTTGTTATTACTGTGTCTTTTGTGTCTTCTTTCACATCATGCTGTAGAAGAAAAAGTTCAAAACCCCTTATTACTTAATACATTCTTTTGGTTACATATTAAAGCAAAAACTCTCTTAAAATAACATAAAACACTAAAAAATTATACATGTACCATATCAATGTGACATTTATACAACACTACATAATGGTACTCAAAACATAACACACAACATATAATAAAACACACCTAAATTAATATGCTACTTAATTATTCACATACAAATTACCTGAATTTCTGAATCCTGTGTTGTATTATAGACAATCCCACTCTGGTATGGTTTGGCTTCAATGTTTGTAATTTTGACAGAAGCGTTTGTCTTCAAGTTCTCCACTGACACTGAATCTCCCCACAAATTGACAACAACTTTGTTTGCTGGTGATTTATCATCAGTCACATGCAAAACACGATGCTTATATGCACCTGCCTTCTGTGGTGATACCTGCAGAAAAAAATAAGACTTACTTATTCAATACAAATACACGTGTAGTTCATGGTCATCATGATATTCAACACATCTCTCATTATAAACAAAATTCCCCACACAAATATAAATTCACTACACGATAAATTCATAAAGAATAAATTGAACTCACCGAAGCAAGAGTTCCTTTAATGCTGAATCGTGAGTACACAGGTAGTTTAGCCACCTCCTCCAGAGGGACTACTGCAGCATTGAAATATCCCTCTTCAACTTCTGGCTCAATGTGGAAAGCTTGTGTACGGAAGATCTGAAATAATACATAAACATTCAACACCTTAAAAAATATGTCATGGTTGCCACTTCCATTCTCCCTATGCAAACACATTTCTACTTTCTAAACAGCCCACAACCACATTAAGCATCACACACAGACCTCTACATTTACAAAACAAACCTCCAATAATTGCCAATATAAAATTACACTACCACAGCTAAAAAAAAACCCTTCAATACAATATAACAATAAGCTACCTCCATGCAATAAATGATTACAAACAATTAAATACAGTCATTAAACAATTCAGGGCCTAAGCACCAAAATATAATCATAATACCAATCTTTGTATTCCCTATTTAGAACTGATCACCTAATACCCATTAACTATGACTACAAGCATCTACTTATACTTACTCTGGTCTTGGCACTTATCCGCAAAGCTGTCCCACCTCCTTGTTTGAATGTTGAATAAGCAACTAGCTTATAAAACCCGTTCTTCCTGAATTTGTGCACCATCTCCTCACGCATATACATGGACATGACGTCTTGCTGGTCTGTTACCACTTTCATAAAATAATTACCCGTCGTCCTCTCTTCCCCTTCCGTTATTACTTTCATATTCATATTCATATTGCAATCTGCCAAAAAAGAACATAAAATAGTAACTCGCACACGACAACCCATTCTCACAAAAACCAAAACAAAAACACTGCTTCTTCTTCCACTTATACTCTTTAAAGTATTATACTCCATATCCACAAAAACAACAAATTATCATGCAGCTATAACTTTACCTTCTTTCACTTGCACGTCTAGTTCTCACCACGCTGCCTGATGACTTTGAACTACAAAATGACAACTAGGCGTCACACTGTGTAATACACGTGGTAAATCTTATCAGCACCACACCACTGACACCCCCCCCCCCCCCCGCTCCGCACTAAGGCCATAAAAAAAAAAATTGTTGTATTGGCGTAACGGAGGTTTGGAAAATAGGGTAGGGCGGGCGGATTTTTTTCCTGGGGTATTAAATGCTTTTTCCCCTGTATATCACAGTATTTGACGTGTCAAATAAAGACAAGAAATGACATAACAACTTTAACCAGTCTGGTTTCCATCTTTTGCTCCTTTTAAGCTTTTAATCTGCATAGAAATTTGCAATTTTTTTTCCTTTTTTCCCCCCCCCGATTTTTATTTATTTATTTATTTATTTATTTATTTATTTTTTGGTTTAAAATGTTTACGGTCGGGGCATATTTTTGGGTCGGGCGGGTTACGCCAATACAACAATTTTTTTTTTATGGCCTAACGCTAAAAATAGCAGTCAAACTCAGACAAACATTGCAACGTGTGCTTGTGCACGTGCACGCGGCGCATGTGGCGCTATGTGACATCCGGGGATTTTGTACATGCACGAGCTGGCCAAATCACTCGTGTGACGTCATTAGTGCGGAGCGCTATTCGAAGCGCAATTGCAGTGTATTTATAATAATTATACGAAACCAAGTGACGTACTCCCTGTAATAAAAATAATCTCTTCAGACATTTCTCCCAACCCCAATCATGCAAGATGCCCAACCTCTCTGCACCAGACAGCCAGCTTGTTTACTTTCTGCCTGATGGATTAGCTCACAAGGCAATTGTGCATGCAGTCGCAATGCTCTCACAAAAATGCTTCCGTTGTTTGTGCAACAATTTTAACAATCAAACAAAGAAAATATGGTCTCATAACCAGACAAAAAAAATAAATATGGCATTAAATATTATATTCACTGGTCTCTTAACGCCAATAAGACAGGATTGGGAAAGTTCACTTATCAATCACTCAGGTCAGTCACTCAGGTGATACTACTCGTTCCCAGCTTGCGGTTGGGCCAACTTGGTCCCAAGAGATTACTACTTGCGATAAGAAGACCCCAATTCCTGGTACAGTTTGTGCAGAATACCCAAATAAAAAGCTTATTTTGGCAAACTACAAAATAATGTAGTAGTGCCGTAAGCCACAAAGATTGGCAATTTGATCAGTTTTCTAACATCAACACATAATTCCATTAGGCCTACATCCAGAGTGTTTTGTGCCCTTGATCCAAATCATTCCATATGCCCTCGAAACCATTTCCTGTCTTTGAATCAAATCTATCTCTTTGAAATCATTTGATGCTCTTAAAGGTCATACATTGTTTTTTGTCAAATAAACACAGATTCATGGGCAAAAACATTAAGAAAGATACAGACACAGGCATCTCATGTGAAATATTTTAAAAGTAATGGCCGTCATTTCTTTTATATATTTTTTTTTCAAATATTGGAATGAATTTGATTCAATGTGTGTAAACCCGGACAACACACGAACCGTTTCATGAATTAAACTTTTGAAAACATAACTTTGGTTGTCTGTGATGGCGATATACAATATGTGATTATTTTGTGTGATATATCAACTGCATAACACCTAACGTTCACGCTCGATCGTTTCTCTGTTGTTGGAACTCACAGACATTTAAATGCATAAACCTTCAGGTCCTATTCAAAACTACAGGGAATTTTCGTGATCTCCGCAGCGCCCGACTAAAATCAAAACTATGCGCAAATTCACCCCTCGTTACTGGCTTTACGCACAGTTACATATAAAAGAAAATCCCATAAATACTTCGTTAGGCTGAAGTACTACAAAGTAATGCGATGCCAACGTTTAAACCTTAAAATTATGTGCAAGCGAGAAAAAAAAACCTCAACATCTTGGCAAATACATGCACCTTATCGGAGATAGCTTGTTTTCGGCACTGCGCGTGCGCGCGCAAAGGTCAGTGCGTAAATAGCGCTCCGCACTATACTAACGCTAAAAATAGCGGTCAAACCATTGATCTTCATTAGAAAGACTTTCTTATGGAGATCAATGGGTGAAACTCAGACAAACATTGCACCGTGTGCTTGTGCACGTGCGCGCGGCGCGTGCGGCGCTATGTGACATCCGGGGATTTTGTACATGCACGAGCTTGCCAAATCACTCGTGTGACGTCATTAGTGCGGAGCGCTATTTTTAGTTCAAAACTTTTACCACACCAACGACACGCGTACAATCGTATAACTGCCGCCCCACGAAAATTTAAGTTGTCTTTTTTCCTAGAAGAAAGCATTCGTTTGAGTTGTTTTACATCACGATGCTGCACAACGGTCCATGGAATATTACTAGACTGTGGAGTCACTTGTTCCAGCGATGTAAAGTTGAGTACTTATTCATAGTTGAATTTTTATATCCGTACGTTTTATGCACTCGGCGCCAGCCACAGCAACCGTGTGTTTCCCAGAGTGCTTTGCGCACAGCCAGTTATGCGCTATTCGATAAGACCAAGGCTTAAAGGAAAAATGATGTAAATAATCAAGTATTGTTTACTCAGTAAATACATAACATACATCAGTGAAAGGTGCACATTATTTACATCGTGCGCATTTAATAATTTCTGCAAATTTTCAGTTGTTTATGATAAACTAATCGGAAGTTATCATCCAAGCAAATATAAGATATTTAAAGGTGACACAATTTCCTATACACTACCAGTCTGTCTACGAAAACATGCACTCAGCATGATCACTATTTGCTGTTGCTCATATGGAATTGTATAAGGGACGATTGATCACACACATTTCAACAAACATTCACATAACAGGTCCACTACGAAATGAGACCCGAACACCTAGTGGTTGTTCCCACAACCACAATCTCTAGTTTTTTTTTTTTTTTTTTTCTCCTTCCGCTCAAACTTGTCAGCAGGACTTCTATATCACAGTTACAAGATATTGACTTGTAACTTGGTGGGAACTTCGGTCATGATCCCAAGTTGTATTTAGAAGATTGACGTCATGATGACGTCATCGGGTATCAAATTACACGCGTTTTTAGGAAAAACTTTGGTGCTTTATAACTTGAGAACCAAATGACCTACGATTTTGATATTGACAAATGTTACCCACCACATGAATCTCAACAATTAATATATTCAATGTTGTGTACAAATGACCTTCACTTCCGGTGTTACCGGAAGTTGACGTTTGACTCAAAATAACTCGAAAACGGAAGGATTTTGGCACATAAAACCTCGTGGGGTAAAAGATAGAGTAGGTCTTAAGCTTTCAGAAAATATAAACGATGACGTCATACGGGCTGTATAGCGCCCTCTATGGTGGATTAAAGATATACAGTGATTACGTAATCCAAAAGTAAACAACGGATTTCCGCCAAATTTGGTGAGTGTGAAGCATTGATGCACCTCGACATACGTGTGAAGTTTGAAATCTGTGACGTCATTCAACCGGAAGTTATGCATTTTTTAAGGAAACATGATGTAATTATTCAAATACTGTTTATTCGGTAACTACATGACGTACATCGGTGCAAATTGCAAATTGTTTAAATCGTACGCATTCGATGATTTCTGCAAATTTTCAGTTGTTTGTGATTAACTAAACGGAAGTTATCGCCCTGACAATTTTACATTTTTTAAAGGTGACACGATTTTCTATACGCTATCAGTCAGTGTACTTGTACGAATACACTGTGCAATCAGCATGATCAGTATTTGCTCAGTCACACAATTTAAGTGTATTTCAATATGCCATACATGCGTTCCATCAAACATTCTCATAACAACAGTTCCAGTACGAAATGAGACCCCGAACACCTAGTGGTTGTTCCCACAACCACAATGTCTAGTTTTTTTTCTTTTTTTTCTTTTTCTTCTTCCCAAACTTGTCAGCAGGACTTCTATATGACAGTTACAAGATATCGACATGAAACTTGGTGGGAACTTCGGTCATGATGTCAAGTTGTATTTAGAAGATTGACGTCATGATGACGTCATCGGGTATCAAATTACAAGCGTTTTTAGGAAAAACTTTGGTGCCTTATAACTTTAGAACCACATGACCTACGATTTTGATATTGACATATGTTACTCAACACGTGAATCTCAACAATTAACATATTTAGTGTTGTGTACAAATGACCTTCACTTCCGGTGTTACCGGAAGTTGAAGTTTGACTCAAAATAACTCGAAAACGGAAGGATTTGGGCACATAAAACCTCTCTGGGTAAAGGATAGAGTAGGTCTTGGGCTTTCAGAAAATATAAACGATGACGTCACACACGCTGTATAGCGCCCTCTACGGTGGATTTAAGATATACAGTGATTACGTAATCCAAAAGTAAACAACGGATTTCCGCCAAATTTGGTGAGTGTGAAGCACTAATGCAACTTGACATGTGTGTGAAGTTTAAAATCTGTGACGTCATTCAACCAGAAGTTATGTGTTTTTAAATGAAACATGATGTAATTATTCAAATGCTGTTTATTCGGTAATTACATGACGTACATCAGTGCAAATTGCAAATTGTTTACATCGTACGCATACGATGATTTTTGCAAATCTTCAGTTGTTTGTGATGAACTAACCGGAAGTAATCGTCCGGGCAATTTTACATTATTTAAAGGTGACACCATTTTCTATACGCTATCAGTCAGTGTACATAATACGAATACACTGCACTCAGCATGATCATTTGCTCCGTCACACAGTTTAAGTGTATTTCAATATGCCACACATGCGTTCCAACAGACATTCTCATAACAGTTCCAGAACGAAATGAGACCCCGAACACCTAGTGGTTGTTCCCACAACCACAATGTCTAGTTTTTTTTTTTTTTTTTTTTTTTCTCCTTCCGCTCAAACTTGTCAGCAGGACTTCTTGGTGACAGGTACAAGATATTGACCTGAAACTTGGTGGGAACTTCGGTAGTGATGCAAAGTTGTGCCTAGAAGATTGACGTCATGATGACGTCATCAGGTATCAAATTACGCGTGTTTTTAGGAAAAACTTTGGTGCTTTATAACTTGAGAACCAAATGACCTACGATTTTGATATTGACATATGTTACTCACCACATGAATCTCAACAATTAATATATTCAATGTTGTGTACAAATTACCTTCACTTCTGGTGTTACCGGAAGTTGACGTTTGACTCAAAATAACTCGAAAACGGAAGGATTTGGTCACATAAAACCTCGCGGGGTAAAAGATAGAGTAGGTCTTAAGCTTTCAGAAAATATAAACGATGACGTCATACGGGCTGTATAGCGCCCTCTATGGTGGATTAAAGATATACAGTGATTACGTAATCCAAAAGTAAACAACGGATTTCCGCCAAATGTGGTGAGTGTGAAGCATTGATGCACCTCGACATACGTGTGAAGTTTGAAATCTGTGACGTCATTCAACCGGAAGTTATGCGTTTTTAAAGGAAACATGATGTAATTATTCAAATACTGTTTATTCGGTAACTACATGACGTACATCGGTGCAAATTGCAAATTGTTTACATCGTACGCATTCGATGATTTCTGCAAATTTTCAGTTGTTTGTGATTAACTTAACGGAAGTTATCGCCCTGACAATTTTACATTTTTTAAAGGTGACACGATTTTCTATACGCTATCAGTCAGTGTACTTGTACGAATACACTGTGCAATCAGCATGATCAGTATTTGCTCAGTCACACAATTTAAGTGTATTTCAATATGCCATACATGCGTTCCATCAAACATTCTCATAACAACAGTTCCAGTACGAAATGAGACCCCGAACACCTAGTGGTTGTTCCCACAACCACAATGTCTAGTATTCATAATTATATTGGTCGGACAATTTGTCCGTGCATATTTGATTTTGTTCGGACAAACAGGCACAAAAATATGGCCCGTCTATTTTTTTCACAAACACGCACGTAGATTGAGAGTTGAGACCAGAAACTAATGTACATTGTACAGTGGAATTCGACCGCGCGCTAGCACTGTTTATTTAAAAGGCGATTAAATCGTATAACACGGATCCGAATTTTTTTTGGCTTCCGGAAACGAATAACAAATTACCCGATTTTGCACAGCACTAGGCTCAAGCCCCCCGAGCCCCCCCCCCCCCCCCCCCCCCCCTGGGTGCGCCACTGTAGAGATTTCTATACAGCCCCTATAGAGATTCTATAGAGGTTCTATAGATGCTTGAACAGAGGTTCTGTAGAGCCTCCATAGAGGTTCTTTAGAGCCCCATAGGGTTTCTATAAAGCTCCTTGAGGGTTTTATAGGGTGCACTTGAAGTTGAATTTATCATCACACATACTCAAACTCGCAAAACAAACTTTTAAAATAACACATACTTCCAGCCACATCATTTTTATTGCTTTTAAAAATCCATTCTATTGTTTTGCTGTAAAACAAATTATCTCAATGTCTCCTGCAATCTGAGTGACCTGTGGGAAATGGGCGAAGACAGAATTAACTGTAAAACATTATTACAGTACAAAAACATCTAATCGAAAACTGTCTAAAATCTCCTATTCCATCTTTGAGAAAAAAAGGTGTACTCTTTTTAGTGTAAGGGAAACAACCTTTGGAGGAGGGCCAGCAAATCTTTAGACAACCATATTGCAAATTGATTATTTTCCACATACAATAAAACTAGTAATTACATGTACATGCACATAATTTGATTTCTTCCTTTGCAACATCATCATATTGTGTAAAAAATTATAGGATTAGTTAAAACAATTACAAATATAATTCTAATTTGTTTCCATGCAGCTGGAATTTACACTTTAAACAACACATGGAACACATGGACATATTTGTTTTGGCACTAGTATAAATTATGCCAATCTTATCAATCAATCTTTTCTTATCAATCTTATTCAATGTTTTTCATGCATTTTAAATTTAGTGTAAATCTTTCTTTTTCTTACACGTAAATAAATGTACAAAAATCCCCCACTTTCTACAAATGAAATCAAGCTTACAGAATTACATCCATGTTTCAAACCCTTGTTGTCAATTTCGGAACTCATTCTATAGAACTTCCGATAACCTCTATACATATCGATTTGTTTGGGCCAGTTTGACTACTTAAGAATGTTATCCCTGTGAAGGTTTAAGCTTAATCGGCCATCTGAGTCTCAAGAGAATATTATTGAAAAACTTAGTCAATTCTTTTCTTATAAAATATAAAGAATACTGTAGTTTTGATCATGCGTGACAAGATATTTCTGTTAGTGTTTTCTAAAAAAGAAATAAACATCTTATAATAAGCATTTTGGACCAAAATATTTTAATTGCAAAATCATGTGAGATCATACAGTGTGTGTGGCTTGAAATAAAGATTCCTTTGTGGGAATAAAGTCATGTATGCAACTATATTGAAGTCTCAACTTCATTGTGATAATTGTTTTGTTTTCTTTGTCATCAAATATTTTTATTGTAATTTTATTTAGATTAAATATTCTGGTAGGTCCAAAACGTCAGGCATTCCCAAAAAAGTTTCAGGTTAACTTTGTCCGTGATTATTTAAGGCTCTTATTTTGGTTGATGAGCAATTTGTAGCAGTTTATTAATTCCTCATCATTTAGAAATTTGCTGGGAGAAACATCTTCAAAAACATGTGTCATTTTTTCCATCCAGCATTCACCTAATTTTCCCATAATTAAAACGACAAATAAAATGTCCCTAGAAATAATTACGTTGAAGTTTGATCAATTTCCAATCATGTAAAGGGTTTTACATCGGGAATAAAAAACAATTAATGAGCACGGGTATGCAGTTCCTATAGTATTATTATGTAGATAATTACTTTCTATCGATTCAGGGCGCTGTTTATTCTTATGTTTTTTCTGTACGTAAAATGTGACGATTTTCTATCGCAAATTTCTCTTTAGTGAACACAAATTGGACGTGGGAACAAATCAATTCTTGTTCAGTAATGTCAGATCTACATCCATGCCAAGTGGGAACAAATTCGGTGATGATGGTCGCGTAACTAAAAAACTAAAGCGAATTTGGCCTCACGGCCCACGGACTAGGGTGCGTGTTGCTTAGGTTTCCCTAACAAATCGATATGAAAAATTTAAATTCTATAGAACTTCGATCTATAGCATTCTATAGAAAGAAAAAAATTCTATAGAGTTCTGAAACAGATTTTTATACAAGTTTCTATAGATTTGTATAGAATATTTTTGTATGGGCAACTACCTATACCTTTACCCGTCGTGCACTCCTGCATCCATCCGGCGTGTTACCGGTTCATGTACAAAACGTACGTGTATAGTGCGTAGGCCTATGTGTATAATTATAATTTAATCAACCATGGCTGCAGAACCTCCAGTGAAATATAGAGAATCAGTGCCCGGTGACCGGCCGGGATGGATTGCCGTACTGACACTCTGGACCAAAAACCTCATCTGGGTTATAGTAACCAAAGGACTGGGAATAATGCTGCCCACATTACAAGATCAGTTGGACTCGCAAACGTGGATCATCGGTTGGATCGCATCGGCGGTCGTGGCAATGAGTGGATTGATAGGTATAGTTGGAGTAACCTTTCCTTTCTGAAGTTGGATAAAATTGCAATAATGGGAGACTTTCGAGAACCGGTCTTCAAGTCAACAGCGCACGCGCACACAATTGTGAGCATGCGCGCGTTGTTTTGCGCCTGCGCTGTTGTGCGTGCGCGTGCGCTGTTGACTTGAAGACCGGTTCTCAAAAGTCTTCCATTAAAACCTTGTCGCACAATGTATAATACAGTACTGCACGTGTACAACATTTGGGTATAAATTGCCAGATTGCACACAACGTTTCATCAAGTATAATTATTTTTGTCATTTAAGGTCCTTTTGCAGGATTGCTAAGCAGACGGTTTAAAACTGGTTACGTCATCATGACGTGTGGTGCAATGGTTGGTGTTAGTGCTATAGCTGGGTCATTTATCACCACTCCACTTCAGCTGGCTCTGTTGTATACACTGTTAGCAGGTAAAGTAGGCCTACATGTACACAATGTACGTATGCATGACCTATATGTCTTTTGAAAACAGAACATATTGAAAACAGAATCCCTGCCTTTCAACGATGAGACAAGTATCCCTTTCCAATTCCATGCTAGACCCTGGCCTACACGGCATTGTAAATGGCTCAAAGGGCAAAATAATCTGTACAAAATGCCGAATCAGGCGCGTAGAAACTAGAAGGCATTGTCAGTCCTGGCAGAGTTTCGATTTCACCAAACTCTTTGTAACTTACTATCAATCGTAGGGCTTTTGATGCATCGCATCCATAAATGAGATATATAGGCCCACTACGATCAGTGGCGTCACCAGAATTTTGAGTCTGGGGGGGCACAAGGGGGGCACTAGCAATTGTTGGGGGGGGGGGCACTACAATATATATTATATTTTTTTCACCAACCCAAATCTCAAATGGGGGGGGGGGGGGCACAAGGGGGGGGCACGAGGTTTTCTAGGGGGGGGGGCACGTGCCCCCCCCCCCCCCCCCGGCCCCCCTTGGCTACGCCACTGACTACGATGGGTTATCCTTCGACCCACATTTTAGTCGTGGGAGGGGGGAGGCATGGCAGTCTGCATGTAATCAATTCGGGATCTAATGGGCCCTAATTACGGTACTGTGAAAACCTAAGGAGTTGTTGCTTCTAAAACATAATTATGAAATGCATACTAGGGCCTATAACGACTTTGCATTCAATGATATGAACCCATACTGTGGTCAGTAGTCACGATTTTCCAACGACCTGCATGTGGATTTTGGTTTGGTTCGATGTTTACAGGTACAGGACAGTTGGTTACATACCCAAACAGAAATGTTCACAGATTTACGAATAACTTTCATGGTTTGGAAATGGTGCTGGTAGAGACATACCGTTAACATATTTCCACCTGAAATGCCGTAATTATCCAGAAATTAGTAAAACAAAGACCGAAAACAGTTTTGATCTCGGGGTAAGATCAAAACCATTCTTTATGTTTCATAAGAAAAATTGAATCGGTTTTTCGCTATTTTCTCGAGCCTCATATTATGTCCAATTCGACTCCAATTTTCACAGATGTGTTATTTTATGTACTTTGTCTAATCCAACAGTGTTGGATAAGACAAAGTGTGAGTGCTGTTCTGTGACTGTCACCAATCATGTATTGTCATTTAAAGTTGCCCTCCGTTGATGTTTGGATCTTTAAAAGATAAAAAATAATTTTGGTCACTGGTTTTGTACTCTTTTCTGGATAAATTAAAGCATTTCAGGCAGACAAATTTTAACGGTATCTTTATTCCCTGTATAAGTTATAAGTAAATATGTGACGATTTCTGTTTCGGTATGCTACTAAAGTATGATACTACCTTTAAAGCGTGATTATTGTATGTTCATGTACATGTATAATTAATGATGTGTTTCTCCATGTTGAAAGGTTCTGCTTGTGGAGTGACGAACGTTCTTACAAAGGAAGCAATCGGCCTCTGCTTCACCAAGAACTTCGCTACAGCCAACGGCATTTCACGCACGGGCCATTCCGTCGGACTAGTCGTGTTTGCTCCTGTCGCCCAACTGTTCTTGAATACATACGGATGGAGGGGAACCATGCTACTGTTAGGAGGAATCTCGCTGCATCTTGCTGCTTGTGGTGCTCTCATGGCCACTGCCGATATACCAAGACCGACTCCATCGAACGACTATCAAAGCCTTCCCCGGGATGAGAATTCCTCATCATCAGGTCATGATCAAACAAACTCCCAGTGCAACGGAACGCGGTGGAAACGTGCTTTTAAGGACTTGAACTTCCAACTTCTCCTCAATGCACGTTACTGGTGCGTTGCTATTATGACGTGCTGTTCTGTGTTTTCCTACAATATGTGGATTGTATATTTTGTCTCACAAGCTGAATGCAACGGATTCTCTCATATGGAAGCAGGAACTTTTGTTACGGTCGCTGGTGTGGGCAGTGTAATAGCCAAGATATCACAAGGATTCCTAACAGACCGCGGAATAATATCTTCGTGGAGTTTGATTGCCATTTTTGTTGTCGTGAACTCCGCGTCTTACTCTGTGTCGCCATGGCTGACGTCATATTGGGCATTGATGACGTCAGCGTTTCTGAATTTGTTCAGTGATGGTGTCATTTCATGTCAGTTTGACGTCATCGTGAAGGATGTTTTGGGCGTAGAGTTGTTGGGCAGTGCCTTTGGGTGGATCGGACTCAAAGTTGCTGTTGTGACTTTGTCCTTTGGATTTCTTCCGGGTATGTTTTCAATTTTCTTTGAACAGGTGTCTATATAGTCAAATTAGGACTGATGTAAAAACATGTAAAACAGTTGGCTTTTCACTTAGGACCTTTGATTCAGTTCGACCTTTATTCAATAGCGCTCCGCACTTGCGCTAAAAATAGCACCGGACCTCAGACAAACATTGCAACCATGAACACGTGAGTGGGTGTGTGCGTGCATGTGCACTACGTGTGTGAGTCAATGTTTGTCTGACATCCGGGGATTTTGTGACGTCATTAGTGCGGAACGCTATTAGGATTATTTAATTTTGATCAAATAGCTAGAAGGTCCACTTACTGATGGCCTATACCACAAATGAATCGGAAAAGCTGCATATAATTCTAAAGGTAATATCATACTTTGGTTTCTATCAAAGAAATACAGATTCATGGACAAACATATCATGACAGATACAGTAACAGTAATCTGTGAAAATTTCAGTCCCATACGGTGCCCACTTTTTGAGAAAACAGTGAAAAACAGCCACAGTATTTCTTAAGTCTTTTTTTTATTTTTTATTTAAGATCGAAAAGATTTTCGGTCGTTGTTTTACTAATTTCTGGATTAATACACCATTTCAGGTTGAAAAACTTTAACGGTATGTTTCTACCACCACCATCTTTATACCCTGAAAGTTATACGTAAACTCTGTGAACATTTCTGTTTTGGTCTCTTACCAAAGTATGATACTACCTTTAAAGCGTCTCATTGGTATTACATTTTCATAAACGCACTCTTAAGCTTGGGCTTGATTTGAGTAGTCCTTTTTTTTTTTCGTTATTTTCTCTATGCAGGTTGGTTCTATGACACAACTGGCAGTTATATTCCAGGATTTCTACTGATAGGCGGTGTACAGGCCGTGGCATTGATACCACTATTGATTTTACTGTACATACAACGACAATGAATTCGTTCTTTCAGTCTGCAGCCTGAGATGAGAAAGGCATCGGGTAGGACCATCAGAATGACGGTAGGGCCTAACCCGTGGCAGTTGCTTCTCCAGGAGTAACTTCTGTCAATGTAATTAAAGGAATAAAATCTGGGAGCAATTTTTATGTTCGGTTGGTTCTAACTGTCGGTGTTATCTGGCATGGTATTTGCTTTAGCATTTTAGAAGTATGACGGACACAATAGGAGGGCACAGTTTTTAATATTGGGTAAAATCCTTTGTGTTTGGTTTGACTCAAAATTACCCACTTCAAACAGCGCCCTCCTATTGTGTCCACCATACTTCGAAGGCCGGGCTAATGGATGTAGCCATCGCTTGATGAGATTGTAACGCGTTTTTGCATCTTAAATTCTCTTATTGTATGGAAATTATATATGGCATTTACTAAGTTTCAGTGATTCGTTGATTTGTGGATAGGGGTGATGGGGTGTATGTATATGACGGTGTGAGTTTGCAATGACATTCAAATAGTGGAAAAACAACAATATGACAGTATTGGAAAAAGGTACACGATTGGAAAGCATGTATAAAAGCAATGGAGCTGCCGTCAAACAGTTTTAAGGTAGTATATCATACTTTGGTAAGAGACCAAAACAGAAATGTTCACAGATTTACGTGTAACTTTCAGGGTATGAAGATGATGCTATAGTAGAAACCTACTGTTAAAATGTGTCCACGTTAAATGATGTATTTATCCGGAATTTAGTAAAACAACGACCGAAAATATTTTTGATCTTATAAAAGATCGAAAATAAAAGGGAAAATACTTAAGAAATACTGTGGCTGTTTTTCACTGTTTTCTCAAGAAGTGGGCACCGTATGGGACTGAAATTTACACAGATGACTGTTACTATATCTGTCTTGATATTTTTGACAATGAATCTGTATTTCTTTGATAAAAACCAAAGTATGATACTACCTTTAAGTCCAAGAAAAAGAGGCAAAGGGTCCACGATTGTGTATAATTATGTAATTTGCATGTGTTTTAGCCAACTTTTATACCAAGTCGCCACTGGGCGCCAACTGGGCGTCAAGAATTTGCTTTTCGCTCTTCGGGTGGACTTATTTATGAGAAATACACCGGTCTCTGTAGTCATATAATTTTCTTTAAGCTGTACATGTATTTCACATTTTAAGGTACTATCGTACTATGGTAGCATACCGAAACAGAAATCTCCACATATTTACCTATAACTTACAGGGTATGAAGATGGTGATGGCAGAAACAGACCGTTAAAATGTTTCTGCCTGAAATGCTGTATTTATCCAGAAAAGAGTAAAACCAAAAACACTTCTTGATCTTTAAAAGATACAAAATTAAGGGTGTGAAGATATACGCAAAAAAATAATATACAATTGGTCGTTCGGGTACTGGTATAATACCTCCTATGGGATTATGCAATAATACGCCTATACGCCCTTACCAGATACACGAAATAAAAATTTTAATTATCTGAAGAATTTATAGGCATAGAGTGTTGTATTATTATACAGTGATTTTTTGACAATTCGCTGCGCCGTCATTGGCAAAGTCACAAAATAATCATCCACTTGAACACAGTCAGGATCCGACCATACAGTCATACATTAGGACGTCTAGTCCTAATGATATTTCTATTGGCGTACCCCAGGGAAGTGTTCTGGGACCAATCTTATTTTTAATCTATATCAATGACATAACTCAAAGTGTTAATTCTGATTGTACATGTAATATATTTGCTGATGATGTTATTATTTACACTACTAGGAGTGATATGAATGATGTTAATCATGTTTTGCAATGTAACATTGATAGCATTAGTGACTGGTACGAAAGTAATCGTCTTTCTATTAATCCTGATAAAACAAAAATTATGCTTTTAAAATCAAGTCGTGTGAATAATGATGACAAATTGAATATCTCACTTAAGAATATTCAACTTGAACAGGTTGACCGAGTAAGGTATTTGGGGGTTGAAGTTGATGAAAATCTCACTTGGGAATCTCATGCTAGGAATGTTTTGAAATCGGTAGCCTATAAGATTCATTCCCTTGGTCGACTACGTCATGATGTTAACAAAAGTCTTCTTAATACCTTATACAAAACAACCATTCAGCCTTGTCTAGACTATGCCAGTTCTGTATGGGGTAACTGCTCAATGACCAATAGGAAGACCCTATATAGACTGCAAAAAAGAGCTGCCAGGATCGTTGCTAATAACTTTGATTACATTCATTCTCATGGTGATGATATCATGAGAGAACTTTCTTGGCAGACCTTTGAACAAAGGAGGGATTATTTTTTAGCTTGTAATATGTACAAATGTGTTCATGGTATAGCCCCTGACAGACTTTGTAACAATGTTGAGATGTATTTTGATAGGCATGGGTTTAATACAAGAAACGCCAATTCCCTTAATGTTGTAGTCCCCAAAGTTAATATGGAATGTGTTAAGCAATCTCTCAACTACTCAGGAGCAATTGTATGGAATAATTTACCTGCCGAAGTCCAGAATGTGTCCTCTATTGATAGTTTTAAAAATATGTATAAAAAGCTTTACTTTTAATCGATGTACATTCTTTTAAAATATGTGTTTGCCCTCTATTTTGGTCTTCTTTTGGGGTTCCACGTAGTTGTCGTTATTGTTGTTCTTTACATTTAATTGTCTCCTTTCTTTCATCCTTTTTATAGTTGTTAATTGATGTTTTTTATTACTTCACAGGACCATGTTGTAAAACAGCCTTTGAGCTGATATTATGTATCCTGTATAAAGATTTTGAAATAAATAAATAAATAAATAAATACCGCCCATAAAAATACCGTAAGGTCGTAATTTATTCACAATATTTTTCTTTTTTATTAACTCTTGCATTGACGCAAAAACTCCAGCAATTGTGTAGTTTATGGGATCCGGACAACATTTTAAAGTATTATTTTGTGAGTGACGAAAATTGTGTTGGCTCGTGTGGGACAGTGTTCAAGAATTGATATGAATGTTCAACTCGTGACGTCATCGTAACGTCACTAAATAAAAACATGTTACAATTATTTTAATATTTTTAAATGAAAAACCTTATTACTGAGCCAAGTTGGCGATGAAAATAATGATGTTCTACTAGTTTTACAAATTTTTATTTTTTTTTCGGGTGGGGGGAAGGGGTGGTTGAAGATTCATCGTGATGAGTCACTCTGTTTTTTATACATTGTCTATCTATTATAATTACTGAATGATTGTAGTAAAAAAGGATATTATTTGAAACTATTATTATTATTATTCTCTGTACATCCTTGCCTGAGTACGTGCAACATTTCAAAACATTCTGGTGACACTCACCTTGTAAAGTAATCTCCACCTTTAATGTAATTTTGCATTATTTGTTAGTTTGATGACGTCACCGTCGTATTTATTCATCTTTGATAAAATTTGGCTTTGTGCATGAATGCCAAGTTTAAGTATAATGAAACATCTAAATTATTGTTGTGCCAGGAGGGAAAAGTGACCTTTACTGCTGTGAAGCTAGATTCTTAGGGAATTTGTACCCAAAATATTATCTTCAGCAAAAAAAATCATCTAACCATCCATCCGCCATATGTCATTATACATTAACAAACACATTTTGAAGAGCAACCCTAATTTGCATATTATCTATCTCCCGACCAAAATCATTTAAAATCCATCATCGCGATATTGGATTCGATTCACCCCGCTCGGTAGCCTAGCGGTGTGGCATCTGCACTTGTATGCGGGAGGTCGTAGGTTCGAATCCCACCTGATTTACAAGCACTGAGTATCTATACAGTTCTCATCCAAGTCGGCGGTGAAGGGCAAGCCTAATTTGCAAAAAAATGTTGCCTAGTTTGTTCAAAGAATCACGAAAAAATCAATGCTAGGACTTACAGAATAATAATTTATCAATCGAATAGGCCTAACTTCTATTTGAACGATCGGTTTTTCAAATAGACGGTATTTTGAATGAGGCTGGTATTAAGGGATACACTGAAACAAACCAATTCTACTACTGCTACTATAGGCCTACTGCTTCATTGTCCTATAAATATTTTTGAAGTATTTTTTTTTTTTTGGTTCACGCGCCCTCTTGTGGTGGTGATTAGTGGCCCGTCGAATGAGGGCGTAGTTCACTCGGAACTTGTCACAATTTATGTACATAATGTCCTAGTGCAATTAAACTGAAATATCGCCCATTTTTCTCTAACAATTATTGCCTTTTACCAAGAATGGAGACCAATGGAAGTCCGGAAGAAGTTGGAGAATCATCCCAGCCATCGAAGCACGTCCGACAGTCAAGTGGATCGAGTCTGGACAACGTGACGGTGTCTATTCCAGGCGTGACGAGACCAGCAGCGGGGCAACAGGGGCAGACCGGCCCACCGAACGACTCCGCCTCGGCCGACCAGCAACCAGATAGCGAGGCAGATGACAAGGTACATAACATAACATTTAATACGTACATGTAATGCCGGTTCCTGTAGTTTCGGGCAACTAAAACACATTGATTATTAAGTTCTTTAGTAGCTCCTACTGTTCAAAAATGAGATTTGTGATTGTCAACAAAATAACAAAGCAAAGGCGTTTGTACTTCGTGTACATTGTCCACTGCCTGGTTTAGTCTCGATCGTATGTCGTACCCAGACCCAACAAACATAGATGAAGAGTCTTATTTTAGGTGATGTATCTTACTGTAGAAGCTGAGTACCAGAGGGGCAGATTAATGTACACGAACGCCATAACAAATGATCCGCCCAAGTAGACACTGTCACTGCACTGGTGAGTGGTAGAAGAAACCTCAACAATTTTTCAATGTAAAACTAGGCCCTACTATGATTTTCTTCCCCGCTTGTTGCAAACTTAAATCACATAACAGCCTGTCAGTCACTTTTGGGTCTGGTTAATTCTGGTACTAAATCCAATAAGAAACAAGAGTTGTGCATGGAAATTAGTATTTTCACTATCGTTTTACCTCATTAGGCCTATTTTTCTCTTAAATCAAAGCCCTACCCTAAAATTCACAAATTTAACCTTACTAATAATACAAGAGGACCCTCAGCTACCAGTGCTCAGCGTATTTTTAGGCGTGTTTCTTTTTAGGTGAGTTTTATGAACAATAATAATAATTAATGGAATTTATATTCATGTAGTTTGTATATATAAATGTAGCGCCGGTATCCGCCGTAAACACCACTGTGGCACATTATCATTATCCCTAGTCATTGGCTACACAGTTAACATTCCTGGAACCATCTCAACTCCCTGAGGAATACACAGCCCCGGCCATTTTAAGGCTAATCAAGCACAAAGCCATCTCTACCCATAAGCAATATATGTGACAAAGCGTCTTGCCCAAGGATGCAAGCACCACTAGTAGCCCATGGTTGGATTTGAACCCACAATCCGTAGATTGACCACAAGATCTTGAGTACGACCTACCAGACCACTAGACCATGGCACCTCACATAGACCATGCCCAGGATACTCTAATACTATTGGATCCTGCGCTCTGATGCAGTTGCATGGAAATGCCATAAGATGTTGTCACTTCATATCCAATATCTGGATTACTGTATGTTCAGAAGCTGAAATGACTTTACGTGGTTAATGTACTTTACGTGGTTAACTATGGTCATCTTGCTATTCCGTAAAAGTTGCCATTCCCCAGAAATTGGGAAAAAGGTGGGGGGCGGGGTTCCACCATATAGGGCTATTCGTGTACAATTTCCAAACATCGTTAATTTATCTGTTCAATGTTGTACCCTGTGATGCACCATAAGAGTACGAAGGATCTTTGAAGGGGAATCCGACTAGCGAATGAGATGGTTGAATCCCAGACCACTCCACAGTTTCTGTGTCAAAGGAGTTTGAAGCAAGTACATGTACCGGTCTGATTAACAACCGCATGACACTGCGGCCGTTTCATGTCTAGAGTAGAAATAATTTGCACTCAAACAAAATTACAGTTTTGTAGCTGTCACTGTCTTGGTCGTGAATTTTAGGTCACAATCTCGATATCAGTCTTGGTCTTGGAACACCTGGCCTCAACTGCAACTCTGTATTTCGATGGCATAAAAGAAACACCCTAGAAAAATCTGAGTTTATTAAATGTATACACCACAACTTGCTCATCTTTACGATCGTGTTCTACACTTTATGTGCCTTTATCCTTATCCCCTCTACATTGGGCCCTTCATGTCCATGCCTAGTGTGGCTAAAACTATGCTGTCCCCTTGCAAGTAGGTTGGGGTAGTGTATGGATATAAACACAAAAGTCAACTCCATACTGTACACTGTAGACCAAAGCCAAAAGCCTCTTCACACTACATACAATGTCACAGACTGCCCCTGGGTGACTCTGGTGAGAATATGCAGGGTTTCAAACTTTTTTCAAAATTGTAAATCAAAAGGGCTGCCCAAAACTAAATACACATAACAGCTGCCCCATACAGCATACACTGTACAAGTACAAGTGCAGGCTGCCCCATACAGCATACAAGTACAGGTTGCCCCCCCCCCCCAAAAAAAAGGAAAAAAGAAAAAGCAAACTGGCAAAGTGGTCATGCATAACAGGAAAATGCCTTACCCTAAAAAAGCAAACAGGCTGGCTGAAAAGCAACAACCATCTGTCCATAACAACAAACGGCAAAAAAAAAATGGATGCCCAATTGATACAAAAACAAAGCTGTATGTATAGTGTGTTACGACAGACAATTGGGTTTTCAAGTTTTAAAACACCCTGATGCCCTGTCCTGGCCTGGCCTGGCCTGGCCTGGCCTGGCCTTCTGTTGATAAACATTGTCAGACATCCTGTGACCTGAAAACGTCACGGAGGTGACTTTAAATATTGTGGTTCCAATCATGTCCATGGATGACATCCCTAGTTACCCCATGGTCATCCTAGTCACTGACCACTAAGAACCTTTGGAAGGTTCCAGTTCCAGAAACGTTCCATGTTTTGGGTCTCCTTCATGGTAGTTCCCTTAACCGTCAAGTTCAGATTTTCATCTGATTTTAATTGTTTTTGTTTTGGATTTCAGATTTTGTTGTCCACAGGCTGTGTACAAAAGCAAAGGAGATTTTCAGAGTTGAGATTCTTTATGCCCTCTGTCAGTTGTTTTCAGATATTTTTTATAGTTGGTAAATTTCATCCCTGGTCCATGTACTGCATGATTTGGATAGAGTTGAAAGAGGACAGGACAGTAGCGTCCTCTTGGAGATCGTATTTAATTTGTAAATTCCTTGTTGACTCAATTTGGTCTGTAGTGGATGCACAATGCAGTGCAATTTGAACTTGATGGCAGTTGAATTACTGTATCTGTTTGAAGAACGTCGTTGCAATACAGGAGTCAACTTCACCAAACTCATCGTAACTTACTGGACATACTATCAATTGTAGGACTTATGATGCATAGCAGCCCTACATCTATTTGAGATACGATGGTTTATCCTCGATGGCTCGTAGGGCTTCGTGAAATCGACGGTCGACCCCTGGTCGGATAGAGTGCATGAATGTCCATACGGACCAGTTAAGGTGGAATTGACCCCAGTTCAATGTGTGTCAGACAAGCTTCTATTGCACTGCAGTCAGTAACAGCAAAAACAGCTCCGTCAAGTGAGATTACGGCAGTTAATTCAATTTCCTGTTTGGGCAAAGAGCCGGCCTTTCTCAGGGGCATTTGACTTCAAAGTGGGTAGCATGATGTCCCCCTACGGTATGTCAAGTGTCTTGGGTGTGAAGAAATGGTACAGGTGTATTACAATTAACAAGAGTGACCTAATACTATTCATTGTAGCCGTAGTAGATCGTAGCAGATCGGTGGACAATGGTCATGAGATAGTTCTGGACAAGAAGTCAAGAATGTCCCTTGGATATTTTTTCATTACTTCAGGTGAACATACTGTACATATTGCGCTCTAGGGCTGAGCAGGCCTCCTCATATTCCAAACGAGTGTTCGAACGCAGGATTCCAGATTCCAGAATCTTTCAGATTTCATTGCATCCCTTAATTGAATGCAGGTTCAATTCCAGCTCTTGTAATTTTTTGACATCAAGACATCTTTGCATTCCTAGGTAGCTCAGTTGATGGTTGGTTAAACCATGAAACCAATTTCATTCCAAGTTCCATTGAGATACAACACAGCAAATTGACCACAAAGGAAACTGCAGGGATTTCGGGGACTCAAACCTCGGACCTCCGGAATATCATACCAGTACCTCTACCAGCTGCATATAGCTTTAGATCCAACATATGTTGGTGTCACAAGTTGTTTATTTACCTTTTTTCAATTTTTATGAATAAATTGCATCTATAGAGCCAATTTGAAATAAGATATTTACAAAATTGGCTTCAAAGTACTGTACCTTTTCTGCTCATTTCAGCTGTAACTGGAGCTAGCTTCAGACATTTGTGTGACCCTCCACTCCAGTTTGCATATTTTTTGTTGTGGCAGGTCTGTAGGCTTCTTTGAGCCTGTTTGGGATTTGGCCAGTCTGAAATAATTTCCAACTTTATATTTTTACATGATGTACTTTAATGCAGCTCACATCTGACAATTTGTGAATGCATGAAAAACAGTATTACAGCTGAGCCCTTGTTTACGACAACTCGCTTCCCGGAGATGGAGGGGGGTGCCTTCCTGTTTCAATCAGGCAGCAAAGCTACGCTTCTTTGCTCGTCAACAAGGCGTAGATATTTAAACCTTGCCTCTCTGACTCACAGTGTACCAAGGCAAGCGGTCCCACTACAGCTGCACATGAATATGTTCTATCACATGCCTTGGGCAGACCAATGTGCTTTGCGTACATGTACAGTACTCCGCAGTGCTGTGCATACCATACGTGTAAACATTTGGGACTAAAGTTGTCATACATGTTGAGCTGTACATTTTCAAGCTTTCTGTAGCCCATATTCAAGCCGTTGATGTTTGTGCATAGTTTTGTTCCTTTCGGTGATGCATAGTACATTTTGCAATTCACCAACTTGTATCAATTGAGATTTTAGGGCTTCAAGTTGTCACATTTCAAGATGGGAGCATGTACACATCCTTAGTCTTCTTGGAAGTACATGTGTGAGGACGTCAAATGGGAATCAACATTTTAACAGTCAGGGCACCGTACCTCATCTGACTGGTGAACTTGAAACCTGTTGAAATTACTGTACCCTCTGTCTACAGTCCACACTCCTTAAAGCTGCCTGTTGTGCCATCTCTGGAAGACGCTGTCACACTCCAAGACAAACTGTCAGATCATTGATTTCATCAATTGCTTGCCTCAGCGTTTGTCATCCGACGTGATGATTAAGAGGCTGGATTCTTGGCTGTAAAGGCTTCGGGTGGTTTGCTCTTAATACATGTATGACACCGTGATCCTTAGCCCTCCTCAAGTTCAAGAGTTACATTCAGGATAAGGACTGATAGTCTTCGCAGAGAGTAAAGAGTAAGATGAACCATCTCCTTGTGTGAACACATGATTGATAGACTAGCCACGATACATGTACATACTGTACATATAAATCACTTTACTCACAGGCTTCTGGCAGTGTGTTTTGGATGATCTTGGAGATGTGAGTTCCTCCATCTTGGTGGCTCGATCAACTTTTGCCAGAGAAGTTTGGAAATTGGTTCTGAAGTTGCCTGTCTGTGATGGTAGTCGCAGTTGTACTTGTTTGCAACCCAACATCAGGCCCTCCTAACTCCAAGGATCTTTAATTCAAGTCTGTTTTGAGTAAGGCACTGTGAGAGCTTTTCTCCTGTTGGAAGTGACTTTGTAAATCTCATCAATCGATTTGTCCGTGTGGTTAGTCTGTGCGTCGCACAGTTTAGGCTACGGCATGGATGCCTGTAGTGGTGGCGTTGAGCCGTGCTGCTCTGACGGAGCTGGTCATGGTGGTGAATGCGATGATACCTTGCAACCCTTAGCGCTGCATATCGGACTTCACGATCTGGTCTGGATGGATGGACGATGCTCCATTTGTGAAGTAAGCTAAGAGGTGCACAGTGGTCCATCATGGGGGCTGGGGTCAATTTTACCAAACTCATCGTGACTTACTTACTATCGTAGGACATATGATGCATTGCAGCCCTACGTACATGTAGGATACAATGGATTATCTTCGTAACTCAAGTTACGGTCGATCGTAGGGCTTCGTGATATTGACTCCTGTTTATCCAATGTAAATGTGTACAGAAATGCGTGATGTCATTCCCCTGTGCTGTACTGGCTTCACATTAACCCTAACCCTCCACACCTTCTTCAGATTACCATTTAGCCTCCCCAGGAAAACCGGATCATACACTAAACACACAAACCACACTGTGGTGTATCAATTCAGAATACCACTCATGCCACAGGAAAATGTGTGGTAAACTGTGGTAACATGCAGGTGGACTAGGGTTAGCATCCTCTTGCCAAAACTCTTGGAGACAGAACCATAAGCAGACATTCATTTTAAGGAATAAACACCTGAAGATAGTACACCTTTGTTTGCATTAAATTTATTGTTTGTACATGTATATTTATATTTTATTATTTTTACTTAATATATTTGTATTTATCTTTTGTTTGTTTTACAGTCATCTGGTGGCAAACCAATACAGACAGAAGATGTGCCTCTTCTACTTGGAGAAAGAATTGAAGGAATAGGTATGTTACACAGTGCTTGACTACATTGTCATAGTAGGTGATTGAACCTCAGTCCTCCCAAATCCTTTGGTAGATGTGGAGAATTTTAGAGATAGTTGAGAGCAGACCATACTATTTGCTGTGTACATGGTGTAAGGCTTGCCCCAATGGGAGACTTTTGAGAACCGGTCTTCAAGTCAACAGCACACGCACAACAGCGCAGGTGCAAAACAAAGCGCACATGCTCACAATTGCGTGCGCTGTTGACTTGAAGACCGGTTCTCAAAAGTCTCCCATTGTCTGGCTGTGACTGCAACTGCATCTTCGAACTGAATTCAGCCAGTAGAATTGGGACGCGCCTTTTGGCCGAGTAGGCGCGCCCTCAATAGATGATTTGAATACAAGTTTACAAGTATATGAACGCTGAGGTCGGCCCAGCCACAACAACGATATCACTTTCCTTTGTGGCTTGATATTTGTGATGCCGCGGCCACAAATTCTGCGGTAATCAGCGCCATGAAATTGGGCTTAAGACTGCTTAAGTACCAGAATTTGAAGGACCAAAAACCTTGGTACATAAAATCAGTATACCATCCAAACTCCTTGTGAATGTTGTGCTCAGCAAACAATGGCCGAATACAAGTCAAAAGCAGTAAACATCACAAGAACATTTGGTCGGCAATCCTGTTTGATCAAGGAAATCTTTTCTTGCTTAAGTAAATTTTGTGCTTAATCAGCTCTATGAAATTGGGCCCGGCCCAGGGGCCAATTTCATAGAGCTGCTTATAGCACCAAACTTTGCTTAAGCTCCAAAAACATTTGTTGTATAAATACAATCAGTATGCCAGCCAGAACTCCTTAATCAAGTTTTGTGCTTAAGCAGCTCTATGAAATTGGGCCCAGATTTGTAACGTCTTTCATAGATAACTTGTCAACATCTTATATCTCAGGTCCTTGCCGTCTTCCCGGCTTTCCGGCATGTACTGCTTATCTTGGGATATTATTTTTTTTCTTGACTTGTTTACAGCAAAGGATGTGACTTATTTGTGTCCCTTCACCGGGCCCGTTAGAGGAACGCTCTGCATCACCAACTACAAGTTGTATTTCAAGGGAGTTGAGAGGGTGAGATTTTCTCTTTCAAACATGTAGTTGCTGCTGACAATTTGTGTTTTTGTCCAATGTGTAGGCCTTATGCAACCCTTTTCGACCAAACTTTCCTGCAATAGTTTGTACTTCAATATTTGGTGAAACTGGTTTTAAAACTCATGCAAAGATTGTGTAACTGTTTTTGATGAGTTTTGCAAACTGATGTTGTACGTGGAAGTTGGAAAAGATTTTAAAATCCCAAGGCCGTTTTTCACTGTTTAAAAAAAAATGGGCACCTTATGGGACTGGAAATTTCACAGATGACTGTTACTGCACCTTTCGTGACATTTCTGCCCATGAATCTTCATTTCTTTGACAAAAAACAAAATATGATATTACCTTTGAAGGACATTTTAATAATGCTTATATCTACACTGCAGGAACCTCCATTTATTCTTGATGTTCCTCTGGGCACCATCTACCGGGTGGAGAAAGTCGGCGGGTCGACCAGCAGAGGAGAAAATTCTTACGGACTGGAGATCTTCTGCAAGGTTTGCCTAAACTTTCTGCAACTTTCTGAGTGTTAAAATCCGTAGCCGTAGGCCCGTAGCCACCATCTCAGGCTTGGGCTTACAATAGAGCCACAGTGTCTAGCATGTGAGTAGTGGACAGAGTGCTGATAACTCTTCATTCTCATATTGTCTTTACCTCTTGCTTCCTGCAGGATATGCGTAACCTGAGATTTGCTCACAAGCAAGAGAACCACTCCAGACGGCTTGTCTATGATAAGCTCCAGATATACGCCTTCCCCATCTCTAACAGATTGGTAAGCAGGAAGAAGTGGGACATTAATATCCTAATCTCCATTGTCCCAATTGCTCAGAAATGAAATTGTTTTCATTGAAAGAGAGCTAAACATCAGTGGTCAATTTTTTTTAAATGATCAGCTGTTCGGATGTAGATTTTCTGGTTTGTAAAAGGAAAACAGAGCTTCAGCTTAAATGAAAAACCACTACCCATATTTTCAGCATATGGATGACAGAGCCGGAGCCGAAGCCTCTGTTTTGTAAACCCCTTATATATTCATATTTTGACTTTTTACATTTGATCTCTGACCTTGTTTGTTTGTTTGTTTGTTGGTTTGGATCCTGACAGCCTGTGTTTGCCTTTGAGTACAAGAATTTCCACAGTGAAGACGGCTGGGCCGTGTATGACGCTATGGCAGAGATGAAGAGACAGGTATGTTTATACAGCTGCTAAGCTGGAGCTGCTAAGCACGAAAAATTGCTCAGCACAAAATGTCCTGCCCAATATAAAAAACAAACCACAATTAAAAATTCCATTTGATATTCATGGTCAGTGAACAACAGCCAAAGAACAATCAAAAGTGATACACAACGCCTGGACATTTGGTTGTTAATCCTGTTTTTATTAAGACAGAAATTTGTGTGCTAATCAGAGCTGTGAAATTGGCCCTAGGTGGAATGAGGCTACTGTAACCCTCCTTGGGAGCTGTGTCATACAGATCATGACTATGATCTGTATGCAATTCCGGTTTCCCTGATCTACCTTGAATTGTAGCCACCCCGCTGCCAACTTCAAGCAATTTCGTTTTGCAGATTTGTGAGCAGGGATCGATTTCATCAAACTCATCTTAACTTACTATCAGTGATGGGAATTATGATGCGTTGCAGCCCCACGTAGAAGTCGTAGGATACGATGGATTAAATCCTTCATAACTCGAGTTACGGTCAATTGTAGGGTTTTGTGAAATCGATCCCAGATGGTATTAAACATGTTAAAACTGCTGTTTCTGCAGTGCTCTGCCCCAAATATCTAACCATCATCCAGTACGCTGCAAGCTTTGGATTGCAATGTTTTACATAAGCAATCTGATATTCTATTTGTACAATATGATGGTTTCTTGATTGTTCTCAATCTTAAACGGGCGTTTTAATTTTGCATTGACCTCAGTGAAACAATGTTCTCATGACAAAATTTTCCTTGAATCTGTTCACAGTTCATTTAGTTCAAAACATATGTCCCAGAATTTGGCATTTGATTGTTATAAAACTGAAACATAGACTCTGTGTTGTGTTTCGCAGACAAATTGATCCCAGTCACCTTGTGTAATATTATGATATATATTTTATTCTCTGTCAGACGTTTGCACTACTTTTCATTGTTTGTGTTTTGGTTTCTATCGGTTGCAGGGATTACCCAATGAGAGTTGGCGGATTAGCAAGATCAACGAGGGATATCAGTTCTCAGATACATATCCAGCCGTGGTGAGTTGTCATAGGCACCTAAATCAGCCCATCCCAACCCATCCTACCCCATCCCACCCCATGTGCTGATAGCATCATAAACCTATCCCAACCCATCCCACCCATGCATGTGCTGATAGCATCATAAACCCATCATAGCCCATTCTAGCCCATAAAGTAAAATAGCATTGTAAACCCATCACAGTCTTATATTCTAATTGACTTATAGTAGCATGAGACTAAATATGTCAAATTAAGCATTTCAGAGCAGTTTTTTTGTTACATCCATTTAGGAAATGTTTTAATATTTCATAGGGGACGCTCGCAGATCCCAAGAAGATCTTGAATTTTGGGTGTATTTTTACTCCATAATCTATCACAAAATAACGCGTCATGTGTTGGGTTGTTTTTTTTTTTCAGTTTGCAGTACCAGCAGCAGCCGACGATGAGCTATTAAGACAGGTAGCTGCATTCAGAAGCAGAAACAGAATTCCGGTAAGTCAAAGCTGATTGGTCATGATTTCTTTCATGAGTGATTAGTTACCAGTCTGGTATACCACCATTACCAAAATTGAAACTAAGAATTGGCTGTTCTGTCATTGATTTGTTCCATCCTCTCGTTGTCTTTTGCAGATTTTATCCTGGATTCACCCTCAGAGCCACGCTACCATCACCCGATGCAGTCAGCCCCTGGTGGGCGTCGGCGGACGACGGAGCAAAGAGGACGAGAAGTACATCCAGATGATACTGGACGCCAATGCGCAGTCGCACAAGCTGGTCATCATGGACGCCAGGCCAAGCGTCAACGCTGTCGCCAATAAGGTATGTGCTCAAAGACGAAGCTGAAGGTTTGAAATCTTGCCAGAAGGCCAGGGTAGGGTCTTCATAAACGCAATGAATTTGACCGACTTTGTTGCCCATGGTCAATGCCTTGGTGCCCTAGTCAACAAAGTACAGTGTATGTTTAAACACCTCTCCAACATGATTACTACCCACAAAGAAGCATTCACAGAGCATTCTGCAAGGCAGGAGCTCCTACCTTAAAAGCCACTTGAGGCAATGCACGATTTCCTTGCTGATGGTCAATTCTATGAAAGCAACTGATATGTCTATTGGATCATTTGAAGGGGCACCAAGGCTATGTCCAGAAGTAATAAGGCAATGACTATGGGCTTCAAGGCAATGACTATGGGCACTGTGGCAGCTGTCAGGGGCACTGTGGTAGTTGTCAGGGGCACCATGGCAGTTTTCAGGGGCACCAAGGCAAAGACTAGGGGCAACAACGCAATGACCAGGGGCAACAGTTCATCACATTTTGTGAAGACCCGGCCCTGCTTTCTTGCAAGATTTCAAACCTTCAGCTTCGTTCTTGAGCAGCGAATATTGAGTCTTATCCCCAGGCACAAAGTATTCAGGGAAGGAAATATCTTATTCATTACAGTACTAATAGTATTATTGGATGTTGTTGCCATTCTGTAGGCGAAAGGAGGCGGCTATGAGAACGAAGACACCTACCAAAATGCGGAAGTCATCTTCTTGGACATTCACAACATCCACGTCATGAGAGAAAGGTAGGCAAGACTCTGAGCAGACTGTGGCTCTAGCAAGGAAGTTAAAGTCATTAGCACTCGCAGCGAGATTCTGGCACAGTGCAGACCTGGAACTTCCCTAATGGGAAGGGCAAGACCAAGTTTCAGACTTGTTTACGACGACATCCCAAAAAGACAATCATCTATGATCTGTCACTAGTAAGAAGCTAAGAAACTACACAAATTCAGGAGGTTGCAGGTTCAAATCCGTTAGTACTCTGGAGGTCGCAGGTTTGAATCCTTATGATATTTCACATGTCGCAGGCTTGAATCCCACTCTAGTCAATTTTCCTTAATTGATTCCGTCTTAATCATCAAATAACCACAAGGGAAACTGACTGAATTTAAAGTCATTGAAAAGTGATCAAAGAAAAATTAACTGGAGCGGGATTCGAACCGGTGACCTCCTGAATATCATACAGGCGCTCTACAAAATTAGCTATTTAGCCCTATGTTGGTGGTGTCCCCAATTTTCAGTGTTTCTTTGTTCACTTTTCAATAATTCCGTCTTGTTTGTATTTTGCTTTGATAGTTTGCGGAAGTTGAAGGATATCTGCTTTCCCAGCATCGATGATCATCATTGGCTGTCCAATCTGGAGGCTACCCACTGGCTGGAACACGTCAAGGTACTCACTCAGTACATCAGGGGTCGATTTTACCAAACTCATCATAACTTACTATCAATCACAGGACTCTTGCATTACTGCTCTATGTATAAAGATACGATGGGTTATCCTTTGTAACTCAAGTAACGCTCAATCGTAGGGCTTCATGAAATTAAGCCCAGGGGTTTATCCTTTTATCTGCAATTCTACCCTGGGCAGTTTACATCCAGAGACCCTAATAGCGGATAGCCAGCCCATGGGGTTTTGTGTACAGAATTTTAGTGCAGATCTTGAATTGACACACAACTTGAAAGCCACTGCTCCAACACTGAAGTGTATAGGTACTGCCTACTCGGTGCTTGGTGGAATTCGAACCCAAGACCTCCTGCTTACCACAAGCTAGCTGGGTACCACAATAAATCGTCATTGTTTCTAATTTATTCTGATTGTTTCCCCCTGTCAATCTTTGTCCTAGATGGTTCTTGCTGGTGCCGTCCGCGTAGCCGACCGAATTGAGAGCCAAAAAACATCAGTAGTAGTTCACTGCAGCGATGGATGGGACAGGACCTCTCAATTGACTGCCCTAGCCATGCTGATGCTGGATCCTTACTACCGTACCATCAAGGGCTTCGAGGTACTCATAGAAAAGGAATGGGTTGAGATCGGCTACAAGTTTGCTCAGGTAAGAAAAGTGTTAATGGAACACCTTTCTCTTTGCTTTATCACGGCCTGAATTTCTGTCAACCACGTTTGCAAAGAGAGTACAGTGAGCCATTAAAAACAATGCAAGGTTGTCACATTTTATAATCAGATTGTCTAATCAGGCACTTGATTTTGAAAAGGTTCTCATTTTGGCAATTCTACACAGGCGCCATGGATTGGTTTCCGGAAACACTGTGTAATATTTGTTCGTACTTTCGCACTTCTTATTTCGTTTCAACTAGCCTGCTCCAGTCATCATCAGGAGTCTCCTGATGATGACTAGAGCAGGCTAGTTGAAACATTGAGACCTAACCAGAAGTGCGACGAAATAAGAAAGTACGAACAATTCTTACATGGTGATTGTACAAACTAATCCATGGCTTAATGTTGTCCCTTTTATATTGACTTTCTGTGTTCTATACATGTACATGTATATCTTGTGTTCCACCCTGTGAAATACTAAATTAAATTTATTTGTTCCATTTGTTGGCAGCGTCATGGACACGGTGACAAGAATCACGCCGATGCGGACCGTTCTCCCATCTTCCAACAATTCATGGATTGTGTCTGGCAGATCACAGTACAGGTAAAGTCGCCAATCTCCATTATTTTTGGTCATGTTTCAAGTTCCAACACGCCATTGTGCTTTTTCTAAACTATGACCTCTTCTCTAGCCAAGTCTCTGTCTCACTCATGCATAGTCAGAAAATACAAGCTTTGCACAAACGTTGGAGCTCCAAAATACTTCTTTTGACGCGCATGGCACATATTACGATTATCCCTGGTCATTGGACTACATTTACATTCCCAAAACAGTCTCAGCTCCCTGGGGAGTATACAGCCCCGGCTGCTGTAAGCGCACAAAGGATAATCAAGCACACACAGGTACAGGTACCCATTTACACCTGAGTGAAGAGGAGCAATATGCAACAAAGCGTCTTGCCCAAGGACGCAAGCACCACTAACCCATGGCTGGATTCGAACCCACAATGTGTAGATTGACCACAAGACCTTGAATACAACACACTAGGCCACAGCACCCCACATATCCTTTTAATAATTTTGCTGGTTTGTTTTGTCTACAGTTTCCCAATGCATTTGAGTTCAACGAGCATTTCCTCATTACCATCCTGGATCATGTGTACAGCTGTCTGTTTGGCACCTTCCTCTATAACTGCATGAAGGACAGAGTCAAAGAAGTGAGTATTCAATCAGAGTGGGCCACATCTCCGGTACCTTCATAATACGATTCCCAGGCCAGGCCAATTCGACTAAGAACCTTCCCAAGGAACATGGCTTTCACTGCAGGAACCCCCATGGCAAATTATTTGAAACAAGTCGGGGCCTCAAATTCAGCCTGTCCTATCATACTTCATCAGATCTCCACAGATTTTACCTATAATTTACAGGGTATAAAGATGGCGATGGCAGAAACATTCCATTAACATTTTTTCTGTCTGAAATGCTGTATTTATCCAGAAAAGAGTAAAACCAAAAACATTTTGACAAAATGTAAAGTATGATATTACCTCTAATTATTCCATCATTTCCTCCTTGTTGCTTTTTTCCTGCAGCAAGTGAAGACCAAGACCATCTCCCTGTGGTCCTACATCAACAGCAGCAAAGAGGAGTTCACTAATCCCATGTACGCTGCCTACCACCATCAGCATGTCCTCTTCCCTGTCGCTAGCATGAGACGGATCGAGCTGTGGACGGGCTACTACATCCGCTGGAACCCTAGAATGAGACCACAGGTGAGTCACCGTTGTACACGCTGCTGTTTTCTCAGTCAGGCCTGGGCTTCTGTAATCTTTAGCCTTAAACAATGAACTATCAACTTCATGCTTCTGCTTTGTCCTGGACCATTGTTTGGTACTAAAACTTGACTGACAGACTTCAGTCCACACTGATCTCAAACAGCATCCAGAAGCCAGACTTCTATGCAGCTCTGTTGCATTGAAGTTTAGGAATTACAGAAAGAGGATTTCACGCCTAAATGCCTGGGCCTGGTGGCCTGATGACCTGATGGCCTGTGCCTAGGTCCTGGCTTGGGTCTTGGCCTGATGGCCTGGGCCTGGTGGCCTGGTGGTGTGATGGTGACCTGATGGCCTAGTGGCCTGCATGATGGCCTGGGTCTTGGCTTGAGTCTTAGCCTGATGGCCTGGGCCTTGGCCTGGTGGCCTGATGGTGGCCTGAGCCAGTCCAGGCTTTTCAACGGCTGGACCTGACCAGTATTATTAGTTCCTCTCCCTTATTTCCCTTTCATTTGACAACCCTACTCAACTCAAATCATTGCTTTATAATGACTTAACTCAAAATTCCATTGACGATTCATTTCAGGAGCCCATCAACCAGAGGAACCGGGACCTGATTGAGCTGCGCACCTTCCTACAGAAACAGGTGGAGGAACTACAGAAGGAGATCGAGGCCAGGGACCTAGGGGTGCAGTCCTCTCAAGTTGGCACCTCGTCCCCACCGAGAGTGGCCAGTCCCATAAACGCATGAAACTGCAATATGCCACAGAACATCGTAGACTTGTACACAACACCTCAATGCACCAATCCCTCTCGTACCATAGCCCACACACTGTGAGTACACATCCACATAGCCCATTTCAGTACCCTGTACCTTACACTACTGTACCTTACATGGGCTGTTGGTACTGTTGTTTCAGCGTGCATTGTGTGAATATATTAATACATGGAAATCCTGGTTACCAGTGAAACTTAGTTTCGAGCCATGTGACCGGTCATGTGACAATTGTCAATCGTTCTTTGCAACAAACAATGATGAAATTAATTGTAAATATTTATTATAACATAAGATCTGGTTCACCATAGAAACATCATGTACTAAAAAATAAATTAATTAACTCATTTTTCAGTGTATTTTTCACTGTTTAAATGTATTTTATTTTATTTTATGCTGCTAGTAATTTATGTGCTTAATTGTTCCTTCATTGCTCTTTCACTATTGATGTCAAAATTTGATGACTTTTTAAGCATATGTAATAAGGATAGACCAACTAAGATGGTAGAATTTGATATTATCTGGTTGATTTCAGCTACGCAAATTGATTTGTGTGCGTCAGCTGTTGAATCAGGCACACAAATTTTGGCAGAAACAGTCCGATCAAGAATTGTTGTTAACTCTATGACTTGAACTTTGGCTAGTCAATGGTCTAGTCAGCTACATGTACTTGTATCCACCCTACAGGATATGAGCACCCCACCTTTAGTGCAATGACTGTAGCAGTGACTTTGCACTAATTACAATAGGGTACAATGAAGACTACATAATCAACCAGGGTTTGCACTTTGGTGTTGTAGTCTGCAAATTTGTACTAGGCAACCAGCCATTGTTGACTAAGTGGTCGTCATAAGTGTGTCGTTATCGAGCAATGTTCATGCTTTATAGCGATAGCCATTGCTAGGTACATCATCCTGCATGTTGTACCAAACCACAAGATAGGCCTATTAAATTGAACATAGCAACAATTCTAAGGTCAAAGGTCACAGTTCTACAAGATTTCATGATTTTCTGTCTGTTTTGCTGGGCAAAGAATAAAAACTATCCATGGAAAACTCAACGGTTGGCTCACATGCTTCAAAATAATTGGGACAGCTTAGAAATTTCACTATAAACGTTGGTTATATTAGAAATAATGGTAAGCACAGCCCATCCCTTTTAAATTCTAATGGAATCACAATTTTAGTCACATTTTTTGCTAATTTTGAATACAAGGAGTACCTCTTCTTAAAATCAAACTTGTACATATCATTATTTGTTATAAACTTGCCTTGTATTTGTTATGTATGGATAGTGGTAAAGTAGAGCAGTGACATGTATGGTGAACAGGAATTTTTAGTTTTGGGGATTTATCAGGTTATTTAATTTAAAAACCATTGTTTTTAGATAGGTGCCCGATCTCCAGTCTGCATTGCATACATTTCTTAGATATGCATTTCATCTGTAATTGGATTGGGTACCAGTCCTCTGTGTTTACCTTGTTCGCACTGGATTAATAATCAGAAATGTAATCGAGTTGAGGGATAGAATTGAAATTGAAATATACACAGAGCCAACCTCCAGGAATTTTATTCCTGAATGTAAATACAGTGGAATGCCACTATAACAAACACCGTGAACATTTGGCTATACCCAACATCATCCTTGACTCCCAATTTTTGGGTACAGTGCATACTCAAAATGGTTCTTTATATTACTATAATGAACGACCACCATAACGGACAATACCTGTACAATTGTACATCCCGCCTTGTTCGTTATAGTGGCGTTCCACTGTATGTAATTATGATAATAAAAATGTTGTGTGACTCGACATAAATCATGTACCGAAGGAAATGCTAATAATTACTTCTAGTCATAAAGGCTCGGCTTAACCCTTTCTGCTCTCTGTGGAGTATAAACTTATAAAGTACCAACTGCCATGTAACCTTGCTCGGGCTAACTTACCACATACATGTAACCATCACTACCACTCATTGGAGGGAGGACTTGGTGTGCAAAGCGTCTCGCTCAGGGACACAAGCCTATCCATCTCCATGGCTGCACTTGAATGTACAGTATGTTTGAGTATCACCATGGTGGTGAGTTAGTCACCACTAGACCATTTCAACAACCATGGAAGTCTTCTGTAGTGAGCAGTTACAGTGCTAATCGTCTGTCATAGGCATAGCATCTTATAGGCCCTGTTTGTTTCGGGCACGCGATCAGGGATTCTGCAGATCCACGTCCCATGCAGGATATGCTAAAATGGGATCCGGATCAGCAGGATCCGTGATCTCGTGCGTTAAACACACAGGCCCATAAACAAAATCTCTCTTGTACTTAAGTACTATCATAAGTGATGAGTTCCTAAACTACCATGTCACAGCATGTGCACTGGCTTTTTGGGTGTCAAACAGTTTACATTTCGTGAGAAGTCGTCTTGTAAATATTTTACCACTTATCTGTGATGTATATTACATTGTGTACATTTCCACCGTTAGATAAAAATTTTTCCTTAGATTACCATTTGACGACAGTCAGTTTTAGTGCGTGTAGGTAGGCTGTAACTTGTGGACAGTACACTGTACATTCTCAGAATTAGTAACAAACTACATGTACATGTAAAAAGTAATTTTCTTACATAATAAATGTACAAGTTTTTCCCCTTTCATTCATTACGGCTTTCCAGGGATTTTTCATTTTTTGATGACAAATTTAATGTTATGAAATGGATTCATTTCTCTTCGCAGATGAGAAATAGACCTGTTTTTTGTACTAGAACTGCTCTAAGACACCTATTATGATGATTTGGAACACTTTGGAAAAAAGTCAATTTTGGGCCAAAAATGACAAAAACGACAAGGGGTACCCCTTGCCATTTTTTCAATTTTGGATGAAAAATCAAATGTTCTAAAATGGATTTAATTCTCTTCCCTTATGAGAAATAGACCTGTTTCCGTACTAGAAATGCTCTAAAACACATTTTAGGATGATTTGGAACACTTTGGGAAAAAGCTGATTTGGAGCCAAAAATGACAAAAACTACAAGGGGGTACCCCTTGCAATTTTTCAATTTTTGATGAAAAATGTAATGTTTAAATGGATTCAATTCTCTTCACAGATGAGAAATAGACCTGTTTTCATTTTAGAAATGGACTTAAACACCTTTTTAGGATGATGTGGAACACTTTGGGAAAAAGCCGATTTTTGGCCAAAAATGACAAAAACGACAAGGGGTACCCCTTGCCATTTTTTCAATTTTTGATGAAAAATTTAATGTTCTGAAATGGATTCAATTCTCTTCACAGATGAGAAAAAGACCTGTTTTCGTTTTAGAAATGGTCTAAGACACCTATTAGGATAATTTGGAACACTTTGGGAAAAAGCAGATTTTGGGCCAAAAATGACAAAAACGACAAGGGGTACCCCTTGCCATTTTTTCAATTTTGGATGAAAAATCAAATGTTCTAAAATGGATTTAATTCTCTTCCCTTATGAGAAATAGACCTGTTTCCGTACTAGAAATGCTCTAAAACACATTTTAGGATGATTTGGAACACTTTGGGAAAAAGCTGATTTGGAGCCAAAAATGACAAAAACTACAAGGGGGTACCCCTTGCAATTTTTCAATTTTTGATGAAAAATGTAATGTTTAAATGGATTCAATTCTCTTCACAGATGAGAAATAGACCTGTTTTCATTTTAGAAATGGACTAAAACACCTTTTAGGATGATTTGGAACACTTTGGGAAAAAGCCGATTTTTAGCCAAAAATGACAAAAACGACAAGGGGTACCCCTTGCCATTTTTTCAATTTTTGATGAAAAATTTAATGTTCTGAAATGGATTCAATTCTCTTCACATATGAGAAAAAGACCTGTTTTCGTTTTAGAAATGGTCTAAGACACCTATTAGGATAATTTGGAACACTTTGGGAAAAAGCAGATTTGGGGCCAAAAACGGCAAGGGGTACCCCTTGCCATTTTTTCAATTTTGGATGAAAAATCAAATGTTCTGAAATGGTTCTAATTCTTATTGCAGGTGAGAAATAAACATGTTTTCCTATTATAAATGGTTGTTAATATTAATAAACTTCATATACCACATATTGTATGGATATTATCAATAAACATGGAGATAAAAAATAAAGACGTTTTCATAAAGAATAAAATGATTGTCTTTGATAGTTTGTTGTTGTTTATGAAATATTTGATAGACTCGTAACATAAACTAGAAGGACCATAGTGAAGAGTGAAAAATCTAATTTGGAGTGGTATTCGAATCATTTTTTAAGATCCTGAGTTGTCAATTTTACAGAACAACTAATATAATTTGATTACAAAATATTATATAACATTATGTGTAATAATATTACTCTCGGACTCGTCCTGCATGATAAGACACTTATAGTTAAATAAAAACCATTTAACAAAGTACTGATCTTCAAATATCTATATTGCCCAAGATTGGGCTGCTTTATTATGTCAATAGTCAAGAAAATACAGACTGTAGTCATTAAACTGATATTCTAAAACATCCAATTCAAATTCTTGTCAGCTTTGAAAGATTTACATGTTTAAGCATACGGTTTTTACAAAATAATTGCCCTTCAAAGCGAATTTATACCAAAATACAGAAGATTTCATTGCTACAGCTACAAACAATCGGAATCCATAAATATTGAATGATGTACCAGACAAGAAGCCCGAGTGTGATTGATGGTGATACCATCTATATACGTATGAAGCTTGTGTGTAATTGATGATAGATATACGTATGAAGCTTGTGTGCGATTGATGATAGATATACGTATGAAGCTTGTGTGTAATTGATGATAGATATACGTATGAAGCTTGTGTGCGATTGATGATAGATATACGTATGAAGCTTGAGTGTGATTGATGGTAGATATACGTATGAAGCTTGTGTGCGATTGATGATAGATATACGTATGAAGCTTGAGTGTGATTGATGGTAGATATACGTATGAAGCTTGTGCGTGATTGATGATAGATATACGTATGAAGCTTGTGTGCGATTGATGATAGATATACGTATGAAGCTTGTCTGTGATTGATGGTAGATATACGTATGAAGCTTGTATGCGATTGATGATAGATATACGCATGAAGCTTGTGTGTGATTGATGATAGATATACGTATGAAGCTTGTGCGTGATTGATGATAGATATACGTATGAAGCTTATGTGCGATTGATGATAGATATGCGTATGAAGCCTGTTTGTGATTGATGGTAGATATACGTATGCTTGTCTGTGATTGATGGTAGCTGTACATATGAAGCTTGTATGTGATTGATGATAGATATACGTATGAAGCTTGTCTGTGATTGATGATAGATATACGTATGAAGCTTGTGTGCGATTGATGATAGATATACGTATGAAGCTCGTGTGTGATTGATGGTAGATATACGTATGAAGCTTGTGTGTGATTGATGGTTTACTTATGAAGCTTGTGTGTGATTGATGGTAGCTGTACCTATGAAGTCTGTGTGTGATTGATGGTAGCAATACATATGAAGCCTGTGTGTGATTGATGATAGATATACGTATGAAGCTTTTTTGTGATTGATGGTAGCTATACCTACGAAGCTTGTGTATGATTGATGATATTGCTATACATGTATGTACATATGAAGCAAGGATATGAAGAAAATATAGATTCAATTCTCTTCGCAGAAGAGAAATAGACCTCTTTCCGTACTAGAAATGCTGAAGGACACCTATTGGTATGATTTAGAACACTTTGGGAAAAAGCCGATTTGGGCCAAAAATGACAAAAACGACAAGGGGTACCCCTTGCCATTTTTTCAATTTTGGTTGAAAAATCAAATGTTCTGAAATGGATAAAATTCTCCTCAGATGATAAATAGACCTGTTTCCGATCTAGAAATGCTCTAAAATACATTTTAGGATGATTTCGAACACTTTGGGAAAAAAGCCGATTTGGGGCCAAAAATGACAAAAACGACAAGGGGTAACCCTTGCCATTTTTTAAATTTTGGATGAAAAATCAAATGTTCTAAAATGGATTCAATTCTCTGAACTTATGAGAAATAGACCTGTTTCCGTACTAGAAATGCTCTAAAACACATTTTAGGGTGATTTGGAACACTTTGGGGAAAAGCCGATTTTGGGCCAAAAATGACAAAAACGACAAGGGGTACCCCTTGCAATTTTTTCAATTTTGGATGAAAAATCAAATGTTCTAAAATGGATTCAATTCTCTTAACTTATGAGAAATAGACCTGTTTCCGTACTAGAAATGCTGTAAAACACATTTTAGGATGATTTGGAACACTTTGGGGAAAAGCCGATTTTGGGCCAAAAATGACAAAAACGACAAGGGGTACCCCTTGCCATTTTTTCAAGTTTGATGAAAAATCAAATGTTCTGAAATGGATTCAATTCTCCTCACAGATGAGAAATAGACCTCTTTCCGTACTAGAAATGCTCTAAAATACATTTTAGGATGATTTGGAACACTTTGGAGAAGAGCCGATTTTGGGCCAAAAATGACAAAAACGACAAGGGGTACCCCTTGCCATTTTTTCAAGTTTTGATGAAAAATCAAATGTTCTAAAATGGATTCAATTCTCTTAACTTATGAGAAATAGACCTGTTTCCGTACTAGAAATGCTGTAAAACACATTTTAGGATAATTTGGAACACTTTGGGGAAAAGCCGATTTTGGGCCAAAAATGACAAAAACGACAAGGGGTACCCCTTGCCATTTTTTCAAGTTTTGATGAAAAATCAAATGTTCTGAAATTACATAAAATGGCAAAGATTAGAGTAAAGGAAAGTTAAAAATCAAATTTGGAGTGGGATTCGAATTTTTTTTTTTATTAGATCCTGGGTTGTCAATTTTACATATGATTTCATATAATTTCATGACAAAAAATATTATTTCACATAATGTGTAATAATTACTCTTCCTGCATATGATAAGACACTTATAGTTAAATAAAAACCATTAACAAAGTACTGATCTTCAGATTTCTATATTGCCCAAGCCTTTTTTGGGCTGCTTTATTATTGTCAACAGTCAAGAAAATACAGATTGTAGTCATTGAACTGATAGTCTAAAACAGCTTTCAAAGATTTACATGTACATGTATCAGCATTAGGTTTTTATAATCTTCTGAAATGGATTCAATTTTCTTCCCTTATGAGAAATAGTCCTGTTTTCGTACTAGAAATTCTTTAAGATGATCATATTAAGATGATTTGGAACACTTTGGTCAAAAATTACAAAAACGACAAGGGGTTACCCATTGTAATTTTTTAAATTTTGGATGAAAAATCAAATGTTCTGAAATTGTTCTAATTATCATTGCAGATGAGAAATAGACCTGTTTTCGTATTATAATTGGTTGTTAATAGTAAAAAAAAAAACTTCATATACCACATTATTGTATGGTTATTATCAATAAACACGGACATTATTATTAAAGATGGTTTCATGAAGAATAATGATTGTCTTTGATAGTTTGTTGTTGTTTATGAACCATTGGATAGACTCATAACATAAACTGCCAAGGAACACAGTAAAGAAAAGTTACAAATTTAATTCGGAGTGGGATTCCCTTTTTTAATATCCTGATATAATTTGATGACAAAAAATAACATACTATATATAACAATATAAAACATAATGTGTAATAATATTACTAGCGGATATGATAAGACAATTATAGTTAAATAAAAACCATTAACAAAGTACTGATCTTTAGATTTCTATATTGCCCAATATTGGGCTGAATATATTATTGTCAATAATCAAGAAAATACAGATTGTAGTCATCAAACTGATATTCTAAATATCAATTGCCATTCAAAGCTAATTTATACCAAAATTCAGAAGATTTCATTGCTACAGCTACAAGAAGCCCGAGTGTGATTGATGGTAGCTAAACCAGTGAGAATTGAAATAAGGAAGACGAAGATGGTCTTGTACCCTTGGCCTCTACGTCATCATGGCCCAGCTCCCAAGCTTGTGCTGAAAAGATATAAATTGGAGGATAAACATTAGATTCGATTTCAGGACAAGGCTGCAGTGAAAACAAGGTTTGATAGATTTACAGGGAATTGGAGGAGGAAACATTAATAAAACATGTCTCACCTAAGGCGAAGGAGTGGCCGTCAGGCATCCTCAGTTCCTTCGGCTCCAGGTTTCTCGGCTCAATATGCTAGTGAATGTGCTAGTCTTGTATCCTGGGCCTCTATATCAACATGGCCATGCTCCCTCAGCTGTTCAAAAAAAGAAGAAGATGAAAACTGGATATCTTGAGTGATGAGAACCGTGGGCCAGAATTAAGTGCAGAGTATAGGCCTCCAGAGGGAAGTGTCATGGAAATCACAGATAAAAAGGAAAGCATGCCTCACCTACAACGAGCAGCAGCCATCATCAGAGATCCCAAGTTCTTCGATCAGCTCGATCACCAGCTCCAGTTATTCATCAGTCATACAAAACTCGCCAATCAGTCTGTATCATGACTTAATTTTCACCAGTTGTAAAACCATCCGACATCAGGTAAGTTCATATATAGTTCCACCTGAAGATGAGACATAAAGACAAATGGCAAACATCAGTACAAGATTTGCATCGGCGAGCAACATTTTGGTTTCATTTTTGTTCGATCTGTAACTTATTACCATGCAGGGACCGATTTCACTCCCACTTTGCGATCATAGCTAAAGGCCCAATCCATTGCTTAACGGGAGATTACTACTTAAAGTACTAGCGATCGAGTTTCCGTTTAGTGATGGATCTGGACGCAAAATGTTAGAGAAATCGGCCCCAGGTCCACAACCATAGTTGGTAAAACTGTTGAGAGAAGCACATGTAAGTCAGGAAAGCATGTCCTACCTTTGGCTGAGGAAAAGTCATCAGAAGTTTGAAGATCCTCGGCTCGCTAGCCACAGTGGATCGAGACGTCATCATGGTGACCAACGATGCATCAATTGTCATGTAGCACTCGCCGATCAACCTGCATCCAGACTAGAGTGCCGTCGAGATGTCTCATATCAGGTGAGAGTGGTCTGAGCTCCCCTACAGATCAAGGACGTACAGAGACAAAGAAAGACAGAACAAAACAAAATTGTGAGTCTGTGAAAAGAAGACCAATTATATTTTAAATTCAAAAAGTGAAAATGTCTGGTTTTTCCAACAGAGGCTGATTTATATGTTGTCTTCAGGTACGGTGAAAGGACTGATGAGTGGACATGACTTTGATGGTGTAATAAATACCAGAATTGTCACCATCAGCAAGATTTCTGTTTTGGGGTTGGACGAGTGAATTGGATGAGGCTGGAAACTTTGAAATTATTCTTGACAAATTACGTTCAGATCTCTGAAGGAATGCAGTATATAACCTCCACTTATAAGGAAGACAACAAGGTTGCCGACATAATTCAGGATTGCACCCTACCTGTTTTAGATTTCAAACTCTCAAATTTATGAACATTTTGGAACATGTCAATAAGTAAGTGGAGGTTATATACTACATTCTCTATGAAAATCACTAACCTTTTATGGTACAGCTTGAAGTCGGTGTGATGCTGTCCAGTTCAGGAGGTGGACGGCATCCCAGTCGAAGGCTCAACCGCAAGGTCAAGACCTCCATCTTTTTCCTGGTAAGGTCAGTTTAAACAGGGCCACCAACGAGAAGGTCCCAGGAAACCAGCCCCAACAAGCTATCCGGATTGTAGGGTCCATCGCTTGACGAGGTTACGCCCGAAGGCATAGAGCAACGCCGTTGTCCGGTCCGCCCCCTTTCGGGAGTACCCTACCATCTGTGCTTGCCGCCCTCCGGTGCCCGTTGGCCGGTAGAGGACGTACCAACGTTAGACCCGCTCGTGATAACAAGACCACAGCCCTATCCTTGCCGAGGACCATGATTACTTGCATCTTTAAGACAAGTCACTGCCCTGTTAGAACAGCCGCTGGTAAGGCCCACACCCCTTGGCGGTGTGTCCAGCCCCTTGACAACAAAGATCGCATCAATGCCAAGGTGTGATGTGATCTGCGCACCACCACTAGCCTACTCCTAAGCTAAGATAAACATTTAGCCTATTCTACCTTGGAAAAAAAATATATTCAAGTTCAATGCTGAATGTTTTCTCGTTGGGACAAAGTTTGATAGTTCATATATCCTTTAGAAAAAATGAGTATGAATTTTAGATTTTCAGTTAAATTGAGATCTCTGAATCGTGGAGGGATATAAGTCAACAGCAAACACTCCCCAGGGAGTGGAGATGATCAGTGAGAATTGAAATAAGGAAGACGATTGATCCACAAATCATCAACCTCAAAAATGAAAGAACCTCCGAGAGGCGACTCACTCATTTGATGGTCTTGTGGGGGTAAGGTAGGTCGATCTTGTACATGTCACCTGGCTCAATTTGAGCGCTCCTGGCTGCAAGAGAACATGGTTAGTCCTACCTTAGTGACATGTAAGTCTTGCACCCCCCATCCATCAACATCCAGCCAGTATCATCCGGTCAAGCACTGGTCTGTCGGGCGACATCCGAGGGTCTTGAAACATGTTCACGGCTCAATTTGAGCGCTCATGACTGCAAGAGAAGGGTTAATCGTACCTTAGTGAACATGTGGTCTTGTACCCTCGGCCTCTACGTCATCATGGCCCAGCTCCCAAGCTTGTGCTGAAAAGATATAAATTGGAACATAGACATTAGATTCGATTTCAGGAGAAGGCTGCAGTGAAAACAAGGTTGATAGATGTACAGGGAATTGGCGGGGGAAACATAAATAAAACATGTCTCACCTAAGGCGAAGGAGTGGCCGTCAGACATCCTCAGTTCCTTCGGTTCCAGGTTTCTCAGCTCATCAACTGCAGCAATCGAGGACTTGCAACCCGCAGGGTCTTGAGCATGTTCACAGCTGAAAGAGAATTGGTTAGTCCTACCTTTAGTGAACATGCTAGTCTTGTATCCTGGGCCTCTGCATCAACATGGCCATGCTCCCTCAGATGCTGTTCAAAAAAAGAAGATGAACACTGGATCTTGAGTGATGAGAACGAGGCCAGAAGTGCAGAGAGTAGGCCTACAGGGGAATTGTCAAGAGAATCACAGATGAAAAAAGGAAAGCATGCCTCACCTATGAATGCAAAGAGGAGCATCCATCAGAGATCCGAAGTTCCTCGATCGGCTCACCAGCTCCAGTGGGGGCTGCTTGAGAGGGGTCTTGAGAATGTTCACGGCTGAAAAAGAATGGTTAATATCATCATACCTTCACGTTGGTGAACATGCTAGTCTTGAACTCTGTCCTCAACATGAACTTGGAGTAGATTTTCTATCGGCAAGCGGCTGAGAAAAAGCCTGCGGAGGGAAAAAATGAAATCACATAAAACGCACGTCCCATCCGTTTCATCATAAGTTATATTTTGCGGCATTTGTGTACATAGTCCACTATGGTTAGTCCGGTACCAATTCTTTATAGTAAAGTAACCTAAATACGATTCTTCATATGTTGGGTCTGGGTACGAGACTTACCAGATCAAGAGTGGACCTTATGTACACGAACACCAATTTTGTGGAAAAATCCCTTTCAGATATGCTACCCTAGTTTTATACACCTGAGATTGAAGTTCATCATAATTGTTTCCAAATAAGTTAACTCGCCCTTGGATGATATTTTAATTAGTGGAATTCTTTGTAAAGTTTTTTTTCTATATTGTTCTTGGCAGTGGATATCGTTCCCAGTAACATTCCGGTCCTAAATAAGAGATCGAGGAGAATTACGGCGATTGTAAAGTTCGGGATCACTCTGTGTTTTTATCATTATGGCACATCATGCGCAACGGATCGTATTCACGGTGATTCCGGCGTGTGATAAAAACAAAGGACGGTCTAGAACTTAACACTCGCTTGAATTTCACCAAACAAATTGTGGACAAGTGGTTCCTAAAGCCATAGTAACGAGCACGGTAAGAAAACTGTACCTTTTCACTGAAATATTGGAGAAAATAATTTCTTCAATCTAGGGTTTTAAGGATTCGGGAACATTAAATTCTGCTGAAAGTAAAAAAAATGTCGTTTGGGAGCAGTAAGCCAGTAGAAACTATAAAAAGTTGCTTCCCTTTCCTATAACTATAGTTTTATAAACCACTTTCCTTTATAGTTTTAGGAACACTTGTCCACAATTACCCTGTTTATTTTATATCCAGTTTGAGTTCAGCAAGCTAAGGGTTTGGAAAATTTACATGGGTTTGAGATTCTTAATATATTTTGGGGTTGGTGTCTTTTACGCGACCCATATTATTTCCAGTATTTATTAGCTTCTTTTGTTCCAAAATGAGATTTGTTACTTAAAGCAAATTTATTCATGGGTCCTGTGAAGCCTAAAATGAACATATTTCGGCAATTTCATTGAACAAAAAAAAACCAACAGTTTTTTACCAAAATAAATACTGAAAATAATCTTGGTGGCGTATGAGACACTAATGCCGATATTTTGAAGGGAATTGACGACACAAAGAATGTGACACACCCTAACTGCCCACTCCCTTCTAAATTGGGCGTGTCTCATTTCGTAGAGAAAAAGCTTTACAGAGGGTTTACATGACCCATGAATGAATAAATTTGCTTTAAGTAACAAATCTCGTTTTGGAACAGAAGAAGTTAAATAAATACTGAAAAGGGTGGCGTAAAAGGACACTACACCGTTGACAAAGAAAAGCAACCTTTTGTAGCTTTCTACTGCTCCCAAACAAGTATTTTTGACTTTCAGCAAATGTTCGTCCTTATAGGCCTAAAACCTTAGATTGAAGATTATTTTCTCATTTATTTCAGTGAAAAAGTACAGTTTTCTTACCTGCAAGTTGTTGCTTAATTTTGATTTACCACTTGTCCACAATAATCCTATTACGTTACCATAATTTCTGATGCAGAAACTTGAATGACCAAAGATGGCAGCCCAACCAGAAATGTTATACAGTACCGCCATGATAATGCATGCATAGTTCAGTAGGCCCACCGCCCCACGGCTGACTATAACTATAAGCTGAAATTTTCCCGACTTTCCCAATCTTTTAACCCCCGTAGAACCCTCTAAAATCTACTTACCTACACTATGTACCATTTGGCTTCATTCTCGGTGTCAAAAGCACGCTGAAAAAGGCGATGTAAAAAGGTTAAATTTATGGTGGATCTTCAACTTTGTGACCGCATGCTGTACGTGCAATACGCCAACTGCATGTACCCAATGTATGTACTGAACTAGTATTATTGTGCATGACTTTTGCGTGCTACACACCGCGTGGTCGGCTATTCAAATTTGCCACCATGTTTGGCATTGTGAAACAGCGCTGTACATTAAGCGTTCAGTATGCATGCAATAATTATAAGGACACAATGGCCAACCACACGACAGAACAATCGGACACGCCCACTTCTTAACATAGACTGGCCACAGTCATATTTTGCGTTAGAATTCCCAAAGTAAAACTTGGGGGCTAGGGGAGCTGTGTAGCCCCAAAAAATATTGTCTAGTTAATACGGACAAGGGGTACCCCTTGCGGTTTTTTTAAATGTTGATAAAAGATCAAAAGTTCTGAAATGGATTCAATTCTCCTCTCAGATGAGAAATAGACCTGTTTTCGTACTAAGACACCTATTAGGATGATTTGGAACACTTTGCGAAAAAGACGATTTTACATCAAAAATGTAACAACCACGCCTACCCCTTGCTGTTTTTTTTTTTTTTCAAGTTTTGATTTAAAATTTAATGTTCTGAAATAGATTCAATTCTCCCCGCAGATGAGAAATAGACCTGTTTTCGTACTAGAAATGGTCTGAGAAACCTATTAGAATGATTTGGAACACTTTGGGAAAACGTAAATTTGGGGCCAAAAGTGACAAAAAAGACACCCCTTGCCGTTTTTTCAATTTTTGATGAAAAATAAAATGTCAGTTCTGAAATGGATTTAGTTCTCCCCGCAGATGAGAAATAGACCTGTTTTGTACTAGAAATGGTCTGAGACACCTATTACAATGATTTGGAACACTTTGGGAAAAACGAAAAGGGGTATTTTTTTTCAATTTTTGATGAAAAATTGAATGTTCTGAAATGGTTTTAATTCTCTTCGTAATATGGTTATTATCAATAAACACGGAGATTATTAATAAAGACGGTATCATAAAGAATAATGATTGCCTTTGATATTTTGTTGTTATTTATGAAATATTGGATAGTCTCATCAAGAAACAGTAAAGAACAGTCAAAAAATTGATAAAAATCAAATTTGGAGTGGGTTTTGAATAGTTTTCTTAAGATCCTGGGCTGTACAACTGATATAATTTTATGATAAAATATAAGATATTATCGAACATTATATAACATTATATGTGTAATAACTTTCGCAATAATCCTGCATATGATAAGACACATATAGTTAAATAAAAACAATTAACAAAGTACTGATCTTCAGATTTCTATATTGCCCAAGATTGGGCTGCTTTATTATTGTCAATAGTCAAGAAAATACAGATTGTGGTAATAAAACTGATATTTTGGTATTCTAAAACAGCATAATCAACATCTTGCCAGTTTTCAAAGATTTACATGTATAAAAAAGGTTTTTACACAATAATTGCCATTGAAAGCTAATTTATACCAAAATACAGAAGATTTCATTGCTACAGCTACAAACACATCGGAATCCATAAATATTGTAGGGTGTACCAATCAAGAAGCCTGTGTGTGATTGATGGTAGCTATACGTATGAAGCCTGTGTGTGTGATGGTAGCTGTACGTATGAAGCCTGTGTGTGATTGGTGGTAAATGTTTGTACATAATGCAGCAAGGATATGAAGAAAATATGGATTTAATTCTCTTCAAAGATGGGAAATAGACCTGTTTTCGTACTCGAAATACTCTAAGACACCTATTAGGATGACTTTGCGAAAAACCTCAAATTTGGGTCAAAAATGACAAAAACGTTTGGTTTTTTTTGATGAAAAATCAAATGTTCTGAGGAAAAAAAAAGTTTTCGTACTAGAAATGGTCTAAGACACCTATTAGGATGATTTGGAATGCTTTGGGAAAAAGTAAATTTTGGGTAAAAAATGACAAAAACAACATTGCCATTTTTTTTCAATTTTTGTTGAAAAATCAAATGTCCTGAAATATATTAATCCTCTCTGATAAAAAAACAGACCAGTTACCATGCTAGAATTGGGTTCTTTGTGCTCTGGAAAAAGTCAATTTTGGGAAAAAAATCATAAAAACGACAAGAACAGGAACAATTTCGAATTGATATTTTTGAGGTACGTGGGTATTGTCATTTTGAACAGAGCATTGATCCTCATAATACAGTGTAATGCAGGACACGTGATTCATATAAAAAGTCGGCATAAAAACAAAAGTTTCATTTTAAAAATGTTTTACTATGTTTTGGCAAATGACTATTGATGCAAATAAATTTTCTTCTAAACCAATTTCGAAAGGTTAAACATACTTGAAACAGAAATATGAGAAACAAATTTCGAATAATTCTGACGTTCACTTATATACATGCAAGTGCGCTAGTATTGAAACAGGCTTCTTCTGAACGACAGGATAAAAAGCAGATGAACTGCTTGATGTTTGAAGGGTATTTTTTGGCCAAGACAGCAAATACAAGCTTATAATTAACTTCACCACTAAATTATAAGCAATTTAGAATTTAAATTTACTTTTCATTATGAGGTAGCCTTAAAATCAAGGAATGCAATTAAACAGATCACAAATTGAACTGACGATATATATTTTCTTTTGAGATCTGAAATGGATAAACATATGGATTTGTATAAAAAATTATTGGCATTGCCTCTGGCAAAAAAATCTACAATTTCAGATCAATCTGCATTATCTACTAATTTACAAATATAAATCTTTCAGCTAAAAAAATGATTCAGAAAAGTTTTAAAGACCTCCAGCGTGAATCAAAATATTAGGTCTATAGGACGTTAAATGAACACATACATGTACCCTCTTGATGAAAACAGTGTAAACCATCATTCTAATGCAACAATGGTGCCGTTTGGCCTCTTTTTGGATATAAAATTGCTCTGATTCATGTGAAAAAATACAAATTTTTATCAGTTTGCTCCAAAAAAGCCATTTATCTCATTCGGCTCTTAAAAATCTCCAAACTTCAACCCCTTGCGCAAGAGAGTGAGGTTTTCTCTCTGTTCGCACTAAGAAAGCAATAGGCCTATGCTACAATTTTCCCTCGAGTACACCGCTAAAATCTTTTTCATATTCTATAAAAATATGTTTCAGTATAAAAAAATGAAATTTTTTGTTCTTGTCCTCTTGACATTTTAGCATTGAATACAAATTCTGCTAAGTTTGAAACATATCAGGCGGCCTCCTGACTCCAAGCATTTGATAATTTTCAGGTCATTATTTTGGCTGAAGAACAATTATTACAATATTACTTGTAGTGGTCAATGATTTGTGACTGATTAAATTTAGGAATTACCAAAATGAATTACCGATACAGCAACTTCAGATCAGATCCTGAGGAGAGCATCTAATTGGCGACGCGGATATAGTTATTCAAGCCAAGGATTTGAGGAATGTAGATCTTGAAGTACGTTGCCAGGATGGTGTGGGTCAGACCAATCAGTGAGTACATGAACATCAACATGATGACCTTCACGCAACGTTTGAAAGGCCCGATGCTGTTGGAGAAAGAGTGTACAATTCCAATCAGAGATGGAAAATGTCTTACTTCTACTCACTTGTAGGACGAAAAAACAAGTGATCTTCTGTTTTTTAACCCACCGTTTTATCTGATATTAACTTTAAAGGTACAATCATACTTTCATAGAATACCGAAACAGAAATCTTCACAAATTTACCTTATAGGATATAACTTATTGTGATGGTAAAACACTCCATGCCGTTAAAATTTTCTGAAATACTGTATTTATTCAGGAAAGAGTGAAACCAATGACCAAAAAAAAAAAACAATTTTGATCTTTGGAAGATTTTTAAAAATCCTGTGGACATTTTTCACTGTTTTCTAAAAAAAGTGGGCACTGTATGAGACTGGTAATTTTACAGATGACTGTTATTGTATCTTTCTTGATTTTTGCCCATGAATCTGCATTTCTTCATGCAGGTTGAAATTCAAAGTATGAAATTACCCTTAAATCATCACTCTAGTGACTGTTGGTATTAAAAAAATTAGACCCTTTCCCTCATAGACCCTTTCCCGGATAGCTAGCCTATGGAATTTTGTGTACAAAAGTTTACAGCAAACTGTCCCACAGTGTATTTCTCATATTCACTGCACACTTCTGGCCTATCCATGCAAAACTTGGGGTCCATTGTGTCATTTATATGATGCTGTTAATCATGTTAATTAACAAGAAGTGATATCACACACTTTGACCTGACATTCTTACCGTTTATCCGCACTGGCACAGTATCCAGTAAAGTAAGCAGATCGGCTGCTGATGTACAACAGAGCAGTCACGCTGGCCAGTACTACGTAAAACAAAAACAAATTCACAATGAGAGACAATACAATGAGCATTTCATCCTAAATGTGAGCTTCATGAATTTGATGCACTAACAGGGTTCTTTTCAAAGCTGAAATTCAGCTGTTACAATGATGCAGCAGTTGATGATCAATTTAGATTTGGATAGGTTTCTGGTCATCATGATTAGCAATTTGATTCAACAGGTTTCTGGCATAAAACAAATCTGCCAGGCCTTCTACGTATGAACCATCAACTCCACGGACTATTCACTTAGCAATGAAAACCTGTGCTGAAAATTGGAAGAGTTTACACTGGGTGGACTCTTGTAAATTGTGAGGGGTTAGTGTGCTGTAGTCCACTAGCATTATTTTCAGAAATGACTTGTACAGTTAACTAACTCACCTTAATATGTTGACCAGTTGTGAATTCCTCTTCAATATTAGCAAGGTTTAATTTGTGGAAAGAGGGCAGGGCTTTGATTTTTTAAGGGAAATTTTTGGGGTCTGAAAATCATCCTTGACCGTAACTGTGGAGCTAAAGCACACTAACCTCAATTTTGACACACTTGTAAAAGGTACTGAAGTATGAAAGGCCCTATATAAAGGATATACTGGCAGTCAGGTACCAACCTGGGTTCAGGAATTTGGCAGAGATCCACAGCAAGATCATGAACATGGGGACAAACTCCAAAGTGTTCTGCCTTAAACGAAGGAAAGAAAGAAAGAAACCGAAATGATTAAGATATCTCTCAAGTGTGTTTTCATAGACTCCCATAAACTAGTCTGAATTTGTTTTTAATAAGGAATAATATACTGGAGGGCTCCAATTACTAGATCTAGGTGCTCTATAGCAAGCTTGATGTCATCACAAATTGCCCAAATTGCTGATCAATCAGCAACGTACAGTATGGCAATTTAACATCTTGTATCTCTGAACGACAATTCAACATTGAAATTGATGTTGCATCCAACAGTACAGCATTGTGTGTCCTGGCCAGTGGCATTTCTTGGGGTGGGGGGGGGGGGGGGTTTTGGAGGGCAAAGGAGGGGGGCACATGCACTTTTTAGGGGGTGCCAAAAAACGCAAAAGGCCCCCAAAAAGTTATTGGAAATCTAATCCAATGAGCAAACATAGAAAGATTCCAATTTCAAATTGTCCGATTTTACAATTTACTGATATTACTTTTTAGGCCTATAGCAAAATCCCATTCATAAAAAAGTTTTTAAAGCATCGCAAATTTGAATAATTTTTGCGGGAGTATTGTAGATTCTGAGAAGCAGTGAGCCTAACAACCAAATTATGCATCTTGGTCCCACACAGGCAACAATACTCTGGCAAATAGATGATAGGCAGTTATGCTTTGATAGGAATTCACATTTCATTCCACTTACTGTGCCCTCAAGCCTCTCTCAAATCCTGGATCACCGGTTACTGCTGGTGGTGAGACCTTGAATTTTCCTCGCAGCTTCCCAACGCCTTGGGCCATATTTCCTGAGGAAAAAAATAGAAGGAAAAAAAATAATAAAATCACACCTTAATAATTCCCCTTGCTACTTAATTAGATGGCTCTAATTGTTTTTTAATTTAGCCAAAAGGCCTCGGCCTACTTTACAAGCTTTCAAGGGACCCTAGTGGACTGCAGGAGCCTTCTTGTTCTAGAAGTATCTTAGACCTAGATGTATTCAGTGTTGTTAAAGTAGAACTTTGAAAAGTGAACAAAGAACAATTTACTGGAACAGGATTCGAACCAGCAACCTCCGGAAGGAAATAATTCCACTGATGACCAATACGGGAAAAGGGTTAAATATCCTCCAAGAGATAACTTATTGGATGCAAGTCACGATAACTTCAATATCAGTTGTGTAGCACTGGGCTAGCATTATATCTGGAAAGTGAGTTTTACAGGTTATTTTGAGGTCTACAATTATACACTTCGAATGCCCGTGCATGCAGCGGTAGCCATTTTTCTCAAAACGCCCTCTGTCGGTCCCATAGGTTTGTGCACAAGTGATGGCCGTCAGTGGAATTCTTCCCTTCGGAATACCGTACAGGTGCTCTTACCAACTGAGCTATATCCAGCCCTATAGATGTAGGTGGTGTCCCCAATTATCTTTGATCGTTAGTCAGTTAGATAAGCCATGAAACCACCCACATCGTTACGCTATATAATAATTAATATCCAAAGGATCATTGTGCTACACGTGTGTGCTTGTTTTCACTCCAGCCGCAAGGTCTGGCATTGTTCAGTGACCAAAAAAGCCAGGATGTCCAACCGAGAGAATAAATCATGAAACATTGCTGTAACTTCTTTCATCAACAAAAGATAGTTGCGATGATCGTAACCCTAGGTCTGACATATGATATGGCAGGTCCCAGTCCCCATGTCAGACCTAGGGTTACGATCATCCGTCGCAACTAAGGTTAATAATAGTTGGGCTCTTAGCCCCAGGCTGTTCACTAATAATCCAGTTACTGGTTGTAGTTAGGGTCATGTACACTGTACTGGGCTAAGAGCCCAGTTTAATTTGGCCTAATAATTAGCCCAAGCCGGCTGTTCACTGTCAAATCTGATTCAATTTCAATTCAATTAAAATTCAATATTGAATTCTTATTTAGGCCTACCCAGTTGCCATGCATGCATCAAGGACACAATGGCAGGAAAAACCATCGCCTCATCTTGCAGAATCAAAGCAGCAGTACTTGAGATGGTAAACATCCTTGTCTTGTAGTGTTACTTGTAGTGTTAGTAGCTATTTCAATCTTCAATTTGTTGTTGTGGACTTAAGAAGCGAAGTTGTGGTGAAGTTGTTGTGGTCGTGCAACCGTGAACTTGTCGTAGGCCCTAGCCCTACGAACTTATCTAGGTCACCCATTATGAAACATGATTGCCGCATGAGGGCGCTGTTGATAAACATTGGAAGCAACCACATAACAGGTGTATTGTAAACATGTCAAAATGTTTTAAACCTGACAAAATGTGTTGGTAATAATAATGTTGTCATGTTTATCGCATTGATAAAATTCACAAAACTTCTATAAGATGGTCGCTCTCAAATTGTGACAATAAAAAAGTTTTTTTTTTCTTATAAATGTATACATTTTGCATGACTAAAGAATTCAAGATCTCATTATTATGAACTTTAAAATCGTGGCCCCAAATAAAAACTTTATTTCGGCACTTATTCCTTTAAAAAATGCAAAACCTAACGAAAATGGGACGTACCGTCCAGGATTTAGAAATGGACTTCAAAGTCCCTGTATTCATGGACACTATGGAAAATTTAGCATTGTACCGGTACCTTATACTGCAGGGCTGTTATTATACTTGCATAAAAAACCTAAACATAGCACCAAAAAATAATGAAAATCATACATTTCCTATACTTTTGTATAGGCAAAGTGAGGCCAAAAAACCTAAAAACTCTGGATTTTTCAAGAAAAATCACATCCCTGAACGTTTATATAGCAGTAATAGCACCCCCTTTAATAAGTCTGCTGGTGCAACAGAAAATACATAGCTGGACTACTAAGAGTATATACGGTTACCTCAAAACTGCTTCCCCCTTAAAAAAAAAACAAAAAAAACATCCCCCAGCAAGCAAACAAACAGACATGCACACAACACAAAATATAAAACTAACAAAAACAAAACAAAACTAGGCAAAAAAACAAAAAACAATAACAAACAAAAAGTTATCTGAAGTTATCGCTGGGTCCCAAGGATACAAATATTTATACCCCACAAGGTTAAATTAGGGCCTAAATAAAGGAAACTTTCAAAACGTGTCTTATGTCTTCAGTGTCAATTATTTGGTTTTTATTGACATTTACATGGATCTAACCTTGGATCATTAATAATGCAAGTACATTCTTATCGTTTTAACCAAAAAAAGGAAATAATACATGAATACAAAAGTGGCATGTGAACATTCTCTTGCACAATATTATTTGGAGTATAATTTGGAGTACACTGTAGTACAAAGTGCAGACAATGAAAAAAAAAAACTACATGTACTGCTGAAAATTCAGAAAATTCAAAAAAGCTTAACCCTGTATTTGGTGGTAATTTTTGTATATTTTCTTACATAACATTGCTATATGCTACAGTAACTTGGTCAATAGCGTTCCATGAAGGCAATTTATTCAGCTTTCATAAGGGATGATATTTTGGTGTTCTTTGTTTTAGATTTTGTTTCTTGTTTAGTTTTTGTCATGGTGAGGTTTCTTTCCTTATTGACAAAATCAGCCTTGAATACCAAATAATGAATACATGTCATAATATTTGCATAAAGCGATTTTGAAGTTTGCCACAAGTTATGGCTGTGTGTGCTTAACACCAACTACAGAATGTGAAAAGACAAGGCAATATATTCATCTTTGTAGAGCAATGCGACTCACAACCAACCATTCGTCATAATTATGGGATCTACAAAGAATTTGTTAATTAACAATTATCAGCCAAATAGTGACCTCAAATATATATAAAATGCTTGGGGCCTGACGTGTTTCGATCCTAGAAAGATTCTTCTAGGATCGAAATGCGTCAGGCCCTCCTAACTCCAATCAATTGTAGCAAATGTTATCATTTAGGCACAATAAAGGACTTTTAGAAAGAAATACAAAAACAAATACAAATACAGTCTCAAAATGATGTAGATTCAGCTTTCTCTAAACAATGGTCGAAAATTCTGGACTAATAATATTGCTATAACAATCTATGGAAAGTGATTTCAAGTACTTGTAAAGTTTACAAGTCAAATATTTGAATGGCAACAATAAGGGGTTTAATTCATCATCTTAAAGGTACATTATTCATTTCATTTACTAATCATAATTCAAATCCATTCGGTTAAATTATATACATATTTGAAATATATATTTGTTGTCTTCTTTTCTTTTTTTTTAGCGACACTTTCTGTGGCAAAAACAATTACAAGCGTTGTCACAAACGAATATATATAGGTATGTTGGAAGAAGACAAGTTTTGAAAATGTGTCCAGTTTTGTTACGAGGTGAATTATTTGCAAGATTTCATTTCATGGACAAAAAGAAGACAAAATGTTAGGTTTTGAATACAAATGCTGCTACTTTGGCATGAAGGGAGGTACATGCTTGCATCACCTTGTAGATCTGGGGCTAATATCATGGCCCTGCTTAGCACAAAATTTTGGCTAACCACGAAATGCCTGTCTGAATAAAAACAGGATTAACAACCAAATTTCCACATGTTGTGTATCGCTTGCAATTGTTCTTTGGCTTGTAGTTCGCTGACCATGAATATCAAATGGAATTTTTAATGGTTGTTTGTTTTATTGAGCAAGACATTTTGTTCTAAGCAATCTTTTTGTGCTTAACAGCTCCATGAAATTGTCCCCTGGTCATTACCTGGGTGACCCCCTTGCCTAACATTATCAATCAACGAAACCAAATATCAGTCTACAATAAATACAAAAAAAGTACAGTACTGCTTGTAACAACTGTGATGGACTGTCCGCACTTCATATAAATAATGGGGTTTAAATATGATACCTCAATGATATTTAACTATGCAATTTGCTACAGTCACCCAACTTATGGGGTTCTGTACGACTACTGGCAGGTGTATTTCTCAATAGGTGCATTTACTCATTTACTCAATAGTCTTAAGGGTGTCTTTACTATATATACTTAGAAGTACTGTACTGTGTGTCTTTTCATGCATATCACAGAATGGTTAAGACTTGTACTCTATTAAATGTGATATTATACAGCTGGCAGTCAATGTGTTAAATCATTAATTATCATCCAGTTTTGCTTACATTTGCTAGGAAAAAAATCTTCCCGTTTTTAAACACGCAGGAAAACGTCTGAAAGACAACAATTGATTTGATATAAACACATCTTTTCCTTTTTTTGTCAGGGAAAGAATTCCTGTCCAAACATAGCAACTTTTTTTATCAACATGCATGTATATTTATTAAATGGGACAGATATGAAAGTCTACAGTAAATAGTGAATAGTGAAGTTTATTTTAAAAGGGCGAGTTTTTATTATGGCATTTGAATACTGGAGTTAAAACATCAGGGAATTTCTTTGTCTGGTTTCGAAGCAGTTATGCAAAACACGTCCATGTATCTATAAACACTAATAATTTTGAACATTTTACTGAACTATGATAGAATTTGTACTTGAATTGTTCGCAGATTTTCCTCTCCAACCAATTGCAAGAACTACATTATAAAACTATAGCAGTACATAACCGCATGCAGCGATTCCAAGTGAATATATATAATATATATTTATTATTAATAATAATACTGTTATTTGTTAACAATGACCAGCTTTGAAAAAAAATATATAGCTGGTGTTAAAGAATCCGCTACTATGTCTATATTAAACGAATTGGTTTCTCAACTACATGATAATAATCTGTTTCCATTTATATGGAATTTCGTTGGGTCATTTTGTTTTGTTTTTTGTCCCACCACCAATTTTTTTTTTATACAGGGTATAATGTACACAAAATCTATTAATAAACTTGGCTTTCTTTGATTCGATTACACTTCTTTTTTGAGCAATTTCAAGTTTTTGTCAGTAATTCTTGATGACAACAGTGAATGACGTGATGTCACGTTAATAAATCTAACTAGATGAATGAAAAGTGAACAAAGAAAAATTGACTGGAGTGGGATTCGAACCAGCGACCTCCAGAATACAGTACCGGCACTCCACCAACTGAGCTATCCAGCCCTATGTTGGTGGTTTACCTAATAGTCAATTATGCATTGCTCATTTGACCAGTCAGAAGCCATGAAACTACTCACATTTAATTTCTTCAACTTTTTGGGAGCATTTTTATCTTGGTTGGAAACGACATATTCCACATGGGGTTTATAATTTAGATTTGACTCAGAGAGAAGTGGGTTTGCTACTTTGCAACAACAGAAAATATCGAACCAAGCATTGCAGACCATTACAAAGTATTTTCAAGCGTGTTTCCGTGTTACGATATCTCAACTTTTGGATGTATACGATTACTTTTGCAACTATTTTGCAGAGGCATGTCCCAATTTCTTAATATGCTAATGAGAAGGCACAAGCTTTAAATAATTATCTCCTGCTACAAGGCTTTCGTATATTTTCTCACTTATTTTTTTAGTTTATATAATCTTATTTTTGCACTTTTTTGTGGACATTTTGTTGGTTTCCAGCCTGCATGTATTCTCAGGTGTGGACCCTTTGCAAAATGTGACATAAACAACATGACATCCATCATATAAAACGCCATTTTGATGGTACCGGTATTTGAGCTAGCGTAGGAAGGCCCTTTTAATACAGACATGACCGTGATGGAATTTGTTACTCTCAGAAGGATTTTATCACAAAAGGGTTGTACAATCAAATTATTCGACAGGACTGGTACTGAGATTCCAACACGACACAACCCATGGAAAATCAGATTGCACAAGCCTTTTGTGAGAGAGTTAATGGACTTTTGGACAAGGACTATTCCTAGTAACTCTCCACAAAGCTGCCTGGGAACAGACCGGTCTTGCCCGTCCTCTGCTGGGTGCCCTTGAACCAGCCGTCCTCCCGTTTGCTATGCACGAAGACCGTCTCGCCCACCTTGAGCTCCAGCTCGGCCTCGCTGTGGGGAGGGTAGGGCACTGTGACTCGGTACCTGCAAGGAAAGACCCGAGACACACTGAGATATTGGGCCAGGACTGAGATGCTACATAAAAGAGTGTTATACATGGTGTCTCCGCAAGTCTTACTCAGTTATATGGATTTTAAGATGACCATGTCTCACCTTTCTCTGACAAGAGGAGTTGTCTTCGGTGGCTTGTCTCGTCTCTCGACGGCACTTGGTCCTTCGCTGACACCCTCTGCTCCGAGGGTTGTCTCCTCCCCGCTCCCCTCCCCATGCCCAGTGGAGGGTGTGGCGGAGGACGTGATGGGGGGCGTGGGGCAGTAGGGGCGGGACTCCGGAGCTGGGGCCTCTTGTCCATCGGGGAGAGAGCTGCCACGGGCTAGGGGGACTGGGGCTCCGTCGTCGGGACTTGACTGGGAACGTTTCTTGGAGACTTTGCGGTCCTTCTTTTCCTTCTGTTGCAAAATGGGAAAAGACTCAGAATTATGAAATTTTGGCATTAAAAGCAGAGCCTTGAAATTGGGCCCTGTAGGGCAAAGACCGCTAACTTTATATGGACCTCTGACACCAACCTTGCCAAAATCAATGTGCCATGTGGATAACGCAAAGTGTTGATTTCTTGGACAACATGCTTGAAGCTTTTGAAAGAGCAGAGAACTGAAAAAGCACAGGCACATCAAGAGCAAAACAAAACACTGTGGGGAAATTTGGCTCTTTTCAACGAGAAAAAACACAAAGCAAAGCACAAGCTACAAGCTACTTACCTTGTCCATCTTACCAAGACTGGCAAGCGAGGGCGCTATACAATCAGGTGCAGTGGCATTTGGTGGGGGTGCAAATGGTAAACTGTCAAAGACCCTGTACACACCGGGACTACTCGGTTTGCTATGCGGCTGATGCACAACATGGGAGGAGGAAGACACAGATGGCTTTGTGGCTGCGGCGGCCGGAGACACACTAGGCAGAGGAGGAGTGCTAGTACTAAGGGTGGGCTTACTGGGTAGTGACAGTGGCTGGCTACAGCAGGAAGCGACAGAGTGCATAATATGGGCATTGCATTGCGGTGGGTGCTGGTGGGAGGTGACTTTGGTCGGCATAGTCCTGCGTGATCGCACCAGGTCATTGTCGCTCTCACTGTGACGACGTGGCTTGGGTGCAGACTGCCTGACCTGGGCCTCCATGGTCAGGGCTGGAATTTGTGCGGAGTGACGCTTGGATTTGGCACTTGAACTACTAACATTGACCTCTACCTGCGGAGGAGTGGAAACGGGCTGGTTCGTACTGCTACTGGCCCCCCGTGGTGATTTCTGTCCCAACACAGGCGATCCTTTGGTCTTTACAACAGGATTTCCACCCTCAGTCAAAGTGGATCCGTCCTGAGCACTTGGTTGGGGTGAGCTGGGGCTCCTGACCCGCTGGACCAATCCATTTTGTGCTGGTGGGGATCCCACCACTACTTGTCCTGAGGCCACTCTGGGTCTCACGCTGATGGGCGCACTGCCACTGGACACCCCAGTATGTCTGATCTGCACCCCTTGAGGCATGGGTGGTGTTTGCGCTGCCTGGCCCCCCTGAGTTTGCCCAGGGCTAGTTCTTGCCAGCACAGCGGCAGTTTGTGTCCCGACTGTAGGGGGACTGCCCCTGGCGTTCTTGTCCGGGTGCGTGGCTCTGGCCTGTCCAACAGTTGAAAGACCCGGTCTTACTGGGAAATTGGGCGGGGGTGGTCGGAACTGCATCAGCTGGGCAGCTCGTTCACTCTGCATCTGGGCGACTGTCTTTTGTCCGTCAGGGATTTGAGAACCGGGCCTCCTATCACCTTGCACCGGGGAGGACGACGTTGGGTGGGTGGACGACCCGCTGGTGCGAGAGGAACTTGGACTGGGCCGAGGCCCTGATGCTGTCTGAGTTGTTGCAGAGCTTAGGCTCACAGGAGGAGAGCTGGCGGCAGCTTCCGCAGCTGCTGCAACTGCTGCTGCACGCTGGGCAGCCATCCGTGCAGAGGCATCGCTCTTGACCCTTGGTCGCACTCCCTGGACCGGTGTGGGGCTCCCCGGGGCCTCATTCTCCGTCCTCTGGGCCGCACTGGATGACACGCGAGATGCGGCATCGCTGGAGAGGCGGGGTCTGATGCCCTGACTCGAAGAGGTAGCAATGGCTGTACATTGTGGAGGTCTTGAGTCTGGTGCCGAGGTGGTTGCTGTCTTTCGGGTTGATCTATCAGACCTACAATTCACAAAAACACATTCAAAGTATTACCATCAATAAATATAAACAGCAATCTCGAATAAATGGCAGATTTAGCAATTTAGCAATTGGGGCAAACCTGGTAGAATTGATCAATTTCACATTAATATCAATTTACTCATTTATTTATTTAATACTTTTCATCCTGAAGATGCATGGGGGAGAGGTCAAAGTTCAGGCTTCGCCGACTTCTGCGGTAAATAGATGTAAAAATTGGGAGCTGCAGCCTGAGCAAGACCCAAAGCCGAAAAGACCTTGTGAATGAGCTTTTGGCAAATTTGAAATGATTAAGACAAACAAAGAAGCGGATTGGTCTGGTACCTGTAGGCCTGCATGTAGTTCCCAGGGAACACGCCCAAGTCCCCTGTCTTGACAGACATGCCTTTGAACCAGCCGTCTTTGCACTTCTCCGTCACCGTGTAGAAGTCACTCTTCTTAAGTTCCAGCTCATCAGCCTTGGTGGGCTTGTAGGAATACATGGCTATGTAACTGAGAGGCAACGAGGAGATATGCTTCATTAGCTATTATCTTTACCCCAAACTGATATTGTTAACATATGGTTATCATTTCATTTTTTATTTTTCATTTTTGTGTGTGTATATATTGCGGCATTGCCAACAGAGGGCGACAGACACAATGATCAAAACGAACATCTTGATGATCAAGGCAAATGGACTCGCCCAGTTTGTTTGGAATGCTGGTTAGATATTCAAGTGTTCAACACCACCATCAAGACTAATTCTGGCCCAGCATAGTGTAATGACATGTTACTATGGACTTCCTGAGTTCCCCCTTCCAACTTACACAGACCCCTTATGCGGATTGCCGGCCTTTGGGAATTTGTGTACAAAATTTAACCACAAGCTGCCCACAGCGGTATGTTTCATGGCTTCTGATTGCCACACGTACAGTTGGTAGAGCACCAGTACTGTATTCCAGAGGTTGCTGGTTCGAATCCTGTCCCAGTAAATTTTTCTTTGTTCACTCACAAACCGCCCACAATATATTGCTCATATACATTCAACGCATACATCCTGCTTATCCAAAAAAAGGTCATTTCACCTTGATACTTACACTTCGACTTTGGGCTTAGGAGAGGCGGGCGCTTCAGCAACAAATCTGAATTCGGGATTGCCGGCCTGGGTGACCGTGGGTGATGCAGCTACATTAGGGGAATTGGGACCTCGGGCACTGGTGGCAGGAACCTGGAAACCAAACATTGCAGTGATCAAAATGAAATTATTAGCCCTAACCCACTTCACATACCACACAAGACAAGAGCTGCTTATCACACATTAATACCACAGTCTCCACAGGGCGACCTGGGGTCGATTTCACTAACACTTTGCGATCATCGTAAAGCCCAAATCCATCGATAAACGGAAAATTGCTATGCAAAGTAGCGATTTTCTGTTTAGCGATGGATTTGGGCTTTACGATGATCGCAAAGCGTTAGTGAAATTGGCCCCTGGATCATAAACCACACTGTCGTATATTGTGATTCTAACCCAACTTTGACAAGCTTGGAAGTCAAGTTGGGTCGCTCTCAAACTGCAGGGTGGGTTCGAATCACACTTGAGCATGATATGCAATGCTACAAAATTCAGAATGTATTAAACTTGAAGTTGAGATTAAGGGCCTGTTTGTTTCAGGCACGAGATCAGTGATCCTGCTGATCTGGATCCCATTTTAGCATATCCTGCATGGGACGTGGATCTGCAAGATCACTGATCGTGTGCCGAAACGAACAGGCCCTAAATGTTTGGGTTCACCACCTCACCTGTGTTATTCCAGTCAACGGGGCAGGCCTTTTCCTTGCAGCTGTCGTTGACGACGATGATGATGTTGCCACATCTGCTGCAGTGGCAGCTGGAGCGGCACTAGTAGAGGGCACTGCAGTGCCCGCTGCAACTGGCTGAGTCGCCGCCGTCTTGCTGTCGATGAGATTGGCCGCCGTCGGATTGCTGGAGCGCACCAGCACCGGGGAGCTGATCTCCATGGAATGACGGTTGCTGCTGCTGTTGCTGTTGTTGCCGCTACTGCTGCTGCTGCTGCTGGCGGCATTGTTGCTGGTGCTAGTGCTGGTGCTTGTGGTGGTGCTAGGCTGAGAATCCTTGCTTCTGCTCTGCGCTGATACACTCAGGCCCAGGAGAGAGGTGAAGGAGTGCCGCTTAGCTTTGTTTTTACTGCAACAAACAAAAATACATAAAACATGCATCATTTCATAGAGGAATTTCAACCATACATTCACATTAACATGACATAATTTATTGACAAATACAAGTAATAAACTGCTAAAAAATTCTCTTCAGCCAAAATAATGACCTAAAATTGATAAAAATGCTTGGAGATAGGAGGGGTAGATGAAAGATCCTGTCAGGAGAATTTAGTCATAAGGGTCGCCCAAAACAGAAAACGTGACCTGTTTCTCAATCTCACACTCACCTGCCACCCTCCTGACTGGATCCGGCCTGATCGGGGCTACTGCCTGCATCCCCACTCCCCTGCGATTGATGGGATGGTCCAGAACCGCTATCAATGCCCGCATGGGCATCCACCAGAGCCTTGGCCGTACCATTCAACTGTTGGGGGGAGTTTATCAAAATATGTGCAGCAATGGGTTAATTTGATCATTGAAGGACAAAAAAAAGTGTTAGAATTCATTATAGAACCTGTCTGCAGAAAAGATTGATCAACATTAAAAATAAATGAAGATTCTTTAGGTCAGGTCATACTTAAAGGTGAATTGCAATGGAAATTAGCAAAGAATAACAGACTGTTTCTCAGGTTTGCAGCCATTGCTACATGTATCTAAAATGTATCTGAAATGACCCATGGGATATTATAGCAGATCATGGCTTCCAACTACCAACTCAACAAAGTTATTGACAATTGGGACTGGATAATTCAATTGGCAGAGTGCTTGTATGGTAGTCTGGTGGCAGCAGGTTCGAATCCCGCTTCAGTTCTCTTTGTGCACCCAAAGATGACTTTTAAGTAGCATCGAACGTACAAAATCCTTAAAAACCCTGAAGAGGATTTTGGGGAATTCAGGTGGATTTCAAATGGGTTCTGCACCCAAGGTGAATCCTTACCTCGACAAAGGACAGGGGGAAGATGCCGATCTTGTCTCCTTTCTTGCCTTCTACCCAGTTCTCATCCACACGGCGGATCACATTCAGCACCTCATCCTGAGAGAGTAACAAGAGGAGATAAAGGATTCTCGGTGAAAATGATGGTCACAATGTATGGGGTTGTTGAACCTGTTTGTTGTATACAAGTGATATTGGGAGAGGACGTGTACCATTCCCTTCCAAGCCTTGCAGGTTAATTTAAGGTTAAATCCTCCACAGTTTCAGAGATTACAACTTATTTCACCTCAAATGCACTTCACCACTGATCAGCACCCCATAGTGACTCCCATCCTTCGCCACTCACCTACACCCCCTCTATCGCAGCCTCCACTGAGCAGCACCCCATAATGACTCCTATTCCTCACCCCTCACCTACACCCCTTCCAGTGCTTCAATTTTCCCTCTATTGCAGCCTCCTCTGAGCAGCACCCCATAGTGACTCCTATTCCTCACCCCTCACCTACACCCCTTCCAGTGCCTCAATTTCCCCTCTTTCACAGCCTCCACTGAGCAGCACCCCATAGTGACTCCCATCCCTTGCCCCTCACCTACACCCCTTCCAGTGCCTCAATTTCCCTCAATCACAGCCTCCACTGAGCAGCACCCCATAGTGACTCCCATCCCTCACCCCTCACCTACACCCCTTCCAGTGCCTCAACTTCTCCTTATCGTAGCCCTCAACAGCATCCACTAACCAATGCTGTCAATAAGTACCGTAATGCCCTCCACACATGTACAGTACTAACAACCGCCAGCTGCTGCAAGGATGGCCTGATGTAGCCATCCCAAGCATGCATAATCAAGCTTATTAGGTATGCCTTGCCTCTGCTCTATGGCCAGTGCTTCAACACAAGTCCAGCGAGCTGTCCAATAAAACAAACTGATACACTCTAGTACATACATGTACAGTATATGCACATGCATTAGCATTAGCATAAAGCTTTGTGGAGGTATTACATGGACAAGAACTTTTGATCTGAGCCAGCCAAACCTGATACAGGCCTCTGATTATCATGTGCACTGTCAAAGACCAATTCGGGATATCAAAAACCAAAAACCATTAGGAAAGGCGTCAATGTACACACAACAGCTTATCCATCACTAAATGTCATGAGGATGATATTGCTACAATAGTCAGATATCAAATCTACAACTGAAGATCAATGTACACTGCATTTTGGATATGTGCCGTATTCATATGACTGAATACAGTAATACGTGATTCTGATACAGCAAAGTGCAGTAGGACCTACATGATACATCAAATGACAAAGTCCAAAAAAATCCCAAGTTAAGGGTCTGTGCACTTGTGCAGAATGCATTTTGATATCCAGGATACAGAAAATCAAGAACACTAGTGATTAAAAAATACTGAATAATAAAATATTGTATGTACATTTAACAGAAAAATTTAGAATGTAGTTTATGTTTGTTTTCTTTTTGGGGAGGGATATTTCTAATTCTATTTTTTTTTCTCTTTCGTGCACAACGTAGACCTGTACAGTAAATTGTACAAGCTACAGTGTGTGTATGTACACTGTATGTGTGTTGATGCATTTCTAGTTCTCAGTCCTCACTACATAGAGAAATTTTTACAACTGCCCAATGCTGAATACCACTAGAGAAGATGAAGAAGAAACTGACGTTGAAAGAAAGGAAACGGGATCACATATCCCCTTCTGTCTTCTCAGGGAGATCATACAGTAAGGCAACGCCCCCTTGAGTCAAGTTGCACTGGTTATTTATGATGACAACATATCAAGCCAAGGTGACAGGTCTAGGCGACAATGTCCCTGAGGTTACAACAGATATGATCTATCTTTGATACTCTAAGATGCCGAGTATGACTACCGAGAGGGACGAAAATACAACCCTGGAGCAAGGACTCCTCGTTGGAATGATGGTTATGACATGAACGATGCTGCCATCATTAGTAGGACAGGCAAGGAACAGAATATTCAAGGACAAGTTTTTTTCCCCGATGGGTAAATCATTCCAGCATCTGAGAACTATTTCCGATTTGGCTTGCATCCAAGCTAGAGGGACGCCAACTACTCAACAGTCATCGATCCTTCATACTAATGCTCAACATTTTCATAAAGTAGGACATTTAAGAACTTCCTACAGCTCTTGGCCACACTGAAATACTTTGAATGAATCATCTCAACATAAGACATGACTAAACTCAGGAGTTAAGAGGGCCTGATGTTTTTCGATTCAAGCAGGATCTTTCTCAAAGGCTGAAAACAAATTGTGTTGATAAACAAACTTTGTGAGACTTGCCAACTTTCACTGTATTCAGAAATCCTACAAAAAAGCAGCCGATTACAGAACTTTGTAACAAGCTTAAATGTTACACAATAGGACCGTGCACACATTCAATCATAAAACAGAAACTGCTCACTGTTTTTCAAAAGAACACGAACGTGAGCATCAATTTTGATGAAAATTGTCACAGGTAAAGTATACAATAAGAAGTTTCAAATTTAAAATACAGTAGATGATAGCAAGTGCTCTTGTTCAAGAGACCAATGAGACCGATCCTACTAAATAATTTTTTAAGATGTCAAACCAAGAAAAATTTACTGGAGCGGGATTCGAACCAGTACTGGTGCTCTATCGAGTGGACTAGGTTCGAATCCCATTCCAGTAAATTTCTCAATGACTTTTTAAGATGCTACACAGCAAAATTGCAAGCGTCACCTTGTTGAAGGTAAGGCAGTCCTTCTCCTCTCGTTCGTTGACCTCAAAGTCGTAGAGGGCCTTGCACTGGGGCGGGTCAGGGGGCAGGGGCGTAAGCACCTGCACGTAACTAGCCGGGAAGAAGCCGATCTGATCACTGGTGCCCATCACCACTCCCTGGTACCAGTTGTCGTCAATCTTCTTATGAAGTAAGATGATGTCCGACTTGTTGAAGGAGAGGTCCCTATTTAGAAAAAAATTGTTAAAATGTGTTACAATTCATTATCAACTTGCTAAAACTTGATAGAGGGACTTGTAACTAACCCTGCTAACTTTGTGGTTACACAAAGTCAGTACCTCCATTGCTGGCTTGTATAGTGACATGTGACAAACAAATAAAAAAGCGAGTTATCCCCATGTACCATTTCTCAGGTTTGCAGAATTGCTGATGTGGCATATGTATCGTATCTTAAATGATCCTTGGGACATAGCGGTATGCGAGTGGTTTCATGGCTTCTGATTATAAACAAACAGAGATGCATGTATGTAATTGACAATTTGGGACACTGCCAACCTACAACTAGGTACAGTAGCTCAGTTGGTAGAGCACTGGTACAGTTTTCTGGGGGTCCAAGGTTCGAATCACACTCCAGTCAATTTGCCTTTTTTCGAATTTCAAATAAGAAAGAAACAGAGATCCAGCACCCAAATCTGAACCCACAGTGAAAATATGGCACTATGGACAATATACTGTACAGTAGTTAAGGCTGGATGAAAAAAAAAAACCTCTTTAATTGGCGGAGTTGATCTACATTGTACATATAGTACATAATCTGAAAATCATGCATGCCTCTAGTCTGCGCTTTCCTACAACAATGGAGGCTGTTCACGTGGAAGCCAGATGGTTACGCCGTTATTAACATCATTTGAAAATGCTCTATTAATTTTCCCCAAGGCATGACTACTTTAGTATCTATTTTTGGATTTTTATTTTGTGATACATGTAATACCTGAGAAGTTCAATGCACATTTCGCCTAGCACTATATAGATCACTGCATAGATTTGCACATCATCGTCACTTTACAATGAGGCAGATGGTGTGCAGAAACATCAGTCATCAATGTTCCTTACCATACCATATGACTGATACTAGACTTTGGAATTCTATGCTAGAGAAATTAAATGCCATTGGGATTGAGAGGCCTATGAGATACAAGCAATTATTACATGTAGCAACCAGACGTTTCTTTAGTCTGGTGCACAGTACATTGTTCTGTACATTCTTCAAATTACAGGCAGACAGATGTAAATTATAAATAGGAACATTCAGGTCTTGATCTGGACACTAGCCGGGTATATCAAGACTAATCAATAACTCTCGCTCAAAACATAAGTCGAACTTCCTCCTGGGAAGCTTGGCCACTTTTTTCACTTCCAGTTTAGAAATCTATTCCCCCTCCTTCCCTTTCCCCATATAATTATTTGTAAATTTAGTAAGAACGCCAAATTGAAAAAAGATTGGGGACAAAATTAACACACATGGAGCACATACAGATTCAAAAACACCGACAATGTATCTTTGAGTGTACATGCTATACATGTGTAAGTAACATCCCACTATATGACGTGATGGCTAACAAAAACAACAGACAATCGATACTCAACAGCAAGTGGGTCTGAACGGCAGAATGGCCAAGGGGGAGGAGGAAAGGCTACTCACCCGTGTTCCTGGGCGTCATACTTGTACAGCGCCATGGCACATGGTTGGTTCTGTATTGATGTCTGCACAAATGAAACAACAACAAAATGTACAAGTTACTGTAGATGCATCTTGAATATATACATGTATATGTCACACAGAACGAAGAGATGGTGCACATCCTGTTCCATGCTAATGTACATGGGTGCCACATATCACATCAAGGGCCAATTTCACAGCCCTGCTAAGAACAAGAATTTGCTAACCATGAAATTTCTGTCTTGATAAATAAAACAGGATTAATAACAAATTTTCCATGTGTTGTGTATCGCCAGGAATTGTTCACTAGTTCTTTGGCTGTTGTTCGCTGACCATAAAAAAAAAATGGAATTTTTACCCGTGGTTTGTTTTATTGAGCCAGACATTTTGTGTTAAGCAATTTTTTTTAATTGGCCCCAGGGGTCTGCTCTAGTATTTTTGCTTTTGAAGGAAATGTTAATACCTAGAAAATGGAAAAATTTTCCCGAGACAGTTATAAAGAAATATACATAAGGGAAACTTGCCAAATGTCTAATGCGAGATTGCACAATAATTGTGGAGCTAGTACTGCACATGTACATGAAGTTGCCAACTTACATGTACATGTACATGTAAATCCCTTACAATACATGTACTAATACTGTGGGTAAATGGGCACCTGTGAGGGTAGAGTTGGTCGTTGTGTTTTAATTAACCCTGGCTTTGCAGTTAATTATAGTACAGGATCTTGGGATTTACAGGCATATTCTCCAGGATGCCTAATGGTCTTAGGAATGTCTTCACGGTCTGATGGAGATGTACATGTAACCAGATGTAATTATTACTGTAGATGTAGGCCTACATGTATATGTACATACGTGTACATTACATTATCCATAATGATCATTAGCAAGGCATTGCACTATAAAGCAATATCATCTCATCATATACCGAATCAACATTAAAATATAAAGACCTTATCATTTTTGTCAGGTTGCACAACTGTAAAGGCCTGGACACAAATCCTGACACTGATTCACAAAACAGCAAAGCATTTGCTTTCAACATAACTCTTTCTATAAACATGAAAAAGGTTCCTGCAATGTGGCTTTAAATCAAACAATTTTAATGCAGATGGGATTCACTTTAAGTTCATTTTTATCATAATGATTTCAAATTGTTACCGGTACTTCAAAAAGACCACAATAAAACGACAAGAAATTCACTCTTTTCACAAATCAGACTGTACAGTTTCAGCAACAATGGCAATGAAAAAACCCGACAGACTATTTCACTGGCAGATTTTGATGCGGTTTGGAACATTATTTGTGCCAGACATGTTCGGCAATGAAGAGGAACAATGCACCTGAGTAATAAAAGAAATTTATGTGCCCTTCTTTTCCAAATCCCACAACAAGGCTTCAAAGAGATCCTCTCTTTACCGACCTACTTTTTTACCTGCCTCGGTAAATTTATGACGGCCATCAACTTCCCCCATGTTGATTTTTATTGAACATAAAAACCAGAATTTGCAAGGTCATGTTTACTTGAGGAAATACAAAAAATAACATTGTTGGGGGAAAAAAATATATACACGTAGTAAAATACCACACAACAAAAATTATCTAACCAATTAGGATTTTACGATAGTGTAGGGCTACGACCTCACACTGACCTCTTTTAGGTCGTTTAGGACCTCCGATGACAATACCTGGTACCTATTTTGTTCTCCCTGGCCTCCGAAATTCAAAGCTGGGTAATTTTATTATTCAAATGCTGGCCGACGGGGACCCGCCTAATTCAGGACCCCCTATAATTTGACACAACAGCCCAAAGGCCTGATTCGGCACTGGCTTTAACAAGTGCTTATAAATTAATAAGTTCTAGGCCAAGATCGAATCCTCTGGCCATTTTGTTTTTTTTCACGGCCTCTCTCTTTTCTCTCTGTGTTTTGAGAGAGATTTTTTTGTTTCTTATTCCCCTGACGTCTGTCAGATTTGGTTTCTGCTTGATGGTCCACAGCTGGTTTGTGTTGACTGAATGCCAGGGAACTATTGGTTTGTAATTACAGACCGGAATACCTCAGTCTCAATTTTTTTTATCAACTTTTTCTATTTTACACACATATTGCTTTAATGTAGGGCCAGTGACTTCCTATAACAAAATTGGAAAATTGACAGAATTAACAGAATTGTTCCTTTTGAATGGAAATAACATCGGGTGCAGGTTACAATGTACACATTTGAAGGTCATGTATTCTGCTGATAAATCAAGCATGCAACTTTTAACAAAAAATGAGGAAATTCCAATCTTTACAAATGACTGTGTAGTGTTTTAAAACGTTCTCCAATGGCATGAGTGTGATGAGAAAAAAAAAAGAGGAAATCAGCTGAACTGAGGAAAAGTTGCATGCCTGATTAATGAAGTGTTACTGAGCCGACCAGCTAACAATGCGTAAGCCATGTAATTGGTGAACAATGCTCTCAGAGCAATTGTAAAGAATTTGTATAGGCCTATATTTAAAATTGTATTAGGGAAAGTGAGGGTAAAACAAATCCTGAAATCGGGATTATTTTCAGACATATCACATCCCCGTTGCAATTGCAATTTCCCTAGATCAGGCAGAACAAAAATGTTCCCATTTGACAAGCATAGAGCAGTATAAACTGGACACACCTTGCGTGAGATTCCAGTATTACAGTGACGTCACCATTCAAAGCTTATACCGGTAAGCGTTGATATAACAGAATTTTGATTCTTCCTTTTACACATAGCCTTCGATAAAGATCCTGTTAAGATCAAAAGACATCAGGCCCTCCTTATTCCAAGCATAAATTTCAGGTCATTATTTTTGGCTGATGAGCAGTTTGCAGCAGTTTATTACTTGTACATGTATTTGATTCATTAAATTCCACTGGCAGGTCATTAACATCTAATAAGTAGGCCTACATCAAGTACATATGTACATGTACAATGTAGGCCTATGTAGCCCCAGCTGGCGAACAGTCTGTATTCATGTTTTTACTGACCCTAACCACAATCCTACATGTGTCAACTCCCCTGCTGGGGAACTCCCATATTTCACACTTGTGGAGGAAGTTCAAGCATGGCTGTGAGGTCATGACCAGAAACCTCAATGCATTGGTCATATTCCATAATGCACAACTGAACAGCTAGGGACAAGTAAACATAATGGACATGTACTGTGCTGTACATTGCATTTAATACAGAATTACACAGCATGTGCCAGAATGGCAATTCCTTGAAAAACTGTTCTTTGTACACGGTGAATTTGATGTAAAAAGAGTAAAATGAATGTTGAGAGTATCTCTTCAAAAAAACCTTTCCATACTTTGACAAAAAAGAATGTTCATAAGTGCAATTATATGAATATTTTGATGAAGTGACAGGTAATGGGGCCAGAAAAGTAAATGTACTCATTGAAACTGGGTTGTTAACTTTTTTTTGTTGTGGGGGGTTTTTTTGGCACAAATTATTGACAAATTTCAGTCTGATTAAGGCCAAAAATCAATGTGCCGAGTCTCCTCTTCAAAATAAAACTTCCAATAAAATCATCTCAGGCTGAGAAACTTCCCCTTGAACTTGGTTTAAATACTTTGACTAAACTTCAGTCACGATTCACATTTCAAGGTTTCAGTTGATGACGTATTCAGGGGGACTTTGACAAAATGTTACGGTGGGGCTTGAACAAATAGAAGGCGGGTCTATTTCTAGACACAGTCGGGACACCATGTGTGAAGTGTGCGTACATGCACACTTCACACATGGTGTGTATACACAGTGTACAGTACTAGTACTAGTAGTAGCTTTCGACTGAAGAAACATCAACAATGATACAGACCACTCTTGGCAAAGCGTCTGGACTCTGCCGACCTACGGATGCTTCCACAGATTTAAAAAACAACAGAAAATGCGCGCATGTTTCATGTTTCATGTCTAGAATTTCACAGGAAATGTCAGGCTCCCTCATTAATCCTTGAGTTTTCTTTTTATAGTTTCTGGAGTTGACACTCCATTTACTTGGAAGGTTGATTGCTGAAGGACTCAGCTGGTGGTAGAAGAAACAGGGACCTCTTGACAGACCCTTCCTTGACCTGGGCTGAACCTTGGCTGCCTGACGCTGGCAGGGCTGCACGCTCCCTCCCTCCCAATCCCCTGTGCTTGTAAAACTCGCACATTTTCCCAGTGTAGGATTTCACATGCTGAATCATCATGCTGCGTTTAAAGACGTATATGTACGTGCCAGGATCTGGGTGAGAGGTGGTAGGCCTAAATGTACATTTTTCATTTCGAGGAAGGCCAAGTGAAATGGAAATAGATTCCACTGGGGTTTTTTTCTCTGGTTTGTTTTTTTAACAGCGGACACAATTTATTTTTGGAAAAGGGTTAATAAAATACTGAGAAATAAGATAAATGCTTGTAGTTTCGATCCTAGCAGGATCTTTCACAAAGGCTGAAGGCTTTGAGAAAGATCCTGCTACATACATACCTCCAAGCATTTGATATATTTCAGGTCTTTTTGGCTGCTGATGAGCAGTTTGCAGCAGTTTATTATTTGTATTGAGAAATAAGTCACACGGCATTATCAATCATTTATCTTCATTAATATTACACATTTTACACTAATGGCAATGTTATCACAGTTTTATGTCTCATAATCTTCATGATATCTACACTGTGGGCCTACGTTGTGTACATTACTGTCTGATTGCTGCTGGATACGACCTTCAGAAATATAATGGCCCCAAGAATAAAATCCATAGTCCATATAGTCTGCTGTTCTGATTACGTTTAAATGGCAATTACCGAGTACCGTTATCAATTGACTGGTTACCTTGACCATATGCAGTGGGGTCTCCCGACAAAGAATACTGAGCCATGCGTGATTAGCATACAGTAGACAGGGCATGACGGTTGGTAATACACACTTTATGTATGACTGGTAATATTGTGGTTATGATGCCATTTAATATTATTATATTATAATTTAATATGTAAGTGTATGTCAGGAAAGGCTACCTCTTGGTGACTGATAATGACTAAAGCATCTGTCATTGGTGCCTTGGGTAATCTCAGATGCATGTCACTGGAGTACAGCCTACTGGATGATAATGCTTCAACCATGGAGGAAGAAATTGCCCGCTTGAACTATATGTATTCAATGATATCTCCAGACCTTTTCACTGCTGTAGGCTACATATTTTATAATTTGAACTGGCCACATTGCAGGCATTGCACATTATTAGGCTGAATACACTTCCAGCACTAAAAATCTGTTTGAACAAGTGAAAATACATATTGTAGCCTGTAGGCCTACATGTTCATGTAAACATGGAAAATTGTATTTATAACGCATATCTGGTGCCTTGTGGAGACCTCACCAAGCACTTAATTTTTCACGAAACTGATATTTGGAATTAACTCAAAAAGGAGGAATTTCCAAGGTATAGCCTACTTATCACTTTTTTTGTCAGTCCTAAAGAGATGTATTTTATACAAATTTATATAAGGGGCATTTGCAGGAAATTTCAACCCAACCCAGGAAAGTGATTCTGGTTCAAATGGGAACAATTTAAATTCTGCTCGGAGAATGTTCAAGTGTAGTACACAAGAACAAAGCCATGTCTCCACAAGGATACAAATTTTGAAATGGGTGAATTAACATGAGTACCCTACATCAAAATACTCAACAGTTACATGTACTAGTTTGATATAAGGCATGTGCAGACACTACGTAGGCCCCTACATGTATACATGTACAAACATACAGACTACTGTGTATTTTAGTCTACACTGTACACATGACTTTGTATTATTATCTTTCTGCGCCCACGTTACACCGAGTAAGGACTGACATGATCTAATCGCTACAAAAGAAAGGGAAAAAGGTCATCGGCATACATGTACAGCAAGGCCCATCGAGCCCAGCAATAACTGGGCTTTTCAGACAGTCAGACAGTCTCGCCCTAATCCTGTTTACATCTGGACACCGCCTCCAGCGAGAGTGCATGTAACTCCCCACTACAATCCCTGCAGACAGCCCTCCCCCCAAACACCTGGAACTGGAACAGCCCACTATGGCCTCATCAACTCAAACATCCCCCCAAAATATATCAGCAACTGGTGCTGTTCCCTTCAGGCCATCCACGCTAGGCACTCCTCACGCTCCTCAACCCCGATCGCAATCCTCTTCCCGATCAATCTCAAACGAAGTTCTGACTTCTGAGATGACTCATAATAGGAAAGATCATTATAATGAGCCAACAGGCCCTGATGATGGGCCTCTCTGTCTACCAGTCTACAATAGGAGAGCTTAGCTAAAACCAGATTAAACTTCAATTTGATGGACCTAATTTAGGAGGTGATTTATGATGCTGTCTGGATGGGTAAGCATTTTAAGGATGTGGTCTGGAAGTTTTGAAAAGGTGTCCTCTGCAATATGTATCAAGTGATGTAGACTCTTTAATCATGATGTCAGCCTACATGTACAGGCGTAATTTCATTCTTAACACCACCACCATTCTATCAATCTTTTATGTACAGTACAACACAAGTGATAAACTTGTAGGCCTACATGTACCTTTTAAGAAATACAAATGGTCCGCAACGTAACCCTGACTGTGACATTAGTTTTCTGGAAATTAGGCCTACTGCCTGGTAGAGGTCAGAGGCTTGAAGGATCAGCCCCTGCAAGGTTTTTCAGCATAATAGCCAGGAGCTTGTCTGGCATGTATGGGCGCCTGGCTGGGCAAGACTTCTCAAAGTCAAAACCCTCATGAGACTCTGTGACTCGTTTTGGCAATGACTCTGGGCTGTGGTAGTTGCAATTTCCATGCTGGTATATAATTTCTGCATCTTCGGACATCCAGCTTGTGGGAGCAAACTCAATTTGGGCTCCGCAAATTTCAAATCGACGAACCCTTCCGGGTACATTCTACAATGATACATTCCTGTATAATATACAAAATGTAGGCCTACATCTGGCTCCAGGAAGCTCAGATGGCACAGAATTCAGACTTTTTTAGAAGCCGCCAGATTTGGTAAATTCCAGTCGCCTTGACCTCAAAATATCTAAGCCCTAGGTTATTCAGCCTTGGGGAACAGGATTAGGTATAATACTCCAGGAACCAAACAATGAAAAATTCATAGCAAAAGACACATTTTGTATGGTGTAATGGCTCCAAATACAGGGAGAGGTTTGGTTTGAGGGAGGTATATACTGGGAACAATCTGGGCTGTGTTTGAAAAAATCAGACAAAATTTACAGCCGACCAGGGGCACGCTGCATGTATGAAGTTTATAATAGAAATCTGCCAAGTGCACACAATTTCTAACGAATTAGTGTCAACAGACATTAGATCAAAAATTGCTTTCAAAATGCTTCTTGCCTAAAGACACAAGTCTACGGTACTTATATGCATCATTGGTCCTGTTGGTGTTTTCTTCAATAAAAAGAAAACACCCATAAATTTACAGACATGTAGTTTTTATGCACATCATAACGCTAGCCTGTGAAAGTCCTGTGTTCATATTTTTTAGGAAACTGATGATGAATTAAGGATCTGATTTTCACATGAAATTAATCATTTGTGTTGAATTTTGCCTGCTACTTTATCTAAAAAAAAAATGAAATCAGCTTAAAATGTTTTAATACAAGAAGTCTCCAAACTGCTTGAAACTGCCCATTAGCAAAAATAATGACCTGAAATTTATCAAATGCTTGGATTTAGGAGGGCCTGACACGTTTCGATCCCAGCAGGATGTTTCAAAAATGATTTTTGAAGAACTGTGAATTTCTGCTGTTTCCTAACCTTCCTTTAGGCCTACAGTATATGGTGACACAGACATCATTTCAGAAGGAAATGATTAGCAGAAATATTGGATCTAATATGAACCTTATTAACTACAAGCTTTCACAACCTTTCAAAAAGCAACTCAACAATGATCCTGATTCCTGAATACTTCATGTCGTACCTTTAACTCAGAATCAGTTTCACCGAATGGTGACTCATTTCCCCCAAATGGACCACAATCGGTGAATTTCTGTGAAGTGCACAAAACTTCTTTATCACAGCAGGGATGCTGGGAGCAATAAGGTAGTCACCTTAAAGTGCTGTGTAAGCTGAAATCTGTTGCTTTTCCCTCTTAAAGCCTTTAAGGTTCAAATTTATTCTGTTTATACTCAATTGTCCTTGCCATATTTTGAGACTGTGTCGAAATGGTTAACAACAAGGCCTACGGTATGGCCAATTGTAACTAAGAAGCTCAAGTGGGTACTGTACAATAGAAATTAGAAACTAGAAATTGTGTCTGTTGAAAACAGAACACAAGGCTTTTCCGTTTTATAGAAAAATCAAAGTGGTAATATAATTTGAGTTTTGCTAGCTTACCAATGAATTAAATTCAATTTGAATTCCTCTGTCTTCTGCAGACACATTGTTTATGCAGTTCTTCCCAGCCATGGTTTAGAAAAAGAAAAAAAAATGTTCATTGTGATAATTGAAAGTGGTAATTTAATCTTGAGTTTTGCAATAAAACAAAAAAGTCATTTACAAAACAATGAAAACAATATAAATTTCTTGTCATTACGGTTGATTTTGGGTTTCGTTTTCAGATTAATATCACTGTTCTTAAAATTATATGATGCAAACCAAAAAGAAATAAAATGTGAAACTTATTTAAATTCATTGTCCAAATTCAGTATCCAAAATGGTCATTATTGATTGTCTGCTTTTTGCGCTCAGATGATGAATCATAAATCGGAACGGAATATTTAATTATCCTCGCCTTTCATAATTATAACAACTCATCATGGCATTATAAACTACATGTATATTATTAATACAACGTTGGCAAAACATTCACAAATAATGCATGTGTATTTTATCGTATGCATTGTCACAAGAGGGCGCACTTTACAATTCGTACGTTCTCACACCATACTACTGTCGAAAAATTCATTGTATAATTACTGCGTGTACCGAGTTTAAAACGACATCGGGTGGTTTTCACATATTTTGCAATTTTTTGTAACGTATGCATAGTCACATGAGGGCGCACTTTACAATTAGTACGTTCTCACAACATAAACTTGAAAAATTCATTGTATGGGATTTGGGTGACAAAAATAAGTAAAAATTCATAACAAATCAAGCGATGACGTCAAACTAACGTAACTTCATAATTACAATCCCGAACCTCTATTTTACCAACCTACCAATTTTCAAGGCGATCGGCCGTTCCTGCTATGCGGTATAAAAATCGCATTTTTTATGACGTCATGATGACGTCACATAATTTTTGTCTATGCAGTGTTAATCTATGGTGTATACTGAAGAATTATCAAAAAGAAATTCAAAGATATCTTGTTTCGTTTACTAGATATCGTTAAAAGAACTTTAATGACCCAAAATTTCAATAAATCATAAAAAATCAGGGAATGACGTCATGATGACGTCATTGCAATTTTTCGATATAACACTTCCCGACTTAGATACATACCAAGTTTCAACTCAATCGGACCTAGGGTTCGTTCATAATTGATGTCTGAAGTTTGCCCCTTTAAGACACTGTCACGTGACACCTGATGACGTCATGATGACGAAAAGTTTCGGCAACCAACTACGCTGTGGGGACTTTGTTTTGACCAAGTTTGATTAAAATCGGCATTTTAAAAGTGGCCTAAGTGGCACCTAGAATGCACATGTGCTTTGTCTATAGGAATTCATACGACAAGAAGAAGAAGAAGAAAAGAAAAAAAAATCAGAACAAAAACAATACCTTTTCCATTGAACATGGAAAAGCCAAAAAGACCCAGCTTAGGCCCAGTTCAAGCATGTACATACATGTACATGTACAGCACATAATGCTCAGAGGCCTACATGTATACCGTGTACGCCCTGCAATTTTGCTTTAAGTTCAACATATTTTATCATGGTGCATTATTACACCTGGTGAAACTTGAACTTTTCAACTCAATGTACATGTAGGCCCTACATATAATTTCATGTGGCAGGTGGTTTGACAAGTTACATACAGGTGTATACAATGTAATGTACATGGTACAGGAAAAAGAGTATTTCGGTTACACCTTCGCACTACCTTATTGCCAAATGCCCACTTTTGCTGCAACATGGGCATCGTTTTATCAAAAGTACAGCATTTCCAAGGGAAATCTTTTTGGGGAAGACTAAAGTCATTGCCAGAATTAAAAATAGTAAGCTTTCAAACCAAAACTAAACAATCTTGTTCTTCTTTAGGTTATTAGGTTATATTTTTAGGTGCATTAGGTTATTTTGGTATCAATTTTCATTTTTTTTGTATTGAATGATTGATTGATTTTATTTGCTTATTTTATCTATTTGTTTTATTTATGTATTCATTAATATATTTATTTATTTAGGCCTATTAATTTTATTTATTTTATTTATCTTTTTATTTTCATTTTTAATAAAATGTTCTTTCCTTTTTTTTTTTGGGGGGGGGGGCATTTTCATTGTGTTCAAAACCTGCATAAAACCAATTAAAAGTATGCTATACATGAAGATGTGAATTAAGTTTTAAGATACAAATCATAAATGCATGATTAACTGATTAACTTGGAAGGGATGGTCTCTTCCCAAACAATGGCTAATACTGCAGATGTTAGGGACATGGTTTACAGGGGAAGATACACTACAGGCTTAGTACAAGCAGGCCACAGGTGCCAGTTGAGATTACTGGTATACTGTGCCATGCCCCAAAGGCAGGCTGGCTACACTACACAGGAGCACAAAAACACCTCATGTACAGTACCATTATTTGCCTGCAAGGTTTTTCCTGGGAAAACAGTTTGTGGTGGACACCAAATTGGTTTGTGGTAGAGAAGTCTTATGCATGGTACACATGGCCATACATCCTTTCCAATGCACAAACAAGGTCAGCTGGTTAGTTAAATGTAGGCCCTACATTGTAGAAGGGAGCTCTACATGTATTTGTGCTCAGAAAGACCTCACATTTAATTGCACAAGTATTTGGGGATGTCTGTGTTGATGAAGTCTGTGGCCCTGTGGTTTTTTACTTTTTTAATTGGGAATATACCTGAATGACCTGATAAATTGCTGACAGTCAGTAAATGATTCACTAATGTGGGCATTAATCAAAGTGGTGGACAGTGGAGTTTTGGGTTAATTTTCTTGGCAGAAAGAACAGCTTAAGGCCATGTCCTTAAATATTTGGTTGCAACCACTGATAGCACATAATTGCACCTACAGTATGGCAGCCACTAGCCACTGACTGTAGCCGTTTCAGTATAGTAGGCTTGTGTGTTATTCTGCAGCCAAAGCCAGATATTTTGGACACAGGCTTAGTAATTGCTGAGAAAAGCAATATCACAAAACAAGGTTTTCACAGACAGTTCCACAAACTACGGTAAGCATATGTTGTACGTGGTGGCCTATAGGCCTATAATGTAGATGACTGAAAATTACACCCTTTTCCATGAAAATACATGTAGGATCTTGTAAGCACAGAATTTTCAGCTGTAACTGTAAGCACCGACTCTATGCTTGGGGTAAGCAGAGCCATGAAATTGGCCATGTTTCTTTACAAATAATTTGAAATAAAGTGCATGAACTTCATAATGCACTTCATTTTTCGGTATGAGTGTAAAATCCGCTGCAGAGGCCTAGCCGTTATTGATACAAACATGTTTCAATGCTAAGTGCTCAGCTGTCAAATTGGTTCACCTCTTCCATTACTTTCAGCGCATTATGTTGAATCAGTGTAAAGTCATTTCCAACTATTGCCTCCTGGTTGCACAAAGGACAGATTGGAACAATTTGCCCACCTACAACTTTTTTACCCCCATAACAGTAAACAAACTTTCCTTTTCATCCATGAAAAAAAATATATCATAAAAATTGCCTTAACTTTCGACATAACAAAAACAGCAATGCCATAAAACGGTATACTTCATGGAGTGGAAATTAAAGGTATAATGCATGATTGGTAAAGGTCACAGAACAGCACTCACACTTTGTCTCATCCAATATGTACATAAAATAATAAACCTACATGTAGGTAGCTCAATCGGACATCTGAGTCACGAGAAAATAGCAAAAACCCAACTCAATTGCTGTTTACGGTCTTTGTTTTACTAATTTCTGGATAAATACACCATTTCAGGCAGAAATATTTTAACAGTATGTTTCTATCACCACCAACTTCATACTCTGAAAGTTGTATGTAAATCTGTGAACATTTCTGTTTGGGTATTACCAATCCTATACTGTACCTTTAATGCCTAGGTACATCTCGGGCAAATAACAACTTTCTGGAGGTGGGATCTACAATTGATTATACACTAAAAGTCACGACTGTGTCTGTCACATACAAAGGTGCAGTCTAGATAAACAGAAAATACCTGAAAAAAAAAACTTTTGATGTTCTTTGATAAGAATTTTTTCTTTTCTTCTTCTGGTTGCACAGAAAAACCCACAGATTCATTTGTTCCCTACTCAACTTGTTTACGCACCCACCACTTGACAGCAGGACTGTACGACAATCTATCCGGAGATTCCAGACCAATGCAGACAATGCATTAAACCCAATGCAAGGCATATCAGCAAAATTCCAACAGAATTCCGGCAACAACAAAATTCCAATTTACAAAAATGCCAAAACAAAATCACTGAAAAAAAACCACAAAATAACAAATTGTAACTGCACTTTTTAACTGGAGTGCAAAATCATGATTTATAAGACTATTAGCGGTTCATTGTACTATACAATGGTTAGACATTTCTGCCATTCGAGGAGTTTTTGATAATAAATTACGTTTTTTTTTTTTTCTGACATCTGGAAGGGAAAACCTTGCAATTACAAATGTAGATTTCACCAATGGAATGTTTATCTTTGTTAGAAGTATGGATACGTGATGGTACACACTTTCCAGACTGTACATTGCATCAAAAAACAAAAACTTGCCCCCAACAATCCTCAAAATGGCCCCTAATTGACTGTCAATTTGTATCATTTGTCCAAACTTGCTCACCCACACTAGAAATATCTGGTCTTAAGAGGGAATCCAGACCAGGCTTGAGCACCAATGGTCATTGGTCACCAGGGCTTGTAAATAGTTCTAGTCCGTCATAATGTCTAGCAAAAACCACTCTGGACTAGCTAGATTCATTCCTTGGTTGCCTGTTGGGCTAGTAAAAAAAAAGGAACCTACATGGGTATGGATCAACATATGTACGGGCTAGTAAAAATCTAAATGGGCTAGTAAAATCTGATGTAAGCTTCAGTCCAAACTTCTGGCCCATCAGTCAGGAAAAAAAGTTAACGCAAGGCCTGGTCAGGGTGTGGCAAATGGGGGGACAAGGGTGTTAACTTGTGAAAAACACAAAACACAACTTGACACCATATTTATTAAGGTCATACATGAAGCTCTAAAGAAACAGGAAAACCAAGTTATATCATAGCACTGGGTGGTCCAGTTATAGACGATCTGCAGAAAATGCCATCTTCATTGGATTACTCTTTTGCTATCTTTTGGTCTGGTTTGCTCCATACATGGTGTGCTTGTGTCTGACCTTGTACCTTTGCTGCCCTTTATTGTGCAGAGCAATTTCAGCCAAATATACAAAAAAATTCTTCCACAACTATTGACAATATTATTCTCTATGAAGCCTTTTTTTGTGTTGACCTCAGGAGCAACTCCATCTGAATTTACACAAAAAATTCCTCCACAGCTGTTATTATATAAAACCTTTTTTGTGTGTGCAAACTGCAATTTGTGGTTGTCCCTTTCACATCGATAACCAATCGGTCAAATAAAAAAGGACTGGTAAGGGCAGAAAAATTCTCAGCAGCCCGCAAAGCTTCTGGATACTGATGTGGTCTGAGCAGGTGAAATCTGATTTTGCAAAGCTTGTACACGTAATTTTCTTTTAGTGGCGGATCTCCCAAAGAAATTGTCAAAATAAGTCCCTGTCAATAATTGTAAATAGTAAATGTCCTTTGTTGTAAATAAAATGTACATGTAATACCATAAAGGCTGACGGCAACTTAAGGAAGTGGTTTCACAAACCAAAGCAGGGCTCGTAATTGAGTTGATCTTCTTGAGTTGCACAAGTGAAATTTGGGAAATGCGCAAAAAAACTGTACACTTTGTGGCAAATTGTGCAAATTGAAAAGCCAAGAAACAATTTAGGGTTACTTAGACCAAAGAAGGCCTAGGTGCCAACCTGCTAAATGCCAGCCAAAACTCTTCATTCCAGACTGTCAGCTGAGCCAGTAAAAAACAACTCAGTGTTCGATATTCCCACATGTATGCACGTCGTTTTGTGAAAGCTAAAAAAGCTTTTGCTCTATCATCAGCAGTGTCAACCTTCAACAACTCTTCTTTTTATTTTGCTGGTGCCAACATACAGTGTATTGCACTATGCAGGGTTAAATGTAGGGTTGAAGGCTCCTGAATGAAGGTAACTGTGTTGTTCAATGCTAGAAAGCTCTCATTCAAACCATTTGAGTGGTATTGGCAAATTCAGTTCTGCACACCCCAACTAATTGGACAAATGATACACATTCACAATGATCATAACATTCCATTTTAAAACATTGATCATTAGTAACAATTACTCTGTTCAGTGTGTCAGTTGAGGTTCCTTGCTTTTGTAAACCAGGGGCTGATTATTTCACTAACACTTGTCGCTTTGCGACCATCGATTAAGCCCAAATCCATTGCTGAACGGAAAATCAATCACTACCTTGTGTAGGAATATTCTGTTTAGCGATGGATTTGGGCTTTAGCGATGATCGCAAAGCGTTAGTGAAATTGGCCCCTGGGGTCGATTTCACCAAACTCATCGTAGCTTACTATCAATCGGAGGACTTATGATGCATTGCAACCCCAAATAGAAGTCGTAGGATACGATGTGTTATCCTTCATAACTCGTAACTCGAGTTACTATCGATCATACGGCTTCATGAAATCGACCCCAGAGCCCAATTCCAAGCAAACGATCATGGTGTTTTACAAAGTATCCCTGCTCATCAAGCCCTTGAAACATTCCTTAGGCCATCTCGTTCCCTGTGATGTGTACAACCCTAGATGTTGCAATCAAGCAGCAAAGGTCATTTTTACTAATCAACATCTAAGTTGTGACCAGGCCTGTTGTACAGTTGTGCAACCAGACATAGCTGAGACAAGGTCTTTATTTTACAAAAATATGTTTGTATAATAGTGATTTATAGTGCAATTCTAATGCAAATGACCATTATCGATGTCCATTTCCGTCACACTGTGAAAACATTCCTAAGACCCTAAGGAATACACTGTACGGCTCAGCAGTTAAAAGCGCAAAGGGTCACTTTAAACACAACAACCAACTCTACCCTTCTTCAAATGTGCCCATTTGGTCCTGGGTAAAGCAATTTAAATATTAAGAGCCTTGTGCAAGGACTCGAGCTGGAATCGAACCCACAACATGTGGAATGTCAGAAAAATCTTGAGTGCATCAAACCAGCAGACCATGGCACTTTGTGATAATAGTGAGTACAAAGTTCCATTTGTTTACATTCTTTTGACCATCAGTCTAAAAATACAAAAACGCCTTCCTGCATCATCAGTGTTTTGGAGCATACTTGCCCAGCTGATGTTTGACATATCTTCACATTATATGGGATGTTTGATCACAAATACTGGAAGGAAATAAACCAACCTTTGCGGTGGTACTTCTACCGCTCACAGACATCTCTCCAATACTTGGACCTCCAGAATTCCTCGTCCGGGGTGGGGGCGACCCGGGCGCCTTCCCCGGCCTCTTTAGCCCATCCAGGAGCCGCACCAGCAGGATATTGGTGGGCAGCTCCGTCACCGTCCGACAGGCCACAATGTCCCGACATTCGGGACACTTGAGTTCATTGCGGGTGTTGATGATCTGCTGCAGGCAGCGCATGCAGAAGGTGTGCTGGCATGGCAGCACGCGGCTGGTCACGTCCAAGGGTTCCAGGCAGACGGAGCACTCCAGGAGATTGAAGATGGTTTGCTCATCCATGGATGCTGCGGGAGGGCTCGGAGGACCAGGATCTCTGCCTACAAATAAGCAAAGATAATGAGCTTTCAGGGATGAAATTAAACTGTACACAATCTGGCATCTTAACCAGGAATCTTCCTCTGTTCATCAAAGTTGTAGGTCTAAATATCACCAAGATTACCGAGTAGAAAGAGGATGGGGATTCAAGGGGAAAAAATGTGTGCCGATAACATACTTCACTTTAAAGTCTTATTCCTGATCTAAAGATTTTGGTAATTCATTTAGTACAAAGTATCGCTGGGACTTGGGTGTTCTAACCTCCACCATCCACGCCACAGTGATTGTAAGGGTCAATTGCAGAATACCCCGCCACTCACCTCTCCCTCATTTAACTCGTGTACAATGTCGTTCTTGACCGCTCATATGTTTATGCACAGGGTTTTTCAGTGGCGGGGTATTTCTGCAATTACTCCGATTGTAAAGTTCGGAACCCCCTGTGTGCTTAACTATGAATGCATTCCGTTGCGCATGCTGTGTATATGATAAAAATACTGGGGGGTCAGTCGAGCCCCAAACTTTACAATCACACTCCACAATCAGGACAATCACGTCCCAATTTAGACAGACGCTGTATATTTTAAAAGTTTTACTTTTTTAGTTTAGGCTGTCTAACGTTAGATCTTATACATGCGTCGCTTGTACACTGACTTGACTGTTTATGCTGATGCATTATGACTGTGAGAGACGATTATTCAATGACATTGTCATAGGGTCAGTGACATTGAAATTGCAATTGCATGCACTGCGATGATGAAAACGAAATGGCCATGGCCGTGTGACGTGACGTGACGTCGAACGAGCACAAACTACAATGACTCACACCAAAACCAAAATAACTCGCATTTCCAGTCATAATACACCGTACATTCATAAACATACTTACCTATTTTAAATACTATAACGCGTTAAGAGTGGTTGAAACTTCAACAAAAATCTCCGACCAAGTTGTTTCGCCAAACCAGCAGCCCATGGCCGCCATCTTGCTTGTCGGCCACATCACACCTTACTTCTCTGGCGCTTTCACAAGGAAACATAGTCCCCAAAGTTGTTAGCAATTTAATTGCTTTAATTGCGCTTATTCTGCATATTGTGTTCCAAACATGTTCCCAATATTATATACTATCCTATGGCGATAAATTGACAGAACAGAAATGTAAAAGTTATGCGAAATGCCTCTTATTTAGTTCGAATGCGGATTGGTTTGCTCACATGATCTGAAATATTGGGCGCATACAAAATAAATTGACAGACGACGTACAAAAAAGTTCCCGTCTGCAAAAGCGCCCTCTATATGCTGACGATCTCGGCGGAGTTGCCACTTGCCAGTTTTGTATTATGATATTAAAATTTTGCAAATTCAGGGTTGGGCCAAGAAACTTTTTCAATTTACTTGGAATTGAACCAGAAAACTATAAAAAAAAAAAAATGTTTTTCATGGACTTTACCACATACTATGAAGTTTATTTAAATCGTGTAATTAACTTTGGTCCCTACCTTTTTCCAAAACAAGTTTAAGTTTAAGTTTAAGTAAAAGTAGTTTTCTTGATTTCTCCCTGTTGCCAGAAAGCCCAAACTACCAGTAATTGCAATTCAAGCATTGTAAAAGCCCAGTCTCAGCACATGACAAATTAATGCACAAGTTTCAAATCAATGAATGTTAAGTAGGCCTAAGTCACTTTGAGTCCTTATAAACGGATGATATGGTAAACATTGTAAAGCCAATCTCCTATATCTAAGAACAAAAAATGTCTTGCTTTCCAAAAAAGTCAGTGAAGTGGCCATTTTCAAGAAATCTTGAAAGCAGTTTTTAACACAGCACAGTTGTTAGAAAAAATCTTTTCTCAGCTTATAAAAATATCAATATTCCTCTGACAAAATCTCCATACAAAATCAAACACTTATTGTTTTAATAATAAGAATCTGCCAATGCAAGCTCAATAATTTACAAAGATATAATTAACATGCCAGGCCATAAGAAACATACACATATCACAACATTGTTTTCCTATATCAAGAGTTATCATCTTGATGCAGTATTTATTGTATTATTTTATTTCACAGAATTCAATGCCAAAAAATATCCAAGAAAATCACAAAACAATTGGATTTTACTGTGACACCGGGTGGTTTTTGAATTGGGGAGAAAAAAACAAAACCAAATATTTTGCTACACTTTTACTGGCCCATTTACAATGACCTCCTATTATTCTGCTGCCAAAGACAAGGTTTTTAAAAATTATAAAGAATTTGTAATTTTTAATATTTTTTTTTGTACACAACAAACCTAAATTAAGATTGTACGTTTCCTGTAACAAACTTAACCCGACCCTTAATTGATTGGCAAACTGTGTAGGTTTAAACGTCGGACTCAAAGAGATTTCAAATGTTTGTGTAATGATACCAAAAACTACAATTTAAAGATTTGAACGTTGGCTGATTACAATTCATGAGACAAACAGTCAAAATCTCTCTCCCCTTCAAAGCTCAAAGGCCTTTTTAATAACTTTCATCCATTGGGAAATTCTTTCATGGGTCTGAACCTCGGTCAAAATCTTTCAAGGATTCATCACGGACGTCGGTCACTCTCAAGCATTGGTGTCCTTTTACACAATGACTATGGTAAGATTTCGCAACCATGAGAGAATTTCTCAATGGTTGAGAGTTTTTTCGCATTGTGTGAAAAGGTCTTAAGGTGTATAAATAGGGTTGAAGATGGGTATAAAAAGAAATAGGGGGGGGGGCGGATTGGCTTGGTTGACCTTTGACCTTAATACAGTTTAATTGAAAACATAAGCAAAACATTTGGGATGGAAAAAAGTTCGAAATCATGAACTAACTCGGACCTAGTTGTGCCAGTAAGTAAAAAGTTACAGTGCCTGAGACAATAAGCCTGGCAGGTAATGGGTAGTAAGTGGTAAGCAAAGGAAAATATACCCTAAAAGTGAATAGAAGGCACAGTGCTTGAAACCAACCAACCAAACAACAAACCAACCCCGACTTCAATTAGATCAGATACTGTTCTTTGCTAGGGGAAAGGACAAGTCTAACTTGTGTTCATAACAAACTGCTGCATGCTTAAAGAATTCATCTACATTTTGAATACGTTGGGATAGCAGACAAATGAATAGAAATGTCATCTGTATTATGTGTAAAAAACGCTTTCAATAATTATTCAAATTCCTTGCTAGGAACACATTACAAAAGAAAAAGCACTTTGACCGACAAGAAATCAATGTTTATTATAAACATTGTTTGAATGATTTCATTTTTTCCACCCAACTTCTTACAAAAAAGAGCAAACTGTCGCCAAAATAACGTATTGTACTTGTCCAAAATATTATGTACACGGAACGCTTTGTACAAATTTGTAATCAATCCATTTTGGTAAAGTTGATCTGACAAATAATTCTGTCTCATTACAAGGGATTATTTCAAAGTCTCTACGAAATTTCTACGGCAGCAAAACCTGTCAAATTATTTTGTCAGGAACCCAAATCCTCCACAGGCAGAAGTAGAGATTCCTCAACATTTAAAAAAAAAAGAGTTTGCCTTATGGATAAAGAATAATTTAAATTATGCATACAATTGCTCAGAAAATAACCAAAGGATGTCTCGAAATACTCCTGAGAGTTCCTTCAGTTCCAAGATTGCTTTTTAACATGAATATGTATGATAAAGAGTGGTATATAATCAGCATACGTCAAGTGCAATGGCAATGATGTGGAAACACTTTGTACAAGAACCAGAGAAAAAGATTCCTTACAGTGTGTATTAAGATTGAATAGGAAATCTTAAGCCCATCTACCGTTTGATAACACAAACCCTTTTATGAAAGTGTGTGCACTATGAACTTGGTGTGTAGTGGGAAGTTGAGTTAGATTCTAGATGGACACACCCTGCATCTCATACTATCAAGATGGTATTCAGTACTCCCCTATACATGTAGTAGGTTTATGATGAAGAGCTTAAGTACATTCCGTACCTAAACAGTGCGGCAGTGTACAATTTCCATCCATTGAATGAGTGCAGTGATTGTATGACAGACTGTATGCAGTAAGGAGTCTAAATTAAAGGTAATATCATACTTTGGTTTTTGTCAAAGAAATACAGATTCATGGGCAAAAATAACAAGGTAGATACAGTAACAGTCATCTGTGAAAGCGGTACGTTTCTACCATCACCATCTTTATACCCTGTTAGAGGTAAATCTGTGAAGATTTCTGTTTCGGTATGCTTCCAAAGTATGATAGTGCCTTTAAGGTACTGCAGAACCAGACTGCTTGCTCTATACACTGTACATGATTCTGCCACAAGAAGGGTTCAATACTTCATCAAGCAGGGAGCCATTGTTGTATTGTAGGCCCAACTGCTTGCTCAATTATTGGCCCTTCACCAGAATGATCAAAGCCCTCAGGAAGTGAACCATGTTCGAATTTTTACAGCTCAGCGAGTCAAATAAAACTCCCAGACGGCAGAATGGACGTCTTACGTCAAGACTACAAAATGTTCAGTCACGGGAAAGATGGCGCAAGAGAAATATAGTTCAACAGCAATCTGGGACAAAAAAACATCTACAATAAAAAAGTATGAAATTAGCAAAAAAAAAGAAGAAGGTATAAGCAGAAAGTCCAAATGCCATTTATTCAGAAAGTGAATCTGAAAAAAAGCAAAAATCCCATGCTCTCCAAAGAATAAATCGTAAGTATCAGGTCGATGTATGAGTTGAAAGCTGTCTGTATAATACAGCTTATGTCAAAAGTTTCCGCACGAGTTCACACAAATCTAAGCAGTGAACAATGACATTCTTTTTCCACAACCGTAGGTAAATTTATGCATTTATGCAAATGAGGACACACTGAAATAATGGCTGTCAACACTCTTGAATAGTGACCTTAATAGGTGCAGAATCCATACCGGTCTAATTATTGTTGGATATCATGTACTGGTATACTAGGGCTTTTTGATAAGATTTTGTGCAATAATTGGACAATATTTAATTATTGACTTCATAGGAACCAATGCATTTTGCTCTCCCTCTGCTCTTCTGCACAATAAGCTGTTTCAAACAACTGACAAAATCGTGGATTTTGGGAGAACAATTCATCTCTAAAACCAAGGCGCATGAATCAATAAGAAACAGCATTAGGCATTAACTGTAAACTGTTCAATCTTCAAAACCTGAGCATAAATTGAAATAAACGCGCCGAGTACAGGACCTTCTGTAAGCTTCTGAGGCTAATGGATCTCAACCACTGCATCCAGTGTACACTGTACAACCAATGGGAGACTTTGGAGAACCGGTCTTCAAGTCAACAGCGCACAAAATTATGAGCATGCCGCTCTGTTGTGTGTGCGCATGCGCTATTGACTCGAAGACCGGTTCTCCAAAGTCTCCCATTCCAGAAAATGGTGGATATTTTAGGTGTTTTGGTGATAATCAATTGGCACTATGACTACTATCGAAAAATTCCACAACTAAAGAAAAGCTCCAAACGCCATTTGCTGAGAAAAACATGAAAAAGAATTGCAAATACAATACAAGATGCATATAAAGGGGGTGAGAGGCGCGAAAAAACATGGCAATTGATGAGTCAACCGACGGGCATGAGTAAACCACGGTGGCGTAATAAATATTTACTATAATCTTGCCCACTTTCCTCACAAAGGTAAAAAAACAAACACACTACCTCAAGGAAAGATTAGCTCAAGTTTGACTGAGTTTCACAGAGCTACTCTGAAGATTTGACGAGGGAAACCTTAGATAAGCGAGAAACCATTCGCCTCATTTGTCAATTCAACAGCAGAAGGAAAGATATTTAAATGAAAAATTTGTCACAGAGCGAACAGAAAAAGAAGAAGTTTTGTTTGCAGGATAATAAAGATACTTCCACACTTTTGGTTTTTTTTTTAAGTTCACAAGCTCAACCGTTTTCGTGAAATTTGGGTCTGTGTTATCGGCCTTAATACCAACCACGAAAGGACCATGATAATTGACAGATGTTTTTCTTGTGTGGGCTTGCTCCCAGGTTTGTTAACGACAAAAGAGTGCCAGGGCCTTTCTTTCCTCCTGGTTTATTATTATTATTATGATTTTTTCCTGCAAGATTTGAAGCTTGCCGGTTCGGACCCAGGCCTAGGTCTAGGCCTCGGCCTCGACGTGCGTGGAATTGCACAGAGGCTGCTGCTGCTGGGGTTCCTTGTGCTGGGCATTCTGGGAATTCTCCACCGGCCGGACAGGCTCCTTGCTCTTGTTCTTCTCCTCGCAGTTCTCCAGGGCGTCGGTGGACGGCGACTTTGACTCCGAGGGCGCCGTGGGGGCAAAGATGGTTGCATAGGGGAAGAGTTGATGGCACTGGGTGCGGTAGCCGGCCGACTCCGATCTGAAGAACTCATTCAGGAGTGTGTACACGTTGGAGCAGTTCTACGAAAGGTGCAGGATGAAATGAAGACAACATTCAACTAACTTGTTTAAGGACAGCCTTTCAACTAATACTGATTTCCACTGAATACAATTCTAATGGCAATTCTTGTGGGTGCATCTGCAAGCAACCTAGTCATTAAGTCAAACATCTAAGGCAAATTTCTCAGACGTACTTAAGCACAAAAATATACTAAGCACCTCATGTGATGATCGAAAACAAAATTGGCTGCTGGTCAAAATTTTACCCGATTTGAACTGCTTTTGTTTCGCACTTTGAACTGAGATTTTTGTTTAAATTTGGCATGGAAAACGGCAGGTAATCATTATTTTCCAAAATGTGGGGCCTGATATCATATCATAATCAAAACCTGTCAAAAGCTTTGAATAGGTCCTGCCAGGATCAGTATACCAGGCCCTCCCTAACTCTTATGTATTATGCATTCTGTACTACTGGATCTCATTTCACACTACCTGCAACGTTCGATCCGTAAGGTCATCGCCGAGGTACGTTGCCAAGGATACCGCCCTCTCTAGGTTGGTTGGGTCCAGGTGGACCAGGCATTTTGCCCCTGCAACGACAAGAGATTGAAAGGAAGGTCAGGATCGAATGCTCTTTACGCAGCTCATAAGAGGCTTCTCCCCTGTCAGTCAAGCCATAGTCAATGATACAGATTCATACAGTAGTTTGATTGTCCTTTTGCTCAAAAATCTCAAAAGTTGGACCTTACAAGAGGTCAGGAATGACAGGTCTTATAACTTACCTATTGTACGATGCTCCAATGAGAGTGGATGGCTATCTATGAAGTCTTGATTGAATGCCGTCAGCTCTTTGCCTCCTAGTAATCGCTCTAGTTCCCCATTTAGCACCGTCTGTACAGGCTCCGCTAAATCTCCCCTCTCTTTCACTGCACAAAGCCAACAAAACGGTACAATTCATATCAAAATGCAACTGGCTGATCAGAAACCTTTAAGGTACAGTACAGGATTGGTAACATACCCAAACAGAAATGTTCACAGATTTACGTACAACTTTCAGGGTATGAAGATGGTACTAGTAGAAACATGCTCTTAAAATATTTCTGTCTGAAATGCTGCCATTATCCAGAAATTGGTAAAACGAAGAGCAACAATAATTTTGACGGAATTCGGAATACCGTACTGAACACTATGATACCTATACTGAGCAGCCATAGAAAAGCAAGATGTATATGAAAAACTCCAAAACCCAACTAACACAGACCTTTGCATAAGAAAACCCAGTTGATTATTCAAGCATCTTTCTCCTACCTTTCAGAGCTAGCTTGATTATACACTCGTGCAGTGCAGCATTAGATGGGTCAATCGAGTGACCTCTCTTCACGGCTTGTAACATTAATAACAGCTTATCTGAAAAAAAAAAAAACACCAACATTTTATCTCGAGGTCTTGAGATGATATTTTAGGGGTTCCATAAAAAAAAAAAAACTTTCATGAAAAATTCATTCTTTGAAAATTGGAAGACAAAGCAAACAATAAAAGCAAAAATATTAAAAGTAACATTTAAAATTCTCATGATGGCCACGTTATTCAAAGGGAGTCAGTCACATAGAGACACTGGATATTTCTTAAAAACATATGTTTTTACCTTTTCTAACGTAGATTTCAAAAGCTAGGAGGTGCGTTTGCATTCTGCTCTTGGCTAGTGTCTGTAGTGGCTTCAGGAAGTAGATGGCCTGCTCAAGTGGATTCTCAATCTGTCAAAAAAAAGAAAGAAAGAATGGCATTGCGAAAAATAAAATGGACAATCTGTTAAGAGGTATAAAGGGATTGGGCCCCATGACGAAAGCCGAAGAAAGGCTCCAACTTCATCATGTATGCTCAATTCATTTAGGACATAAAATGGCGGTAGCAAAATAAATCCCAAACCTAGCCTTAAGCCGCATTTTGTAAGGGCCCATACGTATAAAAACCATGACCTCCTTATCTAGTACAGGTACTTTCCCTGGACTGATCCCTTGATTCACTGGGTCATGACTCACCCTGGCCAGCTTGTCCGGGACCAACTCTTCCTCCTTGGGTCCGTCCAGGTCCGGGTCGTGCTTGTTTTTGCCTTGCACCTTGTTGTCCCCGCCCACCTTGCCCTTGGTCTCCTCCTCCTTCTGCTGGGCCTTCTTCTGGGCCCGCCGCTGCTTGCTGCGGATCTTCTTCAGCTCCTTGGGGCTCAGGTTCTCCATGTCCAGATCCTCCTGCTTGTCCACGTCCTCCATGGGCTTGTCGTAAAGGTGGACGTACACCTGACCAAGAGGCAAAGCAGAAATTATATCTGATAACCATCATCCAGAGGGTCTGTTATCCCCATCTTTTCAATACAATTGACTAGACCATGTAGGATCGAGCAGGTTAACTAGCCCAGAAGTGCTTTAGACAGGTCACCTGCATGGTGACCAAGGATCAGCATCAAGACCTTATGGCACAATACCCTTCCCATTATAGCTCCCCACTTTAACTACCACCTCCCACACCCCAGGATCAATCTAGTACCCGGACTTACCTCTATTGCAATTTTGGCAGCTTTGAAGTAGAAGACGTGACTCCTGATGACATCTTCCAACCTTAGAAGACTGATGTAGGACCGTAGTGTCATCTTACGCATGCAGTACGTATGGAAGTCAAACTGGTCTTCGATAATTTCTGTAAAATGCTGTTGAACAAGAAAAACATCCACAATAGAGTAACTTAAAGATGAATAAATAATGAGAAATTACCTTATCAGTCAGTAAGTAAGGGCAAGGATTGTGGGCTGGGAGAACCATAGGGGTTTACGAAACAGAGGCTTAGGCTCCGGCTCCGTCATCCATATGCAGAAAATATAGGTTGTAGTTTTCATTGAAGCTGAAGCTCCGTTTTTCTTTTCAAACCAGAGAACCTACTTCCGAACCTCAGCCAACAGCCTCTATTTAGATACCCGTTATTTTAAAATGGATTGACGAAATAAAGCCGGAGCCTGAGCCTTCGTTTCGTAAACCCCCATAGTTGACTTGAGGGCTTGTTTGGGCTGCACTGAGCCTATATTACTCACCCTGTCCACCTCGTGGCATTTCTTGAGTGACTCGCCATACTTGGCCTGGCGCTGAAAGCTAAGGGCACACTCCGTCTGGAACCACATGCACTGCATCTCATTGAGGTTCTCCATTGCAGCTACGCCCTCCTGAAATGTAGCGAGGCAAAAACAAAAAACTTTTTCACCTGCGCTAAACCATCAATTCTTGTATCCCAACAGAAAGCTACAGCCAAAAAACCTCTTCCATATTTCAACATGGGTCAATCGTGCTCTGCGTTTACACTTCATAACGCACAATCTCGCTTCAAGACGACAACTTACACAGGTCTCCTGATGATGACTAGGGCAGGCTAGTCGAAATGTTGAGACCTTACGAGAAGTGCGTAAGTACGAGTACATATTACATGTACATGGTGTTTCCGCAAACCGAACCCACACACCACTCTCAATATCGAAATTTTCAACCTCAAGAGTAGGGTAGTTTCAACACGGGTCTAGCACTTTACACGGGTCAACAGTGTTTAAATTCTTGCACTGTGAACAGGTTAGTCACTTTTTATGAGGGTCCGACCCGTGTACAACCCGGAGAGGGAGGGATTGAGGGCGAGGATGTTGAGGGGAGCTTACCCTCGTGAATTTGGCACACATGTCCTCGGCCTGCTTGACTTGGTTTGCCCTGAGCAAGTACTTTGCACATTTGCAGTTGATGAACCGATCTGCGGTGTCCAGAGACTGGGCCTCGTCCAGACACTCCACAGCCTTCTTGACATCACCCGAATGCTGCAATAGAAAACAAACGCTCCAAAAATAAGACAACTACTATTGAGCATGGCATCGTACGGGGAAAGATGTCTGTCTGCCTATGAGACTTGAGGATATGGGGGTTTACCAAACGGAGTCTCAGGCTCCAGCTCCATTTCGTGATTCCATTTTAAAATAACGGGTATCAAAAGAGAGACTTTAGGCTTCGGTTCAGAAGTAGATTATCTGGTTTGAAAAGGAAAACAGAGCTTCAGCTTCAATGAAAAACCACAAGCTATATTTTCAGCATATTGATGACACAGCCAGAGCTGGAGCCTGAGCCTCCATTTCGATAGTATCCGGTTAACTCTGTGTCAGCTTTACAAAAGTGACAAAAGGGCTGGAACCGGGGATTATGCTATCAATGCCAAAGAAAATGATTATTCTGTCAACGAGTAGAAGGGAAGGGAGGAAGATGCACTGTGCAATGCTAAAATCTTTTGGTTATCAACGCCGATTCTTACCTTGAATATTTTGGCCTTGATGATGAAGAGCTCAATTAGCGTGGGCGTGTGCTCCACAGCCTTGTTGACAAACTCCAAAGCCTTCTCTACATTTCTAAGCTGATCATAGTGCTGGGCAAGGAAGTATAACGTCCACAGCAATGCCGTTGGTGTCTCTACTTCACTGTCTGCGTCATCTATGAAGAAGAATCACCAACAAATGAAAATTTGCAAAACTGGAAAAAACCTTAAGCTAACCAACGTTGAGGTCAATCTACTGTATTGGTTTTCATGAGTATCCACATGGCCTTTTCCAATACTCCGCACAAAAATTTTCCCCAAAAGATGAGTCTTGAATGTGCAAGAGGTTTGCCTAAGCACCATGCGGTACCCACACCCTAATAAAACTCACAATAAACACCTGCTAAATGACCTGCAATGGCTGCCTACCTTTGCTGAATTTGGAGTCCTTCTCTAGGGATTCCTTGTAGCCTAATACCACTCTCTCAATGACCTCCACTTTCCACGGCTCCTTGTACAGCCCCTTGACGCTGACAAACGCAGTAGGCACGCCTTTCCTGAGCATCCGTCGGAGGTAGTCGTCCAAGAGCTTCTCAAATCGTTCACCTAGATGGGACAGAAATGAAATTGCATTGCGTAAAAGCCACTTCAGCAAGTAAAAACAGATGTCAAACATTGTATTCTGTCAACAATCAGAATCTGTCAACAGAAAGAATGTTTCAGTGCATGACAGCTACTGCAAGGGGCCTTTCTCAAAGCTCGACTCTGGCTCCATTACGTGAATCCATCTTAAAATTACAGGTATCAAAATAGGGACTTTTGGCAGCGGTTCAGAAGTAGATTATCTGGTTTGAATAAGAAAACAGAGCTTCAGCTTCAATAAAAACCACAATATATATTTTCAGCATGTGGATTACAGAGACAAAGCCGGAGCCGCAGCTGAGCTTTGAGAAAGGCCCCTGGATTCAAAGGACTGATCACTCTCTTGATGAAAAGTGACAACTGACTTGGCTTACCTGTCGTAAAATTCAGAGGCTTCCTCTTGGGGACCGAGGCTCTCGGAAATTTGTCGGCGACCCGTGTGTAAATCTCTAGTCTGTCCACCTCGGTCAGAGGGCTCCTGCACTTCTCTAGACCTTCGTAGAAGCCCCAGTTGTCTGGGTTTCTGTCTAAAAGCTCCTCGTAGAGAGGCACTGCTTCTGAAGACCTGCCGAGCCTGAACAGGATTTCCGCTGAAAAGGACATGGTGAAGTAGGGATGTCAGATTAGACTCTGGTATGGTTAACTCCAGACCTACTTAATAGACTACCTATGCTCAGATCACTTAACCCTCATGAGGATAAACACAGGCCAGCTAACCCCCGATTGGTAAACTCCTGACCAACTTATGTTAGGGCAAGTTAACCCCTGACCTTCTAACACCCAGACCACCAAACCCTGGATGATCTTACCCCAGCCCAGCAAAACCCTGGACCAGCGCACTCCTAAGAACCAACACTCACCCCTTGTTTCTAATATTGACACTTGGTCACATATCTGCGTCTCGTATTTCTCCAGATGCTGTAGGGCCTTCTCGTGGTCTCCCAACTCCCTGTAGACTTGGTTCTGGTACAGCAGAAACTCGCTGTGTTCATAGTCGTACGGTTTGACCTGCAGATTCACAGACAACTCAAGATAAGTGTATTCAACAACTACGCTGCTGGCTGGCTTTGGCCAGAGCCGGCTTGACTGATTAAAAATAGTACAATGGTGGCCCAGCCGGCCGGCCTTACCTGCTGTGTGTTCCTAAATTCCTCTAGTATTCTAAGCGCCATGTCAAACTCCTTGAGCAGGTGGTAGGACATGGCATAGCCGATCCAGGAGGCTCTCTGGGCGGGCCGTAAGAGGAGCAACTGGTACCTCGTGTCCTGCACAGGAAAAATGACATTGAAGTTACTTTTACAAGCATAGGATGACTACATGAAATACAGTCATGTGTTGATGTCAGCAACAGCATTCGTCATACATGTATGCTTTGGTATTTCGTGTCAGAATCTGATGATTGAAACAAAGTTCAAGATAACATTAAGATAAATGTTGAGGTCCGTAGTATCCTACAGGGTTTCCTTGGGGTTAACCTTGTAGGATTTAGACCTCTTTGTTTGCAGACTCACCCGATATCCTTCCAGATCTCGCATTTGAATTTGCAGCAGTGATAAATCCCTGAGGATCTGAAGATTGTCCTGTAGAGTCAGAGATAAATGCGGGCAATGTTAATTTCAACCAACCTTTGTACAGAGGAAACTATACTGTTCTGTCAAAAATGAGAAGTGAATGGAATACCTTCATGGTATGATTAGGAAGACTACAGACTACCATCTCACTATGGACTCACCTTGTCCCATTTGAGGGCGTTCCGGTAACACTTGATGGCCTCGTCGTACTTTCTGTCGGATCGCTGGAGCAATCCGTACACGTGCCAGCCTGATAAGAAGACTAGTTATGGAAACCAACTGAACTCATATGAAAGCATTTTCTTCCAGAACCTGGAAGAAGTTGGAAGTTGGTGGCCTAGGCCCTTTCTTTGTTTTAACTTGGGGACTCCCAACTTCAACTCCACCTAATACTTCGGAAAGCATTACAAAAGGCCTTTTCCCACTTGACCAATTCTCGGGGTAGGCCCCGGGGCGACACAGGGGTGAAAATAAGCCACGATTCCCACTTGAAATGTTCACCCCTCCATCACCCCCAAGATTGCCCTTTCTCTGGGGCGAGTTCAACCCCACTCGGGACCAGGGTTGAAATTTTTCGCCACGGGATGAGTGCTGTAGTGGGAAAAGGCCTAAAGATATTTCAGGGAGCAGTCTGACGTGATGGTCAGAATGCAGAAAAAGGATACACACGTGGCTCTTGAGGTCATTGCGTAGTCCTCTCCTGACCAGGTCGTAGGCTTCTTCCTTCTTGCCAAGGCAGTTCAGAATCAGACCTTTCATGGATTGCGTTTCTGATGGGGAAAGGAAGTAACTGGTTTATTTTACCCACTGGTAGTAGTGGTACTGGGGCCATTTTCATGAAGCACAAAAACTGCTCAGCACAAAATGTCTTGCTCAATTAAACAAACCACCTATTAAAAAGAACACTCCCAAGTGAAACACAACACATGGAAATTTGGCAAAAAGATTCAGGGCGCAAAATTCCTCTGATAGAATCCAAATGGATTCATGTGGGATGCCGCAAAGTTATATTCCCTGATAAAGAAACTGAAATTGCACAGGGATTTTACAGCACTCTTTAGGGGAAGGGTCGGAAATTACCTCCATGTTCGGCAAACTTTGGGTTGGTAAGAATCTGCTTGGCAAACTTCAACCCATTTTTGTACAGCTTCTGCTCGTAGCATTTCTGAAAGAGAACACCACAAAAAGGTTTAAAGAATAGGGTTATTGTCATTAATTGTTTACTGATTTGGTACATAGGGCATATTTGCATTTTCTTCACTACCAATATCTGAATAGATCCCACCATTAAACCATTAACTTGGTTTAAATAGCACCCTGTACCTGTTTTCTGTACCTTTTTTTTATAATTCGAAATTTTTTTTTTAACAATTAGCCAGCCCTTCTTTTAAGATTTCCTAGTTTCTGGAATTTTGAATGCTTGTGTGTCATTCTTTATGTCACTGTATGTCACTGATTCCGTTCATAATTTAAGCAAGGCCTATAAAAATCAAAATCCTACCAATTTTCCAGTCTTAGCTTGCTGGCATCAAAATGGATACCGAAACAAACTGCCAAGGTTGACTTTGGTAAAAATAGAGTGTAATTCTCTTCTCTTATTTATAGGAACAGTGCGCTATCATGAAAAAAATCCCATTCCAACAAAGTTGCTGTGTCAGTGACAGTGCATTGACTGCGTCTGCGTGGAATTTAGGTTCATCTTTAAAATTAGAATTACAGTTCCAACTTCAACCATTATCCATCGATGTACAGAACATACATAGACAAGTAATGAATTATTGACAAAATAAATGTTGTAAATTTATTCATTTTACCAAACAACACTCAGCACCAAACGAAGCAAACCAAATTCAACATGTCGGAAACAGACGGTTTTAATCGAAGATTGGTGCACAATGCCACTGCACTGGATAGCATTAGAAAAAAAACGTCACAGCAAAATTTTTGCTTGCTCTGGAACAAAAAAAAGGCGTTAGCACTTACTAATACTCTCTTGAAGAGAGTGTTTTCCTTGGGCGGAAGAGGATTGGCCGACGGCATGATGCACTCCCAGTCATGTGTTCAATATCTGCTGCAAAGGTAGGAATTTCGAGGCGTTTTCCGGACAGTTTCGGCGAGATACCGCGTGGTTAGAACACAAGATGGCCGGATGAGAGCGCAGGCGCAGTCGTGCAGCCCAACTTTTTGATTTCCTTATTAGGCAAGAGGGCGCTTTACCTGAAACCAATAAAAAGGTTTTTAAACATTCTCGCCCTAAATAAAAAAAAAAAACATAGAACAAAAAATGCACATTATAATATTATTAGCTTAGTAGGCCTCCTGATCCTGCAGTGTATTGTACCTCAATGGTACCCCCGTTGAGTAATAAAACAGCATATTTTCATGGTGCAATCATTGTGCAGTTGTGGGGAAATTAGAAATGTTTTAATTTTAAATGTTTTAAGGACAGTCATGAGGTCTGTAGTATTATTTTTGAAACGTGGTTCGGCTTTGTTGTTCAGAGTGACTTGCGGTTGACATGGCACACTTTTAATACATGAAATAAGCGCTTACATAGCGACCAGTTTCGGCATAATTATGCAAGATTCGGTTAGGTAGGGTCCATGGAGTGGGTGTCGATGGGTGGGGCCGGGGTCACCCCCCCCCCCCCCCCCGCCCACACCCACACACACCTGTTTTGCCTAGCGCCTCAACTATACCACATAATTAATTATGCAAATTAGGCTTTCCCACATACTTTTTGATTAACATGTACCGCGCGCACCATTAGGCTGGCCCTGCGATATTCTGAACACCGATTCTGAAGCAATTTTTAATTTGTTCGCCGGTTACTTTTATATAATTATGTGGATTTTGAATCTGAAATTTGGAATGTATGCGCATGCCTTCCTCTTATAGAGGTACAGGTTTGCTCTATGCTCTTACAATAATTATAACCAATGATTTCATTGCGCGACTCATGAAAACACTAATGAGTATTACTATAGGGCCATTACCCGCGACGCACAAGGCAAACTTTCACAGGCAACTAAATCCAGGCAACCAGGCCAGCTACGCCCAGAGGGGGATACCGGGACAAGTGGGCACGTGCCCCGGGCGCCAATTTAGGGGGCGCAAAAAAAAAAAAAAACCGCGAAAGCAAAAAAAAAACAGAACAGAAAATCATATCAAATGAACAAACAAATAAAGATTATAAATTTCAAATGGTGTGTGTTTTTGGCATCAGAAGTTGGAATTATGGGCGCAATTTTTATTTTAGCGCTTGCGTTGCCCCACCGAGGGGCGCCGTTTTTTTCCCGGCCGCCGCTGGCTGCACCGCATACAAGAGGAAAGAAAGTCTTTTTAAAGATGGATGCTACTGTTGGAGATTGCCAAAATGTGGCATGGGCCTTTATTAGAGCAAGGAATTATAATCAATGACCACAATCATACCCAATGTGAAAATAATTTTTTGGGAATGTGCCGCATCCCGACGGAAGTTCGCAGTAGTATGTTCGGCTCGATCAGGCAAATAATTTTCAACTTAAATTTAAAAGCGCCCTCTGTTGACAAGCAGGGTCTCATTCACCGCGCATTCTAACTGGTACCCGTGTTACAAATTACCGCTATAATTCACCTTAATGTTCACCAGTGAAAATGACGCACTGGAGTTAACGTACGTACGCTTGTGTACAAGCATTCGATGTATCGGCCTTTTCCGTAAAATGGCCGAGCGTTTTAATCGCGACAGTTACGGTTCGCAGTCAGAAACCAGCTTAAAATCCCGAAATTAACGTCCATCAGTGCACAGACGATTCACACTTTTGCTCAGGATTCCGTAGATTGGGTAAGTATCTTGATATCCACTGTTTGTCGAAAGGTGTCGTGATCGTGTGTGTGTCCATAATTCAGTCTCTTTCCCGCCTCATCGCACCGGTGCTTTGTCCCTTGTTTTCTGACTGTTTCAAGACTGGTCAACGGCTTAGTTACTGTCTTCTGCTATTTTTTCAAGTCGAATTTCGTCTGCTACCGATTCTGTACGTCGTGACTTGAGATGAATGACATCACATAGGAATGCGCATTTATCTCTGTTTTCTTCATGTTTCCCTGTCCTGAAAACAGAAACTTAGAAAGCAGTGATGTAAAATAATCCAATGGGATGAGATTTCTCAGATTTTTATCTGGTTTCAAATTGTTTTGTTTTGGATTTCAGATTTGTTTTCCTCAAACTAAAGTCTAAAGTCACAGGTCAGTAGGCCTATGACAGATTTTCACAGTTCAAATTGTTATGCCCCCCTGTCAATTTTTTTTTTCAGATTATTTTTTTTTATCATTGGTAATTTTATCTCATCTTTGAATAAAAATGCAAAAGTTATTCATTGTAGGGCCTAAATTGAATTGGTATTGGTATAAGCACTTGTGACAACGGGTCAGAAAATAGGTTTTAATTGAACCACTTGTCCACAATTATGACAAAAAGAGAAGAAGAAACAATTCTGAAATAGAAGAGGTAGTAAATTTACAGAAAGGAAATGTACATGTATTGACAAAAGCAGGGTTGTCAAATGAAGTTTAATCATAAGTTGTTAGGAATGACCATTTTAATGTGAAACTCTGTGAATTTGGTTGTTTATCGTCAGTAGTGACTAGTGAGAGTCTAATTCATGTTTGAAGAATACCCAATTAAAAATGTGAACCTTGATTTAAACTTGTAACTATTTAGTGAAAGTAAACTTTTTGTTTAGAAAAATAATTTTATATGTTGTTTTTGCATCCATGGACAACTTTAAAATATTTTTTTTTATTCAAAAAGGTATAGTTGACAACCCTGTTGTAATAAATACATTGTACATTTTCTTCTGAATTTCAGATTGTATGGCTAAAAGCATACAGTTGGAGAAATGTTAAACTTGCACGGAGGGATAAGAGAAGAGAAACCAGAGAGAAGCAAGGCCTGAGACGTGAGAGGAAAGACAAGATGGACAGCATGGATGCCGGACAGGAAACACAGAATGTGGAGGGAGTGGTCGAGGCAGCTGTAGACGCATCATCCATAGCCTACACTGTGGAGATCCGTGTAGTGGATGAAAGTTATGGCGCCACACAGGAGGTCATGGAAGAGCAGCACATCAGCATGATACCTGTAAGGGAGCATACTCCCCAAGGAGGCCAGTCCGTGGAGGTGATGACAGAGGCCAGTAATACCATCAGCATAGATCCTCAGACCATTGCTGCAGACCAGATTGACCCCAGCATGCTGGTCACTTTCTCTGAGGGCGACCACCAAGCGAACCTTCACCACATCACCGTCACCAATGACATGGTTGGTTATTTGCCCCCAGCTGCCGAAGGTGTTCCCCAGTCTGTCAACACGGCGATGAATACACACCATCAGATCATCATGTCCCAGGCATCTAACCCAGATGGCATCTCTGGGGTCAAGCTCGTGGATAGCATGTCCTCTGATCCCAATCAGTCAGTCATACTCATGCAGCCGCAGGACCAAAGCACAAACCAAGCAGTGCACGCCATAGACAGCCAGCAGAACGCTGTCAAGGAGATGGAGATTGCTTCAGCTGCGGAGGCTTTAGAAGCCCTGACAGGCCTGGCAACAACATTCAATGCATGGGCCCAGCAAAATCCTCAGGCTCTGGAAGCTTCATTACCTGATCAGACATTACAGCATCCTTTGACTGAAAAACCCAAAAAGGACAAATCCGACAGACACAAGTCGAGCAAGCACAAATCAAAAAAGCACAAGTCCGGGAAACACAAGAAGAAAAACTCTTCCCGCAGGAAGGAAAAATCGGACCTGAACAATTGTGAAAATGGAACTGGTGATGGCACATTCAAGTGCAAAGTCTGTGGCAGAATATTTGGAAGCAAATTAAAACTGAAAAACCATATGATATCCCACTCCGATGAGAGGCCTTACGTCTGTGATGTATGTGGCAGTGCTTTTAAGCGTGCCAGGTACCTTCAAATTCACAAGAAGAGTCACTTTTCAGACACGCTTTTTGCCTGTATGTATTGCGACAAGGCTTACTTTGAGAGAAAGCGGTTACGTTCTCATGAAAAATGCCACATCAATCCCTTCACCTGCGAAGTCTGCGGGAAGGCCTATGGTGATAAAAGAGGCCTCCTCATTCACTTTCGGACCCATACAAATGAGAAACCCTTCATCTGTCGAATCTGTGGGCGTGGATTCACTTCGAAGGCTGGGGTGAACAAGCATGAACGTAGCCACTCTGGATTGAAACCGTACGTGTGCAAAATCTGCGGCAAGGCATATACGCAGCCAACAAACCTCTCTGATCACCAACGGACCCACATAAACGAGAGGACATTTGCTTGCACGTCCTGCCCCAAAGTGTTCCTTGCTAGGAGCAGTTTGAGGCGGCATCGAGTCAAGAACCACCCAGGGGAGAAGCCTAATGTTGGCAAACTGGAGCCGTTGCATACCAGGCAACGCATCATGAAAAGAGTGACGCCAAAGGATGACAAGTCCTACTACAAGTACTCATGCAACCTGTGTGACAAGAAATTCAAGAAGGAGAAATACCTCAAGAAGCACAGCAAAATCCACACCGTCGGCACAAGATCCTGCTCCTTCTGCACCAAGAGTTTCAGAGACAAGCGAGATCTCCTCAATCACGAGAGACGCCACACAGGCGAGAAGCCATTTAAATGCGTCAAGTGCGGGAAGGCTTTCGTCTCGAGCTCCGCCATGCAGCGCCACGAGAAATGCCACCTGGGTCTCAGACCGTACATATGCGGCATATGCAATAAGGGCTTCACTCGCACTACTGGCCTGCGTGACCATGAACTGATTCACAACGGTAAGAACAAACGGTTCCCTTGCAATTTCAATTGCGACAAGATCTTTGCATCCCGAAGTGCCTTGAGGAGTCACGAACGACTGAAGCATCAGCAGGAGCAACAGCAGCAAGAGCAACAGCAACAACCCCAGCAGTTTGGGACGGTCGTGGAAGCTCCTATTGCTTCAATGGAAGTTCCTGTGGAAACAGATGAAGGAGATGCTGTCAGTTACATCAAGCTGATGTTTACAGAAGCTTAGCATTCATAACTATTTTCAACAACCATGGGCTGAAAAATACTCGACCTATGTTTTGCATTGGCTTTGAATACATTGCATGTGGGGTCAGTCCACCAAGTTGTGCCCTTATGCCATGTGGCATTCATTTCCTTGTACATGTATTGTTGTAACCTTGTGTTATCCTTTAATGAGTGCGTATTCACAATTGTCCTGCTTTAAATGATGGAAATTAATCTGCACCAGCAAAGAACATTCGTTGATTTACATGTCATAACTAGGGATAATAAATGATATGTGTGTTGTGTATTGAAATTTACCAAAACAGCATGGACACCATCCAAAATCAGGCTCCAACTAAGTAGAATGACCCCACATAAAATGTATAAATGTTATGATGTACAGTATGCTTTGCTACAGATTTTATTCATGTACACGTGTACACATTTACTTCATATCATGTTATCTGCAGTCCACAGGCTTCAATGGTCCTCATTGGTCTAGTGACGGTGATGTACAGGAATGACGTCATCCAAAGAAAAATTTCTTGAATGTACAATGTACTTATAAAAAGGAAGCTACTTCACAAATTTAGTAAATTTAAATCAATTCAAATCTATTTCATTACATAAATAGTTGAAACATTAAGTCATTATTACGATACTCTGAAGTTTTTTGTACATGTACCTAGTACAGTAGTGACACACCAAATAGAATGAAAATGTAACGATGAAGAAATGAAATAACATCTGTTCATGTGTACATTTGGCATTTGCCTAATGCACATGTCTGTGTGTTCCATGTAAAAACAAACATACTTTCCTTATTTTTTGTCTGGAATCCGGAAGACATGTACATGTGCATAATCTGATAGAGGATGTGTAAATTTGCTAGTGGGAATTCAGGTACTGTAGGTTTTTGCTTATTGTGTACATATGTATGTATTTATCAATGTACATTTGTATTAAAAAATTAACACTGGTTTGTGAATATTCTGATGAAATATATGTATGCATTTCAGTTTCCATTGTTGATTTGATAAATGAATTTGAGATAGAATTTAGAAATTACTATCGCACCCAGCCTCCCACTCAGTGAAGCAAAATAATGCTCATTGATGCAACATAGATATATGTACCTGTACAGTGTATGATTTATGGAAGCGATTTTTGATTTCAGCTAAAGCAGCATGTAGAAAAGAGGGCAACTATTGGCCCATAATATCAATCCTCTGTACATGTTATATAGGAATAAGGATGTTTATGAAACGGAGGCTCCGGCTCCGTCATCCATATGCTGAAAATACAGGTTGTTAGTTTTTCATTGAACCTGAAGCTCTGTTTTCCTTTTCAAACCAGATAACCGAACCAAAGCCCAAAACCTCTATTTTGACACTTGTTATTTTAGAATGGCTTCACACAATGGAGCCTGAGCCTCCCTTTTGTAAACCCCCGTAGATGGATGTTAAAGTCTCTGCATCTCTGTTGAAATTTATGCAGAAATCCTAGTTAAATAGCAAATTATCCACTCTGCCTGTTTTTCTTTTGCTCAGGGTTAGAAGGGCCTGACAGTTATAATCTAGCAGAATCATTGTAATAGACTAAATGGGTTTTTCTTTAATTAATTTTCCCCGAAGTGATAAACAGGCACTGATATGCTACATTTTAAAAGATAGTAGAATATCATGAAATTTGCTTTCGAGCTTCAGATTCAAACTCTATGCAGCTGTGAAAACCTAATTGCTTACAAACATTTGAAACTGTAACAACTAAATTACACGTTTTCTTGAACTGTTAAAGCAAAAGCTCATCAAATGTATCAACTTGGGAAAAATTTTCATTTATAAATTTTTCTGTGCAGTTGTTTTAAAAGTTCACTGTTTGAAATTAGTTTTGACGCACATTGCCTTTTTGGGGTTATTGATATTATAATTTGTTGATGTGTTGAAACTTTTTTTACCAACATCAAAAGTATGATGTGAATAACCATGGACAATACTATTTGTTGAATAGTCGTTGATTTATGATGATAGAGAAGAATCCAAACCTGGCCTCTTCATTGAAAAATTGTTATGCGAAATTTAGAAAGAATTTTTGTTTACTGTTATCTATCAGTTTGGTTTTGAAATTTTCTGACTGCAAATAAAACCTTGAAATATGGATGATTTGAAAACATGAATAAGTGTATTATTATGACTCTTTCTTGCTGGTTTTGGGGCGTTTCTTTTTGGTGATGGGGGGCAGAGTTCTTTCAGGATTCATACAATTTTGTCTGGAACGCAGTTTGTTTGTAAATATCTTCCGATGAAATGGGTAATATGAGATAGTATAAAAAGCAATGCACAATGTGACTTGCAGTTAAGATTTAACATTGGAATGTCAACACATACATAGCACCCCTGTACAGTATTACAGTATAATGTGCGAATGTGTGGCGACACTGGTCAGTGGCCTGTGTTTATTTACAGACTTCCAACTTGTACACTTAATCTGAAAGTTCAGAGTCCACCATTTGCCTAGCAAAATGATCATGATGTCTGCAAACTGAAAAATATTACCGGGTAATTTTGATGGTATTTGGAAATGATTTACAGTCTTGCACATGTATCATTTGAAAATTTTAATTCTTTGGATCTATGACTTATTATAAAGAAGACTTAATGGAAAGGTCTGAGTATGAAATGTTTGGACGTGATATTATTGTAAAAATGGTCATACCTTACTATGGGTACACATATTGTACATGTAGTGTCATTGTGTCTTTGACATGTGCCAAATTCTTAGGCCAGAAGTCTAGAATGCACTGCAAAACAGGCCTGCTTGTAAGATTAAAGATGCAATACATACATCTGTGTTCTGTACATTTGGATGCTTGAAATGATCAAAGACGCTCATACATGTAGTAAAATACAATGTTCCAATCTGACAACAAACAGCTTCATGCTCTGTACGGATTCTATGTACTGCTGCTTCAAAACTGGCCAATGCACAAAAATGGCATCAAATCAAGTGTAAGGTAAGAATACATGTACATACCAATTGCATCATGATTAATCACTTTAAATCTGTACATTGATTCTTAGCAGGTTTTGAAGATGGACCTGCATGTTCATGTAGCTGCGCCGCCCCCAGGACTAGAAGAAGCTCATGGTACACTACTGACGCCAGCAGCTGTGTCATTCATCGGTCAGATTGCAGCCAACTTTGACCAAAGAGTGGAACAGGTCAGTACAATCAGGGGCCAATTTCAGCTTTGCGATCATCGCTAAAGCCCAAACCCATCGCTAAATGGAAAATCGATCGCTAGGCCTACTTTGCGTAGCAATTTTCCATTTAGTGAAAATATATCCTTGAGCCAGAGTATTTTCATTTTGCTGCTGGGATGTCCAGTTGGTCCAGCTCTGAACATCCCTGGTCATCTGGTAAACCTTGGCATCTTCACTATGTGCCAGGTGCCATTAAAGCTAACAGACATCTGGGAAGTGTCTTCCAGACCCTTTCTGGGTTTTCAATCACATCCTGCTTGTCTTTCTTCTCTCAAGATGCTGAATGCCAGAGTCCTGAAGAAGGCTCACCTAGATGACTCGAGGAGCCTGCCTGATTTCTCCCCTGAGACGAGCCACATCAGGAACGGATCGTGGAAAGTTGATCCCGTCCCAAGAAGACTGGCCAACAGGCACGTAGACTTGGGCGATGTTTCACCTTCCAACACCGAGCATTTTGTACGAGCACTTCAGTCAAGTGCTCAGGGAATACAGGTACGTAAAAAGGTTGAACAGCTATAAACATGTCATCTCCAAGCAACTGTGATCGAACCTGCCCCTTTTGTCACGCTCCTCTCATCCATTTATGTGCATCGTTACTTGCATGTTCTTGTCCTCTTGTCATATAGCCTTTGAGAAAGATCCTGCTAGGATCAAAACACATCAGGCCCTTCTAACTCCAAGCATGATAAATTAACTGTTAATCTTCTGCTCTTTATGCAGACGGATTTTGATGACGGCCACTGTCCCACTTGGAAGGCTCAACTCCAAGGCATGTTCAATATCTACCAAGCTGTGCACGGCAGGTTGTATAGGACTATGCCGTCCATGGACAAGCTACCCGTACTCATGCTGAGGCCAAGGGCATGGAACATGGTGGAGCATAATATGATGGTATGTACTGTGTGCTAGATGATGACATCATGGTTTCTTGTACTATTATGGGCCTTTACGAAAGAAGGCTTGAGGCTAGGCTTGGGATTTGATTTTTCTACCGTCATTTTGTGTCTAAGAGAAATGAATGGCTTGAGATACTTGGCGAAGCTGGAGTCTTTCTTTGGTTTCATCATGTGGCCCAATCACTTCGTTTTGTGGGCTTCAAATGGCAAAAGTGAAATCAGTCCCAAGCCTAGCCTCAAGCCTGGTTTCGTAAAGGCCTTAAGATAGGCTGCCTTAACCAAATCTTATATAAGTCATCTATTCTCACTGGAACATTTGAAAAAAAAAGTATAGACACTGCACCTTTTTTGAAGACTGATTGATTGCAACCTTCTAGGAATGATTGGAGCAAACTGGATTTAGAAGGTCTAGATACTTGTACTTCCACTTTTCCACTCTCCTACACTTTGCACTTCTTGCACACACACCAATGTCATTATAATCAATACTCTGTCAGGTATCAATTGGCAGTCTAACTCTATTCTTTGAAGTGTCCTTTTTTTTATTGATCAGGTTAATGGCAAGGAGGTTCCTGGTCCAATATTTGACTTTGGTCTGCTGATGTTCCACACTGCCAAGAAAATGTATGCCATGGACAGTGGCCCTTTCTTCTACTTATCTAAGGTAAATTCAACGAGTACTATAACATCTGTACAACATGGCTGAGGCACAAAGTTTGCAAAAGAAACAAACACCTCAGGATTTGTCAAAAACCTCCAAATTCATGAAGTTGAATGAAATTGTTACCTAATGTCAAGGTATTTTCCAACTTGACTTTATACATCTGGTGTTATTGACCATGCATAAAGATTAGGATACAAATTTTCCCATTTTCAGCTTATAAAACTGTATCTTCTTCTCATCTTCTTTCCATAAAAGGTTTCATCAGGCTTTCGAGCTACCGTGCCTAGGCTGCTTTTGATGAATCCTTGGTGTCATTACCAGAAATAAACAATAATAAAATAATAATTATGAAAATTCACGCTGCTGTTCTGATGAAAATCTCTCAAATGTGCTTATCTCAGTATAACATCTTTGGATGTCTTGGAACTTTTTGTTAATACATCTGGTGACTAGATGACTGGTATTACCACACTGTGTCAAATTTGTCCATCAGCCTTACAGTCAGAAGAAAAATCGAAGAAACTTGCCACAATAAGAAATGTGGCTATAACCTCAACGAGATTTACATATAGCTCTTGTACGTGTATCCTAATCGCTTGAGCAACACTAATACACGTATGTAAACAGTTTTTATGGTAATTTTAATTTTTTGGTTTTGTTTCTTCGCAGTTGGAAGGCTACAAGGAAGCAAGACTATGGAGAGATATCTTTGTTTTTGTAGAAGAGAAGGTACAGTAGAGCAAACTTGAAGCACTTTGAATTCCCTCCATATTATCTGCCTGTATCTTGTATTAAGCATGTTGTGTGACAGGTAACTTATTTTCAGAGAGCAGATCACAAATAATTTTAAACCCAGTTGAGTTTAGCTTCAATGTAATTACATCTGTGTACTTCAAGGACTTTGTATTCCAGATATTCCTGGGTGTTGGATTTGAAGAAGTTAGATGAAGCATTTGCTAATCATTGATGTGATGGTAATCTTGGTATACTTACTGTACCTTCATTGTGCCGCCTATCACGTAGCTTGGAATGCGAGTGGGAACCGTCAAGGCCACTGTACTCATTGAGAATGTCTTTGCAGCATTTGAGATGCATGAGATACTCTATGAACTGCGCTATCACTCTGCTGGTCTCAACTGTGGCATCTGGGACTACTCTGCATCTTTCATCAATAAACTCGGTAAATATCCAACTCGCTGGAAAACAAAATGCAAAGATTTACCAATATTTTCCACTTTTTTTAGATTTAAAGAGAAAAACAATAAAAAAGGCTATATACACTTGAGAACATGGGAAGATGAGAACATTACAATTTTCCAAGATTTTTAATTTAAAAACCTACTGTTAGCCCAATGTTAAAGACTTGTTATCTGCACAAGTGCTTTTTTGAGAGATCCTAGGTGGAACGGAAGATTAGGAAGAGGAGGGGATTACAAATTTACCTTTATATTCTGGGAATTTCCTTTTAGGAAACCGGCCAGAGTTTGTCCTTCCAGACCGCAGCAAGTATGTCAACATGCAGCGACCATTCCTGAAGAGCTACATGGCGCTCACTATTCAGACGTGTCACAGTCGAGGCTGCCATGCCACGGGTGGCATGAGTGCCGTGCTGTTACCTGACAAACCAGCACAAGAGCACAAGAGAATTACGGATGAGGCTTGCAGGCAAGTGTGAACTGAAGTCTGAGTTTTGTTTGTATTTTTGTATGTTCGTTCAGCAGGATTGAGTGGGGAGTGAACCAGGCACCACCACTCTACTATGGTAAGCATAAGCTTGGGACAGCTAGAACCTGAGACCCACCAACTCCCCCCCCCCCCCCCCAAACAGAAAAGCACTTTCCTGTTCACAACCTGATCATTTTAGTCATAGACAATGAACAATGATACTTCTTTGGTTGATCCAGTATTTATGAATTCAGAACAAGAGACGCAATAATGCTTCTTGATTTGCTTGTATTCTTGGTGTGTATTTTACAGAGCCAAGCTGGCCGAGGTCAAGGCTGGAGTGGATGGCTTCATGGTGTATGACATAGACCTCATTCAACCTATGCAGCAGGTATATCTTACCCAATGTTTGGCCTGGACAATAAAATTGTACATTTTTGGGGGGATTAATTTACCATCAGTGGTATTGAGCTTGGACCTTACCGGCTGTGGCTGTGGTCTTGGTTCAGGCTTTGTCATCAGTAAGCTTGGTTTTGCCTTTTTGCTGAAGTCATTAAAGCTCCATTTCCTTGAATGAATTGACTAGAATGATGAAGTCATGTAGAGTTTGTGAACAAGGAAATTGGACTGAAGCAGGATTTAAACTCTCTGTGACCTCTGTTAATACCATATTCCAGAGGTCGCAGGTTCAAATCCTGCTACGGTTAAGTGTTCTCTTTTTCTATTCTGTTCTTGTGGGAAGGGGAAATAGTCTTCACAAGAATCTAAAGGCTACGGCCCAAATTTGAAGCCATGTTGACACCTACCTCTTGCTATCCAGTGTAGATAACCTCTGCAGAACTTCTTGTCAGAGGCTGCTGTGTTCCAAGCCACCGTAGGTTCAAAGATAACTCTAAGGGAAGAACATTTTGACATTTGCTTTTCAATCTTTTCTGCCCAGCAGAAGTGGCAGTAAGCATTAAAACTTATTTGCAAGAAAATACTTTTTTGGTTGGTTCACTGCATTAGTTGTTTGAGATGTATGCCCCAACTGCGAATCAGTACGATGTTCTCAGACCAGATGTGAAAGTCACCAAAGAAGATCTACTTCTTATGCCCAAGGTATGAATTAGACTTCATCTTCATTTATAGCAGCTAGCATTATTTTAGAGGTGACACTCCAATTTCTTTATTTTTATTGGTTAAAACAGGGTCACAAGGTATTCATAAATATGGGCTATGTATGTACATACACAAACATGTATTCACACTTTGTTTTGAATGAGATTTAAATAGTTTTTAATCAGTAAACTGATTCAATACATGTACTTTGGTCTGAACCGCCCTCTTGTGACCAAAACAATGAATGAACTTTCAGTCTCCATACCCCTTGATTTTACAAAATCTGTAGTCAGTTGATTAAAGTAAAATACCTAATCTAATAATTGGAGAGGTTTTACTTGATTTTGAATGGTTAAGGATGCGCACTCTGTAGGAAAGAGGGTCTAAAGATTTGAAGTTACAAGATATTGCTAGGATCACGCCTAATTACTTTGTCTTTCTGAAGATAATTACAGCTGGCATTTTCTCCCTTTGCTTTTTGTAGGGTGGTGTGACGTTTGCTGGGCTAAAACACAACATTGCTGTTGCTGTTCTGTTCATTGAGTCATGGTTGCGAGGTACAGCATTTCCTAAAATTAGAGTAAAAATGTCATATCAAGTTTTAATGGAAGTATGTTTACCCAAGCCTAAAATATTTATGGGGTGCAGCACATTATTTCCCATAGAGACTGCCATGCTCAATAGCCAGTTTTCCAAAGTATTGAAAATTCTCACAATGAAGCAGTGTATATATCAGTACAATAAAAATCAAAATGGGATCTTGGATAGAGTATTTAGTGACTCCAAAGACATGACCCCAACAAGTGTCAAACTGATAAATGTTGGGCATAGAAAAGGTACCACTTCATCACGTAGCCAAATAGAGCATCGTCTAGGTCTCATTTCATAAAAAAATAGTTCATAGGTGACAACATAATTTCATGTTTCCATTCTGATTTGGAAATAATGTATGAACATTAAAATTGTATTACATGTACTATCAAGTTCCTCAGAACAAGAGAGTTCCCAAAATACAACAATGTAAACATGGTCCTAATTATTTGTTCCTTTTCTAATCAGGGCAAGGGCACTTTTTCTACAAAGGAGCTATCGAAGACTCGGCAACGGCAGAAATATCACGATCTCAGGTATAAAGATAAATGACTGAATTCCTAATTAATTGGCCTATTACAGATGTGATGAAGTTTGGACTTGTAAATGTTGAGCCTGACATGAATATGGTCTTGAATTTGACTCAGCAGACCCCTCTGCCATGGCACTCCGCAACTTAAGATAAGATTTGTGTTTTGCATTTGATTAGGTGTGGCAGTGGATACGTCACAGGGCACGCCTTGAAGACGACAACCGACTGATCACGTTCACATTGGTCAAGGATCTTTGTCTCCAGTTCATCGGCAAGCAAATCCAAGAGAATCCCAGCTTTGCAACGACAGAGCAGCGCAAACGCCTCCTGATGGCAGCTGATATATTCTATCAGCTCGTCACCAAGAAAGCATTCCCAGAATTCATTACAACCTACCTGAGCTTGGAGAACAGTTTCCGGACGAGCAACTGGCATGCCTCTAAATTATAAGCTCACATCAAATCTGGTAACTGGCAGGTTAAAGGTTTACTGTAATCAAATTTGGGAAAGGGGTGAAAGTACTTTAAAGTTAAACATAAATAATGACTACTGTATATCAATTTATATTATTGCTTTATTTTGACCAAAAAGTGATAAAATCAGTACATGTATGCTCCGCCCCAGAGAAAGTCCCCTTGGAACCGATCCATGCAACAATAGCATGTGACGTCACCTACAGAACTAGTATAGGCTTGCACCATCCCACAGTATACTGCGTGGCATACTGCATGTCATGATGTGACATAAGCAAGGTTTTTCGTTGCGAAAAGTGGGGTGCTAAATTAATTAAATACCTCTTTTTTCTATATACATTATTTTCAGGCACAAACAATGATAGAAGTCTTGAGTTTTATAACAATACACTACAGATGTATTTAACTTCATATGAGTTTTGATTACAGTAAACCTTTAAATGCCTGTGATAAAAGGCCTCTAGTAATTTAAGTATCACTGTGAATGATTCCTTTTTAAAGTGTGCAATCCATCATGTGCCTTCAAAGCTTCAGTATGGAGGGAGCTGATAAAGCGAGCAATTCTTATCTTGTCTAATTGAATTTTGTCAGGATTTTAAACAGACCTGCTAGAAGCTATCTCATACTTTGCAAGATTTCTTTTAGATTTCCTGTTAGCTGCATCATGGACCAATAGACCAATAGAGTGGGATGGAGCTTAAAGGTACTATCATACTTTGGTAGGAAACCAAAACAGAAATCTTCACAGATTTACGTATAACTTACAGGGTATGAAGAGGGATCTGGTACAAACATATCATTAAAATCTTTCAGCCTGAAATGCTGTTTTTATCCAGAAATGAGTCAAACAAAATATTAAAAACAGTTTTGATCACCAAGATTAAAACCTCAGAATTACAATTACCTCACAATTTTGCGTAACAATTTCAACGTTTTTCGCTGTTTCTACTGTTTCCAAAGATAAATTGAGCTGAAAATTTCACAGGTTTGTTTTTATTCCACGACAAATCAAATTATGAACAGACCACAGCTGTCCTATCAACTTTAGCAAAGTATGATACTAGTACCTTTAAATGTGTCTTTTCTTACTTGGTTGCCCGAACCTATGAACGTATGTCATGTATGTTCTGCTTAAACTCACACTGCCAAGACTATTTTCCTTAAGTTTATTAGAATGTCATTTATAGTTATAATGATTTGGTGATAAAAGTATGAGTAAGGCTTAATTCTGCACATAATCAGATAAGACTATGTATCATGGATTCAGTGATTTTGAACATTACACTTCCCTCATTTCCTGCTCATCACAGTCTGAGTTAATCACACTCAGCACCAGTCATCGCAGTTCGATGTTGCAGTTTGTTTTTTATGATTTTTTTGCCCCGCCATTTCACAGTGGTAAAGCTCTTTCTAATCACAGACAGAATTTTTTAATCAGAATCCGATACATGATCTGATTTGGAATTTGTTGTTTTAATTACTTTTAAAAGTGCTTCATCAGTTGCAATTATGAAAACATATTGTACTTCTAAGAAACTTTTATAATTTTATCAGAGCTCTATCTGGTTTGACTGGAACCTTTGTAATTTTGAGTCTGAAACCAGATTGGTATTTATTTGTCTTAATACTTGTCCAATAATTAGAGTAATTTGCATAAATTCTAAATTTATAACTATACATTATACAGAAGTCATCACTTTCAACATACAGGGTATTGAACTTTAATTGGAAGTTGGGCCTCTGTGCTTGTAATTTCTTAACTTTCAGGTTCTAAGAATATGCCATCATATTTTTCGTCAATAAATGGCTAGCAGGTTGCTATATGCATAACAAAACCAGAAATCTTGAGTATTCTTCTTGATTCTGTATAACTTCTGACAATTTGCTTTAATACCTTACTAAGTTCAAGATGGTCTAGTCAATTACATTATACTTGCCCTGAGTTTTATTTTAACATTGCGTTTATATAAAGGTTACATTTAGTTCTTACTCATCCCTCTGTAATTGGAACCACTAGTAAAGAACCTGTTGAGATTTAGAGGTCCGGAAAAAAGTTATATTTGAAATATTCCCCTGGAGGTTCGGTTCCAAAAAATTGAGTGTCTTCTTTCGGTTCCTTGCTCTTTTTGATCATCCAGAGAGACTGAGAGCTTGGTATGGCTTGACATTTCAGCTCAAAATAGTTCAGTTCTGTTTATAGTAAATGGTAAATGGGCGTCAGTGCTTCTAGGGCCAATTTCATAGAGCTGTTTAAGCACAAACTTTGCTTTTAAAGCATGATCAAACAGGATGCCAACCAAATGTTCATGTGATATTTACTGCTTTGGACTTGTATTCAGCCATTGTTTGCTGAGCATAGCATTCACAAGGAGTTTTGACTGGCATACTGATTTTATTAATCAAGGTTTTTGGTGCTTTAAAAGCACATTTTGAAATTGGCCCCAGGTATCTACATGTATTCACTACACACTCACTCCATTGGTGCGCATATTACAAACAAGCAATTAATTATTGTCCTCATTACTCCCCCAATACACACACAACCAGTAGGTAATTAGGTTCACAATAATGCGGCATGATATGATATAGCGCCAAGCCGTACCATGCCTTACACTGTTCTGGAATTGTTGTCTACCATTTCAAAAGGACTTTATTCTACTCAGCAAACCTCGTTTTAATTAAATTGTCTAGATTGAAGAATTTTGAAATTTGTTTTCACAAACAAAGAGTCAATCTTTTTACCCATTTTTGCAGCGAGTATGCAGTTTAGTGCGCGCCGGGTCGCCATTAACTTTTGCGTGCGTGCTGTGTCGTTCTGTCACTGACTTCACTGACAATTTTCCTCAAAACTTCAACTTTCCTGTCAACTTTCCAAAAATATAGCTTTGCGACATCAAAAAGGATATTGACATGAGCAGTGTACGTGAGTTTGATGACGATAAAGGGCAATTCTCTTATTTTGATTAGGTATGGAATAGAATTTAGTGAACCAGTGCCAACATAGGCTACGGCGGATGTGTACTGAAAAATCCAAGTTTTTCCGAAGAAGTTGCTAACACTTTCTACGCCAAAATCACACTTTTCCCACCAAAATCCAATGTTAGAGGTTGATAAGCTGTAATAAGGAAACTTAAGTAAAGACATTTAAGTAAAATCTTACCTAATATGACTGATTTTCCTTCTCGTACTAGTCATTTTATATCCACACGTGTAGAATGGATTTTTGTATGCACGTGAGCAGACGTTTACAAAAGATATATTTTTTCACCATTATGCAAATGAAGGTGGTCTCTTCCCATTGGTGTTGCATGGTAGGGGTCACATGCGCTCCAAAGTTGTATCAATAAAGTTTTGAAATGAAAAGTTGTTTTTGTGGAGTTTTTATATCAAATGTTATGCTTAGAGTTAGGAGGCCTGACTTTTCGAATCTTTGAGAAAGATCTAGCTAGGATCGAAACGTCAAGAACATTACTCCAAGCATTTAAATACAGTATTTCAGTTAATTATTATGGTTGAGGAGCAGTTTGCAAAAGCTAATTACTTGTGTAGGCCTATCTAATTTTAGTTAAATTGAACTGCGGCGCAAAACGGGGATGATTGGAGAAATACAAATGGAGAAAAGAGAACAAGTCAGATATACTGTTTTAAATCGATGTTTATTAATGAAAACTATGTACAAAATTGTAACAAAACAGAATATTATGCCACATGCACACGTAGTTTGGAAGCATGGAGGCTACGGTACTAACCTCCACGCTGAGGAAGTAAATGACCATTGTTTAGAAATTCAACAAATCATTACCATGTATATCACATACGGGTTAACAAGATGATCTGCTGTAATAAAATTATAAGGCCCATACAAACAAATGATCACAGGGGTTCAAATTATGCAATGAGGTAAAATTAATCAAAATAGACGGCTAACTTAGAATAAATAAATAATCTAATATTATGCTAACTTATAAAGGCACTTGCCACTTAACCCTGTCCATTATCCGACCGACGTTAAGCCTTGAAAAACAAGAGGAGGTAATGAAAATGAGATTTTAAGGGGAATTAAAGGGGTTTTCCGGTAGCGAATGAACATCGATTGTGTAGTGGAATATGCATGATGACCCATTTTAAGGTTATTTTCAGTTCAGAAACTAAACATGAACTTCAAAAAACCTGCATCTGTATGTACCTTCGGTAGGCATTTTCTATATAGAGAGAATGGTTCCAAGTTTCAATTAATACCCACAAACCCTTAGGTAGCAATTGCGATTCGTACTTGTTCGATTGTAACTACAAAAAATCTGTTTGATCTTAGATTTTTGGACAATTTATTCTTGAAGTCAAAGGTTTAAACGCTGGGGTCGGGTATAATAGTTTTTTTGTTAAAATTTTTTGGTTTTCTTTTTAATTTTTTGAAGTTTTGTTCTGTTTTTGTTTTTTATCTTAAATTACTACATACAATTTGTAACATGTATTTTAAACCATGACAAACATTTAAGCCAAAGAGACAATTTTTCTCATTTTTAGAAATTGTATTGCATTACTGTTCATATACAGGTATGTACAGGTGATATATACAAAATGCAGGACAAAAGGCATTGTCTTTTCACTAGCTACGAGGAAAATTAAGTCAACAAAAAGAAAGGAAATTTGTCTAATATACTTTTGCACCATGTGGTTTTAACATGAAAACTAAAAAATAATAAAGAAACAAAATAACTTCTTGAACATAAATTATTAGTCAAACATTTCTCATTTCACCATTACAACAGAATAAAATCAACTTGATTGACAAAAACCGGTTTTGCCCAGATTTTTGTTTGCTGTAGTTCTTTATCATATTATTAATACAAGGGATCGATATGACAAACTTCATGCAATGCTGTTTAGCTTTTTCTTTTCCCAATAAATAACCTGAACAGAATCTAAAATGAGAAATCTGAACAAAAACAAAAACCCGAATGAGTATTTGAAAGTGATTCAATTTAAGTTGTCCTAACGCACACATAATTCAGCTATTTTAGACAACTTTTTAGACTTGAGTCACTGGTTCGAGAATGATAAATTATGGCAAATAAGGAGTTTTAAAACAAAAAGAACGTTCACATGACTTTGAATTGTATTAAACCGTTAATACTCCACATTATCCGGTATAAATATTTCAAACATGTATTGTACAATACACTGCTATTTACAAAAAAACGTTCAATTTTCAGTTAGAATTACTGACTGACCCAGATTTTCATCCATGAGCTGAAAAATTATATAACTGAAGCAAATACAAACATCCCTATAGACTTAGTATAATATAGATAAACTTCTGACTTTTTTTTACAGAAAAATATTTACCTTTATATGCAAATATTTCTGTGGAATATAAACAAAAAACACCATGACTTTCCAATTGCATTATGGGACATTGCAAGGACAGAGTGATAAACGGGCAGTGCTTGAGGCGATGACAAGAACATTAAAGGCTTATGACAAAATGTGTAATAATAATATAATTATGAGGTTACCATTTCCATTAGGTTATTCAGCTATTATATTATCATGGTATTGTGAATCATGTAACATTACATGTGAAAGGCATCGTAAATATGGAACTGTCCTAATGGGTGGATGAAGCTAACAGCCGGAGTGTCTTCCAGTACTTGAGCTCTTTTCCAGCACACTTCGGCAGCGAAATAACAATTTGGGAAGGCAGCTCAGAAGCTGAATCTAGCTGCCAGCCACATCAACCCATGCAGGACCATGGAGCATTATGTAGCATAGGAGAGAGAGAAGCAGTGCAACAACTCTCCACCCCAAAGCAGGGATCGAACCCAGGCCACAGTGGCAAGAGCCTGCTGCACTACGCTATCCATCCCATCGAATGCCAACATTTCTCCATACTTATGGTGCTAAGATCTTCACAATGGGTACAAAGCTAGTTTTACACGGGGAAATCCCACAAACTGTTTAAGAATTTCCTGTGAGCACACAAAATATTCCTTGGGAATTAAAGCAATCTCTAAATTAATTTACTACGTTTTTTTAATACTTTTTGTAGGTCTGAATTGAGTGGTAAGAAAAAAAGATGCACTGCATTAATTTAAAAAAAAAAATGAAGAGAAAATAATAATAATCAATATTATTTACATGAAAAATTTGAGGAAGACTTGCTTAGTCAGCTCGGATATAAGGCCTTCTCCAAAAAGTCAAACAACTTTCTGCTATTAACCAGGATACACACTTTTCTTGATTATTAAATTTGGATGAAGTCCAAAACCGGACTGGAGGATGAGCAAAATGTAGTCAGTAAACTTTGGTTTGCAAGGTCAACAGACCTGAACAATGTTTATAGCCTAGTTTGAGAAGACTGCTGAATTGTATATACCCTAGACTGACTGTAGTCTTTTGTTTGGTAATCTTTTCAGGTTCCAGTCCATTAACTCTAGCCCTTTTACACAAAGAATCCCATCTCTGGGGGTACTGACTGGGGGGTCTTGGGATTGATCCCCCAACTTGGCCCAAGTCCAGAGGATCATCAGGTGACTTCCAAGAGTTGGGATGGCCTTGGGGGTTAGGGTTAATGTACTAATCCAGTTTCTTGGCGTTTTGCCAGTTTCAGAAGGTCATAAAAGAGAATCCAATGATTTCACTGTACATGAGATGTCGCATCACAAAATATTTCATCTTAAATACATATTTTAGATCATGAGGATACCACAATGGGATTTCACTGCAGCACAAAATGAGTAAGTTATAGTTTAACAGTTGCACAACTCTTGCTTATACGTCTGGCAAGGCTTATTTCAGAATATATTTCTCTTCACAGCGAAAACAAGCTAACCGACTATGTAATGTATGTAATATAGGGCCAGTATTCTTGATGGATAAGTTAAGATTCATTTAGCCCAGTGATAAAAAAGCCAAAAAGGATTTTTTTTTTGGGGGGGTAATATTTTGACTTGAGTAAGATCATACCAATCAAGGATGGTTTGGTGTTATTTCATGAGTGAAATATCAAGCAATCTAATTGCCGACTAGCAAATATATTTCAAAGTTATTTCTTTTTGCGGGGCCAGTGCATTGCAATTGCAGTTCTTTACCACGGAACCAATACACAATACAAAAATATAAAGTAAACATAAACTTTTAGCACAATCAAGCAAAGTGCCTATTGGTGTTACACCCTCAGTTTCAAAAACACTTAACTGCCAGAACTTAGAATAACTACCCTGTTTATATTCAATCTGTTCCGTGCAAAACGGTACAGAATGGAAAATATTCAGATCAAGTTTCAAACACATTACAAGCTCATTAATCCCTGCCTGTTTAAACCACAAAGCCAATGAGTTGTTTGACTGATAAATTTGTCAAACATTTGAGCTTCTTGGCCAAAAAAAAAACCAAAACAAATTAGTCAACAGTGATACACTGTTAGCAGCTCGTACTCGTAATGGAAATACTTAAGAGGCAAGTTGTTAAAAGAGTCCATACCATGTAATATTGAGCAGACTTTTTCCTCTCCCCAAGAACATTCACGGGTAGGCCTTCACACTTCATGCAAAAGCACAAAGAATCAGACATCACTGAGCCCTAGTAATGCAAAGTTCTAACTTGTGAAATTTGCTGCTTGAAAGGACAAATAACGCTGCCGACTGACATGGACTGATTCGGAAAGTTAGCACAAGAAACAGCCACATCAGTCTGCAGCCGTCATTTGCTTATAATACTTCATGTCTCTTGACTTTGGAAAAAGATTGCTAACGGAATGAAGGAAGGCCAGTGCATTACATTAGGCATGGAAACAACAATAAAAATGCTTAATAATAAATGTTGATGGTCCACTACATTTGGTCAGTGGTTTCCTGAATTTGTAACTTGTCGCCAAGAGACACGCATGAGGTAAATTTCAAGAGCGGCAAAGCATGTTAGGTGATGCAGTAATTGAGGTCATTGTGTGCATTTGGATGGCCACAACTGGAATAATTTTCTAACACCCGTGAACAAAAATTCTCTCAGCTTGATTAATTAACCCAGTTGGCAATGTGTGTTGTTTGGTCTTTTGTATGCAGCACAACAATGATGGGTTTACTTGAACCAAGTGGGGGAACAAAAATCTGCTCAATATACATGTACATCAAAAATTACAAACTTCTTTGGTGGCGGTAGGCGAGAAAGAAATTATTATCACAGACTTGATATCAAATCTGCACTCTCCCGCGCACCATGCTGGTTTGTCCAGACTTTCATCTCCACTATTAAATACTGATAGAGATTCACTGGCTTCATCATGCCCAACCCTGGTCTCCTTCGCTCCGCCCCTTGGCTGCATTCCGGACACGCCCTGCTGGTGCTGGCCTGTCGTCACGCCTCTGTGCGATCAGTCAAGCGGCATCCGCTCATCGCGCTTCTTCAAGTCCTCAGCGTGTATGAATTACTGTCACTGAAGAGGGCGAAGACCTCAAGGCGTGTCGTGTCTTCTATTTGGTGGATTAGGAATGCACAGGGACAGATCGAGTAGTCAAGGGCCTTCCTCTACTCCAGACGGGCATGGCAATGTTTGTTTCCCTCCGTGCAATATCAACCGGAGATTCCTCAGATGTACTCAAGAGCACTAAATAGCACACACAACCTTGTTAAGAAGCTTATTGTGAGAGAGGCAACAAACAAAAGATGTTGTTCGTTTGTTGGTTTCCTAACCCCATTAAAAAAAAATCCAATCCACATTGCTGGTCCAGACTGCGAATCGGAACGCGGGTAGAAGTGGTGGCAGCAAGGCACGTTTAGTAGGTTAACGCCGCAGCACCAAACCAAACTTCCCCTGGAAACAGAAAGCTCATCAGGAGCATGTGGATGGAAAGCTGCCACTTTTAATAATAAATGGCGGCGAAGCTGCACTTTTTGTTGGTATTAACTGAGGATAGGTTTTTTTGTTCTGTTTTTTGCACGTTTTTATCTTTAAACATTCGTCTCGGCATCTTTGTACATTTTCTTGATCTCGTCCGAATCAATGTTATCAACTTGGCGGTGACGGTCCTCTGGAAGTACTGGGAAGCCGGCTTCTTTGCGATGGGCCTCAAGAGCTGGTCCCCATTCGGGAGTTGGACGCAGAGATCTTCGAAGACGCTGAGCAAAAGAAAGATTAAGTTGGCTTTGATTAGTTTGCAATGTATATTTTGTATCTGCACTGAAAATAGAAGTTTCTATGGGCAGATGTCATATCACAGGGGTCAAAATTAACTTCAGTCTCTTGGTGGCCTGCAGGGCCAGTGGACAGTACACTGCACTGGTATTGTTCCTCAAATCAGTTGCTCGGATTGATTGGGTTTTTTTGGCCTTAGGATCCTTACCTCTTTGAAGGTTCCTTCTTGTTGTAGCAGGTAATAGATTGGGTATACAAAGACGGGAACCAATGAAGAGACGGTCATCATCCAGCCGATGCTTTCTGCCCAAATTGGGAACATGTATTCGTTGTTGTACTTCATGCGTTCGTAGCCAACAAAGGTGAAAATGATGATGAACTGTAACAGAGATAGGAACAAGAGAAGTTCAACGTTGACTCAATGACACAAATATATACACACACAAAATACACAAGAGCTATAAGGAGTAGACAAAGGTTGATCGTTTCCTTACCCCTAAGAAGGCCGGTGACACAAGCTTCCAGCAAGCTTTCCAGTAGAATCCCGGGCGGAAGCCAAGCATGACGTTAATGTTATCCAAAAATCGATCAGTTCCTGAAAATACAAAAATAAGTATGGCATTATTATCTAAGGTTTAGAGAAGCACAAGGAAAAATTTGACTAAACCTCGCATCAAACCGAAACCTAAACTGCTTTATGTACCAATGAGCTTCTAATTTCAGTTCCGTGGCCGTATCTAGCAATGGGGATTTTCCCTGTTTGCAATTTATGTTATCTGAACCCCACAGAGGCAGTAAACCCAATGCAGCCATGTTCAGAAGTCACTATAAGCATGTAGCTTTCAGGAGTACTAATACTTACCATAGATGTAGCACACCACGATACACTCCAGCATAGCAATAACCAATACAGACAGTCCAGCAGAGAATGAGTTCATGATCGTCAATAGGTAAATTCCGCCCTGTTTTGGCAAAAAAGGGAAAGAAAAACAAATTGAAGAATGTTACACCTGTTGGGCAAGTCTGGCAGCTGTGAACCACCAATCCCCACATCATGTCCTGCGTGAAATACACAGTGCAGTTGCTCTCACTTAATAATAGTTCCACTTCATTTCTACAATACTAATCTGTGGTCCACTATCCTTCCTAAGAAATGGAAACCTCTGCTGCTACAGCTGTGATCAGATCTACCATTTGATGTCTACGACTATTAAGACAGTGTGAGGAAGACTCAGTGTTACAAATATCGATTTGGATATGCCTCATCGAGTCCCAACCACATCCAGCAGAAAACACGACGGGGGTCATACTCACGTTTGTGACCATGGCCAAACCGATCAGGTACAGGAAGATAGCCATCACCAACGTCACCACCCACTTCTTCTTGCGGAAGACGGGGCTGATCTTTTCCAGTTCGTCAACCATTCCAGTGATCACCGTCTCGAACATACAGAACTGCAAATTAAAAACCGAAACACGTATTTGTTCAGATTACTGTACTGCCGAAGTGAAATAGACTGAGGGTAATAAAATGACTGAATTAGTCCAAAAGAAAATCTGTAAAAATTTATTGTAACAATACTTTACCTCGCTTCCAAGTCCAAGCATGAAGACCATGATGAAGAAGAGCAGAGCCCAGAGGGTGGACAGGGGCATACGAGAAATGGCTTCCGGATAGGCGACAAAGGCAAGACCCGGCCCTGGAAAGAGAACAGCCAAAATCGAAAAGGAGGAAATGAATCAAATGGAACTTTCTGTTTCACGCGCCGAACGCGTGGAGGGAAGAAGTAACAGTTGGTTTGGAAGTTTGCCATCAAAATGGCAAAAAAACTTGATCAAGCAGGAGCATGGAATTTTGCAGAAGGCATGGATTTGGAAAAAAAAAAATAATAATAACAAGGGAGGGAAAAAGCAAGTTAACTTTTTCAAGCTTTTACTGGGGGACCAAATATGGATATCAAGCTTTTCAGCTTTCCTGCAATCGGAAAAAGAGGATTGATGCAACACCTCCTGGGACATCTTCGTCATTTAAGTCACGACAACCAGTCTACTTCAATCTCAAAAAGGTCAACGTGATTGTGGGTCAAACGGGCGGAAAGACCAAATTTGACAGGTGTGTTACCCCAAAAGAATGACAGCTAGCAAAAACAGGAAATCCACGGATGAGCTTAATTCAGAGATATCAGATTTCTTAATGATCTTTCTATTCAATTATTAAAAAAATCACAGTATTTGACATGTTTATTTTCAGAAATATTAGTCATGAATTGGGTGCGACTTCTCTGCACGACTCCCTTGTGGTGCTTTAAAAGAAACAATATCATAATGCAGGGAATCCTATACAATCATGAGCTTGAAGATTAAACCCGTTTTGACTCAAACATTAACAAAATAACATGAGCAAAGCTTTGAGAGCCGTGGGTTTCACTTACCAGATGCCACGACCTTGTCCACGCTGACTCCAGCATCGTTGGCCATGAAGCCGATGACGGAGAAGATGACAAACCCGGCAAAGATGCTTGTACCGCAGTTGATGAATGTGACAATGATCGCATCCCTGCCAAACGACAACAAACAAAAATTGACCATCAATACAAGATTGATTCATAGAAATTCCTTGATAAGTATTATGTGTATTACATGGAGCAGTTTTATGCCCTACTACTGGACTTCTAAAATTTTGACATAACATAATCAACAATTATTATTTCTAAGTTCAAACATGTCATGGGAATTCATATTTAGAAGAGGGCATATGGTGCCTGTTATTAAGACCAACAACCATTTGCCATCTCAGGACAATATCACTAGCACTAGCAAACACTCTCATGAAATTGTTTTGTAGCAAACCAGATAATAATCCAAGTTGAATGAATGATTAAGTTGAGGGAATTAAACTTGAGAAGCATCAATTATAGGGAGTAACTCCTTGTACTCCTCCTTAGTAATTTCTACACTGAAGTAGTATTGCATACATGTGAGTTAACTAAGGGGAGGGGGACAAGTTCATGGACAAAATGACCAAGATCTCTGTACGAGGGGGGCGGGGCGGGGGGCACAAGGATTGGGTCAAGTTTCAAACAACAGAAAGCGCTCGGTTTAAATTCATCAACAGTATGAATTTCATTTGCAGTTATCAGTTACAATACCTTAAATGCCAAGGGTAATTAGTGCACCACTGTATCATGTTTACCCACTTCTCCCAACTCAGTTAAAACCAGAAGGGAGACTGATAAGCAAACTAAATGGACCGACAGCCGGAACCCTGACAGATTGCCCCCCCCAAGCCCAGGCCAAATGACCTGACCAAGACTTCACTGACCTGGCCAGGACCGAATGACCTGCAGGCTGGCCAGGACCGAATGACCTGCAGGCTGGTCAAGACCAACTGACCTGGTCAAGAGTGACTGACCCAGCAGCTGAAAGTACAGGCACCTCTCCAAGAACAAAAACTGACCTAGCAAACATCAAGTGTAGCAAACATGACCCCCCCAAAAACAAAACAAAAAAACAACAAAACAACAACAACAGAAAATGCAATTTCCATGTCATCTTACCGGTAGCAGTTGTTGTGAAACTTGTTGTAGCTAGCCAGCGTGTGCAGACTTCCAAAGGCTGTGCCCAGAGAATAAAAGATTTGGACTGCCGCATCCTGCCACACCTACACGAGGGAAAACAAATATTCAAAGAAAGAAAAAAAATGAGTTACGGTAATCAACAGGAATACACACCATCACCTTCATAAAAAAATTCTGTACCAGTTTTTGATTTATTGGTCCAATCACTCCTGACCTCCAGTTATGGATGACCTTTAAGGCAACCATGCCAAACCTAAGTGCACCAGCTGTGCACACCCACCATGGGATTAAACAAGAAATTATTATGCTGACGTAAGCACATGGAATTTGCTGCACTAGACTCCGCATCCAGCCACCAAATATAGGGCTAGTCCTTGCACACTGGTGGTAAATGGATAGTCTTTGGGGCCCCACTACTCCAGTTATTTTGGGGAGTGGATAAGTCTTGGGGGTATCATATTAATGTATTACCGTACATTTATAAAGAATGCATAGTGTGGGAGATGCTGTGTTTTGGAAGGCGTGATAACTTCATTACAGCAAACCATACTTAATTAATTTCCAACACATCCTTCAGTTCTGAGGAATTGTTTTTAACAGAAACATATTCACACAAATATAATAAACTATTGGTTTCTTTTTTACAAATGAACTGCATACAATGGATTATTAGGTATTATTCTGCAATTCAATTTCCTAAGCCATGAACTTTAATTTATAACACTTCTCAACTTACCTTAGCTTGCTTCAACTTCTCCACGTCTGGCTTGACGTAGTAGATGATGCCATCAATAGCGCCATCTAGTGTCACTCCACGGATGAGAAGAGCCAGCAGGACCAAGTATGGAAATATTGAAGTCACGTACACAACCTGGGTAAAAAAAAAAAAAAACAGAAGAAAAGAATGAAAACATTTGTTGCAAAATTGTTAAGGGAAAAAAAGGTTCTCACGCACAAAAACTGGTGATGCAAAACTGGTACAAGGCAGTTCCTGGTTTTTTCTTTTTACTACGGAGTTAAGGTTGGTTGTTACTAGGCACTTCAGTGGGGTGTCGAATTACAGGAGACCAAAACCAGTACACACGTACGCATACACAACGACCATCCAGTCTCAATGTGCAAATAAACTTTGAAAATTCATTTTAAAAAATGTACCCTGCCGATCGTTTTTAAATTTGGAGACGATCTTTATTTGTGTATCCTCTGTACTTCCCGTAAAAATCAACATCAAAGTCCGTGTAGATCTTGTTTTATGGCCGCAGAAGTAACGCGGTGCGCATTGGCCCGGTCACTTTCCTATGCCGGTGCATGAAGGTCATGACTCGGCACCGCTTTCCGGGACACTTCGTGTGCACTCGGTTTCGAGGTGAAATTCTTCGGAAGGAAACCGGGCGTTCTGATTGGCTGAAAAGCTTCATCGTGGGCATTTCCGAATAGATCCGAGGATGGGCTTTACTATGGTGTGTGTTCCATGTCGGTCGGTTCACGGAGAGCTGAGATACGAGTTTTTGAAAAATTCAACATCGTTTTTCGACACGAAATATCACGTAAATCAACAGGGAACAAGGTATGTGTAGAACATTGATCCTTAAGCTTTATTTTGATATGAATGACAACGATTTTACGATTTGCGGAAATCGACGGAAAGGGAAAAGAAAAATGATAGTTATAGCGCTTTTGCACAGTTATGTGCTGAACTGACAACTTACGTTGTAACATAAAGTGGTAACCGAACGTATGCATGCACTGTGTGTCATGACATGCGTGCAATGAGGGCACTGGTACCCGGCCACGTGTCATGGCCGACGTACAAATTGATCGATAATCTGACACTGTTTCCGTGAATTCTATTTTTCTGTACTGCCGACTGGGTTTATATACCGCTTTATTTTAGGAATTTAATATCTTAGGGATGGTTAAAAATGGCACCAGCTTTTATATAAGTGAAAATGCTAGCAAGATATTAAAGTGAAGGTCGTCCTTTTCACCGTTTATTGCGACCGTTAAAAAGGTCAAATTTGACGGCGAGTTCTTGAAACTTGAGCGACATCTAGGAATAGGAGGCCTATTTTTGGTAATATTTTAACTTATTTCTACCTCCATGCTTCTTGTGAGGCCAAAATAGTAAGAATTGAAGTAAAAACAAAGACAGTTTTATCCTAGAAAATTTAAGGCCTAGGCCTACTTAATGTTTACTTCATACTTGCTTGTTTGGATACACATTGAGTATTTTTTCCCCTTTCACTCATACAGACAACCAACAAATTAACATCAATTTTGAGGATTTTGGGGAGTACTTGTAGCTCATCCATGGAACAGTGCAAGTTGATGATTGCTGTATGAAATCAAGTTTGTTCCTAGTCTACTGTTGGACCTGACCCACTGACATAATTGATCCTGTATCAATTGAAACTACAGATGTGGAAGGTAATATTTAACAACTTTTAATTTATTGTCGCACAGGAAATAAACAGTTTTTTTTTAATTATGAAATAACCACAAAGGGAAACTGACTGAATTATTTAAGTCATTTTGGGATGAACAAAGAAAAATTGACTGGAGCGAATTCGAACCAGCGATCTCCTGAATACCTGTATGGTATTCAGGAGGTCGCTGGTTTGAACCATAATTATTTGTAAAATTTGTGCTAAACAATTTCAACAAAGAAAATTATGAAATATAAATTTGTATTTGTCATATTTTTTAAAGAAATATAAAATGTTTTAAAAATAAAAAATCCTTCATCCTTATTCCAACAAAGGTGACGTATATGATGTGCCTCTCTTAGATCATCCGGGCCCCTCTTCAGCAGGACACCCCATGTCCGTCTCTGATGGTTCTACCGTTGATCAGCCCGGCCCCTCTTCGGCAGGACACCCCATGTCCGTCTCTGTGATTGCAGCTACTGTAAAGCCAATGCTCGTTAATATGCAAATTGCTGGATTGTTCGTGGTATGGATTAAACTTGCTGAAAAAAGGCCCCAAAAAATCAAAACAGACCGTAGAAATTCTCAAAAAAATTGGACAGTATTTGCTGTAGAGAAGCTGCGTATAAAAATGTACATCCAGATCAATTACTTTAATTAGATTAAATTAGTATGCAAATTGAATAACAAATTAGTTGAAACTTAAGTATACCATTGCAACAATGTAGGTGCTTCCTCTGATAAATTGTTGGAATGTTTATTTATGTACAGGTCTCCCATATAATTACTAATAATGCACATAATTCCTAAGTTCACTTAATTAATATGCAAATAAGATGTAGAACTCGTTAATTATTTTGTTTAACTTACTTATGACAAGGACTTGGTTTAAAAGCATATACTGTACAATGAAACGTACTGAAAGTTTCGTCCTCATGAAACAAATAGTTTTGAAGTTGGAAGCCAGTAAGTCTGAATTTTTTTATGTCAATTAAATGATGCCGTAATTAGTGCAAATTAGTATGCAAATTCATTTTAAACCATCAGAACGAGCAAGGTGCTACCTCTTATAAATGGTATGAATATTTATTACAAATAACAAATCTCTCAAGTGTATGTATCTTGTTGACAGCACAAAATACAGTTTTAGTTCATTAATATGCAAATAAGATGCATAACTAATTAATTAATGTTGATAATCTTGCCCAGAAGACAGTTTAGCATACATACAACATATCCTGAAAGTTTCATGTCCATGCAATTATCATTTTTTAATTTAGAAGCCAGTAAGTGCTTTTTCATGTAAATTTTAGGGTGCCATCAATAAAACAAAGAAAGTAATAAGAATGACCTTTGACCTTAGACTCCTTTGTCATTACAATAACTTGAAACAAAATAAATGATATCTCCGGAATGGAAAGTGCTTTTTCAAAAATTTAAAAAGTTTTGTAATGCTACTGATATGCCCTTTCATCATGGAAACATTTCTAAAGCAAATAAGCAAGAACACATTTTCCCCTAAAGTGCCTATTGTTACCAGCATGCAGCACGTTCCAATCCCCACCTTGATTTTGTTTGTTTTTGTCCCTTCCCCTATAAAATATGTTGAAGGTCCCAGCCCACTGGGCATAAATAAACAATTGCGCCTATTCTTCTCTCCCAAAAGGTACTGCGCAGGTTTTTTTCCAAATCTTTTGTTTCATTGCCAAAAGACGAATAACATAAACTTGGTTAGCAATGGTTATAAAGGATTTTCCACAACACTTGTTATTTTTATTAGCATCCTAGGACTTACTTTGCCAGATGTTTTGATTCCCTTGACCAGACTGAGAAAGACGAAGACCCAGGCCAGCAGCAGGCACAGAGCAAGATCCCACTTCACCTCTCCCATGATGTGCATACCATCCGACATTCCAAGGACGTAGTTACTGCACAGGGTTGAGTGCAAGAGTAGAAAAGAAAACATAGGCATTTCATTAGGTTAACCAGCTACTTTTGATTTTATTACCAGTCCCTTAGTGTTTTTTTTCCTTCCAGCAGATCAAAGTTCACCCGGTTCAGAGCTTACCACCTGTAGGCCTGTCCTCGCCATACCCAACAGGGTTTCTCTTTTTAGAGCCTGGTTTACACAATGTAGAGGTTCGTTCCAAACAATCTGAATACAATTGGTCTGGAGTCGGACTCAAAGCAAATTGTACAGAAACCAAGGACTGGGCAAGACAGTTGGGGGTGGAATTTTATTTTACCCGTCAAACATTTCAGCTAGTCTTCTCATTAGGAGAGAAGTTGAACATTTGTGAATTCTATCACGATCACCAATAAGCTTTTTTTGTTTGTTCGGGCCGTTTTATCTTTCCCCTACCCGATGCAGTTGCAAACCTGTGTGAATAGAATGAGCCCTCCGCACCTATTTGGATTCGGCCTTGGTTTGGGGCTTTTGTTCAGATACATTTGTGAACAGACACACAGGCACAAACAGTGGCATTCTAACATTCCAACTGCAATTTAATGGCAAACTGTTTGGTTCTCGACAGATCTCATGAAAAAAAGAGAGGAGCCAAAGTGGCCAAGGTTTCTTCAATCAACAGACAGTATGGGGGGAAAAAGAACTCCTCATGCAGAGCGACGCCAGACGACAATTAAAGTTGAATTTGTGACTTAACAAATCTAGACACAGGAAAATTAATGTTCAGCCAACTTCTATTTTGAGGCACACAACAAAAAATGAAGAAAATTCCAATGTTAACCATACTTTGTACAATATCTTTCACTTTTGAATGGCAAAGAGTGAAGTGAAAAAAAAAGAGGCAATCAGCTAATCAGAGGTAAAGTTGAATAATAGCTGCCAACCTATCTTAAAGGAAATTAGGAATACATCTGCTAAAAAAAGGAATCACAGAGCAAACTACATAGAAATTCATTCTAAAATCGAAATCTGTTGTCAAGAGAATGTAAAAAGTGATAAATATTTACAAAAAGAAAAGAAAAAGAAAAAGGAGTGATTCCTCCAAAATAAGAATGGTTGGCAGCTATGTTGCATCCCTGTGTTTTTAACATTTTGTGAAGTATCAGTTTGGAAGGGCGGGGGGAGGAGGGGATATTATGAGAGGAAAATTCAGAAGACTTACTCAAAGTATTCCTGGCTGGGCCGTGACGGGTGAGTGATGTTTGCGTAGGTCTCATTCATGGTGTTGTTGTCCGCCTTGGAGAACATGGTGCAGTTCTCCGTGTTCCACTCGTTGTTGCACGTGCGCCAGGGCAGGTCACTTGTGAACGAGGCAAACAGGTAGAACAGCGTGTAGGCAATGATGACGTTGTAGTACAGGGTCACCAGACCGCATACAATCAACATGCCGTAGCCAAGTCCTGCAAGATAATGGGAACGCCAAGTTAAAACAGTTCGGAATTCCTCGGAGTGAACGAAACAAAAATGACATTTTTCTTCTTTTTTTTTTTAGGGGGAAGGGGGGTTGTTATTGTCAGACATGACAGCTTACAATATATGACAAAAATGATGAGCTGGCGTAATTTACATGAATGGAATAATGAGGGGAAATTTTGCACAATGTCATTAAGAAAAAGATTAATTCTGGTTAAATGATCTATATACTTGTATGCCATTGGTCAAGTTTAAATCACCGGTGAAGCCTTTTAACAAACATTCGGGCCACTGATTTTCTGGAATGTTCCCCCCTTTCCAAGAAACTGTGAAATCTCCTTTAAACCTCCACTGCTTTGGGTTTGAAAAATTAACTTTTTCAAAGATTTTCTTTTATTTCAATGAGTGGATCCTGAAATGGACCCACAAAAAAATTGCAGATGAATTTGGAAACATGATTTGCCATTAAAAAAAAAATCAAAAATCTGTGAATTACTTATTATCGAGTGGAACTGCACTCATTAGAGTGCGCTTCCAAATATGAAATTCCTTGTGATGAGGAAAATGAAGAATTAATTCCTTTTATAGGTATTTGTCGGTTTCACTGCAGAAAATCATTGGCCCAAACATTTCATAGCCATTGGAGCAAATTTTGAGGAAACTTATGAAAAAAATTCTCAACATCACAAAATCAATATCACTCAAATGCAATATTACTTTGTAAATATAATAATCAATTTTAAAAATGTAATAATCAATTCAAGTAAGCGGATTACATGATAATCTGTCATATGCTTCACCAGTAATAACCAATGGGGACAGTTTATAGATCTTTCAACACACAACAATAGAAATACAATCTAATACATCTAATGCTATACACCTAAATACTATCAGAGTGGTTCTTAACAAGAAGAAAAAAAACATTTAAGCTGTATAGAGTGCATGATGTAAGGGTGCAAATTAAGACACTGCCTGGATTGCTGGAAAAAAAAACCAACCCAAATTTTTCTCCCAAAAATTTACAGTGGTTTTGTGCACTATTGCATGTGCTCAACTCTGGCAATTGTTGGCCACCCCCCCCCCCCAAAAAAAACCCAAAAACAACATGCCTTCTGGCCATTCTTCATTGGCTCATCTTTTTATCCAGGTGATTGTTTTTGAGTTTACCCGGGCCATATACATAGTGTAAGCAGGCCTTAATTTTGCACCCTGAAGCGGACAATTTGAAGAACTGTTAAAAGATAAAAAAAATAATAATAATACAATATTTATTTTCCAGAGAAACCAGTAAGGTGAGTTGACTGATACAAATGCCCTGCTGGTATCAAAAAGACATCTAATATCTAAAGCCTCCTGCCACAGACAGACACTTTATATTTAGCACACTGAGACAAATTAGGACCTTTGGAATTTTAGGAATTCGCAAAACAGTTTGGACCAAGACCAACCCAAATTGACTTGGGTTTGACATTTTTATTTTTCAATTTTTCATTTAAAGTTGTGTTGCTGAAACAATGTATGTTTTTTAACTCGAAATGACCTCAAAACCTTTGACCACTTTTTTATTCATCAAAACATTTTTGTGGGACACTAAGACCAACCAAAACCAACGTTCTTAGGCTTGAAAAGTTCATCAGTTGAGGATGTCAATTAAACAATTATCCTGCCCGACCAAACATCCCAATGACCTTTGACATTTGACCTCTTGAGACTACAACAAATCAGTGGGATTCCTTGTTGGGGTACCGTAATCCACCCCCGTACCAAGTTTTTGAAGTTGATCTCGCCTTTCTCAAGTTATCCCGCCGAAACCACCAGGACGCACGGGAGAGGGAGAAGAGTGAGCTTTTAGCCGATGCTGTCACACAAACCACAGAGAAAGTACACAGTCGTGGAAAAAAAGATCACATATAAAAATTCAACCTTGAAACAAGGCCCATGGATGTGCATTTTCTCACAGAGGGAGACCATGATTGCTTTTCGAATAATCAATCTACCATCGACATTATGAAGCTGTGGTACTATACTGGTGCACTGTTTTAAAATGAAGATAACCGAGTACAGTCCCTCTTTTAACACAGCCTTTCAGCTGGCTCAATCTTTCCTCAAGGTTTGGTGCTGACGGGGCTATTTTAGAAGTGAAAAATAGATCCCCCGGGAAGTAAGACTACTGTTCCCCGATCTTTGACCCCACGCTCTCACTTTGGAGGTAAAAGGAGCTTGAATTCACAATGGATCAGGAGACCAGTAGGGACAATGAAGGGGGAGCACTTGCATTGATCCCACGTTTCCACCTCACATGACTTGCTTTTTTTCTTTGTGGGTCTTCCATTTAAAGAAGTCTGCACAGCACCAAATCTACTGGACAAACATTCTTTTCACCAAGGTACCCTCATACACCCACTGCATACTTGAAGCAAACTAGACACCCCCCTGCATAACCTATCCCGTAAACATGTTCACTGTACATTTTCAATTGCATTCTTTAACTCAACCAGAACCCTAATTGCCTCGGGCCAAAATGTAAAATGTACAACTTAGAAGAAACAATATATTTTAAAAGTAAAATAAAGGGCAAGACATGTTAAAATCTTACCAGTGCTGAGGCACTCAAGCTTACAGCATTTTATACTATGCATACTGGGACCAGTCGCATACATGGGCCTGCTGAACACACAAATTGGCTGAGTGCATATTAAAATAATCCTCTCAGCCAGTAAATGTATATCACATTGTAACACAGGCTTTACATTGCTGAACATGTATGTAACTTTGGACCCATTTCTTTTCATCAAGAACTTGCCGAAGCGCCCCCCAAAAGCTTGGATTATAATGCTAAGGCATACGCAGCGGCTATCCGGCACAATGCCGAACGGCATGCATTATTGATTGTGCATAGGTCGCAGATGTTCCGAAAAAAAAAAAAATGCAAAAAACAATTACAACAGCTGCAGTGTTTCATGAAGCTCCCATTTTATTGTTTTACATAGTAAAAGAATTCGCCAAAAGTGTAAAACAGCTATTTTTGGATTTCATAAAACTGACAACAGTCAATGACGTTCCAAGGGTTTAAGCATATATCCGTTCAGCAACAGATGGTAAACTCAAATGACGCGGCGCATCGATTAATTGACGTGCATGTGAAATAAAATGCGCCACAACGTGCATTTTTTGCCAGATACTGTGGGTGAACAAACTTTTCGCAATTATTTCTCACGGTAAATTTGTTATGTCAGAGCTGTTCTTACTAAAAACAAAAAAAAACACACCTACAAATTAAAAACAAAATTCAAAGTTTACTTTAAAAAGTATGATTAATTATTTGTTTTTTAATTTAGTGAAAATTTATCAGTAGTAAATAGAAAAATGGAAAGTATATTCACATTCATGTGGTTGTAAATTAACGGCTTGAAATCCTTGGGAGTACAGACAACTCCATTGCCTGCCATTTTGGATAAACAAACCTTTAAAATTCTATAAAATTGTAGTCTTAACCACTTCTCGATGGTATTTAAAAAAAAAGATTCTTCACAATATTTTTTCCCTGTGCAAAAAGCAAAACCTCCACCCACCCACGTAAAATCACACAAAACATAAACAGATCAATACAGCCATAAAAAGAACGCCGGTGTTGGAATTTACGGCAATCTCACGGTAATTTTATTGAATTGTAAACGGCTCCTTAACATTTATGCGCGACATCTGTTAGAACGGATGTGTGAATGCCGCCGCTGAACAAAAATGTTTTATCCACATTCATCAATCAATTTTTTTTTTTCATCCATCGAGAAGTGGTTAAATGTTAGTTTTCTTCTCGGGTAAATTTTTGTAGATCAATTTGGGAGTGTTAGTGTCTTGTTCTGGGGTAGTTTCTTTCAGATAAAAGTAACTTGCAATAATTGTATCTGTTCAGACAAACATTTGAGTTCACGAGTGTAGATTTTTGATTTTTTTTTTCAGAAGAAACTTCCTATTCTTTAAGTGTTAGTTTTGTTCTGAAATAAAGCATCATTTTAAATGGGCAGATTTTCCTTCAAATAGCAATGAAACAAAACATTTAAACAAAACAATTGCACATTTATTTAAAGATGCACTGCTTGCGTTTTGGGCAATTGTTATACTTTTCAGGCGACTGATTTTCCGACAAGTTTGTTTAATGGGAAATATATATGACCTTTAGATTTCAGATGTCAGGTATTTTTCCTTATCTCTTAAAATGAACAACATTTAATTCAAATCTTTTTCCCTTTTTTTCGTTTTCAGGTCTGCCTCTAATCAAGCAATGCATCTCTAAGTTCCACAAACAGGGAGTGAAATTAAGAAAACTGATCGCGCTCAAGAAATGTCACAATTCAACCTCATGTTTTCCGATAGTGTAGGTGTAAGTACAGTGCAGAACAATAAATAATTGGAAAAGGAAAATTTTCAATTACTTTTCTTGAGGGGAGCTGTTATCAAAGATCCAAATAGAATGTTAAAAAGGGTTTCCAAGTTTGATACAGAATTGCAAAGCAATTGTAATTTGAATTGCAAATTTTGACTTATTGTTTTTAGAGAAGATGACTTAAAAAAAAAACCCAAACTGTTCAAAAAACTTTAAGAAAAACAAAAATTTATTTTGTGAATTCACAAGGTTTCCATTTTTTGGAGACTTTGCCACCAGTTTTGCCTCTTAATGTCACTCCATGTTGCTTCATTTGTTTCAGCTTGGGCAAGCCTTGATTTGAAATAAGGTGACAGGATTTTACCTTTGAAGAGTGGGGAGATCTTCCAGATGCTGAGGCATCCCTTGCTGGCAAACTGGCCGAAGCACAGCTCCAGGAAAAACAGGGGCAGGCCGGCCAAAAAGATCATGACAATGTAAGGGATCAGGAAGGCGCCTGTTGAGATAAGCAACCATTGTTAATTGATAAATCAGACTCATTTCAGTCCTAAGACTTACAAAGTCACTTGTCCAAACTACATGTAGCTCCATAAGTAATTTTGCTTATAAAAGCTAAGTTCCATTTAGTCTGCACGTAACAACAATACAAAAAGTGCTGGAATTGCAAAAGAGTGTGCCTTGATAATTGGCAACCTGGAGGATCCACCAGCGAGCTGCACTTGCACTTTTTTCCACCCCGAAGCTTGAAGGGGAAGTTGCGTGGGACCTGAGGACCCTGGAAATCCTTGACCTACTTGGGTCTTCCTGCAAAGTGAAACCCAACATATGTTGGCATTTTCTTCTTTTAAACAATCCGACTTAATGGAATTGACAGATGGCAAATCTGCAACCGCACGATAAGCCGGATGCATCATACTCAATTTCACTTGAGTTGAGGCCCCCATGAACCGGTCCTCTTTTACCCCCTCTCTTAAAAGGAGAAGAAATAGGCAAAGAGAAGACAGCTAGGGAATAATTATGTGATTTTACCACACAGGAGAAGATTCAAGCATTTTAAAATCCTCATCCTTGTACCGCTGACAACACAGTCACATCCAGAAGTGACAGACCGACTGGACAGCTCAAAATTTCCAACTGCTCAACTCTTCCACGCAAAAGCTTTCTTGTTTAAGATTTTTGGAGGGAACTTACCTCCCCCATTCTCATAACAGAGAAAGGGAAATCGCCAGACGTTGCCGAGGCCCACGGCGAAGCTGACACAGGACAAGAGGAAGTCCAGTTGGCCGCTCCAGTTGCCTCTGGCCTCATTCTCGTCACCTTTGGGCTTGACGTTGATGGGCTTGGCGTTCAGGGGCAAATCCACATCATTCAACTGAATCATGTATTTACCGCCGTTCGACGTCATGTGAACAGTCCCCTCTTGGTGACCTTCCGCCATGATTTCAACTGCAAAAGGAAACAAAAAGACGCAAACAAGTCTTGATTAGAAGAGATGAAGTTATCTTGTAGAAATCTGCATACTAAATTCAGTCATTTGAAGTCGCCTTGGCTGCAACTCTCTTATCAAATTGACATTTTCAATTTGTTTCAGTGACTCAAGATAATTCAAATGCAGACCTCAAATGATGGCTCCTTCTATACTTGGGGCACTCCCAATAAATAAGCCTCCCCAAGAAAATCATTCTTATGTCTATTTGGCCCCTCCCATCCTATTACAATTTGACGATCCTTGAAAGATTTTCTTCCGATTCCATCTTATCCCAATCCCAAACCCAAACCCACAAAAAAACTATAATAAAAAAAAAACACAAAGCAAAAACAAACAAAACAGGAAAATTGCCAATTTACTAGACAACGTCTCGGAATAACTTAATGCAAATGAAGGGCACTCCGCCCGTCAAAATTAGAAGCTAATTAGATGGCTAGACATCTTGAAGGCAAGATAGGGTGTCAGTAGATGCATGACAAGTTATGCACTCAGTCATGTGCCTGAGGAAACCCAAGTGTGCGACTATGCATGTACAACTGTCCACATTCTACCCTCTTGATGGGATCATGTAATGCATTGCACGTACATGTACTCTCATGTATCTCTCTGCATGAATAAAATCTAGGGCTGTGCATTCACGGGTAATTTTGGACCCGGGTACCCTTTGCCCAAACGGGCGGGTACCCGGGTACCCGCGATATAATATAAAACATAAGAAATTAAGAACCCGGAAGTATGTTGCGTAATGGCCGTTGGTGAGTACCGTATCGGGGCTCCGATCGAGCCAGGCGTGCTAAAAAATTACCAGACCTTCCCCAAAACACCCCGACCTTTAGCAGGTTTCGGCTTTTTTTAGGGGTGCCGAATTTTAGTTTACGCTATTCCTACCGACATGACAGGCCAAGCAAAAGTTTAGCGTGATCTTTTTTCCGACATCGAACACCGACATCAAACACGATGTATGCATTGTCAGGGTTGTTATTTCGTTGCGTGTTCCCCGTAAAATATTCTGACCACCCCGTAAATCGCATTTTCCTGATCAGCTAAATCTTACTTGAATTTCAGTCGGTAATTTTGTCCAGTTGGCCAATTGGAAGAAACACACTTTTCACGTACATGTGCTAGATCTTAAGAAATAACGTGAGAAAAATTACTAGGGCGACAAACGCATTATTAAGACGTAAACACGATGCATTGGGCACATGGTCAGCATGGTAATCCCGAATGTTCCATGACTGGTATCCGCCCAAAACACGGCAACGCGTAATAGCCACGATGTCAAAACAACGTGCACCAGTTTCGACCACGTGTGGGCAGGAAGACTACATACTGTATACACCGTACGTACTATGTGTGTGCACGGTGTAGGCTCGGTCGGTTCCGATGGTCTGCCGTACGCGGTAGCATTTTTGGTCGGTACATGTAGGCCTACATCGCGGCCGGGGTGCGTCGCGTTGTCGGGTACCGTAGATCGCGGCTGGACTGCGTCGACAATTGTGGCTCGCTGCCGGCTTCGGTACAGATTTGCGGGAAATAATCTACTTTTGACATTGCAAAAAACTACCAATTTTGCAGGTCAGTGATGTATTATATGAAAAAGGGCATGGTTGTTATTTTTTTACGGGTAATAGAATCGAAAAAATGGAGCCGGGTACTCGATGGTTTCGGTCGGGTTTCGAGTACCCGGGTAGAACGCACAGCCCTAATAAAATCTACATCTTGAAGCATGTTCGAAAGGGCATTATGGTGGAATGGGCCGTCAGTTGTACAAGTATACACATTTGTGTCAAATAAGTAAAGAAAAAAGGTAACATAAAAAAGCAACATTTAGTTCGTTTGTGCCAAAAGAACATCAGATATTTTATCTATTCATTATTTAAGCTAGGCAAATACACTAATATCATCTGCAAACACGATGTGTTACCTAATGATTAGAACACTTGAGTTGACAATAACCATATCTAGAAAGATCTCACAGCCTCTACTGTGGCAGAGTGCCTACGTGATCAAATTTATGATAATTTCCCTTCAATCACGTCAGTCAACATTAGCTGGAAAGAGTCACGTACTGCACAGGACTGCCACACACGGCATGTCTTTCCATTTGATGGCATGTTGAACAGATTCTGAAAAATGTCATTGCCATTTCAAAATTCTATGTGACGGGTCTCCTGCCCACAACCGCACCTTTTAATTTGAAAGCTTGTTTGTAAACTCAAATCATCTTTTTAATATTCAGAGATAATCTTTTCAATTGAATTCAAAATCAGATGTGCAATAATCACGAGGACCGTTGCTTTCCCCGTGACTGCTGAGCACTGATCATGTGACTTGTGTCTATTAAAATATTCGGCAGACGTGACGCATGAGGCAAAGTAAAATATGAGGGCAGATTTCATTAGCAACTGTGGCAGCCGATTGGTCAGTTCCTGATATGGGGGCGGTGCTTAAAGGCACGGTCTACTGCTGTTAATAGCAGACGACCCAGATCCAGCTAATATGTACGCATAAACTTTGTCTTGATTTGCATTTTGGCACAAATATGCATGGCACTATATGGGATGAGCTTTTTCTTGATGGCCAATGCCATCCTTGTTTTTATGCAGCCTAGTTGAGGTTGTCAAGTTAATTGCCCGAGACAGAGCACACCATCCATCTTCTTAATACAAAGCACTGCCTCTTCTTTCTTTTCCCAAGAAATCGTGAAAAAAGCTTGGAATCAAATAGGCCTACATGCTGTTTTAGGGCTGCAAGCCAAGCGAGCAAGTGAAATGTTTGGGGCTTAGGAGGAAATAGAAACAACCGCTTCACTTTCCAATCAATTCGTCGTCGTCAAGCATCCCCTTTTTCAGGATAAAAAAAACAGTAGATCATAGATGACTCAACGCATAACTTGTCATGTAGTTTTACACTGATGCAAAATAAATTGTGATGGCCTGTTAGGAAAATGACACATGAACAAGTCTTTTTTTTCTTTTTTTTTTGCGTCTTGACAAACGTGTTCTTTTCTATCTCTTTTAATACAAATGCAGCTTTGAAGTATGATAGACTCGGATATGATAGTGTTGTTGGTAATTTTACAAATAATTTCAGACAAAGACAACCAACAGATGGAAATCAAATGAAAAGTACTGAAAACTTGAAAAATATTGGATACCCCGATATTCAGCGGAAACCAATTCTGGACATATCCTGTTTTTAAGACATAGAAAAAGTTTCCAGAGTTCACCCACACGTAAAACCAACGGATTTCTTTATGACCCTCATTTCCGTCATGTTTGACCGTATATCCTCTGGACAATAATGTATGTGATGATACATGCAGTGGTATTTATCCAGCACCCGAACAGCAGAGGAAGCAGGGGGCAAACCAATTGTTTCCCTTGCCCCTGGTCGTTTCACTTTATGCACCGCCCACTTTGCAACCTTCAAGTCTGCCCAGAGACATATAGATTTCTCCAGGGAAGAAAGGGGCCCAAAAATTAAGGGTTCACAACTGTCTGAGACAATCAAAGCCAAAGTGATAATCAAATGGAAATCCTGTGAATGTGCAGAAATCCACCACATGCTTCTAAATTTATTGTTTTTCTGACTGGGCCTTCTCAATTTTCACTAGGCCAAGCTTTCTTGAAATACAAAAAAAATCATATTGCAAATTTTCAATTGCATCAGATTTTATACAAATGACTGAATCTTTTTACTAGCCCGGCCAGACTTCCAAGAATAAAGTCTGGCTAGCTTGGGAAGTTCGAGAGTACCCATAACTGGTGTTTATACGCTAGGCCATGTGTGAATAGAACAAGCCTTGTCCCCGACACCGCACCGGTACTTTTCTGCTTACAACGTCAAGAAATATAGCTTGGCATGGGGTGATAGGTGTTGCAGTACAACTACTGTACCATACAAACTTAGGGATGTCGACTGTTTTTGTCGGGATTTGCGTGGGAACAGCATTGTTAATAATAGGCCCACAGTTGGCTAATTTTCAAAAACTGAATTATATTTTGTTCACGATGTCTGAAGAAATTGTTTGGCTGTCGTGCACGTGCAATTCTTGGGTATGTATTAATTCGGAACTTATCAAAGAAACAGAACCGCATGGAACTGCATCAATCTGGTTCTCGTGTTCCCGAGTTGCATTCCATCACTGCATTATTTCAATTATACTACTCTCTGGCTTGAAACTACCCCCAAGGTGAACCGGTGTTTTGCTAACACCATGACAGAACCGGCAGCAACTGGCGGGAGATTACATCATTGCAAAAATCAATAGTGAATCCTGGAAGTCTGCCAACTCTACGCACAACTAATTACAAACAATGCAGGTAAACACTGTTGGAAACAGGTCACTCAAGCGTAAATTATGCTACTCATGTGACTGTTCATTCAGTCTGTTTTGTTGCCTACTGATGTCAATTGTATCAATATCGTCACAGGAAGATCCGTATCTCGGCAAGCCCAAGCTTAGTTCAGCCTTACAAGAATGCCCCAGGTACGGTACATGTAAACATTATACCATGATGACAATAGAAGGCTAATAGGAAATATTGCGGCTGTGCCAGTTGACTGCATTTGGCAAAGAGTCAAGATCATTCAACAAAAAAACTTTCGGTATGTGGATAAGTTAAAAAAAACTAACCAGCGAGCCGTAAAAATTCCTTTCACCAATGTAATTATTTATTTTTTTGCAAAGCCATGTAAATGGGTGCTGCTCCCTTGCTGGTTTTATTTTTTTTTATTGGTTTGGAACAAAAGCAAAGAAAATATACACCTTGGCCCTGGTCCAAATCACTTTGATGAGAAAGAGCTTTCAATGTTTAGTGGGAAACTTGTTCAGGTGTGTGGTTGCCAAGAATATAAACCTCAGGCTCAGGTTTTTTTCTCGTCTCAACAACAGACACAACACGGCAGGTTTTGCTAATGCCCACAAATGCCCAGTACAAATTTGCAGAAGATTAAATCCATTTCCGAGTCAATATCCTGTACAGGGTAACAGCAAACATGGCTTGGTCTGGCTTTTATGACATATTATCAGATTAAATTTTGTTATCAGATGCAGGATTTCTGAATGAAAAGGAAACTGTGGATTAAAGAAAAACCACAACACATTTGATCAAGAAATCTGTTGCCTGTAAAACCTGACAATGTAAATTGCTCTGAAATGATACAACATGCCACATTTCAAAACCACTTAGCACTTAAAAAGTATAAGCGGTTCAGCATATATTATGTGATTTTGTCTGATTATAGTTGACTCTTAACATTTCTGAATGGAAATGGTGACCCGCCAGAGATAGTTTAACATAAACACGCACCAGGTGTGTTTAAGTTAAGCAAACAATGCGGATATGAACTCGGAATAACCTAGGCAAATGATATGCCATTCAATGTGTATCTAAATTATGCTTAAAATGAACATTGAGGGCGAGAATAAGTCATTTTCAAAAATGGTTTGTGGAAGTGCACCATACCTTCAATTCCCGGTTCCTCCAATTCCGTGGTTCCGCACGCGACGTCCGTCTTGCTTGGAAAGAAGAACCTTTGGTAGAGGCGTCTGTATTAATGTTTGTCCTCCTGTTTTAGAAAAAAAACAAAGGAAATAAATCAAAATCAAATTTATGTTCAATATTTATTCAAAAACAAAAAATGCCATCTGGAGAAAGAATTAGAAATCATGGATGTTAAGAAAAAAAATCACCTCTGATCAAACCAGAGCTTAGGTTTGCAACAAACCCACTCGCCTGTTCCCACCTTGAACTCCTAGTTGATTTATAACAACATTTCTGAGATCAAGACAACAATTTCTCCTATTTTGTGTTTTTTTCCCCCACTTTTTTTTTCGCACTGCCTTCCCAAGATGGAAGGTCAAAATGTCAGGTTGTGGAACCTCAAAAACTTCAAATTTTTTGAGTTCTCAGCAGGTTTGACTCTGGTTCACAATCTAACACACTTATGGAAAACTGCACAGTCTGCAACTTTTTGTTGTTTCTCCTCCCAAGTCCAACACTACAGTTCACATACTTTTATATTATGAGAACAAAATAGCTAAGGTTTGGGAAATGAACCTGCAGGCCTATATCATAATTTGTAATCTTAACTGTTCTTAAAACGATTTCTCTTGTAGTTTGCAGTGTCTCTCGGACTGTCAATGCAAGGCTTGCGAGTAAATGCAGATTTTGTGTTTGTTTACTTTGTTTAGCAGCGATTTCATAACTAAGGAAAGAAACGCCAACAACGACAGGTATGGGAAAGGATCACTTGTCACGCTTGAACCAAAGCAATGATCTGTTAATAAGATATCTGTAAAAAATACACAAAATGACATGCTTTAGCTCTCAGTGCTAACTTGCTAAGCTTTTGGGAATAGGGAATTCATCTCTGCTACTGGTTTGTGTGGCCCTTTTAAGAACTACCATCCCAAATCGAAAGGAATTTTTGTCTTCTTTTTTAACGTCTTAAGTACTTGCCTACATTCTTACTCTGCTCTCCATTCTCACACTGAGTCATTGACTACACAAGAAGCCATTTCTTTGGCGCATAGCTCAGGAGATTACATTCAACAACGTTCGCCCGCCCTTCTTCTACTTGTACAGCAGTGCAGAATACCAATTATCAATACATACACATACGTCACACAATGTATGTTATGTAACCCGAGATCTTACCAATACAACAAGACCTTACTTCAGTCACAGTCTTAATTTATTCAGTTTGTTCCCACTGATAGAACTGGTATGCTGCAATGCCAGGAATGCGTATGTATGATGGTACTGTGAGTCACAATCAGTGACGAAACAATCTCTGTTTTAGTTCTGCCAGCTTTCTCAATACTAGTTTCAATGAAGGGTTGCTGTGTCATTAATTAGATGGTTTCTATACAACTCATGGCCTCCACACAAAAAAAGGTTATATCAGTTGCTACAATTGAACCACATAAAATAAAAAATACTTGGCCTTGTTCAACAGACTAAGTACATCAGGGGACAGTCAAATATATGCCAAACCTTCCGTCATCAATTTGATTCATTATTCATATCAACTATACTTTACTATACTGTATGGCCTGATTTTATAATAACTGGGCCTTGAAAAATCCAGGGAACTCGCGTTTTAGGTTTGCTTTGGGGGGAGAGATGGCTCTTTGAGTTTGGAAAATTGTCCGATTCTGCATGCAACACATGTGGCACAATCAAAGGTATTAAGCGAGTGAAGAATGGTTGCCACAAACAGTGACCTTGTTAACTTACAATGAAAACTGCTGCTATTTTTCAGGCCGAGATTGAATAAAAATTGAAAAACAGCCACGCAGTGCAGACTCGGTATATAATAAATGAAACATCTGTGGGACCATGCGGGGGACAAAAGGCAGCCTAATAAAAAAAAGCAGGGCAATGTCGGACGATTTCAATTCCCGCTTAAATGGGAATCATAAACGGAATTTATGGACTTCAGCAACTGAACTGCAGAATCATGATTTGCTCACAAAGGGGGAAGAAAAATGGTTCCCAAATAAAAACATCTTCTTTTACACGAAATAAACATGATTTCCAGCCGAACTTTAGAGGGTCTTTTTTCATTCTTTGTTTCCCAATGATTGTATTCCATCCTAACCGTTAATATATATCGTGCACACAAATTGGGAGCCAAGGATGATGTTCAGCATAGCCAAATGTTATGTGTTTGTATCCATGCTTAAATGCCCACTATACATTATTTTTTTTTTTTTCAGTGGTCAATTTGGTTTTGTTTTACCTGTGGTCAATACCCAACCAAACAATTTGTGGTGGCAAAAATGAATTCCAAAGATGTGTGGGTGGTGCATATTAGAGACCATGGGGAGTCCAGCCTTTAGATGGAATTTAGACCCAGTGAAAAGGTCAGAAATTCATTTCCCATTACAAGCAACACTGCGTATATCTCGGATTTGATTACAAGATAATTTGAGAACCCTTACTGCAGGTCAGATGACTGCGAATAAAATAAATTAAGGAGGGGGGAAAAAAACACCAAAAAAATAAAACAAAGCTGGTTCAATTGTAGTTCGTGTTCTGATGCCATGTATAGAATGTCATAGGATTAACATTGTGTTTCAAAACAAATCGTTAGGCCATGATTACGAGTGCAGTTTGCAGATTTTAGAACATAACTGTTTTGTTAATGAGACTGGACATAAAACAAAACACAAAAACAACTCTTCATACAATCAAGTTTAACTGTATGTCAAGACCTGTGAAAAGATTTCAAAAACACTTGTTTAGAATTACAACTTACTTTGCAAGTACAAGACACAAACAAATTAAAGTGACAATTTGAAAACAAATATTCATATTTTTATTGCAATCATTTTACAAATTAAATCACACAGCCTTTTAGAAAAAGGCAAAACAAAATCATAAAACAAGAAGCAATGGTTAGGCAACAGGCTTAAGTTTACAGCTGGCATGTTGAAAATGTCCGACTAACAGGCCTAATCAGTTGTTTGAAGTCCGTCCATTAAAAAATAAACAAAACAAAGAACAAATTTAATAATAAACTAGGCCCTATGCCAGACTAATTTAAATCATTATGGAAATTAAGGCTTCCAAAATTTTGTTTCAAAAACAGTTCAAGATGAAGAAATTCTAAGAAGTAAAAAGCCCACAAGCCACAATATGTAAAGAATGCGGGGCCGACCGACACCGCACCCCAAATACGGAGGAAGGCCGCATGTAATTAACTCAACACGGCCATGACGACCAGACGACCGGCCTCGCTCGCTGAAATCACAAGGGAAAGCCAGATCAACAAGGCGTGGGCCGAGGTGAATTCAGAATGAAGTGTTTAAAGACCAAGAACAAAATCTAGCAAATATTACTGCTTTTCATCACGGATACAGATTACAGTGGACGTTAGTTTCCTTCTAAACCTAGGCTTTACACAGTGTGCACATAACCGCGTTATCTGCGGATTATATTCATACCGGCGAAAGTCCACGCTCCACAATTTTTCCCGCGAAAAAAACAACCGAACAAGTGAAATATTTTTTTAAGCAAATAACTTGGGGTTAATACAGTAAAGATGTTTAATTTCTCGCTATATTTTCAGCACTTACCGGCGCGGTGATGAGTCCTGTTACAATCAACAGAACTGTGGTGTCTCCACACTCGACAAACCCAAGGATAAAAGAAAGGGAAAAAGGGCTTGGCCGGCTCGCACGTGTTGAAAAATACTCAGCGACGAGCTCAGCGCGATGAAGCAGATCAATGCCAGACGGTAGTGAAAAGGTAGCAAAATGAGATGGAAAAACTCTCTTTTTCTGGTACTGTCACCGAATGAGCCAACTTGTAGACGATATGTTATATGTTCAACTGAACAAAAACTTCGACGACACTGACTTTTTTACGTAAGAAACGGTCGAAAAAATTGCAAGCGATTGTTTCAGACTGCTTCTTACTCTAATCGGACTCTTTCTTCTTCTGATGTGTACGATACGATGCACGGAGCACGAGCCAGTGGAAAATTACAGCAGCCACATTGCACGTGCTCGTTAATTATTATGCGCATGCGTCAATACACACCATTTTTCATTCAAGGGGAATTCAGGATGCGCGCGCGCGCGAGGCATCGTTGGAGATTATTATGGCACGATGCCAACAAATACCATTTCCGGGCAAGGCCTCATTATCATTGCACGATCCGAATACACGTACATGTACACACATAAATAAAATGCGTCACATGCGTTGTATGTAGTGATTTTATAATCAATCAGCTACTGCTGAATGAATGTTATCACTTATGCTAACATCTCTTATCATAAAAAACACGTCTACTTTTGGTAATGATATTACTTGTTAAATATTTACCATTCGATCATCCTGCATATAATTATAATATCACGCATAATTCATCATAATGATGCATTTGTGTGGGGGTGGTACCTTTTCATGGAATTTGTATACATAAAAATACGTCATCGTAATTCTTAGTTCGCCATTGTACGTTTCCATCATGAAGGAATTATTGTTTTCGGAGGAGGGCACGTATCTTGACCGTGGTGTACGTACGTGATCTTATTTTTAATTTTTAGCAACGTTCTTCAGGGTCTCAATGGAATAATTCCTCGGGCTTGTGTAAAACGAGACATCATCATAATGTCACACAAAGGTCGGCCCATTTGCTACGTTTGAACCATGGTTGAACCCCATGGTCGAACTGGATGCATGTGACGTGATCTGGGGCATGCACGATATACCTACATGTACTTGGTGCCAGAAGGCTGTACACCCTGTAGGTTGTCAGCAGGGAAGCTGATTATTTAGGTTCATTATAATAAAAGGAAAGCAGCTCAACACCGAACAATTAAACGAGGGTTGCTTAACCTTGAACTTTCACTGCATGGTCCGATATGTCGTGTCATGTCTGCATTAAAATTCGGTAAATTTTACGCGCGTGACTCAATTTTTCCATCTAGGGTCGTAGTCTTTGTTCAAGCCGTTGCTAGGGTAGTCTACATAATTCACAGAGGGCGCTTCGATCGAGAAATCGATCGCGCGCCTCGTGAATGTTTACAAACAAACGGTCACACAACTCATGGCCAGCCAAGCATAATTATAATGATGACTGAGCATGAACTTTTTTTTTTACAGCAATACTGAATTAATGTTCCGTAAGATCCTTGATCCTATTCATAGTGTCCATGTTCGTAACTAGGAACTCAACAAAAGAAATCCGTTACGGTGACAGGCCATGCGCAACGGTTTATGTATTGTGGCTCACACAAAGAGCAGGTGTAGTGTATGTTGGAGGACAAAGTCAAGCGTTTATAATAGGTCCTTTGTGTGTTCACGAGTTTTCCTGATAGTGTACCGGTCCGATGAAGCTGAACGCAAGCAGAAAAGATGGGAAAAACTCTGGGAAATTTTCAGTCACAGTTACTTTTTTCCACTCACGACAATTTTATAATTTTTTCCCAACATAAATAATATCGTCACTCCGCATCAATTTCATATAATTTAAAATTTTCATGTTTTTTGTTTTGTTTCGTTTTAGATTTCTTGATTTAACTTCTTCTTTTAGTTTTTAATTCCTCGCCAATCCATAGTTTCAACATTTTGAACAAAAAAAAGGTTGGATTTAGGAGGGCCTGACGCGTCTCGATCCTGGCGTTATCGAAGGCTAAAAAGAAATGAACAAAAAGACAGAATATTGAAAGGGATTTTTGGGACGATCTTGATTTTAAAATTTTAAGACCATGGGATAGTAAAAGTTTACCAGTTTTCTTTAGAAACATTTGCCAGAAAATAAGGGTTACATATTAAAGTTTCAATCTATTTGAAAATGAAATCATTATTCTCAGTTTATAAGATCGACGGATGGCCTACCACGTTCCATCCTTATAATGATAAAAGGAGGCTAAAGTAAAGGCTACATGACACGCGCTACATGAACATTCATGAACTTATGCCATTAGTTTGGCTCACATGCACTGTGACTATATTATTAGTATATAGTTTGCAACTGACAGTTCGTTCACTTATCAATGTGAGAAATTTCACAAAAAAACCCATGCACCCCAACATTATTTTTAATCGACCAATCAGAGTGAGGCCCAAGTTAAGACAATGAAGTTTCTGACTTCCGCGTCAGAATTTATTTCCATCTTCGTTGCTCATAATAATAAATCCGAGAAAGGGATTCGTGGTCGGTTCCAGTCCAAAACTTCATCCAACGTCCATAACACTTACCTTTAACGGCTACATTATGATAACGCGTGATTATAATACAATTAAATTGCCAAACTCCGGTTTGGCAAACATTCTGGGGTCCCGTCCGGTGCTGGGCATAGCAAACAGACACAAACTAATGCTCAGTGAAATTACTGAAATTATATGTATTATTGTTGTGAAATATACAAAAACAAATGTGTATGTGATTTAATTCGATAAGCTTTGGCCTTCTCAGTGGATTTCTTGCCAGACCTCCCGGCCATGGGGTGGGGTTGGAGGTGTAGGTAGAAAATCATGGAGGTGAACATGAGGGTGATGGATAAAAAATGTTCCATAAAATTGTATGATGCGACACCGTCTGTTGCAATGCTATGAAATGACAGATGCCTTTGATTGTTATAACATTATGACTGTGTCATAATTATTCGTTTAAAATTGGTGATTTTATTACATTTTTTGTCCTTTTTTTTGTTATTAATTTGTATTATTAACATTAATATGCGACACCATCTGCTGTAATGGTTTGAAATGGCAGATGCCTGGTTTAAGTGTAGAACATGACTAGACAAATAATAACCATTCGTATAATGGGGTGTTTTACTATTACATTATTATCATAATGTACTTTTTTGTCATGATTTTTTTTTCAAAGCAGAGTTGGCAAGTGAACTGCACATTTTTTCTCTGTCACGTGCCATGTGCATGCGCATCAGGGTGCCGCATGATGGAAAAATCCTAGTAGTGCGGTTGCTGTGGCTTCCTTTGGCTGTATGCGACCTTTGTTTCACAGCATCAACCGCAGGACTTGTATTCCCTTTGGCCAAGGATTGGCGGAATTGGCCTATCTAACCACATTTCCGACTTCAGGTGCTTTGTCCATATGTATAATATTATTCTACAGGCATATATCCGCGGTCGGTACATTTTTTGTTTCTTTCAGATTTTAGTAGATGGTCAAAAATGTGCACTATTATACATGGCCTAGATGCGATCCAGTCGACAGCGAGAGCGTGTCATCTTGAACCCCGAGCCCAAGATGTCTCGGCCGGGTCTCAGATCTTACGGCACACCGGTAACACACTATTCGTCGGTGTTTTCACGAGACAAATTTAATGTATATGGAAGGGGCGTTGTAACATTTCTTTTTAGAAAATCGACTTTAAAATTAAACGTTTTGAAGTTTTCGCCTACTTTAAGAGGCGATTATGACATGATTCATCTTTGCAGGTTAGAACTGATTAGTGACCAAACTAATTTATTTGTTCGTGATCTCTCCCTAATAATTTTGTAGCATTTAATTGTGGTTTCATGCAAAGAAACGGTTTGTGTGCAATTTGAGAAAAAGAAACGTCAGGCCCTCCTATTTCAGGTCAGATTGTTTTATAGTCACCGAGCAGTTTTACAGTTTATTATACTTGTAGGTCTATAGTTTGTGTCCTTATATTATCTACTTAGGAGGAAAGATTAGAATTTTATTTGGCTTACAAGTTTGCCCTTGGAATTTGCCAGACTGAGATATTGATTGGTTGTAAGCATGCAAAGAGGAAACGGTAGGGGACCTAAACAAAAAGAGCGCATTGAATTCTGTGTGTCCTTTTGACAAACTAAGTTTATTAACCTTTCGTATATAGGGCCTTGTGAAGTAAAATAAGAAATTAAACAGTGTCCCCATGCAGATGAAAATAATAAGGCCTGAAAGTTTTTAACTTTTCTGCCATTATTTTTTTTGTGACGGTGTTCGGTTTTCTGACAATATTATTTTCGGCAGTGCTTGTAGAGGTCGTTTCTTTTGAATGGAATTTTACCCAAAAGTCATTGGTTTTATAATTAGCTATGAAAGAAAACTAATGGAAAAGAAAATGAAAGTTGGAGATTCCAGCTTAGTTTTGTTATTATTTTTTATCTCGATCACATTCGAGAATTGTGCGACTGATGATTAATATTTAAAACTGGGCTTTTTCGTGGTAGCTAGAAGGAAATTGGTGCCATTCTTTTGCGACTCATCGATTAGACAAGGACTCCCGAGGGGCCCGTGTGGGCCGTAAAAATAATGTGCCATCCGGCTCCATGCTCCGGCTTCAGGTCTAGCTCGTTTAAAGGTATCATTTTGGTAGCATACCAGAAATTTCAGAAATTTCCACAGATTTATATAACATACAGGGTTTAAAGAGTGTCCCGGTAGAAACATAATACCGTAATAAGATTTTTCTGCCTGAAATGCTGTATTATTAATTTTTATTATCAAGAAAAGAGCAAAACCAATGACCAAAACAATTTCGATCTGTTAAAGATAAAAAATAACGGTGAAAAGATTTTTAGAATACACCGTTTTCTCAAAAAGTGCGTACCGTATGTGACTGAAATGTTCAGAGATGACTGTGACTAGCTGTATCTTCCTTTTGTGCCCATGATTCTGCATTGACAAAAACCACGGTATATATTACCTTTAAAATTTCATAATGACAAAATGGTTTTAAAATTTTGGCCATGACAGTATACGATATAGAAGTACGCATCCTTGTTTCGCTTGAACAAGGAAATGAACCTTCAGTTTCAACAAAAACAAAAACAAAGCAAAGCAATAACGACCTATACAGTATGTGGTTATCAATTTTTGAAGTGAAGCCAAGGTGACAAAGCCGTATACAAGGAAATTACACAACAATAGGATAGGACAAAGTAACGTGATGAGCCGAAACGATTGTCAAAATTTCGTGCAATCTCCTTTTCTTCTGAATCACGGGGGTACGATATTAAGATGTTGTGTAACATTAACAATCTATCGCAACTATAGTGCTTCAACTTAAATGTGTAATACATGATTGGTAATGGTCACAGATGAGCTAGCACTCAGTAGATCCAGTATATACAAAAAAAATTAAATCTGTGAAAAGTTGAGCCGTCAATCGGACATCTGAATCACGAGAACTATAGCGAAAACTAAACTCAATTTTTCTTAGTATGAAATATAAAAGATTATGGCTTTGATCTTACCCCGAGATAAAAATTGTTTCTGGATAAATACACCATTTCAGGCGGACTATATTTTAACGGTATAAAATAATTATGTTTCTACCAGCACCATCTTCATTCTCCGTTCTGAAGGTTATTTACATAAATCTGTGAACAAGTTCTGTATGTTATCAATCCTGTACGGTGGCCGCCGTTGCCCCATTTTGGCCGGCGTGAATAATAGTGCGATCTTTTATGGAAATGAAGGAAGGCTTGAGAAAGCACACTTTTTTGGGAAGTTTAGGTGGTGTTTTTGGTGGTATATATATTTTTTTTACTGTAGGCTTACTCAGCAACAAATCATAAACTCATCAGCTGACTTATCAACAATTATTGTAGAAGATATTTTGACCATGGAGAAAAGATTTTGACAGATCAAGAATTCAAAATTTAATACAAATTTCAGTATAGGGGCAAAATTTACATACATGTACTCCTAGATAAGCAGGCCTGGAATTTGGTTCTGAAAAGGGCAAGACTAGACCACTTTTCCATTGCAAGTGGCACTTCCATAATTGGAAAATCATAATGTCTATGGAAAAAACTTAAGGGGGTACCAAGGCCACGGCACCAGGGCAACGAAGGTCCTCTGCTCAATTCAAGACTTGGATAAGATCCAAGTTTTTTTTTTTACGATAAAGAAGGTCACTGCACATAATTTATTTTAAAGGTATAGTATCATACTTTGGTAGCATACCAAAAGAGAAATCTTCAAAGATTTACCTATAACTTACAAGGTATAAAGATGGTGATGGTAGGAACATCCAAGTTTTGCCTGAAATGCTGTATTTATCCAGAAAAGAGTAAAACCAATATTGACCAGGATTTGTTTTTGATCTTCAGAAGATCAAAAATCCTGTGAAAAGATTTTAAAAATACTATGGGCGTCTTTTACTGTTTTCTCAAAAAGTGGGTTCCGCATGGGACTGCAAATTTCACAGATGACTGTTACTGCATCTTCCTCGATATTTTCCCCCATGAATCTGTATTTCTTTGACAAAAACAAAAGTATGATATTACCTTTAAAGAAATTAATGAAGATGTATTTTTTTTAATAACAAATATTATTATAAAAAAAAATTCAATTATTTTTTCATGATGACTGATCGCGCGAGGGCGCCCTTTATTTTTCCGGCATACGTAGACGTCTGGAGACAACGGAGCGAATGGGAACCAGTCTACTAGGTACATTATGTGACGACTGTTGCCTAAAAAATAGTGAATCGATAGCGTGCATTTGATCGATTACCCGTTTACTTTAATTTAGGCAACAGTCGTCGCATTATGTACCGAGTAGACTGGTTCTCGTTCGCTCCGTTGTCTCCAGACGTCTCGACTGAGAATAGTGATATTGCTTAAGTTTAAAATATTATTTTGCAAAGACCCGTACGGGAATTTCGTAGTTTCATACGCTCGTTTTTGTTGATATCCGAAATGATAATTAAATTTCATGTCTTCTGAATGCATGTGCACGACATCAGGGAACAGCAGGGTGAGTCATTAGGCCTATGCCACAAATCGCCGAGAAACTGTCATTTAATATTTTAAATGTAATAGGGCCTATTTTAATTAAACTTTTTTACCTAATAAGTAATAAAGAGTGGGAAATCATGCATGTGTTCAATTGTGTTGTGTTTTTCAATTCAAGTTAACTTAAGCTTACAATGCAATGCATGCTTGCCTTATGTCCTGTAATTATACGACACTGTTGCCACGCCGGATGTTCGGACAAATTTCACGTTTACGTGTAGGCCTAAGTCAATTGGGCGACGTACGACTCTGAATGTGACGTCACGACTGCTGAGTTCGAACAAACAAGTCGTAGGTCGCCCAATTAACTTAAACGTGAAATTTGTTTGAACATCCAGGTAAGTATAGCTGTCGATATAAAGGGCGTATTCTATATTGCTCGAGCGCGGAGCCATTCTGAAAATTGCATTAAACTACATTAGGCTACATTTTTATACAATTATGCATGTATTTCTCCTTAGAAAAGGGAATGAAGAGTGCCATATGTGCATTACAGGACGTACACTTCTCATCGTTGGCTGTTTGCTACCCCCGTCTGCCCGGTCATGCCTTCCAGAGGGTCCAAGTCTCCGATCACGCAGTTCCACAACTGCCGCATCCTGTACAAGCACAGTATCATCCGAGAGGACCTGTGGGTTCGGGACGGCAAGATACTGAATCCTGAGAGTCTCTTCTACGAGGAGAAGGGGTATGCCGACCATCAGCTGGACTGTGGTGACTGCATCATTAGCCCTGGCTTCATCGACACCCAGATAAACGGTAATTCATCAGACTTACGACTCCCTGATTTGTGACTTCAGACCAGGCCTGTCACTATTAAAGGGGTGGCCAGGAGGGGCCCTCCTCCCTGATTCATAGCAGCTGTCCAGTCGCATCTGGCGCTCATGTATCATGCAGGTAATAGGTCTCATCTGACCCTCCCTGAGTAACCTCTCGTTAGACACATGGTCCAACCAGCGGTACCCAAGGATCCTCCTCAGAGACCCAGTAACGAAGACATTGAGTCGTGACCTCAGGGCCCATATAATAGAAGCGCTACGATCGATCGTAACTCAAGTTACGAAGGATAACCCATCGTAGGGAGCCTATCTTACGTAGGACTGCAATGCATCAATAAGTTCTACTATTGATTGTAAGTTACGATGAGTTTGGTGAAATCGACCCCTGATCTCATAATCATTAATTTCATCTACAAGATTCTCTCAATGAGGTTGAATGAACAACTGGAGTTCTTGTGATATCCCCTCCTGTGATATCTGGTACTGTGTCCCCGCCCCCTTATTCCCGAAGCTGTATATGCCTTAAGGATGCTTATCGGACCGGAGAGTGATATATTTGTACGGAATTTCAAAGTTGTACTGTTATTATTTTATATACCAAGGTGCATTTGGAGTTGATTTTTCCTCGGATCCTGATTCTCTAGCTGACGGGCTGCAGACGGTCTCCAAGAAGCTTCTTGCCCAGGGAGTTACGTCGTACTGTCCCACGGTCATCACGTCAAGACCAGAGACATACAGACGGGTACGTGCATTCACGCCCTTGCTGGTATCAAAGTAGAGGATTTGTGACTTGGTTTGGAAGTAGACAGCTTGGTTTGAGCAAGAGAACGAAGCTTTGGCTTCAGCTACAAACCACAATAAATATTTTCAGCTTTTGGATGATGACGAAAAAACCAAAAAACTGGAGCAAAAGCTATGTTTTCGAAAGGACCCTATGTCAACTTCACCTACCAGCAATAATGTCAAACAAACTTCCTGTCCGTCCTCCACAAATTTATTGTTTTCTGGGGTCCGAATGTAATCTCCTTTGTTTTTTGTCTTTCCATTCTAGATCATTCCTCAGATAAAGAGAACCAATGGAAGTCACAACGGTGCTGGCATCTTAGGTGAGACTTGGAAAAAAATGTCAGGGCCATGTTTTCGGACGACACCTCAAAAAGCATTTTTTTGCAAGGGGAAATAGTGAGTGATTGAAAAGCAACAAGACGTCAGTTAACAAAACGGACCACGTTCTGTAATACCCATCTTCTGAAAGACAACCAAAGCAGGGACGTTTAAAACAGGAGATAACCATGTGACTTCCTCCTCCTTATCTCAACAGGAATCCATTTGGAAGGGCCGTTTATAAACAGACAGAAGCACGGAGCCCATCCAGTGGAGCTGATTCACGACTGTGACGATCGGCCGGCCAGCTTTGAAGAGCTACGCAGTGTTTACCATACACTAGACAATGTCTCTATCGTCACCATAGCGCCCGAATCTTGCCATACAGGTGACGTTGTGACCAGGCTTGCAAGGCAGGGTATCATTGTCTCTCTTGGTAAGTGGACTTCTTCTTTTCCAAACACGACCCCAAAAGGTTGATAAATTTCACCAGGTTGAGGCCAGACTTGTAGACACTGGCCCTTTTCGAAACAGAGACTCAGACTCAGGCTCCGTCATCCATATGCTGGAAATATAGGTTGTGGTTTTCCATTGAGGATCATGGAAATTACATGGTGTCCAAACAAAAAGCAAAAGTAGGGTGGCATCCCTCTGAGTTCAAAAGAAATTGCTGGAGGGCTGGAAAGGGCAAAGGAAAGAAGGACCTCTGGAAAACAATGTTACATTGGCTGGATTCGAACCCAAACCTGATCTGCTATGCACAACTCCTATACCATAGCCATAACAATGCTCTGGGTATTTTGACAGTTCTTTGTCTGTTTTCTCTTTTTCATGAAGGTCATACTATGGCTAATCTAACACAAGGAGAGGAAGCAGTTGGGCATGGCGCTACGTTCATCACACATCTCTTTAATGCCATGCTGCCAGTAAGTACTTGTGAAATTTTTGTTGTAAACCCTGTAGCACTTGGAGTACAGTCCTTGGGTCGATTTCACCGAACTCATCATAACTTACTATCAATCTTAGTATACTGACTTATGATGCATTGCACCATTGTAACTCGAGTAACGATCGATTGTAACAACCCCAGTATTGAAACGTCAACCATTTCTCATGTTTTCTCAAACTTGTTTTGCTACGCAGTTTCACCATCGCGACCCGGGCATCGTAGGTCTGCTCACCAGCGAGTGCATCCCTGACGGCCAGACAGTGTTCTACGGCATGATAGCCGACGGCATACACACCAACCCCGCCGCCCTGAGGATCGCCTACAGGGCTCACCCTAAAGGTATTACTCCTTTTGAATGTACCTTAAGAAGTGACAGTAAGGCCGTGTCCCACTTGACAGGCTGCGGCTTCTGACTATGGTCGTGGCTGCAACTGCGTCTTCGAACTGGATTCAGCCAGTAGAGTTGGGACAAGTTTTGGCTGCGTAGGCGCACCCTCACTAGATGATTTGAATCCATGTTTACAAGCATACGAACGCTGAGGTCGGTCCGGCCACAATGAAGTCATTCCTTTGTGGCTTGATATTTGTGATGGCGTGGCTGCAACTGTGGTCGAAGCCAGACAATTTGGACACGGCAGCAAAATGGCCACACTGCCAATTGCCGCGGCCAGTTGTCGCAGCCAGTCAATTGGAACACGGCTTAAGAAAAAAAAATTTAAAGAAGTCTAAGAAAGTTATAACCTTTGAGTCTAACTCTGGCTGACTGGCAAACGTCCAGTTTTTAATTTCGGTCAAGTGATGTTTGAAACAATCACAGTTTTTGCTCAATCTTGTGTTTTTTTTGTGGCCAGGGATTGTGCTGGTAACCGATGCGATAGCGGCTATGGGACTACCCAGCGGTGTACATCACCTCGGCAGCGTGACCGTGCAGGTGGAGGGCAATCGAGCCTATGTGGCAGGCACGGAGACATTGTGTGGAAGGTACGCTACTCTCCTATTCCTAATAATCTCTTTTCTTTATGAAATGCTGCAAAGACTTTAAAGATCGGGGACACAGTGCATTGCAAGGTGAGGAATGAAGATTGTTCTATGCACTCTGAAAAATTTGTTGTCAAAGCAGAACCCACTTGATCTTTAGGTGTTGGTGTCCATGGTGTGTTGGTGAAGGAACCTTTGTCATCGTACACAGCCAAGTCTATTTGTTAGTTAGACTGATCGGGAGTACATATCTCTGGACTAAACCGCCATTCATACTTCCGATTTTGAATGCGATGCGAAATGAATTTTTGTAATGCAACATCAATATGGGTGTTTTTTCCTATTGTGACGCTTGAAAATTGGCTTCCCTTTACAAACTCCTCACGTTTTTCATTTTTTGTATTCCTGTTGATAGCATAGCCACGATGGACGGCTGTATAAGACACTTCAGGCAAGCCACGGGCTGCAGCATGGTGGAGGCCCTAGAAGCTGCCACCCTCCATCCAGCTCAGCTCCTGAAGATTGAAGACCAGAAAGGCACCTTAGACTACGGCACGGAGGCCGACTTTGTTCTCCTGGACGACGACCTGAACGTGAAGAGGACCTATATAGGAGGGATGCTGGTCTGGGAAAACAGCTAGGACAAGGGTTATGATACTTAAGTGAGATTTGAAGCTTTGCATAGTAGAGGTTACATAGAAAGAAAGGTTTGCGCAGACACCATGGAACTCTTTTCTAGAAGGTTCTAAAAAGAACTGGTGAGAACGGATCTAAAGCCCGATTTTTATGTCATACGAATTTCACAGTGAAATTAACGTCACAACTTGATCTTCGCAAGAAATGTTCGCAAGAAGTTGAGGGTACACGTCTCAACTTTTGCAAAAATGTTCGCTGTGAATTTTATGACTGTCAAATTTGCTTCACAATTTGCATGAAGTATGAACTGGTCTTGAGCTCCTTAACTTTGCAGGACAATGTCGAGACTGCCACAAGTGACATTGGCATTGTGTGGTAACTCAGGGAGCATACTATATTTCCCAGCCAAAGAGAGCTCTGTGGAGTGAAAATATAAAGGCCAGATTTTCTGCATTGCCGTGTCTGATAGCGGTCAACATAATACAGCATGCCAGATAACACCTCATAACTTGAATTGTGTGCCAAACTTGTGTGCTCGTACAATTTATTGTACTATTACATAGCCTGCTTAGTTACTTAAATCATGGTCTCACTTAAAACTACCCGACTCATAAAACCAAAGTGTGGGTGGGGATACACTTGGCCCAGTTGAAATTTGTACATGTTGGCTGAGTTAAATGTCAATTTTTTCGTCATGCAGTGTACTAAGGGCTTGTATGTAATTTAACCAAAGTCACAGAGGTTTCTTGGCTTCATTGTCCAAAAGCAGTTCCTAGGAAGGACTTAAAATTTTAATTTCCAGAGAGATATATTGACTCTTTACAGAATATATTATATTATAGCTTTTATAATATCAAGGCATATTAAAATGTTAGCATATATTTCTCTCCTCAAATTTGGAGAATCTTCTGAAATGTACTACCAATGATATAAAAGTGTTTCTCATGATAATTTAGATTTGAGACTTTGCATTGCGGAAGTTTATAAAATAGTAGGTTTGTGGTAACACCATGTGACAAATTCTCTTTAAGCATTCTCCTGAAGACGGCCAGAGCATACTGGACGGAACTTCAAGTTACCCGGCTCTTTTCAGAGCCACCCCATACTCACAAAAGAGATAAATACATGTCACATGGTGCTACCACAATCCCATTACTTTATGTTCCTTATGATGTTCGCAGCAACCCTTACTGTTCATAGCAGAATCATGTGAGATTTTCCCCATGGAAGAACAAAACCAAACACTTTATCACAAAATGATTAGAATGTATTTATCAATTTTATCTCATAAGGATATTTATTATTGGAAACCAAAACTCTTCTGTAGACAATTTATAAATGCAATAAATGGAAAGGTTTGTATTGTACCTTTATTGTGCAGTACTATTTCTTTTGGATCAATTCTTTGAAATAAAAATACATGAAATGTATAAAATAAAGCAATTTAAAATGGATTTCTAAGAGTTTGTTTTCTCTGAAAAGACAAAGTTATGGGTCAGTGAAAGCCCAATATATGAAATGTTTTTATAGGGTATGAGTAACAATTTTACGTGGTTGGAAATAAACATGTACAACTTCGCCATTTCAATATTCTTTCTTGATTATATTTCAAGCCATTTAAACTTGACTTCTAAATTTGACAGATTGTTACAAAAAATTCATGCATAATCATCAAATGGGAAACAGACTGAATATTAAGTCAATGAAAAGTGAACAAAAAAAGTTGACTGTAGTGGGATTCGAACCAGCGATCTCCGGAATACTGTACCAGTACTCCACCAACTGAGCTATCCAACTTGGTGGTGACCCCAATGGTCAATTTTCTTTGTTCGTTTTGGCAGTCAGAAGCTATTAAACCACACAATTATATGAGATCATGCAATTATTTATAACTGCTGTTTCAATATTACCTGGTTTTGGATCAACTATCTTCTTGACTATCATTTGTATCATTATGGGTTGGCAAAAGCAGCTTGAGCTGAGTGGTTTGGCTGATTGGTTTTTGATTTCTCCAAGGAATGATGTCATGCTCTGATCTGGTTTGTGTGTTGACCATCCGCATAACGACAGTGACAAGATCTAGGCTCTTTTGAATCCTGATGCATTGAAACAATCCATTAGGGTAACCGTAATAAATTGCCATCAAGCCATTGTGTAATCATGCAGATATCGCACCACTAGGGGTCAATTTCAAGAAGTCCTACGATTGATAGTAAGCTGCGATGAGTTTGGTGAAATCGACCCCAGGAAACAGTAGTGTTCCCTCAATTTGCCTGGACTCAAATGAGCGGTTGTTCAATCCGTTGTTCACCAATACTCTCCAGTCTTGTCATTCCATGACGATACGGTACAAATTAATAAAAAATAAAACAAAGTTCCTCGGTAGACTGGGGCTCAGTCCCTCTTCAGCTGCTCTGTTATTGTCGGCGCTGGGGTTTTTTCAGTGAATGCCACCCAAAGGAACATGGCCAACACGATGTGAACGCAGACCACGGCCGTCATTGCTGCGTAAAAGATGCTACTGGTGGACTCCATTTGGAAAAATCCTGGAGGAACAAAATGACCACATTGGTTTATGTATTACACATGAACCAGCATTAATATTGTAGGAAATCAATGACCATGTGAAGAGACAAAAAAATGCATGATAATTGCAGTGTAAATCATGACTGCCCAAGTTTGGTAAAATTGATAAAACAGCTGCGGTCTGCTCATAATTTGATTTGCCATGGCACAAAAACAAACCTGTGACATTTTTACTCGGCTCAATTGATCATTGGAAACAGCAGAAAACAGCGAAAAAGTATTGCAATTGTTACGCGAAATTCTACGGTAACAAAATGTTGAACTCATTGAACGTTTAAATGCATTGAATAAAAAAAAAGGCCATCTAAGTCAAACTTACCATCAAAAATGAAGCTTTTGGAAAAGAAGTACGAGGAAACTGGAAGGAACAGCATGAGACCCGAGAACAGGAAAACGTTCCTGTAGGCAGAGCTGGCAGACATTTTGGCCGGGTAGCAAGCTTACTCTGTCCTTAAAAAAACAAAGAAAAAAAATATTTTAACCAACAAAAGAAGGGAAGAACAGGAAGAGCAAAATGTAGCGTAAATACGCGAATATTAATAAATAGGCCTAGTACCCAATTGTTGTTATTTCTACCTCTATGCTCCATGGGAAAGAGACACATTGGTACAAAAACTGAGTAAAGCACAATTTCTTCAATAGTACAACTACAAAATCATTTTAGTAGGCCCTAGCTGTGGGCGGTTGGAAGTCCTGTCCCTGACCAACTCGGTCCGTAACCAACTCGGTCCATGACCAACTCGGTCCCTATTGGAAATTTTATGCAAAAACGTCTGGTAATTTTGTTGCAGCAAAAAGTGCGTAGTCTCGCATCATAGTCATCCGCCATTCCACATTCCTATTCATTCTTTTTGCGTACATTTTCAAATAAGGACCGAGTTGGTTATGGACCGAGTTGGCCTCGGACCGAGTTCACGCGCGGATCCAGGGGTGGGCCGCGGGGGCACGTGCCCCCCGGTCAAATTTGACGAGGAAAAAAAATAGTGCCCCGGTAAAATTTGACGAAATAAAAAATAAAAGGAGAAAGAATGAGCAGAAAATCATCATTCGTCAGTTCATTCTGTCGGCCACACAAAGAAAAGCTGAAAACAGGAAAAATGTCTCGGCTCGCCTTTTTGCCAGTGCGAAATAATGGTAACAAAAACTCCTTTTCACTGTACACAGACGTGGTGGATTTAACATGAAGCAGAGTACGGTACGGATGGGCAGCACAGTCCGATCCTCCTAATCTTGCCTATCACTTTATAAGCAGTGATCCCAACATTACTTGTATTTTCTTTCCTCTAGTCCATGGTAACGCTACTCCACTAAATAAATGGACACTGAAGTTACTTTTGAAAGGAAGTCCGATCGAGACTTCGTTCTGGACGACCGTGACTGCGATTTCAGTGTCATGCACGAAAAGGAACATGTCTCGTCGTTCTGTCTCGATTTCATTTAGATTTTCGTGAAAATTCCATGTTTATTGAAAAAGGTAATTCATTTGAATTATTAGAAATGAAACATTTTCAAAATGTCGACTACACAGCTTTGAACGGAAGCCCATTAGTGCCTGGTGAATAAATTTATTTGACATCGGGTGTGAATATTATCATATTTCGCGGTTGCGTAAAAACATTTCTTTGCCTGGGGTGTGAATGTTTTTTGTAGCGGCCGCCAGATAACTGGTACAAAAAAATTGTACCTTTTCTTCAAAATGGGTGCAACTCATGGCTTTATAATATATTTGTTTCATATTTCTTAATATTGTTCAAAGAAATTTTATGGCGGAATGATTATTTCCTTTTGATCTTTCGTCTAAATGAAAACTGTATGAAAACAAATTTGCCATCCCAAAATATAAAAATCCTTTGGTTAAATGTCTCTAAAATCCTAAATTAAAAATGAAAACAAAAAATTCCATCCTATTTCCATGGCAAAAAACTATCACTAAAGGGCTCAGAATTCATCAGAGAACATCTAATATCCAAAAAATTTCCGGGGCCCTTAAGCGGGCCCCGCACCCCACGTCGTGGCTTCGCAATGTTTTTATTTTTTAAACACGTACCCCCTAACAAAAATCCTGCGTACGCCACTGCTCCCCAGAATGACACGCATAATAAATATTATGTCATGACAGTTATTAGTGCTTCAAAGGATATATCGTCAAACCTCAACCGATAGGATACTACTGCAAAATTGTGATAATACATGTACATGTATGTATAGGCGCTACATTGGATCTTCGTCCATGTACCATGGAGGTAGGGAAAATTGACATTCAGATGTTTCACTTTGAGTGTGCCCCCCCGTCTTGAAAAATCCTGGATCCGCGCCTGGAGTTGATGACCGAGTTGACTAGCACTCCCCTGGGCACATTCAGTGCACAACACTCAACAGAACATGCACAATGAATGGCGAGATTAGACTCATTAGTTTTTGCATTGACAGTGGACAATATTTGACCAAAAACTGCAGTAAGACACAACTTAAGTACAACAAAACAATTCCTTGGTTCCTAAGCATACATATGCATTATTTTGCTTTTTTTAATTTACACAAATTCGATGAATTTTGCCAATTTTTTTGTCAACTCACCTCCACAACATCCGATTGCAATTTTACTTTTGTTATGACCACATGACCGTGTTTTGTTTATAGCGCCCTCTGTCGTCGTGGACTGAACACTTCCTATTTTTTGCTTCAATTTTATTTTGTTCCACGAGTCAGCGCTGTAACCTTTGCGAGAAGTAATGAAATGAATGTTGAAAATGTTGTGAAAACCTGATTCCTGGCAAAGATCTGGCCTGATAATCCGTGCTAGGAAAGATGAATTTACGCGGTCTGTTTCAAGACTTTAATCCAAGGTAGGTTTGTGTGACTAATTTGAAGCATTTCCAACTTTGTTTTGTTCAGAGATTTGTGCCGTCTCGTTTTGTTTACGGTAGGCCTAACGTTAGTCCGAGTAACTTGGACCCTAAAAATCGCCTTTTTTAACATTTGGACATGGTCTGGCGATAGTAGGGTCCAAGTACCTTGTTTGCATTTTGGTTGCAAGAGCTCCATTTTGCAATGTTTTGCTTCTACCCTGAGTCAAAATCCTGTGATTTCACCTTCAAAACGATCCTAAAATGTCTCATGCGGCCAGCTATGGACCAAGGGAGAATTGGAGATTCCAATAATGACAAGGTTATTATTATTATTATTTGTTTAAACTGAGGCATGCCCCATCAAGACCGATTACTCGCACACCACGCATGGAAGCGGCAGAAATGCAATTGTCTCACACTCACGGAACGCTTAATAATGGGGGTTCCTGAAGTTTAGTACACTCAGGTTAGCTGAGTACATGACATGTACTTATGAAGTTTTTCATTCCCATGTATTTTGTCATTTTTCATAATTCTGTAAGAACTAAAGACATGAAAGAATGTCTACTGGCAGTCACCATGAATCATGGGGCTTCTGCTAGGCCTACATGATGAAAAAGAGGCAGTCGTCTCCTCCTGTTATCAGTATCACTATCAGTCGGCTCTTAATAACCTTTTTTCCTTTTGTCTTTCCATTTATTCAGTAAATTCTTGGTGTACACTTGCCTACTGCTGTTCTCTGTTCTCTTTGCCCTGCGCCTTGACGAGTTTATACAATGTTCGTACTGGGTCGTGTTCCTTCCACTATGGTTCTGGAAGACGGTGGTCATCTCAGGAGCCATTGTCGCTGGTGTGGTATGGTGGCGACATCCATCATACAGGTAAGGATGCAGGAAAATGGTCGGCAAGCTACTAAGACATTTGATTTAGCCAATGCGTACTCAGTCACCATGAACAGGTTGATGTAGCGGTTCTTTCCTCGCCTTTCACCTCTGGCGGCCCGGGTTCAAGTCCGGCTCAGTCCACAAGTGGATTGGGTTTACAGTCCCTGCCTGATTCTGTGGGTTTTACCCAGACTATTACTCTGGGGTTTTCCTCCCACTCTAAAACTGTATCTTCTTCTCATCATCTTTCTATAAAAGGTTTCATCAGAGCTACAGTGCCTAGGGCGCTTTTGAGGAATCGTTGGTTTTATTACCAGAAATAATAATCTTCTCCAGGCCATTCTATCCAGCATGACAGTCCATCCTTGGCTCCTCGGTGTTGTCTAAGCCAGTGTCCCTCTTCAGCATGCCAATGTAGTTTGTTTGCTTTCTACCACATTTTCTTGTTCCTTGGCGTGGTTCCCAAAGGATTACTTTACTTGCTAGTAGTTTTGGGTGATGAATGTTATGTCCTGCTAATGTCAACCTTCTGGTTCGTAGTTTATCTGACATGTACTTTGATTTGTTTGTGGGGTGTTTTCTGAACCCACAGGGTTGAGGGCGAGGGCTACGTGGACATGAAGGCCATCGTCATCTGTCTCTGTCTCAACTCTCTTCTCCTGATCTTTGAGATTCTGGCCTGCAACCAAATGGACAGCCTGCGGGGTAGCGCCACCGGGCTGGCCGGCAACCATCTGTGGCTGGTGGTCTTCATGCCGCTCTTTCTGACGTCGCCGATGTCCATCGCGGCCTGCGTGTGGGGCTTCAGACACGACAGGGGTCTGGAGGTGAGGTTTTACGGTCAACTGACCCATTTGCCACTTCTCCCATTCTCCCATTTACCACTTATCACAATAGTACCTATCTAGTTGCGATAATTGTAAGCCTTTGTCTGTTATGGAGACATGGACCGAAATAAAAGGTTCCTCTGGTTTTTGCATTTGGTTTGTTTCAGCTGGAGGCTATGTGCGCCATCAATGTGCTCCAGTTTATATTCATTGCTCTCAAACTGGATGAGATTATTACGTGGAGTTGGTCGGTGAGTAACGCGTCATTCATCGCTGTACAATGCTAGACCCTGATTGTTGGACACAGAGCCTGATATAGTTAGGCATGTTAGGAGGGCCTGACGTTTTGATCCTAGCAGGATCTTTCTCAATGGCCAAATGACAAGAGGACAAGAACATGGAAGGAAAGATACACATGAATGGATGAGAGGATTAGAGCAAAGGACAGTGACCAGGGAAACAGGGAAAGCATGATAGGATCTTCGTCCAAACGTCAGGCCCTCCTAACTCCAAGCATTTGTTATATTTTGGGTCATTATTTTGGTTGATGAGCAGTTTGCAGCAGTTTATAATACTGGTTCAATTAATTACTGAATTATTATTATTCATGAAAAGGTATCGTACAGGCGCTCTACCAAGTTACCAACTGAGCCATCAAGCCCTTTGTTAGTCGTGTCACAAATAGTCAATTATCTTTGTTCATTTGCCAGTCATAAGCCATGAAACCACGCACATACGGCTATATCACAAGGATCATTTTATCGATACTCGCAGCAATGCTGCAACAATTTATTATCATTATTATTATTATAAATATTCATGTTTTTTCTTGTTGTTTACAGGTTGTATTTATACCCATCTGGATTCTGATGTGCCTTCTATGTCTTATAGTTCTGTATTACATCGTCTGGTCCATCCTCATACTCCGGGCCACAGAGATTATGGCAGAGCAGAGGAGGGCCCATCTCATGGCTGCCTTCACGGCCATGGCATTGGTGGTTCCACTCCTGACGTTTGAGGTGAGTCTGATCCTGCGATCATTATCAATTAGAATATCAGCTTTCGTTATTATGCCCAGCATATCGTCATGTCAACGCAACAACATTGTCTCCAGTTATCGATTTCATCAAACTCATCGTAACTTACTTTTAATCCTAGGACTTACCTAGGGTAGCCCTATGTAGGATACGATGGGTTATCCTTCGTAACTCGAGTTGCGATTGATCATAGGGCTTCATGAAATTCACCCCTGAATCATAATAATATTTATAATAACCGAGGAGGGGTAGGGTTTGGGTACTTAGGGAAACATTCCCATAGGATCGTGCACAAAACTTTACTTACCTATTTCTAAACATCCTCCAAATCAGTGAACTTGAATTTGACATATGAGCATTCTCTGTCTTCTATTGAAATATGGACAATACAAATAAATCTTTAAAAGGTACTGATACCTTAGGGAGACAACATTGAAATGTCTTCCTAATACCCTATTTGTAAAAATAATTTGAATCACGATGGTGATAGTGGTGTCAACTTAAGAATAATCTTTATGTTTTTGGGAAATCCTTAGAGACAGTTGCAATGTCGCAGTAAATCATGTACGACCAAACTCAAGTCATTCCTATCAAATCTGATCTCTTATTGCTTGTCTCCTGGCAGATTCTACTCGTAAATCGTCTGGATCATGTCACGAGTCATCCATTTGTGGCAGTGTTTGCTCCATTCTACATATCACTGCTTGTTCTTCTACCGACGTCGTTTGGGCAAAGGGGGAGCAACCACTGTAAGTACAATTTACTTTCCTTCTGTGAGAGCAAGAGACGTGAGATCAGTAGGATTAGTATAGGTGCGTTCGAGTAGGTCACCTAGGTCGCTCCGAGTCAGCCCCCATACCGTTCAATTAGGTCTGACGTCATTCTCTGGGTTCACTCAGGGCAGCCACCAGTGACCCTGCTCGTGAGCAGAGTCAGTGGTGGGAAACATGTCACATGAATTCAAGATGGCGGAAAGGTTATTAACATTGATCTCCATTAGAAAGACTGGATAGGACACAGCGCCCTCCATCTTGTAACCGCGTGCGCGCTTGATCAGCGGGTTTGACAAGGGGTTTGAAGTGTCCAGCACGCATGCGCACGTAGGCCTTCCATACAATTAACACTGCCCAAACCCGCTCTCCAGCTGTCCACGCGTTCTCGAATCCGTGCAATGCATCTGCGTGCGCGTGTCCTATCCAGTCTTTCTAATGGAGATCAATGGTTATTAAGCATTCAATTAGCCTGGCTGTGGTGGCTGATCCGGGTGAGGTGACCCGTATTGACCGTGGGAAGCTACTCGAACGCACCTATTGATACATGTATGATGTACAGATTGTAGAAACTTTGTAAACCATGGAGGAATGTGTTCCTTCTCATGTGTAAGATATGCTATGTCATTATTACGGAGAGGCCAGGTAGGAATGGCTTGTATTCTGCTGCCTTGGCAAGGAGACAAAGGCTGCATCCGAATCTGTTGTCTAGAGCTAGGTCTAGGTCTTCGCTCCAATGGAAATATGCGGAGACACCAAGACAATAGACCTAGCCGTAGCTCTGGAAGCCCGTTTTGGACACGGCCTTAGTTTTGTTTTCAGCCTCTAGCTTTTCATTCATCACTATTCAGGTTTAAAATACCCTCCTGTTCACCAGATGGCCATTTTGAAATTTTCGAACACGGCCAAAGGTTGCCTAGGATTCTGTGAATGAGACAGAGCAGGATGGTATGAGTCTATAGCCTGCATTCATGGCTCTGCCTCCCGTAAGTGTGGTATCAGCGCGTAGACAATCAGCAATTCTGTGCTGACGAGATCCTATCTTATGTCTAGGGTGGTTTGGCATTCGGAAAGACTTCTGCACGTTTCTGCTGACGGCCTGTCCTTTCCTGCGGGAGTACGGCAACATCTCTTTCCAGATGGACAGCGCCGATAGCGCGACACCGCCGGAGGAGCAGGACATCAACCGAGAGATGTACACCACGTCAATACGGGCCGTCATGGACCACTCCACCAAACTCATCTTGCCCGTGGTCACCATCGAGATGCCCGACTGATCGGTCGTGCTCAGATCAATCTTGATGCCGAGTTCAGAGACTAAGAATAGACTCCCTTGGCGTCTTGCATCATTTTGGGAGCCAGAACATGTCGTCGGTTCAGCATCAGGTCCACGTGTGTGTTCCGGCTTTAGGCGAGCATGCTGCGTCAAGGCAAGGTGCACGATATGGGTATGCAACAAGTGTATGACTGGAACGCTTGGTAACGAACCAATGACTCATTAATGCCGTCGCTGCAAGGGATTGTTGATAACACACCGATTCCACAGAACTTCAATAAATAACAGCCCCCAGTGAAAATTTGCACAAAGTATCGCTGGACATTTGGCTTTCTGTCGAGTGAGGAACCGACTGACCAATGCCGTACACTGTACATTGTACAAAGGTAGCCGACTGCAAGAAACCCCGATTGTGCCATTTCCACAACTGCAGTGGCAGTTGAATTGGAACGCTGTTTGACATCATGAACAAGTGCAGTACCACACAAGGCCAATGTGGATATCCTCGTTGTCATGTTCCAAACTGAAACAGCTTCCAAAATCATGGCGTCTGAACAAGTCGATGTCACTACCGCCAATAACATCTTTATAACAATCATGTCTATAGACTGACGTCTCGGATAGTGAAGCAAACAAATTGCTAACATTGCCTACTCACTGATGAATCATGGTCATCACTAAAATTGTCTCTGGAAGGTAAAAAAGACAAGTAGGCATCGCTTCAGAATTGCAGAAAATAGATGGCTTCCCAAGAGAAGATTCACAAAACAGTAATAATTCATTTCTCAAAATATGAACAGCAATTTAATGTAATCACTATCATTAAGTGCATAGGTTAACTTGCAAAAGGAAGGGAATACATATACATGATGCAATGTACATTGTGAATTTGCAGAGTCTTTTTTTGGCAAATAAGTTTTAAGAGCAAAACTCAAATTTATGAAACTCACTGATTCAAGAAGTTGAAGCACTTCAGGTTGGGGCAGCAAGTAGGTTTTTTCTGGGATTTGTACTCTCCTGATATCCATCACTACCAACTTGTGTAAATTTACTGGTTTCGTTTCATTTGTAATGTAAAATTGGCTTCTCAGTGTTGAACATTATTCATGTTAATTTATTATAATTTACCCCTGTAGGCTGTACTTTGCCATATGCATTGATAAATACCAGTACAAAGGGTTAAAGGTAATATCATACTCTGGATTTTGTCAAAGAAATAAAGATCCATGGGCAAAAATATCTAGAAAGGACTCAACAGTCATCTGTGAAATTACCTGTTCATACGGTGCCCACTTTTTGAGAAAACAGTGAAAAACGCTCACGGAATTTTCTTAATCTTTTCTCCTTTATTTTTTATCTTTAAATATTTTTGGTCGTTGCTTGTACTAATTTCTTGATATAAATATACCATTTCAGGTGGAAAACTTTTAAAGGTATGTTTCTACCAGCACCATCTTTATACCCTGTAATTTATAGGTAAATCTGTGAACATTTCTGTTTAGGTTTCCTACCAAAGTATGATACTACCTTTAAGTCAGAGGGCTGACAGCTGATATTTGTACTTTGTGAAGCACAGACATTTTGCCGTAGTTGAACATCTATTTCATGTTTTGGAAATTTAAATTGTGACCTGAGTGAAAGTGAAACTTGAAATTAGAATGATCGGTCTCGCTGCTTGAAACTTAATTATACAGAATCTTGTGTATAAAATCTTACCCATGTGCATACCTAATGTCAGAGCAATACTTATAAAGGAATATCAATGTATGAACACAATGTTTACCATGTCTGTACCATGTTTAGTAATTGAGTGGTACATTGGCTTTGTTAACAGACTAACTAAACTGAAGGCAGGGCTACATGGTGAAGTCCTAACCAATGTGTTTACTGACTGGCAAAAATGAGTAATAGCAATCTATTTATATTTATAGATACCTGTACTAATAATTTAACTCTTATGGCTTATAAAGCTGTGAATTGAAAATATAATTTGTCTCTGCACTCCACATTGTGCAAGGTTATGCACACTTTGTCAGTCAGTCATGTGGACACCCCCATGATCAGACAAAGAGGGTTTACGAAACGGAGGCTCAGGCTCCAGCTCCATTTCGTGAATCCATTCTTTAAAAAAAATGGGTATCAAAATAGAAGCTTTTGGCTGTGGTTCGGAAGTAGATTCTCTGGTTTGAAAGGCAAAACAGCTTCAGCTTCAATGAGAAATCACAACCTATATTTTCAGCATATGGATGACAGAACTGGAGCCTGAGCCTAAGCCGCCGTTTCGTAAACCTTAAAAACCCTGGTGCATAAATGGCCATTTAAAGGTATAATACATGAATGGTAAAGGTCACAGAACAGCCCTCACACATTTTTAATCATGTACATAAAATAACACACCTGTGAAAATTTGAGGTCAATCAGACATCTGGGTCACGAGAAAGTAGCGAAAAATCAACTCAATTGTTTTTATAAAAATGTTATCTTACCCCGAGATCAAAACTGTTTTTGGTCTTTGTTTTACTAATTTCTGGATAAATACACCATTTTAGGCAGAAATATTTTAACAGTATGTTTCTATCAGCACCATCTTCGTACCCTGAAAGTCATACCTAAATCTGTGAACATTTCTATTTTGGTTTGGTACCAATCCTGTACTGTACCTTTAAAACCAAATTCATGAGAACTTTCGACCAATCAGAATGGTCAAATAGTGCAAGGTATTTATGAATAATGTATGAAGTCGTTTCAAAGGACGTTTCAAACTGAATAATTATGTACAGTTGGGTTACAGACCCCCTTTTTTGTAAATCGTCATAAATTTCCATAATGTATTAAACCAAAGAGTTGTCTAAAAAAAAACAAATATCTTGGATGTTGACAAAATCATTTTGTTTAATAGTGCATTAGTCTAGAGCAGGGAAATTTTGTTTTAGTATTTTGATATTTTGGGTTTTTACTTGCTTGGTTGATATTTTGAATTTACAGTGAAAACTCATAAATCTGTCATTTAATGAATGTTTGTGTGAACTTTACAAGTATGTTGAGTAATTGACAGCTTGCTAAGGTTCAAATCTTTGGCAGACTGTGCAAATCACTATTTACCAAACTTAGTGAACTAATCTTTATGAACTCGTGCAGAGCATTGTTTGGTCTGAAAGGGGTATGTGTTGTATCAGTGCTATTCAGTACCACAGTCTTTCACAATCAGTAAGTTAAGTTGGAACTTTAAGCAGGAAGTAAACTTGATAAATCAGTCTATTGGGTACAAAGGTCATTTTGTGCACTGGTATATTATGTGCATGTGACATGTGCATATTTGTACATACTGACTATAGTTGTGTGCTGTCTTGTGTACAAGTTCACGTGATATTTAGGAGGCTTTGATTCGGTTAATGGTATTGTAAAAAATACCACCAATAGTCACGTTTTGCACATCTTCATGATGACTGGGAGGCTGACAGTTAGCCTTTTTACGGCGATTGTCATCTTTGCCTCTTGCCACGGTCTCGTTGCTGCCATTGAAAAGTGCACTAAAGTGGACGACTGCTCCTGCAAAGTTGAAACCTCAAAAGGCGAAGAGGAGATTAACATCCGATCCATAGGCTATGATGATCAGAACAAGGCCCCAAGGTAAGATGGTCAAACTTTTAACATTTACTGGTTGCCATCTTGGGAATGTCATCTTCTATCAGTCTTGTCAGTTTATGCATGCAGAAGGCATGAAGCCAATAATACAAGTTTCTAACTTGATGTTGAGAAGCACTCTTATCTAGTAACATTACGCTTCATGTCGACTCACACACACTCACCTCACAATTCATAAGGCTGTTATATTGAGATATTTTAGAATCGATTCAGACCGTGACACAGTATTTTAAACAGCAGTATTTGAGTGGTTTCATGGCTTCTGACTGCAAGATGAACAAAGATAATTCACTATTAGGGACACCACCAACATAGGGTTGGGTAGCTCAGTTGGCAAGAGCGCTGAGTATGGTATTCCGGAGGTCGCTGGTTCGAATCTTGCTCCAGCCAATTTTTCTTTGTTCACTTTTCAATAAGCTAAAATGAAAACAGGATGAACAACCAAATTTCCATGTGTTGTGTATCTGTCACTTGTGATTGTTCTTTGGCCATTGTTCACTGACTATTTATCAAATTTGAATTTTTAATGGTGGTTTGTTTTATTGAGCAAGACATTTTGTGTTAAGCATTTTTTTGTGCTTAACAGCTCCATGAAATTGGTCATTGCTGATGTAGGTTTTCATCCCTCATCTCTGAAAAACTAGACTTATTCAATCTTGTCCTTCTCTCGGATGGATTTTATTTATTTATTCATCTATTTTGCAGGTTTCCATTTAAAAAGTACTCCACTAGTAGCCCGTGGGAGTACGCCTACAATCCCTGCTATACATTTTCATACGGTTCAAGTTCCTCTGATTGCAAAGATGTTGTAGTAAGTAGGCCTACACATTACATGTTACTTTTTGTTTAGCGTACAGTGGAATGCCACAATTATGAACACCATATACCGAACATTTGGCTATACCGAACATCATCCTTGGCTCCCAAATTTTTCATATACTGTTCAATATATAGGCATGCTGAATATTCTTCACAACCACTATAGTGAACAATTTCTGTGCATCCGGGCATCGTTATAGTGACGTTCCACACTGACATTTTACAATAATTTGGAAGTAGGAGGGCCTGACGTGTTTCGATCCTAGCAGGATCAAGATAGGCTCTCCTAACTCCAAGCATTTTATAAATTTCAGGTCATCATTTTATCTGATGAGCAGTTTGCAACAGTGAATTACTTGTATTGGTTTTACAATATTGTTTTCATTGATTGTTTTATTGTCTTCATTGTATTTGTATACACACCAAAGACAAACAAATTGATTAAATTTGAACTTAAAGGTCCAACATCACGTACTGTTCTCAAATCCAACTCTGCAAGAGCAGCTTCTAATCTTCCTGGAACTGCCTCGCTCTGGTATAACCCAATCTTCCTGTTTTCTGGTTATTCCCTGTCTAAATTTAAAACTGTTCACAGATTTCTCTCGTCTAGGTCTTAGTGTGTATTCTTATTTTTTTACCGTCACCTCTTCGGGCCCTAAGATGGGTGATTCACAACCCCTCAATTACATCAAGGTCATGTGTACTTTCCTTTTTAACACCTAAAGGCTTGTCAGAGATCAACAGATGAGAATTTTGGTCTTGGAGACGTCACAGCAACCTGGGCGGACGACGGCACCCAATATTACGTTGAATACTCTCACAAGTCTAAGGTTAAACCAGTGGATACAATTAGGTATTTATCCCTGCTGGCAGATTTTTATTCAGTTTGAGCCCATGCAATTTGTATAAGCGTTGGAAATGTAGGTCAGATGTGGTGAAATTACACCTATAGGCCTTTTCACGCTGTCCAAAATCTCGGGGTTGGAACCGGATTGAATCCTGAGATTTGTTTCAACCCTTTTCACATTTGAAAAGTTTCAACCCCGAGCCGACCTGGGTAGGACAGCCTAACCCGATCGAAATCAACCATGGTAGGGACATGGATTGAAAATCTCAACCCGGTTCCAAACTTCATTTTTCCACGTGATCCGTGTCCCATGAGCCGGTTCATCAAAAACGTAGTGTGAACGGCTTGGTGCCCTTGACTTTGTGGCCCTGGCCATGCCTTGGTGCACGTGGCCATTGCCTTGGTGCCCCTGTTCATTGCCTTGGTGCCCCTGGTCATTGCCTTGGTGTCCCTTGCCATTGCCCATGGTGGCCCTGGTCATTGCCTTGGTGCCCTGGTCATTGCCTTGATGCCCTTGGTCATTGCCTTTGTGGCCCTGGCCATGTCTTGGTGCACCTGGTCATTGCCTTGGTGCCCCTGGCCATGCCTTGGTGTTCCTGGTCATTGTCTTGGTGCTCCTGGTCATTGCCTTGGTGCCCATCATGGTCATTGCCTTTGTGGCCCTGGCCATGCCTTGGTGCTCCTGGTCATTGCCTTGGTGCTCCTGGTCATTGCCTTGGTGCCCTTGGTCATTGCCTTTTTAGTTTGTGGCCCTGGCCATGCCTTGCATGGTGCACCTGGTCATTGCCTTGGTGCCCCTGGCCATGCCTTGGTGTACCTGGTCATTGCCTTGGTGCCCATGGTCATTGCCTTGGTGTCCCTGGTCATTGCCTTGGTGTCCCTGGTCATTGCCTTGGTGTCCCTGGTCATTGCCTTGGTGCCCAAGGTAATTGCCTTGGTGCCTCAGGCCTTTGTCTTGGTGCCCCTTGCCATGCCTTGGTGTACCTGGTCATTGCCTTGGTGCCCTTGGTCATTGCCTTTTTAGTTTGTGACCCTGGCCATGCCTTGGTGCACCTGGTCATTGCCTTGGTGCCCATGGTAATTGCCTTGGTGCTTCAGGCCTTTGTCTTGGTGTTCTTGGGCATTACCAAGGTGCCTCTTGCCCCTTGCACTTGTGTGTTCCTGTAACCTTTCAGCTTCTCTGAAATAAGAAGTAATTGGCCCATCTAGACCCAAATCAAAGACCCGTTGAATATTCAACACTTCTGCCAATAATCACACTTTATTCACTGCATTATTCTAAATCTCTTCAGGACCACCCGGGTGTATTTGGCGTGTGACAAAACTGCAAAAGAACCAACATTAGACTTTGATGGGGAAAGCAGCACTTTATTCGTAAGTTTCGGCTTCTTTCTCCGAGGTCATTGTGCTTCTAGTAGGCCTGGGGCTGATTTCACTAATGCTTTGCGATCATCGCTAAATCCAAAAATCCATCGCTAAACGGAAAATTTTTTGTTTAGTGATAGATTTGGGCTTTATAGCGATGATCGCAAAGTGTTTTACGATTGATCATAACTCAAGTTACGAAGGATAACTCATCATATCGTACGTAGGGCTTCTACGATAGATCATTACAATGAATTTGGTGAAGTCGATTCTTGATGTCATAATTTTACTCGTTTCAAATAACCACAAGGGAAACTGAGTGGATTCATTTTAATAAAATACTTGAAACCATGAAACCACTCACATATTATTATTATTTTTTTTGGGGGGGGGGTAGTTACTATGTTTTCCCCAGGCTGTTGGGAGGATCTGCGGTTGAAGAAGTGTCCTTTTTGCAGAGGTTTTTTTTATTTGGATGAACATATTGTTTTCTTTTTACTGTTCTCTTTATTTTGTATTCAGAACTTCAAATTAACCTCCGAGTGTGCTTGCCCTGGTACATGCAAGTCACCTGGGTTGAGTGGTGGCTCTGTGTTATGTATAATGTAAGTATATACAGTATGGCCTATATGAGTATATGTCTCTATTGCACTGTTGGACTGCTGCCAAAAGTGCAATAGTTGGACTGGGCACTGTTGGACTGCTGCCAAAAGTGCAATAGTTGGACTTCTGCTGCTTGCTGCCTTGCACTCATGTTAATATGATTTTTGTGTTTGTGTTAAAACTGGTGACCGTCCGTATTTGGCATTTTGTTTAGGTCACTATCTCACTCTTGGACTGCTGCCAACTGTGCAATACGTATCCTGGCCTCCATTTCACAAAGACATGCAATTGATGTTTTATGTATTGAGGTTGTCAATAGTAACTGTTACTAGGGTGACCACCGTGCTGGCTTTTTCTATTGCAGATTCTCCGTGCTGGTCATCGTCTATTTAGTCGGGGGCATGATCTTCATGAAGTTTGTCCGCCATGCTGAGGGACTAAGCGTCATACCAAATTTTGAAATGTGGGCCGGCGTACCTGGTAATATAAGGGTAAGACTGAAAATATAAGTGCGTGCATTTGGTTGTTTCCCTTCATTAGTTGTGAGTGGCCGGCAAAGATATTTAAGCTGAAATACAGATGGTAACGTTCTTTTAAAGGTATAATACATAATTTAACAGTCACAGAACAGCACTCACACTTTGTCTAATCCAGCATGTACATAAAATAGTAAACCTGTGAAAATTTGATCTCAATCTGATATCTGAGCCACGAGAAAATAGCAAAAACCTGACTCAATTTGTCTTTTAAAACATACAGAATGGTTTTGATCTTACACCGAGATCAAAATTGTGTTCGGTCTTTGTTTGACTAATTTATGGATAAATACACTGTACACCATTTCACTCGGGAGGAAATATATTAACGGTATGTTTCTACCAGCACTATCTTCATATCCTGAAAGTTATACGTAAATCTGTGAACATTTCTGTTTGGGTATGTTACCAATCCTGTACTGTACCTTTAAGACCAAATTCATGAGAACTTTCGACCAATCAGAATGGTCAAATAGTGCAAGGTATTTATGAATAATGTATGAAGTCGTTTCAAAGGACTTCATTCAAAACTGAATAATTATGTACAGTTGTGTTACAGACCCCTTTTTGTAAAATCATCATAAATTTCCATAATGTATTTTTAACAGTATGTTTCTATCAGCACCATCTTCATACCCTGAAAGTTATAGGTAAATCTGTGAACATTTCTGTTCGGGTATGTTACCAATCCTGTACCGTACCTTTAAGATGTCCAATTTCGTTTGTGTTCACGTTATCACAGGATGGCTTTGTGTTCTTCTTCAACTGTGGAAGATCAGCGGGCTATGAACAGACGGAATAGTGCAGGATTGACAGCTCTCAGAGCACTTACAGCATTGTTGGTGGCGTAGGATATTGAAGCACTTTGATTTGCCCAGAAGATATTGTCTTCAGTATGCTAGCTGTTGGCCTTTACCAGGGGGTGAGTTCCACTTGAGCGAACATACGCGAACATGTTCGCGCTATGCTTGGATTTTTAAGTTGAACGCACAAACACATGTTGCGTACTGCGTCCATCTTTCATTCAATGTAGTTAGCCAATTTAATCAATTTGTTTGGCGAAAGTTGTGTTAGTGTTTGGCAAACTGCGCATTTCGCTTTGAACACAGTGGTGCACATAGTGCACTGTCCACATAGTTTGCTAGAGTGGAACGCACCCCTGGCAACCTTTATGGAGGATGGTGAGTTGACCTACAAGGGAAGAACTAACGCGCACAGTGGTATTCTTTTAATGCAAAATTAGAACTGTGCTAGCTGCCATCTTGGAACTTGTAAAACCAAACAAATGGGGCCTGTTTGTTTCATGCAAAGGATCCGATATTTTGGGATCCTTCTCCTATGCAGGGTACGCTAAAATGGGATCCGGATCCGCAGGATTCGTCCGAAACAAACAGGCTCATGGTGTATTTGGACCAGTACATTTTTCCATAAAAGCTGAAAGAGTTAGGACTGGAAATATGGCATAATGTTGTTCTTTAGAAGCACCAGCACTTGGCCTTATTGGTAACTTCGACAATGAGCATGAGGTGCATTTGAACATTGGTTGAAGTTATAGTCACAAATCAAACTTGCCGTACATTCATTGATTAATGTACATAAATCAGATGTTTAATTTTAAAAATATTTTTAAAGCAATTTTGCACATGCCATTTGTTTGTAATCAGTTCTACCCATTAATTATATTGTGTTTTATTTTCTAAATTGTACAGCTTTTGTAATTGATTTCTTAATTGATTTTAATTGACATCATAAGAAATATTTAGCTGATGTATTGAGTGAAACAAATTGTAAAAGTGCATATCATTTGGTATACAAATCTGTAAAATGATATCTGAAATATATTTTTTAAGCTAATTTTTAAACCAATAAACAAATAAGGCAATAATGGACAGCTGGTGCAGTGTATGATAAAATTTTAAACAAAGAAAAGAACTAATTACTAAGTATGATTATGGTTTTATAAGTTATGATTAACATTGAAATTACATTTAAAATTGAGAAAAGACATATTGCATTTAACGTGAAATCATTGTGAAAGGTATACAGTGTATAGGGCCTATATTTGATATTTTTTGTTCAAAGTGATCATTGTGTCTTTTTTTTCGTTCAGACTTTGAGAAAAAGCTGGAGAATTTTTCTTGGTGGCTTTTGTTCAGTAAGCAAATTTTGTCTATCTACAAAAAAAAGTAAAATATTTCTGCTTAATAGCAAAAGATTTCTCAAACAGAGCCAAATACGTACTCCTTTTTCAGTGGACATGCAGGAATTAAAAGACTGAGTGGAACTGCTTTATGGACATGCTGTGTTTTATCTGTATGCCCTTTGATTAATATCTTTTGGTTTAGAATGTTGACACGCTTGAAGGTTGCAGATGAATACACAGTGAATCTGAAATAAGCTGTGGACTTTGTAAATAATTATTCCCTTGATCAAAGTGCATAAAGTCCATTGTCGTGCAGTTGTAAACCTGTGAAGTTTAATATCAAATCTTTGACTTCATCACATGACATTGGAGTGCAGTAAACTACACAGGGCCATGAATTTTGCCTACACTGAATTCATTTGTTTGTGAGGATTGGAGTAATTTTGGTTAATTATGGATTGTTCTAGAGCTCAAATGATCTTGAGCGTTCTAGCATTAGGTTTGTGTTTGATTGGTGTGTGTCATGCGGCCTTGCCAACTTGTGAAAAGATCAACGACTGTTCGTGTAGGACACCAGACGGTAAAGAAATTAACATTAGATCATTGGGTAATCAGGACGGCAAAACTCCAAGGTATGGTGATGTTTTTTCTTCATATTGGGTTGTTTGTTTGTTTGTTTGTTTGTTGGGCTTGTTTGTTAGTTTGTTAATTGGGGAGTTGAGGATCTTACGGTCTAGTGCTATTTGGGTTGATTGGTTTGTTTGTTGGTCTTTTGCTGTTTGGATCGGTGCTTTTGGTATTGCAGATCAGGTGATTGATCATTAATTATTAGGCTGTGGGACAGTGAACTGATTTTCTGATGTTATTTTCAGGTTTGGTTATGAGATGGCCAGTGATGGCTATTTGTATGCCTACAATCCGTGCTACACATTCACCGATACAGAATTGTGTACAGATGTTGTAGTGAGTATATAATTACTAGTATTCGATTGTTATCTAGACACGTACTAACTGCCAAACATTTGGCAAAGATTTGTTAGAAGGGCCAGGATTATTGTGTTCTTGTGGAATCTACTTTACATCAATGGAAGTTAAAATGCATAATACCTATCTTGTACATTTGGTAGAGTTAAGAGTTGCTTGAGGGAGTGTGAAGAGTTCAAATTCCTGTGAATATGTCTGACCTTGTGTCCTTATGGAAGCTGCCCGGCCTGCACAATGGCCATACATAAGCTTGGCCATAGAGCAGATACTTTTGCATGCATGAGCAGTTGTGGTGTTTGTTACCATAGGTTGATTGAGCTGTGTGTGTTCCGGGCCCTTTAAAGTCTGGACGCTGGAAATTAATTCTGCCACTCCATCTTTAACATCATGCCGTGTTACTTATTTTTCCTCCCCCTCTGAAAGGCATGCCAAAAATCGGTCGATGGCAGTCAACAGTATCCCATTGGGGATGTCACAGCGACATGGAACAGCGATGATAATGACTATTATACCATCCAGTACACTAGTGTTGATATATATATTACAACAAGGTAAAAATACACATTCAAGATTCCCCGGAGAATAACAAGTATCTAGGGACCTTTTCTCAAAGCTCTGCTGAGGCTCTGGCTTCATCTCTGTCATAATCCATATACTGAATAGGTCGTGCATGGTTTTTTATTGAAGCTGAAGCTCTGTTGTCTTGTTCAATCCAGAGAATCTACTGCTGAACCGCAGCCAAAAGTTTCTATTTTGATAATACGCTTTATTTTAGAATGGATTCACGAAATGAAGCCGGAGCTGCAGCTGCAGCCGCAGAGCCGAGCTTTGAGAAAGGTCCCAGGTTCATATATAAGAACCTTTGTTACAACAGAAATTGGGGTATAATACAAGCAATCCCAAGCATGCTTTGTATTTCAGCACAAAATAGACACTTCCTCATTTTTTGTTTAGCAAGTGGACATGTGTGTAGGCCTCCTATGACTATTTAGCTTAACATACTGCATTTTTTTCGTTTTTTTTTCAATCAGAACATCAGTTGTGAGCTTGGTGTGCGATGCTAGTTTGGACAAGCCTAGATTAGACCGAGTTGGGACCATATTTCCGAACTCATTTGTGAGTGTACCCTCTTGTTTATTCATTAATGTTTTACCTTGTCATATCGCACCGCATTGACCAAGAGACAGAGGCACACATCATACTGTCTGCATGGCCCTTCTCTGTGTACCACTAATAAAGAGCCTTTTGGTTTTAATTTATCCCGTTTATTGCTGTATGCTCAGGTTAATGTCTGTAATTAGCTATCTTTTCATGATTGCCATGGAAACAAGTTACTATTGCAATTATGCCAGGGCTTATAATGGTTCCCATTACTTCAATTCAACATTTAATTAGTTGTTCAGTAAACAACTAATAGCAAGTATCAAAATGACAAAAGTTATGGAAATTATAATTTAAAGGGATTGCATACGTTTGGTAATTTGAGCCTATTGTTTGTTTCAAACCAATATAATTGTATATATATACCATAAAACTAACCTGTGAAAGTTTCAATTCAAAAGGTGGTAGCGTTTGTGAGATTTTGGCGACAAACTAGAGCGGTTATTTCACGCCAGATAACAGTTAGTCAATAGCTGAGAAGCGTTACGGCCATAACGCTTCTCAGATTCATAATTTTTGGAGATAAAAAGTGACATATTTTTCCATAACCGCGGTACTTCGAATTGAACGTTTCTCAATATGCATTATACTATCCAAAGCAGCTGTACTTCTCACCAAGTAAGTTTTTATTGCCATAAATTTTCAGAGTCATTACCAAACGTATGCAATGCCTTTAAAAAAAATGTCGGTCTAAAGTAATATATTGTCTAAATTTGTCCCAAACTCTCATTATGTAATGTCTGTTAGAATCGTCATTGTGTATTATTCTTGTTGTAATGTGTTAATTGTCTGATGATGCCTCATTCTTGTTTTGTTGTTCTTCTTCAAATGTCCTAGTTCTTTGCACTAAACTCAGTGTGTGCTTGTCCTGGGTTGTGCGATGATGGAGGCCCAATTGCAATTGGTGGCATCAGCCCTGGTAGTGTGCTGTGTATCATGTAAGTTCAAGTATGAGTGACTCGATTCATACATTGCAGTGAACCTAAAACTTAGCCTAAATCCTGCCAAATTTCTTAAACTTTCACTAGCCACCATCATGATATAAAATGAAACATTAAACAAGTAATGAATGACTGCAAACTGCTCATCAACCAAAATAATGACTTGATCAAATTGGAGTTAAGAAGGCTTGATATGTTTCAATCCTAGCAGGATTTTTAGCCTTTTGAGACCGGATTCTGCTAGGATAAAAATGTCAGGCCCTTCTAACTCCAAGCAAAATGAAAAACTATAATTATTTAATTGAACTGTACAAATTAGCTTCACATTCAGTTCCTACCCCAAATCTCACAGTATATTATTTATTGAAAAGTGAACAAAGAAAAATTTACTGGAGCTTTGTTCGCTTTTCAATGACTTTAAATTCAGTCAGTTTCTCTTGTTCCCTTTTCAGTCAGTTATTTGATGATTATAGTATATTATTCATGTATGATTTCAGAGTTTCAGTGCTGATAATCGTATATGCAGTCGGTGGTTTGCTCTTCATGAAGGTTGTCCGCAAAGCCCAAGGGAAAGAGGTCATACCCAACTATGAAATGTGGAGGAGTCTTTACGGCTATACCAGGGTAATTAGACTCTTGAAAAGTTGAAGTAGGAATTTTTTGCTCCACTGAGCTATTCAACTGACTGTAACAAAGAGGCAGTACAATTTCTGCTGCCTGCACTCGATCAAAACGACCCGACGTGCGCCCAAGAGAATCTGATTGGCTAAAAGTTTCCTGGCATCATTTGCATGCCCTTGACCTTGAAATTTTGCATAATTATCCCTGATTAGAATAATACAATTCTTCCAAGCAGTACAAATTATGCCTCAGCGCTGTACACACAAATAATGGCAAAGTTGCAGAGCGAGGAAGTTACTAGAATTGACCCATGGTGCACAAAGACGGCTGAGCAGCGTGCGTGGGAGTAAAGAAGGGTTCGCTGAGTATAAGGTCTTTTACCCCGTAGAGGGGAAAAGGAATTAGACAAAACATGTGTACAATTGAGCAAGATCTGGCTAGGACCATCAGTTTATCAGGGATGATATCCCACAGTCATGTAGAATCTTTGGAGAATCCTGAGAAACTCCTGGAAAATTTACCTATTACTTACAGGGTATACAGATGGTGATGGTAGAAACATACCATTAAAATTTGTCTGCCTGAAATACTGTATTTATCCGGAAAAGTGTAAAACCATTTGACAACAATTTTATGGGACTGAGAATTTCACAGACGACTGTTACTTTATCTTCCTTGATATTTCTGTCCATGAATCTGCATTTCTGTGACAAAAAACATAATATAATATTTCCTTTAATGTATTCTCTCAATTTTTTTTTTTCATTACAGGATGGCTTCATATTTGTCTTCAGTTGTGGCAAGAAGTCTGAGTATATCAGCATGAAGTAGCTATTCAAGTCTTTGTGTTAAATTAATGTCAGGAGACCAAGCATAGCTAGTTGATGGAGCCATGGGTTGGTTGGAGTTCTTCGGGTGTGCTTTGTTGAACAGCAAAATCAACAAATTGAGCAATTGAACTTTTTGTCCGTTAGTTCGGTCAAGGGACCTTCTTCCCCCATGGTTTGGTATTGGCATTTGGTTTCGACGGCATGAGGATGCACCACTACTTGCCTTCATAGATTAAGAACCAAACAGTGTACTAATGATTAACCTTAGGGGTCTGTTTCCCCATCAGAGACTCACTGCAAACCGGTACTTTTTCCCGTACTTATGTCAAATTTTGGGGTGAAAATAGATTTGAAATTGTAACCAATAATTGTAATCAATAACACAGTTTATCTATTGAAGATGAAATCATTTATACTCAGTGACACACTGGTTGGAGTATTAATGTATCACTCAGTTGACTGGTTACAAGTCTATGCTTGAAGGATAGATACCCCAGCTAAAAATAGATCAAATGTTGGAAAGTTCTAGAGCAGATCAGGCATTACCATATAAGGTAATCCTTGGTAATCCTTGGGTTATGCAAATGAGATGGAGATATATGCAAATAATAGCAAGCCCCCTATCCAATCAGGAAAAAGGTGGAAAAACTTGCAACCAATGAGAGAGCTTGCTGTATCCAGGGATGCTGGGGTGCTTGTGCGTTTCAGAATATTGCTTCACTTTGTCAGCCTTTTATTAATAAATTTGTGCAAAATAATAAGTTCATTTCCTTATAGCATTGACTTGACTTTTTTGAAACTTGGTTTTCTTTTTAAAGCTATTGTGTTAAATACACTATCTTTTTTGAGGCTGCCTTTGTGGACATTGTTGCCTTTTACCTACAATATGGTCTGATATTCGGATGTAATTATGAGAGTTAATGGTAATGATTTTGGAGTTTTTTCTTGTGAATAAGTTTAATTGTTTCCTGAAGGCAATAAAGGGAGTTGAATGACTCCACAGGAACGAAAAAATAAAAATAAAATAAAATTAGATAATAACATTGAATAACAATATGAGATAAGCCTAAATAGGATATTTGGGTGACAGGTTTAGTTGAGCATCTGAAAGTGAACATTTGGGCGACTTTGAGAATTATGCCTGCTCTGCAAAGCACACACAACACCAATATGTCTAAAAAGCTAATATCTATAAGAAAAAGCTTTTTACAAAAGATCAACCAAGCCAAACAATCGACAAACAAATCACTACAAACTTATTGACCTTTAGTCAGTTAAGGTAATCTCAATTTCAAAGTTCAGTCCCAATTTAACCTGCCATCATCACATGACATTGGAGGAGTGCAGTAAATATTGTACACACTGGGCCATATGGTTTTCCTTCTAACACTGCATGAGTTTGTCTTGTGAATCCATTGAGTTTGGATCATGGAATGTTGCACCAAATCTTTACAGATGCTTCTACATTTGATATTAATTAGTTTATGTCTGGTACTTGGGGAGGCAGCCTTGCCAACTTGTAGCAAAATCGATGACTGTTCGTGTAGGACCCCTGATGGCAAAAGTATAGTCATTTCATCACTTGGCAACAAGGGTGGCACATCTCCAAGGTATTGTACCGTAATTCCTGTTTGTGCGATTTGTGCCGCTGGTAATTGTCTGTCAGTTGTTACTTAAAGGCATAATATATGATTGGCAAAGGTTACAGAATAGCACTCACACTTTGTCTGATCTACCATGTGCATGAAATGATAAACATTTGAAATTTTGAGCTCAATCGGACATCACAAGAAAATAGTGAAAACCCACTAAATTTTTCTTAAAAAAAAAACAAGAATGGTTTTGATCTAACCCTGAGATCAACTTGCTGTTTTTGGTCTTTGTTTCATTAATTTCTGGATAAATACACCATTTCAGGTGGAAATATTTTAACAGCTAAATTTCTACCAGCACCATCTTCGTGCCCTGAAAGTTATATGTCTGAGAATATTTCTGTTCAGGTTATGTTACCAATCATGTACTGTATCTTTAATTGAGTGTTGAATGTTCCTGTATTTACCCAACACATTATTCCATGTGACTTTCTTTTTGAACGGAATTGATTGTCATATTCAGATTTGATTATGAGCTGGCTGGAGATGGCTGGATGTATGCCTACAATCCGTGCTACACATTCACCGATACAGCGTCATGTCAAGATGTCGTAGTAAGTAATTGCTATATAATTATTATTCCATGCACAGGCTATCCAAACCTGGGGCCAATTTCCTTGAGCTGCTTAAGCACCAAAATTTGCTTAAGCGCTTAGAGACATGTCTGATTGTGATTTGCGCTATATAAAAGTGGTTTATTATTATAAAGCACCAAAAACCTTGTAAATAAAAACAGTATGCCAGCCAAAACTCCTTGTGAATGTTATGCTCAGCAAACAATGGCCCAATCCAAGACCCATAACAATCTGCATGCATGCACCCTCTTGAATTAGTTTGTCAAAAATGTACAAGATGAGGTTGACTGATAATGGGAAAGTATTGCAGCAGTGGTGTTTTCTGTTTGAGCTCCCAATTACTGGGAAATTCGGCTAACATAATTTTAGTTTGTGCATCTTTTTTTTCTTACTTGTAGGCTTGTCAAAAATCCACTGATGGCAGTGACCGATACCCCATTGGTGATGGCACGGCAACATGGTGGGACGATGGTACCCACTATACTATCCAGTATTCTAGCTTCGGTTCAGATGGTGTATATCGGTAATTAACGGATGGTGTATGCATTGTTTCCTTGGTTACAGGAAGGACCCGGCGCGGTTCTAGAGCCAACATTTTTTGGTTTGGGGGCTAGAAGAGCCATTTTCTTTTTTTTTCTTTTTTTTTTTGGGGGGGGCTAGAAGACTCAATATTGTGGGTTCTTCTAACACTCGCTTCTGCTAGGGGGGCTAAAGCAACCCTAACACCCCCCCCCCCCCCGGTAGAACCTCGCCTGGGAAGGACCATTGAATTAGTTAACATTTCCTTGTATTTTTTTTTTTACTTCAGAACGTCAACAGTAACCCTGGTGTGCGATTCTAGCCAGGAGACCCCCACGTTAGATCGCATAGGTGTTAGTGGCGACACATATTTTGTGAGTGTTCGACTGTTCCTTGTGCTTCATCACATCCTCATTTTCAAACCCTTTGGCACTGCCAACTAAAAATGATCATGTGAAAATGCTCCTGAATCAAAAGAGTATTCAGTATCTTTTCTCAATGGAATATGAAATGACACTAATTATTGAGAAAGGGGGAAAAAGTGCAATGCTGGCAAATAAATAGCTAGAAAAAAGTCGGTTATAATTAGTCCCTAGTTGCCATCTAAAATCTAGATATTATAAATTAAAGCCAAGATTCAAACCATTCTAATTGCAAAAAACAAAGAGATATGGGCTAGATAATTCAGTTTGTAGTGGACTGAACACTACGGTATTCGGGAGCTGCTGACTGGTTCGAATCCTGCTCAAATAGAATATTTGTGTTCATCTTTCAATTAAAAAATAACCCAACAAAACCCCCCAAAATACCGACTTCTATTATGGTTTGACAATTCACCTTCTTTTTAAAAATCGTTTTCGTGTTCACAGGGCTTCACGCTTACATCAAAGTGTTGTTGTCCAGGAGTATGTGATGGATCATCCACACCAACTGCCAGTCCACCGTCCGGTGGGGGCATCAGCCCAGGAAGTGTTCTCTGTATCCTGTAAGTTTGACCAAGGATCCTAATCATTGCCTGCAGTCACAAAGAAACTGCAATATTTTAAACAAAAAAACTGTAAAGGCAAATTAAAGGCTCTGTGATAATTTTTGAAGAACCTGTCAATACAAAGGACCTGAAATAATGAAGGACTTGCAGCAACAAAAGATCTGTAACAACAAAAGGACCAGTATTAACAAAAGGATCAACAACAAAGGACCTGTCATAACAAAAATGACTTAAAAACAAAAGGACCTGATATAACAAAAGGACCTTTAGTAATTAACGAAGAATTTTTAAGGAATTTTAACAAAAATGGACCTGTATGCTGTACACATTGAATGAACAGTACATTAAAACATTTTTACATTGTGAATATTATTTATGATTTTTAACATTGTTTTAAAATGAATTCAATCATCTTTGCCATGTATTTTGCAGAGTATCTGTTCTGATTATTGTGTATGCTGTTGGCGGCTTACTGTTCATGAAGTACGTCCGCAACGCAGAGGGTAGAGAGATTATACCCAACTATGAAGCGTGGACCGGTCTTTTTGGCTATATCAGGGTAAGACAAACCATACCTGAGTTTTGGCATGCAGGGAACAAAAGCTTCAAACCAGTCATTTTATGATTTATATGATCAATTTGAACATGGCTTTCAGGTAAATTCTGCTCTGCTCCTCATGTTTTATTACGATAATTGTTTTATATTTTGAGCATTTAGATTATGTGCCTTTTTAAAAACATTTTTGCCTTGAAATTTTCTCTTAAAAAAAAAATAGCATTTCTCAAGTGCTTTTAATCTAACTTTTTTTTCCCATAAGTACAAGTAATAAACTGCTGTAAACTGCTCATCGGCCAAAATAATGACCTGAAATAAATAAAATGCTCGGAGTTAGGCTGTTAGCAGGGTTTGGCATTTCAATCCAAGCAGGATCTTTCTCAAAGGCCAAACAAAACCTCTGGGTAAATCCTGCTAGGACTGAAACATCAAAAACCCCTAGGCTCCTTACTCAAAGCATTTTTTCCCAAGGTATTCAGATTGACCACTTTTCTTACCTCATTTATTAAAAGAATCTCACACTTTCATGTTATGAGTATGGTTTTAGTTAGATGCTGTATCAAATTCCTGTTCAAATGTCCATTACTTGTTTATGAAAAGTTTCTTTTAAAATGATCTCCCTACTGACGTTTTTTCTCTCTCTCTCATAATCTTCTCACCACAGGATGGCTTCGTCTTTGTCTTCAGCTGTGGCAAGAAATCTGGATATGGCAGCATGTAATGAATTGTTTTTATAGTTCTGGTTTAAAAAAAAGAGATGCCGTCTGTGCTTTAGGCCAATCTTATGATGAATACAGATTCTCACTGTACTGTACTTTGTTTGGTGAATGTCAATTTATGATCATCTGTCACGATGTGAGTGGACCCATAGAAAGATGAAACTGGCAGAGGGCAGCAAAAGCTTGATCAATTAAATCAAATAGAGCCCAATGTCACCCCTCTGCTTACAGTAGGTGCTTACTGCAGAATTTGGCACTTGTGATCCTCATTTTTTGCTTTTACAAGGCTAGCGTCAAATTTATATGCTAGCCGAGCAATCAACAAATCCTAAGTTAGATACGCGAACCACACATGAACACAACTGCAAATTCCTCCCAAGTCCATAAATAAGGTAATTTTCTGCTTTCATCGCTTATGTTATTAAGGAGAAAACTTGTGCTTAATGACTAAATACATAGGCCACTGGTTATACATTAAATGTGACATGTACACACTTTTAATACACCGGAATTCTTTGGTTAAACTGTACAACACTGATTCTGCTATATCAGTATATGAAAAAGAGATTTTAATTGTTAAATAGCCAAAATTGTTAAAATCTGTTAAAAATGTTGTGCGCTTAACTCTGTAAAAATATATTAGAAGAAACAAAATCAGAAACACAATTATTAAATAAAATTATTGTTTTGTATATTTACTTGACTGTGGATTGTTCAAATACCTGGGAAGATAGCTTTGTACAGTGAACGATGGTTAATAAGATGTTAATGCAAACATTCTGCTTGAAACTTACGGAACATTTAAGGTCCCAATTCTTTGTTATCTATTGCTTTCATTGCTGATAATACAAGATTCCTGTTATACATGCAACAAGATAACTGGTTCGACTGTACTGAGTATTTACGATTGCTTAGTTGTTAGATGTTGCAAGGTTGTTTGTAGAAATTTTTTAGCCATGGGGGAATTGACAGCACCCCAGGGTGAAGCCATGGCAGGGGCACGGAGTTACATAGAAGTGCACCTATTGCAACAGGGGAACATCCATGTACGTAGCCGCACTCCAAGCCATTTGGAATCAAGACAGTGTACAAGATAATACACGTACTCGATATTTGACCATCAATAGGCTTAATACTGAGGGTTGCGGCCGTTGAGCTGCATAATGGACTTTTGCACTTAAACTTTAAAGTTGTAACCTTTACATAGCCATAGCCTTAATGAGTGTGGATATCCACATTGATTTTGCACTTAACAAGATGGACTAGATGGAAGGAAGCCACAACCATACACAGTTACAAACTCATTGAAATGAATTGAACTTTTAGCCTTCTTGTACCTATAAGTGACAGGTAGCTCGGGATTCTTTTTGGTACTTGATTTCCATCAGTTGAACAATGCCGGTCTACTCTCCATCTCGATCACAGTTAAACTCCAACTGCACAATTAAAATGCAATGGGGTCTCGGTCCACAGTGCCACCGTGCTGCAAAGCAGCTCCAGGTCACCTCACTTGAACATGCAGGGCTCCTTGGATCAAGACAGCCTTCGGGAGGTAGACAGACACCACATTCAGTAGATCCATTATCTCGAAAATATAATGCACGACGGATGCACTTTGTGGATTCACGGAGCAGACCTTCAAATTGGTCACAGATGCAAAGAAGACACGGACGCACACCACTCGCTGAAAACCAGACTGCATGTTAGTAGCACTTGGTAACACAACCACTGATGTTTTATAAAGAATCTTTCACAGAGTTTCAAGTATACACATTGTTATTTTGAAGGCTCTTCGTCAAGCAACTTGTAATCCTTTTTGACTTGGCGCTGGTACCTCCTCCCCATCCATGAAGTCCTCCTGCATAGTGGCGATAAATGAAAGAAGAAGGAATTAAAAGATCTGCCGAGTGGCTCTGAGAAAATGAGTCACAACTTGCAAAAGTGACATAATGACACTTGATTAATATTCAGAAGAAAAAAAATTGTTACGAGTTTGATAATCTTTCCTACCAGTACCACACAAGACGAGCTGTTTACCACACATTACCACAGTCTCCACAAGAGGACTGGATCATAAACCACACATTATTACACAAACTACACAGTGGTGTATTGTGGTATGCAGGAAACCATACTTATCGCAGGAAAAACAATGTGTGATAAACTGTGGTATCATACTGGTTTTAACCCTAAACCACATGCATACCGTACGCAGGTGGTTTAGGGTTAAAACAGTTTCAGTTCAATAGTATACAATGCATTTGTTATATGCTACCTGAAGCTATATGTTTAACCCAAATTTTTCACCAGTTGCAACATTTGTATGTATTCTGCGGACTGGATGACATCATACTCACCAAATCATAGATGACTTTGACGATGAGGGAACAGCTAGGGCAGGTCGCTACATCTTCTCCCTGGCTCAAATCCTCCTACAAAATGAATCGTTCAATAAAAAAAATAGAATGTTTCAGAAGTAAATTCAGACCCAAAATGGAAAAGAGAGACGTCAGTGTGACAATTTTTAGGTTGGACTTGTTTGAGAGAAATTGGGATTCAAGGCAGCATAACCACATTAACACAAGGGAAAGTTAATGCCAATGGCAAACCAGCTCGAAACCACTACCTCGCAGCGAAAGTCGGTAAGATTGTGACTATTGTTTTCTCCATTAAAATAGTTTTTAAAATTACAGACAAAATTGACTTTTGGTATTGGAAAACAACTTGATGTTGTATGTTGCAGATGCATACTGCAACTGGTCAATACAATATACACGCTTTGTAAGAAGGTGGAAAATCTTATCACTGTGAACTTGATGTTACCTTAGTGATCTCGAATCTGTCCCCGCATGGACACGGGTAGTGGTACGTCTCCGTCTCCTCGTCATATTCGAAATCTTCGATTTCGATTTCGTCGTGATATACTGTCATTTTGTCGTTAATTTCGTATGAATTAAGTAGCAACCACCTCAACACGTGTATGCATGTAAATTTGTAAATACCGAATGAGCATGTGCGGAAAGACTTTCCAGCATGTAGTTCGTGTTCACATTATTAAAACAAATCTTTGTTTAGTTAACACCCTTTTTTCAAAGAAACTATAAATTTTAATTTTTTTTCACAATTCATTTGCCTTTCTTAGATTACATAGAAAATTTGTGATGTATCAGAGCAAAACAATAGGAGTATGAACTGTAAGTTAAATTTTAATTTATAGTAAGAGATGCAATGTACACGGCTGTTTCGTGTTATATGCATGTGGACAGAAAACAGTTGTTTACACAGAACACGTGAAAGATGGCGGCCGACTTCAAGTGAGTGTTGGTGACTTTTTTTGAGCCAAATTTCTAAAGTTATTAATTTTCACAAGAAAATAATTATTTCACGAAATGTTTTAACGAACAATATATTCATTTTCTAACCACAGGACTGCCCAACCAGTTGAATACTACCGGAAGTTCTTAGTAAGTACAATGCAAAAGTTGCACTTGCACTTTGCAGTTTTTGCACAGTACTATACTACCTGTGCTGATCTGACGTGACTGAGTGTGCACTGCAGCCTGCGCATGCAGCACTCTTGTACATGTAGTTGAACTTGTACCAGTGCAGTGTACAGTAGGGCCACAGGTTTTGACATTCTGGGCTAACCAGTAACTGGCTGACCCTTAGCCATTAGCCACACACTGGTTCTGTCAATAGGTGTGTAGCAAAATCAGACCTAGTAATATCAGACAAACCTCACCACGATGTTTTGAAAAAAAATTCATTTAATTAAATTATATTACATTTACCAGTAATCCTTGGTCTATAGTAAAATAAGGGGCCTATGTTAAGTTTGTGACATGGTGACCTTGGGTCCATGTCACCATGATGACGGGCCAAGGGTTATGATCATTGCAACTAGTCAGCTGCATGAATTAGAATATTTGTGATGCTATATAAAACTCCTTTCTCTTCATATTAGAAAGAAGATATCCGACCTGATGGAAGGGAGCTTGGGGAAATCCGCCCTACCATCTTAAATGTTGGTGAGTCAGAAATCTGCCTTTGGCAGTGTTCATATATGACAGCATCACTTTACCTAGCTGTACCTACATTTTACCCATCTCAGTTCAGCTCAGCTCAGCAGATAAACCAGGGTTGTATGAAGTTAGCAGAGGCATGACCAAGAAAAGCAGCCGTTAACATGCTGGTTACTGTCCCACGAACTTCATCAGTTCATGATATCTCAGAAACCATTTTAGCCATCTGTTCGGGGGAAACAATACAGCTAGCACGACAATGGAAAGTAAAAAAGTTCCCCGCACAGAAGTGACTGCAGTTCTTCCTTTTCTTTTCCCGAGTCAGGTTCCGTTACGACAGCCGATGGATCTGCACTCGTGAAGCTTGGGAACACGACCTGCATCTGCGGCATCAAAGCGGTAAGAGAATTCTGTTTAATTTTGTTTGCAGGTGTTGCATGTAAACTTTTCAAATATTTTGGTTTTAGTCTCAGATGAAATTTCTATTAAATTTAATTTGTCTTCATTGAATAGCTTGCTATAGAAAGTTGCAAAGAGGAAAATTTGACATTTTTGAAGATGTAGTTAATTTTTGTCTTTAGTGGGAAAAAAATATTTGCTCTACACAGTTTGAATTTTCAGTTATTGATGATGGTTATTTGGTTTCTCTTTGTGCAGGAGTTTTGCACGCCTAAGGAGGAGCAGCCAAAATGTGGATTTGTTGGTGAGAATGATATGATTAGCGTTTCATGTAATCGGCCCCAGATGTGATTGGAAGTCTTGTCCGTTTATTAGTTAGGGTGTGTATGACATTGTCTTAATATTTCATTCTTGTTTTGTATTTTTGTTTTGTTCATCAGTGCCAAATGTGGACCTCCCTCCGCTGTGCTCAGCTCGCTTCAAGCCCGGCCCTCCCAGCGAACAGGCGCAAGTCATCAGTCTGCTAGTGGCCGATGTTATCAACAAGTGAGTGTTGATGGACTATTCCATGGAATATATATGCATTGACATGTAATAAATCAAATCTTCAATCTACACATTTTCTGTTTTGCTTTTTCAGCGCCAAAAGCATCGATCTAGAATCGCTATGCATAGTGGAAGCCAAGGTAAGACATCTTTTTTAAGAAAGATTGTTCAAATTAAAGACAGTTCACCTCATTGTGTTTGGATTGGCATAGGATGGCTAAGATTAAATTGTGTTTTATTTATTCCATTTCCATTGTCTAGTTGTGTTGGGTGTTATTCTGTGACATAGTGTGCCTGGACTATGATGGTAACATAGTGGATGCATGCCTGATAGCCCTGATGGCTGCCCTCAGAAATGGTGAGTGTATACACCGATCCGACAGATCTGAATGAAGGGCTACAACTGTGGCTGTTGCTATGGACTTCAGTGCACCTGTCTGCACTGAAAGCGTAGCCGTAGCCGGTTATTTGCATCTGGCTCATACTTGTATCTCTCCATTTTGGTTTTTGTTGCTGCTCTGTAGTTTTGCTATCTGAAGTGACAATAGATGAAGATAGTCAGCTGCCAGTGGTGTCACCCGACAGGACCATCCCCCTTAACATCAATAATGTGCCAGTGGCGACAACCTTCTCCATCTTTGATGAGTAGGTATTTCTGTTACTATGGTCACTTGTATAATGATGATACTGGTGACAATTCCATGTCTATGATTGTTGTGCTTTACATTTTTTATCACCCCTGCTCCTTGGTCCTGTAAGGTATTCCTTAGACCATCTCAGCTCTCTTGGGAGTATACAACCTTAGATGCTGCATTTAAGGGCAAAGGGTCAGTGCTGTGAGCCTTGGATTCTCAGACTTGAGACCGGACTTGAGATCGGACTGGAGACTGTTTTTGCTGGACTCTTGACTCTGATTCAGACTCAGATCCGTACTGACTGGACTCAGACACAGCACTGCAAAGGGCTAATTCAAACACATCAACCAACTCTTCCATCAAAGCTTCCCATTCAATCCTGGGTGGAGAGAAGTTATTAGTGATAAATAGTTTTGCTTAAGGACAGGAGCTTCACAACCCTGCGCTGGGTTCGAACCCGTAACCAATGAAATTGATATACAGAGACCTTGCGACAGACCACTTGACCACATCACTGCAAGGCACACGTATAGTACCAAGGGTCAGATGTTGAAATTTCAGGCATGTAAACATTTTCACCATTTCCTGAAATGAAATTAATACCAGAAGGCAATGAACTTTTGTTTTGTTTCCCATGAACCAACTCTTTCCCCTTTTTTTTGTTCCAGTACGGTCCTGCTGGCCGATCCGACCAATGAAGAAGAGCGCATCGCGACTGGCGAAGTGACGATTGTTGTAACGGAAGATGGAAGGCTACAAGCCGTTCACAAACCTGGTAAGTGTTCAGAGGGTCCTGGGTTCGAAATCCACCTGAGCCAGCACAAGATTTTTCTTCTTGTGACCCCTATAGCAATAGACCTGGAGTTGATTTCACCAAACTCATCGTAACTTACTATCAATTGTAGGACTTATGATGCATTGCAGCCCTATGCAGGATACAATGGGTTATCCTTTGTAACTTGAGTTACGATCGAGTATGGCTTTGTGAAATCTACCCCAGAACTCATTTCAAATTTGGGTTGGTTTGTTACTCTTCCTCTGAACAGGTGGCAGTCCGCTGTCTGCAGATCAGCTGCAGGACTGCATCACCAGGACACAGACCCGATGCCAAGAGGTCCACAGGCTTCTCCAGGACACCCTCACCAGCGTGGACAGATAGTGAGTGCTTTCCGACATCCCCCATTATCATGGGAGATGACTAGGCATGCAACTTGTCCTCGGATCAGCTGATTTCCTCTCTTTTCTTTATCACTTCATTCTTATGCCAATGAGAAGTGAGAAACACTGTACAAAGTTTGGTAAAAATTTGAATTTCCTCTTTTTGTTGTTGTCAAGTCCAAGTTGCATGCCTGGGTGACACAACGATGGCCAAAGGTCCTCAGAAAAGCACACCTAGTTGGTCCAATCCAACATGTGCATGTAATAACACACCTGGGGTCGATTTCACCAAACTCATCATAACTTCCTATCAATCGTAGGACATATGATGCATTGCAGCCCTGCATAGGATAGGCCCCCATGATGGGTTATCATTCGTAACTCGAGTTACAATCGATCGTAGGGCTTCGTGAAATTGACCCCTTGGATAATTAAGCTCATTTGGACAGACATGTTTTTCTTTTCACGTGAAACCTAAGAAAGAGTTTTGATCTCCCAGAGATGTAAAAAACTGTTTGTCCAAAGTTGTAGCATTTTCAGGCCAAAAATATATTACCATTTTTATTTAGTGTGCATATATATGTGTAGGTCTGCGAACATTTCTCTTTTTGGATCTGACAAACTCTGTGCTGAGAATTTGGTTTTGAATTCTGCCACACTTCAGCTTTCTAAAAAAAATGACCTCTTGACCTCATATTATATGGGTCATGTAAAAAAAGTGAGGCTGCAAAAATGTAATGCTACTCTACAGTCTTGTAATACGAGGTCAAGAGGTCATTATTTTAGAAAGCTGAAGTGTGGCAGAATTCAAAACCAAATTCTCAGGTTTTCACTTGGTGTGGCCTACTGGATCGGTGTATTGACCCTAAATACTAAAACAAAAATGATGTGGGAAACATTTTATAAGAAATAAATGTTTATTACAGTACTTCTAAAATTACATCACCACAACAAAGTTGTAAAAATCACAAACTTTCTTGTTTTCTCATTTTATTTCATCTGAAGACAGGTAGTTCTATATAATTACGTGTGTAATTTAATTAATCGGTCTTCTTCTAGATTAATTTCATTCCATTTGATGCAAACTGTATAAAAAACAGGCATTTGTTTGTGTTTTATTAAATATGCAGATAAATTAGGTAATTGGCATCATAATTACCATTATTTCATAATAATGTAGTCATCATGGTCTATTAACATTCGTGGTTTTTAACTTGTAAAAAAAAAAAAACCCTCCCAAAATCACATGAAAAGATTACATTTTTGTAAAAAATTCACATCGTCTATTGACATTGATGCATAAAAAATATATAAACTAGAATTCTTGCACAACGTATCATGTTTTGAAGGATGTACTTCATTTTAACGAAAACGACGACGACAAGATCGCTGAAAACTGTTTATAAAATCTTCCTTGGTTAAAATAATCAACTTCTACATGTACATGTATTACAAAACAATTAACAAGACACATAGATACAAGTCACAATCTACTAACGAGTGTATAACAAACATGTACAGTGCATATTAATTATTAGTCCTCGGGTGGGATAAAAAATATCCCGAGCAACGTGTGCGAGGAGAAAAATAGAAAATAAAATGTAATATTATAAAAAAGGCAACGAGTGCAGACTGCATACCAGCCTAAATCTGCACGAAATTTACATGTAGATTCGATACTTTTACAAAAAAAACAAGCTGTCTAGTTGATATCAATTGCACCAATTATTTCAAACCTGTATGAATCCTTCTATCTTTTTAATAGGACCTAAACTTTATGCCCGGCTTAGAAGTGAATCGTTAATATCAAGCCGATTGTGTAAAAAAGTCAGAATTAAAAAAAAACTGTCAAGAGATTTGGCTGCCATATTGAAATATTTCAGTGACCAAATTTCAAGAGAGCCAGCAAATCTTTGGTTGGGCATTAAACTGTGTGCGACTTTTATCAGCTGCGTGGGCGACAACATTTCAAAATGGCAGCCTGGCAACAGGAAGGTTTAAACCTAAATGGCGGTGAATGAAAAGCTAGAGGATGAAAATTAAACTAAAGCCGTGTCTGAAACTTCCAGAGCTTCGGCTAGGTCTATTGTCTTTGTGTCTCCGCGTATTTCCAATGGAGCAAAGACCTAGACCTAGCTCTAGACTACAGAATCGGATGCAGCCTAAGGTGGCCTCACGAAAGTTGGAATGTGAATACTACACAGCTATACATTGGCCAATGGACAAATAAAAAAAACTTCTCCTTATAAATAATGTGATAATCAAATCTACTGGCTTTGGCTTTGGTGCTAGTCATAATAGCGCCCTCTAGTGGTGCAAACATGGCAGGTATATTGATCAAGGAGAGATGTTTTATAATACTGTGGGCTTTGTGTCTACACTGAAATCTATGCAATAGGATCAGCTAAGTCATTTTCTCAGTCTACCAGACTTGTTCACTGTACGGAGAGAACATGACATGTGAGTACATCTTTGTCTCTTTATCAAGGCAGTGTACAAGGTGTAACCAAGTTCCACCAGTCATTTGTTACAAATGCACTTTACAGCCCATGAGTTTCAAGGTGTGTGTAATTTGAATAGGAGTCCACTCCATATTTGTTTCTCTGTAGAGTGTAGCTCTTAAATGCATATGTATGAAAGTCTTTGAAGGGTGATATTTCACTTCGGTGGAGTGGGCGTGGTGCGTTTCTTTCCCTTACCCTTGGCAGCATGTTGCTGCTGTGCTTGCTGCTGTTGCTGGGCTTGCTGCTGCTGTTGGTGGTGCTGACGGATCAGCAGCTGTTGTTGCTGTTTCTGATAGGCCAGTTGGGCCTGCAGTTGCTGCTGTTGCTGCAGCGCTTGTTGGTGGGCTGTGGTGAGTTGTGGTAAGCCTGCCTGCAAGCCCTAGAGAGATAAAAAAAAGACGACAAAAAATTTGGCACCAAATTCAACCGATCTCTCGAAAACTCAACCTGCTTACGTTCAAGTCCGGCACGTTTAAACTCTGGCATTTTCTTACCTGAATAGCTGTGAGTTGAGACAGCACAGCAGTCTGCGACGCACCCAGTGACGCACCCACGGTGTTCTTTGTCCCTACGCTGCCTGCCACGGTCGGCTGTTGCTGTTGCTGCACGCTGCCCCCTTGCCGCTGGGACTGTGTGGCCGCAGTGGACTGCTGCAGTTGTTGCTGCAGCTGCTGCTGTAGCTGTTGTTGAATCCGCTGCTGTAGGGTTGCATTGTACAAGATGGCCTGCTGTTGACCTTGCTGTTAAAACAAAACAACAAAAATCTGATTTTGATACAAATTCGATTAAAAACAAAACACAACAGCACATAATTCACTTAAAACTCAAATTCAAATTCTCTTTATAATTAACCAGTTGTAGTCTGTTTTTCTCCCCCCCCCCCACTTTCAGGGGATAACCCATCCTTATGAGGGATAACCTATGTATAGGACTGCAATGCATCTTAAGTCCTACGATTGATTTACCAAGATCGTCATAACTTACTATCAATCGTAGGATTTAAAATGCATTGCAGCCCTATGTAGGATACGATTTGTTAACCTTCGTAACTCGAGTTATGATCAATCGTAGGGCTTCGTGAAATTGACCCCAGGACTCCAAGAGGTAATCGGACAGGTAAAGATTATTCTGTTGTCCATCTTGAGGACATGAGTCTTACCTGGAGCAGTGACAGGGGCCCCTGTGTCCTCAGACCTCCAGCCCCCTTCAAGCCCACGTTAAGCTGTGACAGCCTGGCAGGTGAGAGGCCCGTGGCAGCGGCCAGCTGGGCCCCAGTGGACAAGCTGACGGCCCCCGTGCCCAACAGGCCTCCCTGGCCCGTGTTAATGATGTTGATGGGTCCTGTCAGCAGACCGGCCGGCGTGGGGATGATGCTGGGCTGTGCCTGGGAGGCGGCTGCGGTGGTTGGTACAGTACCCGAGGTGGTGATGCTGGCCGATGTTGCCGTTGCCGTGGTGAGGTTGATGACGTCCGAGGTGAACCCGGAGAGGGTCGTCATCACGTTGATCGGAGAACTGATCAGACCACCGGCCGATTGAGCAAGACCTGAAGACCCCAAACAAATTAAAAAGTTATCATGCATGAACGCAATGAACGACCGACTTGTAAGTATCCTCTTTCTACATGTCTTGCTGGGTCACACTAACCTGCTTGGGAAGGCCCTACCAGCCCCATGCTAACGGGCACGGCAATGTTACCACTACCAGCCATGGTGATCGTCACGGCCACACTGTGCGGCAGCAGCCCCGACTGCTGGCTGTTCACTATCCCACTAGGCGTGGTCACCCTGCCGGCCACGCCCTCCAGGGTAGGAGTGGTCACCCTTCCTGGGGTGGGGATGATGTTGGGCGAGGGCGAGGCGGGCGTGATGGGCGCCAATGGCGTGGAGGACGGCGGGGGTGTCGGTGGCGGTGCCATGGTCCCGGACACTGTGTGGATAAATTTTGGAATAGAATTGTTTTAAATGAATCGCATTATGGTTTCCCAAATGTTTACACGAAATCACCATTTCTGTATGCGGATGTTAGCTGGCAGCATGTCAAAACTAGTACACATGACATTAAAGATGTGGTACTACAAATATTTTGAGGTGCTGCGTTTCAACACTGTAACAAGCAACTGATTTGGCTCTTTATTACCAGTGTCTTTGTTTTGTTTGCAGGGGGTTCAGAAGATGTTACAAAGGAGCTGAGGGACGACAGATGCCGTTACTTACATGGAGAAGAAGCAGGTAAGGATGTGGGAGTCCCTTGTGGCGAAACCAGCATCAGACTTGCATCAGGAGGGGCGCTACTAGCCCTACTGATTAATGCAAAAAAAAAAAAATTTAAAAAATGGAACCTTCAGTATTGAAAACAAAACAAAATAAAACAAGACAAGACAAAACAAAGAAAACATAACCTGAATTGTCGGAAAACCAAGAACCTACTTTTGAGATGAAAAGGTAATTTTGCATAATTTATGCAATTTATGTTACCACAAGAGGGCGATATATAAGCACCAATCTAGACCACATGAGGTATCCTTTAAAAGTGTGTTCATGTTATTTCGACCATTATCAATGGATTTGTGGCACTACATGCTAAAATTTTGAAAAATGAACAGTTACTCTGTATTTTGTAAGTATAACTTTTGAAAACCTTTTTTAAGGGAAAAGTGAGAAACTTGTGAGGGGCTTGAATATTCATCTAACCTTGCAAGATTGAGGTATGCCGGGGGCTGTCTGCCTTTGGCCCTCCCGCTGCTAAGAGGCGGACTGAGGATAGGCACAGTAGGCTGCGTAGGGCTCTGTTGCTGTTGCAGAGGCTGCTGCTGTTGCTGCTGCTGCTGCTGTTGCTGGTGTGCTGCTGCAGCTAGAGCTATGCTACTCGCAGACAACAGTTGACCTGAAAAAAAAAAAAAAACGTCGTACAAATGCATGAATGGAATCACCGCTTCATGGATCCTTTCGTGGATAGGCCGGAGGAGTGCAGTGAAGGTATATGAGAACTGTACTGTGGGTCATATGTCGTTAAAACTTTGTACCCAAAATCCCCCCGGTCAGCTTTCCACAAAAAAGTTTACAAATTCCAAAACATAAGGATGGAAGCTTGCTCCTTCAAAAAAAGGTTACATTTACATTTCCACCGAGTTATACTAACAAACCAAATTTCTACCCTGTTGCTATGGCAGACTTACCTGACATTGAAGGCTGCGTGACGGGATTGGCAAGGCTCGTGGGCAGGCTTCCTGAGTTACTGAGAGACATCCTGAGTGCATTGCTGTCCGGCTGACCTGGCTCGGTCTGCAAAGGTCAAGACGGATCAAAGGTCAAACAAACAAGCAATACACTTGGACAATGACTTATTTGTAAATAACAAATCCCAAATACTATGTGTACTATCTGGAGGATTTGAAGAAGCCTGCACATTTAACATATACCACGCGCGGATCCAGGGGTGGGCCGCGGGGGCACGTGCCCCCCGGTCAAATTTGACGAGGAAAAAAAATTGTGCCCCCGGTAAAATTTGACGAAATAAAAAATAAAAGGAGAAAGAAGGAGCAGAAAATCATTATTCTTCAGTTCATTTTGTCGGCCACACAAAGAAAAGCTGACAACGGGCAAATGTCTCGGCTCGCCTTTTTTGCCAGTGCGCTCGGTAACAAAAACTCCTTTTCTCTGTTTATGTACATAGACGTGGTGAATTTAACACAAGCACGGTACGGATGGGCGGCACAGTCCGATCCTCCTTATTTTGCCTATCACTTTATAAGCAGTGATCCCAACATTACTTGTATTTTCCTTCCTCTAGTCCATGGTAACGCTAAGTAACTAACAATCACTTAAAAAACCCACTAAATAAATGGACACTGTTCTTACTTTTGAAAGGAAGTCCGAGACTTCGTTCTGGAGGACCGTGACTGTGATTTCAGTGTCATGCACAAAAAGGAACATGTCTCGTCGTTCTGTCTGGATTTCATTTAGATTTTCGTGGAAATTCCATGTTTATTGAAAAGCAATTCATTTGAATTATTAGAAATGAAACATTTTCAAAGTGTCGACTACACAGCTTTGTACGGAAGCCCATTAGTGCCCGGTGAATATATTTATTTGACATCGGGTGTGAATATTATCACATTTCGCGGTTGCGTAAAAACATTTCTTTGCCTGGGGTGTGAATGTTTTTTGTAGCGGCCGCCAGATAACTGGTACAAGAAAATTGGCCGTGTTTCTTCAAAACGGGTGCAACTCATGGCTTAATAATATATTTGTTTCATATTTCTTAATATTGTTCAAAGGAATTTTATGGCTGAATGATTGTTTCCTTTTGATCCTTCGTCTAAGTAAAAACTGTATGAAAACAAATTTGCCATCCCAAAATATAAACATCCTTTGGTTAAATGTCTCTAAAATCCTAAATTAAAAATGAAAAGAAAAAATTCCATCCTATTTTCATGACAAAAAGCTATCAAAAAGGGCCCAGAAATACTGTAGAATTCATCAGCGAACATCTAATATCCAAAAAAATTTTCCGGGGCCCTTAAGCGGGCCCCGCACCCCACGCCGTGGCTTCGCAATGTTTTTCTGTTTTAAACACCCCCTTGGAAAAATCCTGCGTACGCCACTGATCCCCCTGTATGATACGCATAATAAAAATTGTCATGACAGTTATTACTGTTTCAAAGGATATATCGTTAAACCACAACCGATAGGATACCACTGCAAATTTGTGATAATATTATGTACATAGGCGCTACATTGGATCTTCGTCTATGTACCATGGAGGTAGGGAAAATTTACATTCAGAGGTTTCACTTTGAGTGTGCCCCCCGTCTTGAAAAATCCTGGATCCGCGCCTGTATACAGCAACTGTATGCAACTTGTTAAACGTTACGTACATGCATTTTCGCAACACAATCCAAAAAAGTGAAACTTCCTTGTGCTAACCTTGATGAGTATCCCTACAGTCTGTCCTGACTGGTTATTGCTATTATTCTGCTGCAGGGAGGTCTGTATGGATGAACCGCTGCCGCCAGCACTACCACTGCTGCTGTTACCGCTGCTACTACCCGCTGCAGCAACTGCAGCTGCTTGCGGGGCCGGGGCCGTTGACGGAGCTGGCATGGTGTTGTTGGTGTACGCGTTCTGACCGGGCAGGATGCGGGTTATCTTGACCTGTCTTCGGCCCTCCTCGGTGAACAAGTCCCGGAACTGATGTAAGTACATCTGCGCATTCTTGAAAGAGCCCAGTGGAAACCTATAGGCGAAGATAAAAAGAGTGTAAATTCAGTGTCACCATAAATTGATGGAGTGTCTATTTTAAAGGAATCATTCCTCTGTTTTTTTTTTCTTCAATTCAAATCAATTCACCAGTCAGTTTTGTCCAAGTCAAGTCACAAATAATTTTCCTACATCTCAAGTCGAGTTAGACGTCAGTTGGGTCCAAGTCAAGTCACAAGTCATTTTTCTTCAAGCCAAGCCAAGTCCAAATCCTAAAAATCACATCAAAAACTCAGCTACCTACAACATTTCTATAACAACTGACTTTGGTCACATTTTCTTTACCTGCACGTCACTCCTGGTCTCTTGCCCTCGTGGATGTTATAGTCACGGTCATAATATAACTCTCCTACGTAGCTCTGGTCAAGCTGGTGTTGGTGGATGGACACACGTGCGTAGTGGACCTTGCCGTTGCCTCTGTCCGTCTCAAGAATCTCCTCGACCGTTGCAACCTGGTGACCAATATCCACAAAACAGATGAGGTTTAATGGTAAGCCTTCTCTCAAGTCTTTGAGGGTATCACAAATTCCATAGCGTACCTTTAAACGGAAACTGCAATCTACTTTGTAAAGAATGCACAATTCTGACCAGAAAAAAGATGGCGACTACCTACCAGCGAGTTGTCTTTTGGTCTGGGCCGTTCTTGAGATGTCGCATGTTGCTCAATCTGTAACAAATTTTCAAAAAAGTACGAACACACCTTAGGAGGTTTGCCCTTCATATGGGGGCATGTCTGGATTTCTTTTTGCAATTCACAAACTTCCATGTAAAGGAATCTTATTCTTAGCTCTTTTTTTCCACTGAACTGAAGTCCACTTACCACACTGATATCAGCAGAAGAATGTTCAATTTCACGTTGCTTCCACATATCAACACACTAAAAAAACAGGAGATAAAACACATCATACTTGTAACTTGCCAGAAACAATCATACTACAAAAAAGATTGCAATTTCCTTATCGCAAGTTCCTGAGAAATTTAGACTGCATGTTTGCATATTCACAATAGATTTGTTGGTTCACTCGATTGCTAACGATGAATCTGATTCTAAAAGCAGACAAGCCTACTCTGTAACGTGTAGCATTTTTTAAAGAAAAGTAAATGACCCCATGGCGAAGCAGCTCAGACGTGCCCTGTCTGCCTCACCGTTTTGCCGACTTTCAAGTTGACCGGGACGGCCTGCGTCCTGTCCTTGTGCTTGGAGAGGAAGTCAATCAGGCCTAGCTCCTTGGGGGCTGGTAGGGTCTTGAGAATGGCCTGCCTCGCCCTCATCATGTGAGAATGTCTCTTCATGCACCTATTTGAGAAGAAAACGAGATGTCTAATTGGTGAAGAGTCACAGATTCATCAATCAATCAATGGAAGCATGTGCCGCGGCAGCACATTGCCCATCTACCTTTCAGCAGTACCCCTTCGCTCTTCTGATGGCCCTCCCCCAGGCAGCCAGGCAACCCATCCCCATCTCAGCAAAATAACAATCCATCAGATGCAACCATGTGTCATGTGGGTGCCCTACTGGGCGAGTCCTGAGAAACCGTCTGGCAGGAACGCTCGTAAGGAATCTAGCCACATGACCGTACAGTCGCATCTGGCACTTACGTAATGCAGGTAATAGGTCTCATCTGACTCTCACTGAGTAACCTAGATCTCATTAGACACACGGACCGACTAGCGATACCCAAGGATCCTCCTCAGAGACCCAGTATCGAAGACATTGAGTTGCAGCCCCAGGCCCCCAGTCAAAGTCCATGTCTCACAACCGTAGACTTAGATAGGCAATACCAGGGACAGATTCATAGGGCCTGTGAATACAATTTGCTACTCTAAGGTTAGACCTTTTGAGGGGCCGTCCGTTGAGTCTGTGCCTGTCTTGATGGACTCTGTTCTCTACGCAGGTGACGGTGAGGTTGGGCTCCAGGCAGAGGGGTTCCTGAGTAGCCAGGAGGATCTGGCTCTCCAAGTGCAGCTTCTCATCCTAGAGGAAAAATCCCACGAAAAAAAAAAAAATGGAGATGAAAATGACAATCAACGACTTGTGGATGTGTCATTCTAATGAAGGTCAGCCCTTCTCACCATATTCAGTGGACTGCATATTTTATTACCAAATAACCTTCGTTTTTTATATCCATATTTTCTCACTTTATCCATCTTTTCCTCCTGTGTGTATGTGTTTAATGCAACATTTTTTGATGACATAAATGATTTGGGGCAAAAAACGTTGTAACTCCAAGATAAAATACCCTAGCACTGACATGACAAACTGCTTTTCGTTGTAAATCTGTTTGAATGATATTTACAAATCTATTAAGAAAAATAGGAAACATGAGGCTAAAATGGAAAACAAATTTATACTTACATTTGTAAATCTGGGTCCTTCGTTTGATATCGAATTTATGTCGCAAAGAAGGGTCTGCAAAAATAAATATGAATTTACTGGATTAGATTTGATTAGATTAGATCAGATCAGATTAAATTTGATTTGGTTGATTTATTCAGCCAATGATCATGTCAGATTTGCATAAAAACACCCCTCGCCCATAGTAGGTTCTTGTCATTTAGTCTTTGAGAAAGATCCTGTCAGCCTCCAAAACGTCAGGCCCTTAACTCTCAGGTTTCTATGCAAACCAAAGTTAGATCTCTTGTAATTCACATACCGCGCAGTGTGGAAGGCCTGTGTAGAAATATTCTGTTACTGGCAATGGATGCTTACCTGGGCTGTTGGTCGTAGCAGCACATAGCGAGTGGTGTAGTTCTGTCCATTACCAGATTGTCTGTAGTCCCTCACTTCTGTTATGACGCAGCCGTTGTAGAAGATGTTGGCCTGTGATTTCTCCAGCAGATCCACAAGAACCGGAGGAAGCTGTAGAGAGGAGACAAGAACAGATTCAAGCAAATGCTCTGAAATGTGGTAGACTTTATCTAGAGCTGGAAGTTAACCGAACATGGCTGGTGTTTATCTCATTAATCTACCTATTAGGGTAGAGATGGCTTTGTGCTTGATTAGCCCCTGTGTGCCTAAAAACAACCAGGGCTGTATACTCCCCAGGGAGTTGAGATGGTTTCAGAAATGTAAATGTCTCTGATGACTAGGGATAGTAATAATATATGTGCCATGAGAGCCTATAAGCCAGATACTAGTGCTTTCTTCATTTCTTTATTATAATTATCAATAAGCTTTCAATCTATTGCGAATAACCTGTATTCACTGCAAATGTCATTTAATAACCGTCGCATGTTTGCGACAGATGCATCTATTTCAAAGCCGTAGCCAAATTTGGCAATACATGTATTGGGAAAGAAAAGATGCTGAACTGATTTTAACACTAATTCTTTAAAAACATTATTTACCTCTTCTGCATCCAGGTATTCAAGCAGCTCCGACTCCTGCAAAAGTGAACAAAAAATATTACATAAGATTCTTAACCAAGACTTGGTGGTTTTTATGGCAGACAAACTTTGGAGAAGGAGCAGTTATCTTACCTCATAGGGAAGCCTCATGGTTTCCGTTTCTGTAAATGAAAAGGAAATAGGTTTTAATTACTACATTCATTCGTGAATGTTATTACCTCGGTTAGTTCAAATGAGTTGATAAACTAGCATAAAATGATATCCCCAGCCCCTGCTGTGTCCTGGATCATAGTTGGCATAAACCAAATTGATGTACAGTATCCAGAAGCTGAAAATTCTCTGAAGGGGTGCCAATGTATCATAAGTCCTACGATTGATAGTAAGTTCCGATGAGTTTGGCGAAATCGTCCCCAGGTCAGGCTTTTCAGTGGCTCAGCTCGAGCAGTATTAAAAGTTTCTCTCCCTAAATGAAATGAATTTTGTTGATTCTTCTCAGATAGTACCTGCACCGTTTTCTCCTCGTAGCATGAGCGAGTAGCCCTCACTGCCGAGGCTGACGATGAGACAAGTCAGCTTCTCTCGCTTAGCCAGTTTGTCCAGGAGGTGCACGCCCGTCCTCAGGTGCTGTGACAGACATCAGAACGAGAAAATGAACAACCAATTTGTTTTTGAAATTCAATTTCTTTTGCTTCAGAGCAAGAAGAGCAAGAAGAGCCTGATGTCTCAATTGTTTAACCTTTGAGAATCATCCCTACTGCCATCGGAACTGCCATCGAAAACGTCAAACTTGAGACTTAAAATGAGCTTCCCACAACATAATTTTTTTTCTCATTTTAATGCTATGCTGTGGATGATGTCTGGAATCCTGACCCACATTCCCAAAATGTGTACTCATAATCAGTGGTAATGTCCTGACCTTATTGCCGGGTGCCTTGCTGCATTCCTCCGTGTACAGCTCGTGCAGTCTGTACTGAAGCGACTTCCTGTATAAACAAATGAGGATCATACTGCTTTCACACGCGTTGTACATCAACCCTTACCATCCTAAAATCCACTAATATGACCCTGTTCACACGGCATCCCACAAAGGAGATCAGATCTAGCGAGAGTGATCATGTATACTATTCATTCAATCACAAACATGTAAATGATAATTTAGTGAGAATCTGGTTCTTGTATCTTTTGTTCTTTCCTCTTCCATATTTTGATATTTTCTTTCTCTTTTGAGTAATATCAAGGTTAATAGATTTATAATTCTGGCTTCTCTTTCTCTGTGCACACCCAGTCTGTAATGGACAGTTCCACTATAGGTCAAAGGTGATGTGCTTTCAACTTCCATAAGCTTATTATTGTTATGTGGATCGGTTTGCGGTAATATTCATTCATACTTTCGCAATTCGCACTTCTATTTTGTTCGCACTTCTCGTAAGGTCTCCTCTGAGAAGGTTAATATTCGTAAGGTAATTAATGTTATGTTTTTTCGTTGCAGACTTAAGATTCATGTGTGACGTTTTTAGAAGTACGTTTTTTCTTTTCAAATAAAGGCCTCGACTAAATAAAGGGGTTCACGTACCATTTGCTGCTCCCTGCCAGCTTCGGCTTTGGAGGTTTATGCTCTGCATGCTGCAGAATGGCCTGCAAAGAAACAAAATATCAGTTCAGCGTCAGGCGTTCATGGTGTTCTTGCTATACACTGGGTGTCGGTCACTTCACCATTCATCCAGATTGGCCATAAGCCATTAACCAACGCCAAGTGTGCCGTGTGGGTGAAGTGGTCAATGAACAAAGTGACTGTACAATGATACACTCATCAAGCATTGCTACAATATCAAATCCAGCAATGCAAATGGCATTTCAGTTGCCGTGCTAATCAGTCTGAAGAGGTTTTCTTGTAGACTACTGCTACCTACTGAATTTCACAGGTTGTGGAGTTCGAGTGTAACTACGTGATCGAAAAATACTTACCTCAGCCCTCAGTATGGCCTCTTCCAACTCGGATGTCTGCAAACAATCCAGAAGAAAAGCAATCACAAATCAGTATTCCACACAGTCTACAAATACTGTATTCTACGAGCTTAGGAGCCTTTCAAAATTTCATTTCATTACTTTTTATATGAGCAAACGTACCATCTTTCTAATAAATATGAAGATCTTTCCATTTCTCACAAGGATGGAACTGTTTATTCTTGCTTGCGATGCTTTTCCGGTTTCTCTCCTTCAATTCAATACCATTCAACTGCAAAACTAAATCAAAAATCAGAGTAGAGTTAGGCAAATAATTATTTCTTGAAAAGTACACTACAAAATCGAGAAGATGGTGTTAACTTGGAATACTCCTGCATAGGCCACCTAAAACACTTAATTTTATATCGATTATTTAAGTTCATAAATAGCTTCTACTGTTCCGAAATGTGCTTAAAGGAATAATTTAAGGGGTAATCCTGGGTTTTAGGGGCCTAAAATTTAAAATAAATTATGTAGGCCCTACATACAATTACAAAAGAGGGCGCTAACTTCAGCCAGCTCACCCCAGCGTATCACACTGTAGTAAAATCTGGTGTTAAACTCACCCTGAACGTGGCCTGGGCAAACTCCGACGGGCTGTGAAAGGGGTCTTGCTTAAACACGGGAAATTACTGACTCGTACAACAAGGATTGTAAGGTACAACAGAACTTTAATACTGCTTTATTGTTATCGTTAACTTTAGAACATGTTTGTAACTTTCAAGATATCGGTGGTCGCCATGAGTGAATCTAAGGTCAAAGGGCAGGCACGCAGGACGTGCAGTGGGCCCGTCCATTTTACCTAATAGGGGTGGGAAATTACCCCGTGTTGATGGATTCCCAATTGCAGTCTTACTACACTCCCCCCCGTTTTCTAGACTATGTTATATCCCATAAAGAGATGTGGCATTTTTCGATGTCGCCAGCATGATCTCTGCAAGGCCCATCTGTCGCATGTTAGCAACGAGACTTCCAATGTCTGTCAGTCGGGTTTACCATGAGAATCTCTATGCTACCACCTGGGTCATGGAGAGACCGCGGGGGGATCACTTCAAGGTCCTGTGCCGGCTCCAACAAGAACAAGCCCATTAACCCACTCACGCTGCATGGAACCCCTTTAACTGATTTAGGAGGGATGACCGTGGTTCTGAGGACAAATGCTTGGGACACATTCGCAAGATGATCTGACCCGAAGTCCATACGAATCCTCTGGTCATCCATCACCAGTTCAGATGACTGAATATGGATATCAATCCGGTGACGTCTCAAGAAATCCACACCAAGCAGCATTTCGTCTTCAATTGGTGCAACATAGACATTTTCTTGGAAAGATGCACCTCCCAAGGTCATATCCAGAGGACCGGCTATGATGCCGCTCATCTTCATGTTTCTGCCTGCGGTGTGCAGGGTGACGTTTCTTATCTTAGGTGGTCTCGGTGTAAGGGAATTAAAGACCCTGTCTGAAATTATAGTGACTTCGGCCGCTGTATCTACAATTGCTCGGACCTCAGTGTTGCCTACACCCATACACACACTAAACATTGACCGCGACTGCAGTCGGCAGACGACAACTTCATTCCTGGACTCAGTCTCCTCAATACTAGCTAACTGGGGGTTATTTTCCTCTTCGCCACCATGCCTCTTTTGGTGTCCTAGATGGGTACTGGCATCTTCACTGATTGGGGCGTCTTCAATGGGACTTTCACAGAGCGGGGACTCTTCGTGAAACATGAGTTGCAAGTACTCCAGGGGATCGCATGATTCCTCTGAAACAGATTGGGAGCCCAAGGATAAATAAGTGGTACCCGGATCATCCAGGGCACCCAAACCCTCCCTTGTTCCATCAACGGATGCTGAGGAAGTACCCGGATCACCCAGGGCACACAAACCCTCCCTTGTTCCATTAACGGATGTTGAGGAAGTACCCGGATCACCCAGGGCACAAGGAGTTGTAACTATTGATGTTGGTCGGCCTCCATCGGCTCGGGACGGAGATAGGCCTCGCTCTCCGACCCGCTGGAGTTTGGGGACTCTCCCTTCACGAAAGAGACCGATTTGCCCGACTTTACATCGGGGCAATCTCTCTTGAAATGGCCCGGCTTGCCACACTTGTAGCAAGGGTTCTTGGGGTTATCAGGTCCAGGTGACCTTGACCTATCGCGGGAGCCAAGACGCTGGACAACCTCTGCTAGTTGATCGATCGAATGCTGGATCGAACTGAGGCGACCCTCCATGGCAGCAATTCGCTTTTCTAGAGCAGGGTGCTGACTAGTGTCAGGAGGCTTGTACTGCACCGGTTTATCGGTTGCCACCTTACACAGTTGAGCATCGCCCTCGTACAGGTCGTCGTCGGTGAAGACTTGCTTTGCTTCCTTTCGGCCCCGACCATAGATGGCCCTTTGAGTGTGCTGGAACCACCTTACTAGATCTATAGCAGCTTCAATGGTAGCCGGCCTGGTGTTGATAGCATATTGGCCAGCCTCACGATCTGTACAACCTTGACAAAATTTCAGCACTACCTGCTTCTGAACATGGACTTCCGGTAGGTCACGGAATGCGCGTGTGGCTAAGTATAGAACACGGTCAGCCCAATCAAGGATAGATTCTTCTGCAGACTGCCTGGCGTAGTTGAACTGCATTTGCGTGGCCTCAGGTAGGTCGCGTAACCCAAACCTCTTTTCCAATTTTTGGATCATATCAAAATACTCCAGGTCAGGTTCCCGCTCAATGAGTAAGGTATAGAATTCACTTGCCTTGGACTCAAGACACCAACACAAATTGTTTTTTCTCTGCCTGGCTGACCAGTTGCATTCATTGGCGTATGAGGTAAACTTTGCAAAGAATGCTTGCCAGCTGCTCCTACCATCATATGTGATTGTCTTGGGTAGACTGGTATGTCTGGGTGTGGACACATTCTCCCTCCCTTTGGGAAAAACGGGACCACTCATCCGAGTAGATGGAGGACCATCCCGCTTGCCCCATGGTGGATGTACCTCATCATAACCCAAGTGTGGGGCACGGGGGTGTGGCAAGTGAGAGCGAGCAGTCTGTTGCTGCTGCGGTGGGTACAGGTAGCTATCGGTGAACCGGAAGGCTTGCCCTTGGAACCCAGATGACTGATCCTCAAACTTGGGCACTTTATCAGGTGACCTACGGTGAGTGCCCTCCCACATGGCTGGACTTGGAACATGTGGGTGCGACGAAAACGATAGCTGTGTATGCGGGAATCTTGGTGATTGCGCCCCTGTAGACCCCAGTTCCTCAGAGTACGACATGTATGGTCGAAAATCAAACAAATCTATCAAATCGGGCATGCTGGCAAATTGAGGAAGACTCATAAGGATTTCGGGTGTCACATTACCCCGATCACCTCGTACCTCCATGATCAGTCCCGCCAGTGCAGGCCCAATAGCTGGAACAGCTGACAATGCACGATGGGAACAGTAATTTATCTGTATCTTCTCCATTCTACCTAGTGCTTGCTCTAACCTTTGTCCTTACTTTGTTTTTTGGGTTGTTCGCAGGAAGGCCATAGCAACATGGATACTCAGCAAAAGAGGAAACACAAGAACAAAGTGCCGGACAAAATGGCAAAAAGTGTTAGCACAAGAAAGAAACGAAAAGAACTCTGGCCTCTTTATTGTTTATTATCGGAACACAAAATAAATGCACGCCACAAGGCCAGGGACACAAAGGGAAAGTATTGTCAGGCTGGAAAAAAGAAAAAGAAACAACTCGGGGTTGGTTCCGAGAAACAGAGCCAAAAAAAACCAAAATGATCGTGGGTAGATTCTGGTAAACAGAGCCAAAAAACAGACAATCAGCCGGTTCTGGTAAACAGAGCCAAAAAACAGACTATCTGTCGGTTCTGGTAAACAGAGCCAAAAAAACAGACTATCAGCTGGCTCTGGTAAACAGAGCCAAAAAACAGACTAAGAGAATTCCCTTGAAACAAAAACGTTGTTTGTGAACCAAATCCAAACAAAACTTCTCAAACTTTCCCTGATGATTAATTCCTTGGACTTTCCTTTGGATTTGTTTATGTGGAATCAGCCAAGGTCACATGGAAAATCAGTAATCTGTTCATGCTGATTGAAATTATTCACAATTTTAAATTTAACGACAGCCGTGGTCATGTGCACTTCCACTGACCCGTTCCTGCTGGTCGCAAAAATTAATGATCAAACTGGGTTAACACCTCTATTACTATTGTTAACAGTCAACGCTCCGTTTATAAACAGGAATTGACATTAACATAAACATTAAACAAATCAAACCCCAGTGTCGCCAAAGCCCCTATGGGAAAATGTTCCCAACCTGGCCTCCACACTGTATACTATGCCAACCGCGTGGTTTCCAGCCAGGCACGCCGCACAAAATGGTCCGGTGTCGTGACAATTCAATCCTGTCTACGACGCCAATGTAGTAAAATCTGGTGTTAAACTCACCCTGAACGTGGCCTGGGCAAACTCCGACGGGCTGTGAAAGGGGTCTTGCTTAAACACGGGAAATTACTGACTCGTACAACAAGGATTGTAAGGTACAACAGAACTTTAATACTGCTTTATTGTTATCGTTAACTTTAGAACATGTTTGTAACTTTCAAGATATCGGTGGTCGCCATGAGTACTCCAGGGGATCGCATGATTCCTCTGAAACAGATTGGGAGCCCAAGGATAAATAAGTGGTACCCGGATCATCCAGGGCACCCAAACCCTCCCTTGTTCCATCAACGGATGCTGAGGAAGTACCCGGATCACCCAGGGCACACAAACCCTCCCTTGTTCCATTAACGGATGTTGAGGAAGTACCCGGATCACCCAGGGCACAAGGAGTTGTAACTATTGATGTTGGTCGGCCTCCATCGGCTCGGGACGGAGATAGGCCTCGCTCTCCGACCCGCTGGAGTTTGGGGACTCTCCCTTCACGAAAGAGACCGATTTGCCCGACTTTACATCGGGGCAATCTCTCTTGAAATGGCCCGGCTTGCCACACTTGTAGCAAGGGTTCTTGGGGTTATCAGGTCCAGGTGACCTTGACCTATCGCGGGAGCCAAGACGCTGGACAACCTCTGCTAGTTGATCGATCGAATGCTGGATCGAACTGAGGCGACCCTCCATGGCAGCAATTCGCTTTTCTAGAGCAGGGTGCTGACTAGTGTCAGGAGGCTTGTACTGCACCGGTTTATCGGTTGCCACCTTACACAGTTGAGCATCGCCCTCGTACAGGTCGTCGTCGGTGAAGACTTGCTTTGCTTCCTTTCGGCCCCGACCATAGATGGCCCTTTGAGTGTGCTGGAACCACCTTACTAGATCTATAGCAGCTTCAATGGTAGCCGGCCTGGTGTTGATAGCATATTGGCCAGCCTCACGATCTGTACAACCTTGACAAAATTTCAGCACTACCTGCTTCTGAACATGGACTTCCGGTAGGTCACGGAATGCGCGTGTGGCTAAGTATAGAACACGGTCAGCCCAATCAAGGATAGATTCTTCTGCAGACTGCCTGGCGTAGTTGAACTGCATTTGCGTGGCCTCAGGTAGGTCGCGTAACCCAAACCTCTTTTCCAATTTTTGGATCATATCAAAATACTCCAGGTCAGGTTCCCGCTCAATGAGTAAGGTATAGAATTCACTTGCCTTGGACTCAAGACACCAACACAAATTGTTTTTTCTCTGCCTGGCTGACCAGTTGCATTCATTGGCGTATGAGGTAAACTTTGCAAAGAATGCTTGCCAGCTGCTCCTACCATCATATGTGATTGTCTTGGGTAGACTGGTATGTCTGGGTGTGGACACATTCTCCCTCCCTTTGGGAAAAACGGGACCACTCATCCGAGTAGATGGAGGACCATCCCGCTTGCCCCATGGTGGATGTACCTCATCATAACCCAAGTGTGGGGCACGGGGGTGTGGCAAGTGAGAGCGAGCAGTCTGTTGCTGCTGCGGTGGGTACAGGTAGCTATCGGTGAACCGGAAGGCTTGCCCTTGGAACCCAGATGACTGATCCTCAAACTTGGGCACTTTATCAGGTGACCTACGGTGAGTGCCCTCCCACATGGCTGGACTTGGAACATGTGGGTGCGACGAAAACGATAGCTGTGTATGCGGGAATCTTGGTGATTGCGCCCCTGTAGACCCCAGTTCCTCAGAGTACGACATGTATGGTCGAAAATCAAACAAATCTATCAAATCGGGCATGCTGGCAAATTGAGGAAGACTCATAAGGATTTCGGGTGTCACATTACCCCGATCACCTCGTACCTCCATGATCAGTCCCGCCAGTGCAGGCCCAATAGCTGGAACAGCTGACAATGCACGATGGGAACAGTAATTTATCTGTATCTTCTCCATTCTACCTAGTGCTTGCTCTAACCTTTGTCCTTACTTTGTTTTTTGGGTTGTTCGCAGGAAGGCCATAGCAACATGGATACTCAGCAAAAGAGGAAACACAAGAACAAAGTGCCGGACAAAATGGCAAAAAGTGTTAGCACAAGAAAGAAACGAAAAGAACTCTGGCCTCTTTATTGTTTATTATCGGAACACAAAATAAATGCACGCCACAAGGCCAGGGACACAAAGGGAAAGTATTGTCAGGCTGGAAAAAAGAAAAAGAAACAACTCGGGGTTGGTTCCGAGAAACAGAGCCAAAAAAAACCAAAATGATCGTGGGTAGATTCTGGTAAACAGAGCCAAAAAACAGACAATCAGCCGGTTCTGGTAAACAGAGCCAAAAAACAGACTATCTGTCGGTTCTGGTAAACAGAGCCAAAAAAACAGACTATCAGCTGGCTCTGGTAAACAGAGCCAAAAAACAGACTAAGAGAATTCCCTTGAAACAAAAACGTTGTTTGTGAACCAAATCCAAACAAAACTTCTCAAACTTTCCCTGATGATTAATTCCTTGGACTTTCCTTTGGATTTGTTTATGTGGAATCAGCCAAGGTCACATGGAAAATCAGTAATCTGTTCATGCTGATTGAAATTATTCACAATTTTAAATTTAACGACAGCCGTGGTCATGTGCACTTCCACTGACCCGTTCCTGCTGGTCGCAAAAATTAATGATCAAACTGGGTTAACACCTCTATTACTATTGTTAACAGTCAACGCTCCGTTTATAAACAGGAATTGACATTAACATAAACATTAAACAAATCAAACCCCAGTGTCGCCAAAGCCCCTATGGGAAAATGTTCCCAACCTGGCCTCCACACTGTATACTATGCCAACCGCGTGGTTTCCAGCCAGGCACGCCGCACAAAATGGTCCGGTGTCGTGACAATTCAATCCTGTCTACGACGCCAATGTAGTAAAATCTGGTGTTAAACTCACCCTGAACGTGGCCTGGGCAAACTCCGACGGGCTGTGAAAGGGGTCTTGCTTAAACACGGGAAATTACTGACTCGTACAACAAGGATTGTAAGGTACAACAGAACTTTAATACTGCTTTATTGTTATCGTTAACTTTAGAACATGTTTGTAACTTTCAAGATATCGGTGGTCGCCATGAGTACTCCAGGGGATCGCATGATTCCTCTGAAACAGATTGGGAGCCCAAGGATAAATAAGTGGTACCCGGATCATCCAGGGCACCCAAACCCTCCCTTGTTCCATCAACGGATGCTGAGGAAGTACCCGGATCACCCAGGGCACACAAACCCTCCCTTGTTCCATTAACGGATGTTGAGGAAGTACCCGGATCACCCAGGGCACAAGGAGTTGTAACTATTGATGTTGGTCGGCCTCCATCGGCTCGGGACGGAGATAGGCCTCGCTCTCCGACCCGCTGGAGTTTGGGGACTCTCCCTTCACGAAAGAGACCGATTTGCCCGACTTTACATCGGGGCAATCTCTCTTGAAATGGCCCGGCTTGCCACACTTGTAGCAAGGGTTCTTGGGGTTATCAGGTCCAGGTGACCTTGACCTATCGCGGGAGCCAAGACGCTGGACAACCTCTGCTAGTTGATCGATCGAATGCTGGATCGAACTGAGGCGACCCTCCATGGCAGCAATTCGCTTTTCTAGAGCAGGGTGCTGACTAGTGTCAGGAGGCTTGTACTGCACCGGTTTATCGGTTGCCACCTTACACAGTTGAGCATCGCCCTCGTACAGGTCGTCGTCGGTGAAGACTTGCTTTGCTTCCTTTCGGCCCCGACCATAGATGGCCCTTTGAGTGTGCTGGAACCACCTTACTAGATCTATAGCAGCTTCAATGGTAGCCGGCCTGGTGTTGATAGCATATTGGCCAGCCTCACGATCTGTACAACCTTGACAAAATTTCAGCACTACCTGCTTCTGAACATGGACTTCCGGTAGGTCACGGAATGCGCGTGTGGCTAAGTATAGAACACGGTCAGCCCAATCAAGGATAGATTCTTCTGCAGACTGCCTGGCGTAGTTGAACTGCATTTGCGTGGCCTCAGGTAGGTCGCGTAACCCAAACCTCTTTTCCAATTTTTGGATCATATCAAAATACTCCAGGTCAGGTTCCCGCTCAATGAGTAAGGTATAGAATTCACTTGCCTTGGACTCAAGACACCAACACAAATTGTTTTTTCTCTGCCTGGCTGACCAGTTGCATTCATTGGCGTATGAGGTAAACTTTGCAAAGAATGCTTGCCAGCTGCTCCTACCATCATATGTGATTGTCTTGGGTAGACTGGTATGTCTGGGTGTGGACACATTCTCCCTCCCTTTGGGAAAAACGGGACCACTCATCCGAGTAGATGGAGGACCATCCCGCTTGCCCCATGGTGGATGTACCTCATCATAACCCAAGTGTGGGGCACGGGGGTGTGGCAAGTGAGAGCGAGCAGTCTGTTGCTGCTGCGGTGGGTACAGGTAGCTATCGGTGAACCGGAAGGCTTGCCCTTGGAACCCAGATGACTGATCCTCAAACTTGGGCACTTTATCAGGTGACCTACGGTGAGTGCCCTCCCACATGGCTGGACTTGGAACATGTGGGTGCGACGAAAACGATAGCTGTGTATGCGGGAATCTTGGTGATTGCGCCCCTGTAGACCCCAGTTCCTCAGAGTACGACATGTATGGTCGAAAATCAAACAAATCTATCAAATCGGGCATGCTGGCAAATTGAGGAAGACTCATAAGGATTTCGGGTGTCACATTACCCCGATCACCTCGTACCTCCATGATCAGTCCCGCCAGTGCAGGCCCAATAGCTGGAACAGCTGACAATGCACGATGGGAACAGTAATTTATCTGTATCTTCTCCATTCTACCTAGTGCTTGCTCTAACCTTTGTCCTTACTTTGTTTTTTGGGTTGTTCGCAGGAAGGCCATAGCAACATGGATACTCAGCAAAAGAGGAAACACAAGAACAAAGTGCCGGACAAAATGGCAAAAAGTGTTAGCACAAGAAAGAAACGAAAAGAACTCTGGCCTCTTTATTGTTTATTATCGGAACACAAAATAAATGCACGCCACAAGGCCAGGGACACAAAGGGAAAGTATTGTCAGGCTGGAAAAAAGAAAAAGAAACAACTCGGGGTTGGTTCCGAGAAACAGAGCCAAAAAAAACCAAAATGATCGTGGGTAGATTCTGGTAAACAGAGCCAAAAAACAGACAATCAGCCGGTTCTGGTAAACAGAGCCAAAAAACAGACTATCTGTCGGTTCTGGTAAACAGAGCCAAAAAAACAGACTATCAGCTGGCTCTGGTAAACAGAGCCAAAAAACAGACTAAGAGAATTCCCTTGAAACAAAAACGTTGTTTGTGAACCAAATCCAAACAAAACTTCTCAAACTTTCCCTGATGATTAATTCCTTGGACTTTCCTTTGGATTTGTTTATGTGGAATCAGCCAAGGTCACATGGAAAATCAGTAATCTGTTCATGCTGATTGAAATTATTCACAATTTTAAATTTAACGACAGCCGTGGTCATGTGCACTTCCACTGACCCGTTCCTGCTGGTCGCAAAAATTAATGATCAAACTGGGTTAACACCTCTATTACTATTGTTAACAGTCAACGCTCCGTTTATAAACAGGAATTGACATTAACATAAACATTAAACAAATCAAACCCCAGTGTCGCCAAAGCCCCTATGGGAAAATGTTCCCAACCTGGCCTCCACACTGTATACTATGCCAACCGCGTGGTTTCCAGCCAGGCACGCCGCACAAAATGGTCCGGTGTCGTGACAATTCAATCCTGTCTACGACGCCAATGTAGTAAAATCTGGTGTTAAACTCACCCTGAACGTGGCCTGGGCAAACTCCGACGGGCTGTGAAAGGGGTCTTGCTTAAACACGGGAAATTACTGACTCGTACAACAAGGATTGTAAGGTACAACAGAACTTTAATACTGCTTTATTGTTATCGTTAACTTTAGAACATGTTTGTAACTTTCAAGATATCGGTGGTCGCCATGAGTGAATCTAAGGTCAAAGGGCAGGCACGCAGGACGTGCAGTGGGCCCGTCCATTTTACCTAATAGGGGTGGGAAATTACCCCGTGTTGATGGATTCCCAATTGCAGTCTTACTACAACACTGTCAAATATGAAGATCTTTCCATTTCTCACAAGGAAACTGTCATAATTTTAGGCCTCTTAAACCCAGGTCCAGGATTACCTAAATAGGTGGACCTTCATTCATTCATAGTCAGACTCAACTGTACTGTAGTACAGAACTGAAGGAGTAAGACTGAATCATGTTCAGTGACTGTACGATCTGTGTGTGAGTCACGGGCCGACTCGGTCATCAATTCATCATTCATGTCGACGTCGATGTCATTGTTATGGCAACGGATTTAGTAAGGATCGAGTCACCTACCAGTAAACATGTCAATCTCCTAAATAGTATACATGTGCAGTTACCTTATTCTACTTCCAAACTGCAGATCGCCCCAAAACAGAAGCCAGGAAAAAGGTTTTACGTCTTTCGCGGTTTCTGTCAGCGTAATCATGTGTATCACTCGGCAGCCATCTTTGATCCCACCGTGCATTGCGGTAAACACAAAGGTCAACAGAGGTCACGCAGTTGCTGAAACTTTTGAAGGGGAAAACGTGGGTGATGTCGTCTGACTGAAAAAAAAATATATATGACAATTTCTCGTATTTCCCCGAGCTTCGGATTCAAGGAAGACCGACAAATTAACCGGGAAATGGACTAGGAATAACGCTGAATACAGCTGACACTTGACATGATAATGTGGATTTTCTGAGTGGAAAAAACAAACAAGCGCTTCACATTTTCTTCACAATTCACAACTGTGTAAATAATATGACACATGGCCAAAATTCCGGAGAAAAGGTAACAGTTCTTTTTTTTGTCTATTTGCTTTCTTTTATTGCTTTTCTACTTGATAGAAATAGGGATGCAGTGGTTCTTTTACGGCCTGTAATGTATTTTCTGAAATTCTGAGGAAGATTAATTTTTACCTTTAGTCAGTTTAGGCCGCAAGTTATAATTGATTGAGAACGGGTATATCCTGCTTGGAGTCTGCGGTTGCATTATTATTAGTGGCAGTGAGAGTACTGACTACGTCCGGACAATAATGTTTGCTGCCTGTTCAGGCTAAAGCACAGTACGGTGCTGAATTACAAATGATAATGCGCCCTTTTCCTAATTTTAAACCGCCCACCAAGTAAATACTAAATATCATCATAATGATAATTATGTAACCTAGCTGTGATTTATTAGTACCGTTTCTCAGGCTGAAGTCGACATGATGTAAAATGACTTGCACTCTGAAACATTGATCGAGTTTTATAAAAAAATGTACTATATATAGTTTTAGTCTGCTTTTTAGAATAGAATAGAATACTTTATTATCCCATTTGGGAAACTCGGTGGTCTTTTACAGCACTTTTTTTTGAAGGAAGATACATAACCAATGTATATATGTAGGCCTTATTGTCTGAATGCCACTAATAATGAGGTCACCTCCTGTCTGCCAAGCCTATGTAACAACTGAAAATCATGGGCATTTGGCCAATACGGTGACTTATTGGCATGGTTTCAAAGCGTACTATCCTGGTCATAAGTTACTTTGTATAATACAAGGAAGTACAGCATTTGAAAAAGACTTTGTCTGAACTTTAAAGTTTGAGGGTCATGTTATACTTGTTAATCAGTGGGACAATCCTTCCCATTAGACTGTTTATTATGTATCCTTAGACTTTAATACGGAAGGAAAACTACAAGAACTTCGGCTTATTTGCCGTATTTTTGTTACAGAAAGGGCAAATTATAATTGAAAAAGAAGAAAATCGGGATGGGGTACATTTTAACATTTTTCTATTAACAGCTTTTTGCAGAAAACATGATTATGAAATACATGTCCCTTAATTTTGAACAAAGAATCAACTGGCTTTATTCGGATCATCAAAAATGGAAAACAGGAAAATATCTCAATTATCAATCGCACGGTTCACAGACAGCAACCCCGAAGCCATGTTTCAATTCGTCCACGTGATGAAAAAAAAGAGAGAACAAAATATATGAGGATCTCAAGTGGTAGGCCTATTAGCAAATTGTGCGTGAACGTCGCCGCCAAAGGCTACTCCGTGAGTCTGGAATTAGAAACACTTGCAGCAAATTAACAAGTCGCTGTTTGCCCAGCGGGCCTGCACTCTAGTTCTGTCTGTTCACCTGGGGCCGATTTCACTAACGCTTTGCGATCATCGTAAAGCCCAAATCCATCGCTAAACAGGAAATCGATCGCTACTTTGCATAGCAATTTTCCGTTTAGCGATGGATTTGGGCTTTACGATGATCGCTAAGCGTTAGTGAAATCGGCCCCTGGTCTGAATGATTTTACACGCTATTTTTCAAGTCCATCTTTAGTTAAGAATGAGAAGAAGTTTTGTGCAGGTGAAAAGTTTACACTGTAAACTTTTCACCTTGGGTGCCCTTCTTACTCAATTATTTCGTGTATTTAGTAACCAGAATTTGTAATGTCTAATGTTAAGGTGGTCACCGATTATACGGATAGATTTGTCTGTTTCCTGAATATTATGTCGTGAACAGTCATCAGGAATGGCGCCCTCAACGTCGCTTTCGTGGCATATCGAAATTTCCGGCCACATTAATTTTAATTTTGTTTAAAAAAGGGAGAAGGATAATGTTATCGAGGGAATTGTTTTCACAAATTAATAGTATACATTGGTTGGAAAGGCTAAACATGATCATAGATAAAAAGTGTAAGTCTGAAAGCTTCTTTACTTTCGAAAAACGCAGTTTGGCCATTGGATATTCCTGACCAGTACAAAATAATGGCATGCCTAAGGCACATGCGGATGTAATGTTATATCAAGGGAGAAAGCGTTGGGTGCCGGATGGAGATATCGTGTAGTGACCGCTGTTCAGTGACTTGTTAGGACTAATTGGGGATTCCCCTCATAATCCAGGGGCCTGAGCCTTGCCCTCCATCCTGGGGATATGGGGCCCATCCTCCCGGTCGATCTCCACGGGACACGGCCGGTGAGGGGTGAGCTTCAAAACAGGTCTTGATGGAAAGCTTCTCAGTATTTTCCCGCAAAAACATTTCTCAAGTCTTTTCTGTTGGGAGAACCGAATTAATGATATCACTAGCATCGTGGTGTTTGCTTAGTGCTTACCCGTAAGTCAGCCGCGCTGGCTGCATAACATCCGAACGTCGACCGCTTTTTATATTTTTAGCCGAACGATATAATCACCCCAGTTAGCATCGAAGCCCCAGCCCCATCCCTCCCTACCCAACCCCCGCAATACCGTTTACAACTTGATTTCGATGAATGATTTTTTAGGCTGAGTCCCGAAACCCAAGACCCCCCTAGGCCTTTATCAGTGGATACCAGCCAGTATCTCTGACGATCAACTTTAATTATGTTTTTCCACTTCTCCTTTTCATATTGCAAAGGAGGACTTCCCCAAATACTGTGCCGCTGTGACACTGAGCAGACCGTGTCCCCCTGTCGGTACACGTTATGTCTCCTGAATGAAAAGAAACATACATTTCTTCTCCCTGTCATGCATTCTTAACCTGTAAATGGTTATAAACTCGGCCTTTACGAAAGGAAAAGTGGTGTCTTTGAGTAGTGTAGGCCTATACAGATCCGCACAACTGCTGGATCGACGTAGCCTATTAGTATTAGATTTTGTGTGTACGTCCTCCATAAGGCCTATGCAGTCGACTATACCCCACCGTGCAGATGTGGGAAGAAAAATGGGAGACAGCGACCGGGTAACTTGAGGACAATCCCTTCCTCATGCCATTTTACCTGCCAAATTTTGCATCGCCTCGATAAACCTGTAATACAGGTATTTGTTTTCCATTTCATTAAAATATGAAGCTTCAAGCTCGAATGAACTGTATGGAGTTCTGTTTGGTTTGTTTGTTGTTTGCTTGTCTATCTGTTTGTTGTTTGTTTATTTTTATCTTTTTGTCGAAACGAACGAGAAAAGTTGAATACCGTATGCACCTTTCTTTTGTTTATAAACATCCGCTGGTGGTTAGCATGGGCGGCGAAAATAAAACTGTTGCAAATTTTGTCTTATCGAAATAGCGTGACTAAATTCGTCACTTATTACAAACTGTCTGTAGAAAATACAAGTCATTACCTGGCATGTTGTGGGTTAACAGCGGAAGTTTTATCAAAAGCGCCCTCTATCTATCATGCAGTATTAATAGTCTCAGGGAAATGGTTGGTCATTAGTTTTGACAGCCTTGACCCTGTCACCTCTCGCCCGGCAAAGTATCGATTACCCGCTAAAATTGAGGGTTTTTATTGCTGGTGGAACAACAATTCTCGCTGTTTTCGCAGAAACATTGTAAACATGTAATTTTTGCGCGCTTAAACATACCGCAGCTGCACTGTAATTTACGTCGCAGCGTGCGGTGTTGTTTCAGCCATGGGAAATAACCATCCTTGATGCATGGGGTTTATTTCTGGGGGCGGGGCCATTCTGATAGGGGTATAGATGGAATGGTAGACCCCTAAAATACTGTGTGAATTCGTTTTGATTCTTAGAGCTTGAATTTCTGCAGTATTATGCCCTATGCCATAATAACCCAGAGTTGACGATTTTAATGGAACCCATGACGTGGCATAATTACCTATGGCGAAAAATGGCATGACTTACACGACAAACTGCTTTGCGACTTTGAACAATTTCTTGTAATAGTTTAAAGGTATTATTTCTTTTACCTTTTCAATCATTATAGCCTCTTCATGCATACGTCTTCTTTAGGCTAAACATGTAGCTGATTTTACCACGGTCGGGTCGATATGCGTATTATATAGGCCTACGTTTACACTGTGGCTTTTAAATGTTTTCCCGCCAATTTTTCCAAATTCCATGACTCTGAATTCGTTCGCTAAAACCTCTAAAAAGTGTTACACTGAGAAATATAAAACACTGGCATTGTTAAAATTTTAAGAACTTTGAGTTCGTGTGTACCTTCAACCCCTTCACAACAATTTCAGTTTTATTATTGTAAAAGAAAATGACATGAGGGTCGCTCAACTCTAAAATACCATTGTCCAGTTCTGTATAAATGACCCTGTAATTCAAAGGCTGCGGTAATTCAAAGGTCTCCGGTTCAATTCCCGGCAAGGTCCAAATTATGTCCACTTACATCCACATCAAAATCAAAATCATCGGGAAAATAACTTAATAGATGATCCGGTGGCATTGTAATTGAGGTAATGATATAAAATTATGAGCAACGTGCTTGGGCGGGTACAATATAGCGCAGGAAGGGATATGTTAACCAATTGCTGGGCTTGTGGAGTTGCAGCATATACCCCTTTCGGTCCGTTCAGTTGGGGTTGGATTGGTTCCTTTACTATATGTGACCTCATTTCAGCCTCCTCTATAACATTTCGTCTCACGTTCGGTAGTCCAACGACCCATCACTTAGTGGGTACTGCCCCAACGCCCATGCAGTAATGATTCAAATTAAATGGGATGATATTATGACTTCATCTGATAGGTACGGAGCTCCACGAGTGCCATTCCACTTATCCATAATTTTGATCTCGCCTAGTCGACTTATTTAATATGGTAAAAAGTTACTCAATTCAAAGACCGAATTTGTACTGAATTTGCAGCAAATGTTCACTTGTAATAGGATCATAATATGTTAACCGTTAAATTAGGGAAATTAAATTGATCTTTAATTGACCTTTTTCTTTCTTAAATCTACAACAGTACATTTTTGGAAAGTTACAAGATACCCGTGGGGACCAGAGTCGCTGAATTTATACGGTATGCCTGCCAGTGCCACACGGTGAGTTTTGCCTGTTTTACTCAATAAACATGACATTGTTTTTCCATTCCCGTTGTTATTTTTTTGGACAAACATCTGAAACATGGTACTTAAGACATGTCACCGATCATTTCAAGCCAAGGTACTGAATTGCAACATTTCCCGCTTATTAGATTTACCCCGCGCAGACATAACGCACACAATGGGCCCCCGAGTGCCGTCCACTTAACCCCGATAACTCGAACTAATTTTCCACTTTGGCTAATTTCTCAGCTGAACTGGGTCAATTGGGGGAAGGCGTGAGCTATAACGACGCCTAGCTATATAGCGACGTGCGTGCATTTTATCTCAAAATCTTGATGGGGAACAGTCCCTCAACCGTTACGATCCTAGGCAGGCCTACCCCATGCATCACGCCCCGTGCTCACGGTGTTGTCACCGGTCAGGTTGATTCCATCAATTGCCACGGACCTCCTTTTAGACGTGTCAAGTGCAATTTCCGGTCAGTTTTCCCAGGATATGGAAACCTGTATAATGTTCCGGTCCGAAGGAATCGGCCTGGCCAGTTTTCCTATAGTCCTTTTTTTTGTTCTCTGTGTCGAAAGCGATTGTGACAAATGTGTTGTGACTGCTGAAGTTCTTCGTCTCAGCTCTGCTCAGCACCCCTTGCGCGAAAGCCTGTGGCGATGGGTGTTTAGGATGCTATTTGTCATACTTACGCTCGCAAACAACTTGGTAGTCAGTGATGGGTTCCCGGGTTCATCTGAGTCTGCTCTGATGGTCTTGGGCTGTCCCTGATGCGATCACCACAGATAGTTGATCGCATCGAGAAACTTAATTACTGTCAGGTTCCTGTTTATACTGTGATACCAGGGTATAGTGACCCATTAACTTGATGATAATGGGCGGGTTTCTTGATGGAAAGTCTCCCAAGTTGACACGGATGAAATCTCCTCAGCCTGAAGGGCTTAAATGTTAGGAGAACTGCGAATATGCATTCCTCTTGGTATTTCCAAAGAGAAACAGAATGGGAGAGCTGTTGGACGAGCTTTTTGCTCATCTAGGAATAAGTGCATTGGTGTAACTGGGTGGAAACCCCAAAACGATCGAAGTCCTAGAACATGTTGGCATTGCAAGACTGGTGGAGCATTTTCCAATGCTCCATTAATGTATATACATAATCAATTTGGCACCCCACACCCAAATTGTTCATTACAAAGTCCTGGTAAATTTGTAACCGTATGCAAGGCATCCGCAAGGACCAAGCATATTTACAAAATGTTTTATAGCCTGCCCATATGGCTACAGGACAGAATGTTTTGCATCGAAATGTTTCTCGCATGTGGATATGCTAAACTAGGGGTATCAAACAACATGCTGTCTTCCCTTTGTTCATTGGCTTGTCAGACAAACGTGGGAAGGTATCTGTGTCTGTCAAACTCTTCGACAATCTCCACTCCGGGATTTAGTCACAAGTGAGCTCCATGGTCACTCATCATCAAGCCATCTGAAGGGTATCTTAACTAGTTTTTGAATGAACCCAAATGACTTGGCTTTCCTAGCATTTTGGTGATACTGATAGCAAGTTGCATTTAACAACACAATTATCTTGGCGTCAAAGAATATTTCAGTGCAACCTGTTCAAAAACCTGTTGTAATGGGTTGGTAAGTGAAGGATCTGTTGCTGTACCTGATTTCGGGGTCTTGGCATGCAACCGTCCATGCAGTTTGTACTGAATCTACTGATCAATGATCTGGTATTTCTTGGTGGTGTTTACAGCAACTTGGTTGGTGATGATGAATCGAGTTTTATAAGCAGGGAGAGTCTAGATATGGCACGTCGCCCCTTCAGTGAGTTCCATTCCAGTTAAGGTTGAGGATGTGTGTGAGATATTACATCTGGAATGTTAACAAAATAGAAAACCTCTTATCCAAAAGTTTGTAACGATTGTTACAAATAAAGAGACTGCACTTCTCAGAAAGGATCCAGAAATGGGAATGATTGAAGCAAGTCAGTTTGCCTAAACAAACAGGGCAGAGTGTCTGAGGTAAACTATAGGCCCAAAAGGGACAGCGACGCCGAATGGGTCTTCAGCTGGGGTCTAACCTGTCACTAGCGATTAGGAACCAGCAATGGTTGTGGTAGAGTAGTGGAGTCCGGTAGTCTCCGAGCGCCACAAAGGCGCATTGGAAAGCACTTGCTATTGGGAGGCTCTTGAAAAATAAGTGGAACCGCCAGTACGGTGTGTGTGTGTTCACCGCCTTTGTACTGTCTGTCCGATTACACTAGGCGATACGTATGAGCCTGTCGAGTTGTCAGCATCTGTTTAGCTTGCTTCATCACAACTGTAATGTATGATGCAAATAGAATACTGGGGAGCGACAGGACTTGTCGGAACCTTTTTGGAGTTAGACTTTAGAAGCCTTATTGTCCATGGACTTGTCTTGGTATTAATGTAAATATGTACACGTTTTGTTCATAGTGTCGGCATTTTCTATTGCCAAAAGAAGCCTTTTTGCTCATTCTTCTACAACTTTCTTTGACTTCTTTTCAGAAGCGGCATTTTTTGATCTCTCAAATGCCTTCGATTCTTTCTCGTCAGTTTGGTCTTGTTATCCCCGTTTTTTTCCTCGCCGATCTTCTGCAACTCTAGTCGCCTGCTCGTCTGATAAAATAATGATGCCCAGGGCTATTAGGAGGGAGCCTGGGTCATCAGTCGGCCCAAAGCTCATCTCACGGTTAAAATCTTGTGGCCTTTCTCAAAGCTCGGCTCAGCTCTGGCTTCATCTCTGTCATCCATATGCTGAATATATGTTGTGGTTTTTTCGTTGAAGCTGAAGCTCTGTTTTCTTTTCCAACCCAGAGAATCTGCTTCCGAACCGCAGCCAAAAGTCAAAGTCCCTACTTTAATACCGGCAATTTTAGAATGGATTCACGAAATGGAGCCTGAGCCTGAGCCGGAGCTTTGAGAAAGGCCCTTGGTCTCTGACCAAGTCCCACGCCATGTTACCATGTTGTTGCCCCTTTCCAATCAGATCCAGACACTGATAAGACTGAGTTCGAACGTTCAATATCAGAATCGCTAACGGGAGTTTGAAATTAAAATGTTTCGCTTAATTTGCACTGCGGCATGCGCGTGGCAACACTGTTTGGCCGACGGTATTGAAAGAAAACTGACACAAATCCTGTTTGACATGATTAAATAAACCACAGGGGAAACCGACTACATAGATTAATGTTCGTATTCACTTGTGAATAAAGGCTATTGACTGAAGCGGCGTTCGAACCTGCGACCTCCTGTTTGATAAGACGGATCAATTACGCCATCTTATAGCCCCATTGGAGGGTTCGAAAGTTTAATATTTGACTTATATTTGACTTATATTTGACTTATATTTGACTTCGTGGTTATTTGATGATTCTATAATGATTAAAAAGCCGCATCCTCTTTGAGTGATGATCCCCCATGTACTGTTTCTCATGTTGCAGCACTGCTAATACTGCACTGACGTATTATGGTCCTTGGGATATAGTGTTATGATGTGAGTGGTGTCATGCCTTCTGACTGCCACACGAACAAAGACTAGTATAAGAGACACCGCCAACATAATTATGATAAGGGCTGGATATCTCAGTTGGTAGAGCGCCGATCGGAGGTCGCTGGTTCGAATCCCGCTCCAGTCAATTTTTTCTCTGTTCACTTTTCAATGACTTAATGGTTTGATATTTCACGTTGATGCGAGCATCTTGTTCTTCGCTCAGTGATGAGAACTGGCCCTGTAGTCACTGAACCAGTCGCCCTCTAGTAGGCTATTACAAACACACCGTACCCCAAGTAGGTGATTGTTGCAGTCTTGAGAGTGTCAAGCCAATTGAGAATACACAGCGGAAACTCTAATGCCTCGTGCTGAGTGACCGTGAAGGAAGAGTCTTACAAGGTTCATTTCAAGTCCATCATTTCCACCATCCATGGCACTGCATAATAATAGTGCGTCTGCATCATTCTTCATGAACCCGACCCGAATATTAAATTAATGGACCTGTTTTTGTTGAATTGAACCCAGTCAGAGTCGGGTCGCACATTTCCAAACCCACGGGCAGCACTTGTCACTGATTAGAATCAGAACGATTCATTTCATAGTATAGGACCTGGTTGCGCAGTGTCGTTATAATATTCATTATCGGACCCCATCAATCATTTTGAACTTTTGATTATTTGCAATTTTGAACCAGCTAATGTAAGGGTTCAGTTTAATGATCAACATTATTACAATTCTATTATAGTTAAGTTTCTGAAAGGCTTTGCCACGGTATGACTAAATAGATTGAAACTAGTCGTGGACCCACAATATTTTGTTTGCATGACACTGTTACAACTGCATTAATATAGAACCAGGTTGCCCATTATGATGATTTGTGGTGACATAATTCGGTATCAGAAAATGTGTAAAGTTTAGCATAAATTATATTGTTGACAGCAGTCCCAAAGGCCAAAAGAAGGCTATAGTTCTTCTTCACTCTTAACAAGCTGCTTGTTTTCTAAAAATAAAAGTTTGACCTATTTTGTATGACATTGTACTGTGAACATTAGGGTTCCATTAAACATGAACGAACGGCATGTGTCTATACGAATGTTCGATTGGAAGCGAATAAAACACCAAATTTATCAGCACATTAAGCCACTGAGACTTAGTCCATGCATGTCACTCAACAATAAGTTGCTGAACCGAAAGTGGGTTTACGAGCACCAATTCACGACGCGGCGCATGGCCAAGGCCGATATCCGGACCGGTCGGTCTGCCTCGTCCGATCGACCGAGCCCGAGTGGTCATCTTGGCCCCGCTCCTCACGGCCGCACCCCGTCTTGAGCTAAATTCGGCAAATCAAAAAAGCCCGTCGAAATTGAGATGTTAAGAGTCCGGCGAGCCCACCGCAGCTTCACTAATTTGGCAACAGGTGTACGGTAATCAAACTTGAAACATTATAGGCCAACCCTCCATGAAAAGCTCCGCCCTTGACCCTATGTGAGGACACCATCGACCTGCTGGGGATTATACTGTGGTATCGTTGTTAATGTGGGAATGGGGCAATCATGCATTGGACCGTGGGCCTTAAGTATGTTTTTTCCTATAACCTTATAACATACAGCTGATAAGCATTTATCATCCAACTTGTTTCTGTATGGTGCTCATGCATCATCATTCTGTACTATGTGCTTGACACAAGACCTATTAAAGATGAAAAGAGCTTGGGGTCTTTTCCCCCGAATGGCCATGTTTTTATGGGGCGCTGATTGACGCTATGTCAAATTATCTCAACCATTGTATTGCACTCTTGTTTGGTGAATATGAAATTGCCATTTTAATTTATGTGTTAATTAAGCAAAATGTGCAATTTATTTGTTTTTCTGACGATTTGGCTTGTTATAGCGCCCTCACATGACCCGAAATGTAGGTTAATTTCTACGTACCGTCTTGTTTGGTCGAAGGCCATTTTGCTTGTAAACCCGCTGTAGGATTTCCAACGTTTCCAACGTAAGAAATGCGAGAAATCCGGCCTAATTCAACGATATCCAGTTAACATTTCCAACGTCGTGAATAAAACCGTCATAAAATGAAGAAGAAAGAAACTGTTCGGTGCTGAATGACAGTCACTTTTTGGTACGTGTATAGGCCGGATGTGAACCGGTACCAGCCAGGTCGTGTCAGCTGAAACGGTTACCTAAAGCCCGCTTTCATACTCGGGCGATTCTCACGAGATCATGTGAAGCAGCTCTTGGTTTTTTGACAGACGCAGTCTGCAGTCCGTGACAAGCCGTCAATAATATTCAAGTTCTCTGGCTCCAATGACGTCAAATGCAATAATTGTTTTGCTCGTTTTGGAAAGAAACAAAAAATAAGGAGAAATTTGTGGTTTTGTATAATAATGGTTGCAACACAATGGTTAGTAATATTAATAGGTTTATGTGGTACATCATGCAAGTGAATAGATCTTGTTTGTTTGTGAAAATCCCATTATAATACATTATGGATGATTTGCCGTTTAAACTTTATGAGAAAAAAGTACGACGACTATTTCATTGAATTGGTGTCTTTCTCTTACGATACAAGAAAAACAAACAAACAGCAAACAGTGATCGTTGAAGTGTAACCGACTGCATGCTTGGTCAGCCAATCAGTCATGCAGTCAATCCCTGGTGCAGATTGAAAGGCAACACTAAACCTGGAGACGGATTGTAAATGTCATTGCGTGGCATTTTGGCTCCAGTTTATAGACCATGCTTAATTGTAGGAGGTGGGCTTACTAACTCGGCTGACTGAGTATGCTGTACTTTCCTAGCCAGGTCTGGTTCCCGCCTCCGCCTAATTTTCTTTGTCCCTGGGATTTCTTTCTTTTTTTTTTCAGAGAGAAGGCCTTGTGCTGACCTTTGCTGGTGAAACGTCAGAGCGTTGACCCAGTCGTGTTGCAATTTTGTTTTTGGTGGGAATATTGGAACTAAGGATGGGCTATAGGCCAACTACACCATTGTCTGTTCGTTGAATGTATGGAGCTGTCCAAAGGCAGACTTTATAGGAAGAAAACGGTGACATGTTGAAGAGATTGAGGAGGAAACACCGATAACAGTGTATTGCATATTGCTTTTGTTAATGTCAGTCCTTTGCATAAACTGTGGTCGATTTGGCACCAAGCACCTCTTAAATCACGAACCAATCTGATACAAAGTGTGATGTCACAATACAAATGATGATGGTGATATTGCCAACTCATCTTAAGATGCCATCTTAAAGTTTTGTGAAATCCAGCCCAGAAGAGTTTGAAAATTCAGCTTGGTGTATAGAGGGCGCTATTTTAAGAGGGTCATTTAAAACCATTTGTTGGCTTTATGATCAATGTGGTCTGTTCTTATCACTTGTGAAGTGATTCCACTCAGAAACTTTTTTCTGGAGGCATTTTACAGTAATGTCCCGTGGTCTAATACCGTAGTAATAGGCGTAACGACGATTTGGCAAGTTACGTCGAGGGCGGGACTTGATAGAGAAAAGGCACACGTGGACGAAGGAATTACCAAGGACCCTTTGAACTTGTGCTTCTGTAGGTAGTCGTGTCCCCTGGAGGCATGCTCGAAATACCAATGGCGCGGTATACATACGTCATTGGTTCCAGTCTATTTTGTAAATGATTCCGCTAGACTGGTTCCCGTTCCCTACCGTTGTCCCCTGACGTCTACGTGATGTATTGGGATGGGAACCAGTTTATGATTCCGCATGCGGTCCTCTTCGTGTGAGGTTTTATCGAGAAACTCGAAATCTCCAACGGTCCATTATTATTTACTGCGTCAACGTTTGATGTCGATGCCCTACATGATTCATGGCCGTTTGTGTAAGCTAAACCATTCTTGAGTACACACAGTCACCACAGATGAGTTAGTATTTAGGCCTGCAACTCAAATTTATTTTCCAGCTAATTACAGCTATATCGCCTCAAACTATCATTTAGTCACCTTTGAGCCATTTTCACTCCATTTTACAGTAGGGTGATCACATTGCGACCCGAGTCCTCAGTTTGTTTTGTCCGGTCATATACGCAAATCTAAAACCCATCATTTTTTGTTCTCGAACACAGAATAAAACTACGGGTCTGCTTTATAGCTAGCTTATAGCCTACACTGTACGGTGGTCAAAATTCAACCTGTCCTCCATAACGCAAGTGAAAATGACGGGTCATTTTTGGAACGGGGTTTGTAAAGAAAAATTGTTGGTGTTTTTGTACCGAACAGACCTTGCCGACGGCGTCATATTTGACTCATAAATCAGTTTGAAATTGGACGTTTTTTTCATGAATACCCGCCAATTGTTCTGCTCTACTAAGCTCCATAAATTGAGGCGAAACCAGTTTAAGAAAAGGGTTGCGTTCAACGCATATTTTGTCAATTAAATATCGAAATCGGCATTGGTTCAACTGGTGGTAGTGTGCATGTACACAGCGATTGCAGATTTGGTTTATCACTGCCCTGAAAATCTGGTATCTATACCATCACGATTTATTGCTCAGCGTGTTGCTAGGTCTGTGCTAATGGATGCCGTTGGTTCGTCTGTGTTGAGTATAGTCAATAGGGGGCGCTTTCGTGGCCTGAAATCGATGGGTCTTTTTTTCGGCGTGTAAACCCGTGTCCAGTCACGTGTATAATTAATGACATTGCTTCATTTTCCCGGTTATCGTTTCACTCTTATTGACTTCAGTGAGATAAGCCACGTGACTACAACCACATTCTATATCACAAGGGGTATACAAATGCACACCATCTAAAACGCTAAAAAAAAAATGGTATAAGGCCTATTCACATATTGTACGATCGAAACGTGTCAGGCCCTCTTAACTCAAAGCATTAGAAAAATTTCAGGTCATTTGTTTTGGCTGATGAGCAGTTTGCAGCAGTTTATTACTTGCATTTACATATTGTATGGTTATTACATATTGTAAAGAGGAAAACATCAAATTAATGTGTTTTGTATAGGCCTATAGGCCTACCTATACTCGACTTTGTACTCGTTCCTCTGTTTTTGATTTCGGACTGCATGTTGCAATCGAAATCGGCCGATGCGGTTAGGTGTTGATTTCCAAATACAATTTGCTCGAACATTCTTCCAGATGAAAGTTTTTTCACATAAATTTGTAGCTTTTAAAAAAAGAAGAAATCCTCATACCAATCTCGAACTCCTGCCCTTTCATTCAAGCGAAATTGGAAAGCTTAACAAATTCCCCGATGTGGGCATTGCATTTATCGTCCACTACATATCCTGATGATGGGTTATTAATTTTAAACTTGGACTCTTGGAGGGCTTGATTTATTGTACGGAAATTAATGAAACGGAATTCAACAAATTACAAACCTGTAAATATCTTAATGACGGTACCTCACGGCGACTCCGGGTTGCGCTACACACAAAGAACCATTGGTGGGCGGAGTTCATGGTGTTGTGGGTTTCAACAAAAAAGTCACCCTTTGCTTGTTACAAATTTAATAATCAACCTGTTTACACTGTGCCTTAAACACCCTGCATTTAACGACAATGAAGCTTAATACATTATGTTCAAGCTCTGACAGACACCGGCGAAAAGAAAATATCATTTTTTGTTTGTAGTATATAGGCGGGTTGAAAATACACGGGACACAATGACATTATTCGCTCGAGGTAAAATGTGATAGAGAGAGAGAAAAAAGGGCTGTGGAATGTTGTCATGAGGCATGTTTCGCTGTTGGCACTTTGTATACCGCCAATTGTTGGCCAGTTTTGTTCGGGAAAAGTACAAGTACCGGGGCTAGCCGGTGGTTCTTTATGGGAGAGAGAGGCCTTGCAGCCCGCGTCACAATGCCGGTTGCATCAAACGACTGAGAATACCAATTGTGACAACAAAACAAAATACAGGTGATTCGGAGTTCAACATACCACCGTGTTTGCTGTATAGCTCGGGGAAAATTACAATCTGTTGGGCCTATAATATTTCTTTATTATTATGATTTTTTGTTGGCAGCATTCCTTCCTAGAATGAAATTTTGCCCACCTTGTTCGATTTGCCGTGCCTCGCTTAATTTCCTCCTATGCCTACTTACCATGGAATGTAGCAGACTTTTTAAAAGGCCTGATGGTTTTTCTTGTCGGTGAATATTTGGTTCGAATCTGTTGGATTTTTTTTTATAGGCTCGTCGTGAGTGACCCATTTCGTTAAACGCTGGAATTTATTAAGGTTGACAGACAAACAAAAATGCACTGTTATAAGAACGTCTGGCAAGATGAAATCATGGGCAAAAGCCATTTAACAAATTCACATTTTTGGTCGGCTTAAATATCAGGTCGGGGTGAAATGCCATCTGCAATTGGGTAACAATAATTGACCAAGAACTTCATAACTGACGACCTTTTTTTCTTAAAACCTGTTTACATTTAGACTGGTTTGTGGGTCGGCTATGCCTACTTTTTGGGTAAAGTAACAATTTGTTGTTTATTTGGGTGTTTGTTTGTTTGGTTTGTAAGCGTAACTAGGGGTCTTTGTTCACGTTTACTACACCAAATTGGTTTTCATTCCTTTTCAGGTTAGTTTTTGGGAGGAGGGTTTTTTTCTGAAAGTACACGTATGGGGTCATTTTACGAGCCCATAATTAGGCTGCATTTTTGGCTAAATGAGGGCGCTGTTTGGACGCCCTCTTTCGTTCTTGTGACTTTATATAAAATAATGATGTACTTACGAAACATTTGAAACGAGTTTTTAATTGATTATGATTGTAATGCATGGTCATGGTGTTGTTCTTCGTCTTTTGTGGATTCCTATCCGTGGGTGGATTGTGCTCTCCTCCTTTGGGTTTCGTTCTGTTTGTGGATTCCACTCTGTTTTATTGTGCATGCTCTGTTTGCAGATATTGCCCGGTTTGTGAATTCTCTTTTGTTTGTGGAATCAGCTCATTTTGTTCCACATTTTATGGATTCTGCTCGTTTGTAGATTATTCTTTGCCTGTGCTCTGTTTGTGGATTCTGTTCTGTTCAAGTTGGATATTTTAGTCCGTTTGTGGATTTCACTCTTTGGGTTCTTTGGATCTTCTATTTGTGGATTTTCTGTCTGTGGATTCAGCTCTGTCAGTTGTGGATTCTGGCCTGTTTGTGGATTAAATTCTAATCGGTTGGTGGATTCTCCCTGAATGAAATGTTTAGCTCTGTTGATAACATTTTTTTCGTTGATGTATTTTGCACTGTTTGTGGATGCTGCGTTGTTGGTTGATTCGGTTCTCGGTTAGTGGACTCGGTTCTCAGTTAGTGGATTCGGTTCTTGGTTAGTGGATTCCTTTCTTTTTTTTCAGTTAGTGGATTCGGTTCCTAGTAAGTTGATTCGGTTCTCCGATAGTTGATTCGGTTCTCCGTCAGTGGATTCGGTTCTCCGTTAGTGGATTCGGTTCTCGGTTAGTAAATTCGGTTTTTTTTCCTTCAGTTAGTTGATTCGGTTCCTAGTCAGTGGATTCGTTTCTCCGTTAGTTGATTCGGTTCTCCGTCAGTGGATTTGGTTCTCCGTTAGTGGATTCGGTTCTCCGTCAGTGGATTTGGTTCTCCGTTAGTGGATTCGGTTCTCCGTCAGTGGATTTGGTTCTCCGTTAGTGGATTCAGTTCTCAGTTAGTGGATTCCACTCTGATGTTGCAATGGTGGATTGTGCCGAGTGGATTGTAACCGACTGTGCTTAGTAGTGGGTTCTACTAGCAATTACTGACTTCTGTTCTGTCGATGAAGGTGTGTCTACGACATGTCATAATATTTTTAAAGAATAGGTCTAGAAAAAAGCAAGCACAGCAAATCACATCACCCACGACCCTAGCTCCTTCTCCAGCTCCCCGTGCATGCCTACGTGCACTGACCTAGGAGGCTGATCTCCTCCATGTGTCTGCCGTATGTTGTTGGCTCATGATCACGTCCCTTGGTCATTCGTCTGTATTGTATTTCTCAGCCCACTGCTGTTTGTTCAAGGACCTTCACCTTAAAGCGCCATTAACATAAGAACACCGAGAGAGTTTAGCTGCTGTTTTTCTGTTTGTCTTCCGAGGAGAAATGTTATTGTTTTGCCGTTTTGAACATTTTTGTGTTGTTGCAAGACTGGTATAGGAGGGGCTAGGTTATTCGCGTTGCGATACTATGGTGATGTCTTCTCTGCATATTATTATAATCAGATGGATTATGAGTTGTATCTGTCTCGGCATTTATACTGTAGCTGATGTGTGGGCTACTGGGCTTCGTGCCTGGTTCATTTTTTTTGATTTATGAAGCCATGCTGGCTTGAGGCTCTCTGAGATATTACGCTGTTTTCACATTCTGGGAAGCATGTCCATCAATCATGATATTATTAGCATGGATTCTTGATTCACTGATGTGTCTGGGACCGAGCTGTGGGCCATATTGAATACATTCTGCTTATAGCGTTATAGGAGGGACTGACGTTTCGATCCTTGGATCTTTCTAAAGCCCTTGAGAAAGATCCCGTTAGGATCGAAACTTCAGGCCTCCTAAAATCACGATAATTTTAGGTCGGAATTTTGGTTGATGACTGTTTGCAGCAGTTGATTCCTTAGACTTCAGGAAAGATCCTGCTAGGATCGAAACTTCAGGCCCTCCTAACTCTATAATAAGCACTAGATTTTTTAGGTCAGAATTTTAGTTGATGAGCAGTTTGCAGCAGAAGTATATTATTTTGGTTGTTTTCTCGAAGACGAGTTCGCATTTAAATTGACACCCAACTTTACAATAGCGAGCCCCGTTGGACAAATTCCTCAATATTTCCTTCCGGCAGATAAACATGAATAAATTCTAGCTAAGTTGAATTCATTAAATGATTAATAAAACATGATAGCAGGCGTGCGACGCTAAGAATCCACGTCATAATTATACCCATTGCACAGGGTGCGTTCGTTTAGCATCCACGGGGCAGCCCTGACCTGGGAATGGTCGTGTATACTGCACAAAACAAACGAGAGAATAGAGTCGAGGTTGACTGTCGAAGCTAAACGAACGTATATTACCCACTGTCAGACGGTACCAGTGATGACGTCATTGATATTGCTGCCCTTCTAAAGATGAATATTCATATTGTATAGTCTAAAATTACAAGTTGGCCGATACGCCCCATGTCACATAGTTGCAAATATGTGCAATTCGAGTCACGCCTATTCCTATTAAAATCAGACCCATTCATTTAGTTTTTGGAAATATTTTTCATTTCAAAAGAAAGATGATTTCTTTTTCTATGGTGGGTTGGCCATTATAATCTTTGGCAAGAAAAAAGCATAAAGAAAATGCCGACGCTAGCATATCAGCACGCACACTGTGCCCGATCGGGATCATATAATAAACGTTTTGCATGTACGACGTTTTGTTGGCGTATAAAAGCGAAAAATCCACAGTATGCTGCCAACGTTCACTGTTTCCTGTTTACTTTGGAAAATTGCATTTTTTTTATCCCGCCGGCACAAAAAATGCATTATATTGTGTGTTTTTTTCTCGTTTCAAAGGGTGAAATAGTTACACCGATCATTGTAAATAATGCATATTAGCTTGTTAGCGTCCGTATTATGATATTTTCGCAAAGAATATCTCCGGCTCCGTCTAGACGCGATATGCAGCAAATGATTATCGGACCAGTGTCACATTTTGTCAGCGTCACTCCACCAAGGTGCCCGGCCGTCTCCCCCTTCAAATCGACCCGATCTTTCTTCTCCCTAGCTTCGCTATAAGTTCCTTTCCCGTCGTAGGCTCACGTAGTTCCCATTCCTTTTCAGTCTGACCCTGTTGCATGTTATTATGGTGTTCTTATTTTTTCCAGCCCTTTCTATTATGATTTTTTTTCTGGCTATATTTAATTGTAAAATCCGCAAAAGTGGGTTCTGAACAAACTTTTTTTGACCCAGTTTTTTAAGGAGAAAAATTCCCTGGTGCGACCTGACCGTATGCCCACACAGCCCCGAGGCCTGGAGGTAGAACCAATCGCATAGTACTTTCTTCCCCCATTTTTCCATGAGGAATCTTAATGAAAATTCCATCCGCTTACCCCAACAACAAAAAAACAACGGGCTTATATACCTAAATCACTCCATCCATAAGAATAATAAGCAAAAAGGAGGACATATGAACTTAAATATTGAAACTGTGTCACTAAGGGCTGTTTCTTTTTTAACCTCCATCTTGAGATTAAAGGGGAAAATGAAGGATGTTTTTTTGAAGCATTGTTTCCAGTAATCCATCACACTAATCGGGGGCATGACCTTTAAGCAGCTAGACGACTTTAATAACAACAACCCGTGACATTGAGGAGAAGCCTAGCAACTGATCCATGCTCATGCTGCCGCTCTGGCACTTGACTAATTGCCTGACCCCCTTAATAGCCGGGGCTGTAAAACTTCAACCTGAATAACAATATGAATCTGATATAGGTTAAGCGCATTATAATGAATAATAGGGGGCCTCTGAATAAAATGGCAATTAGGCCTAACCTCATTAAATTCGTTGAGTTCGAATTATTCTATATAAGCCCATGTCACACGAGGCGATTTTATACATGCAATGCCTTTTCGTGTTGAACAAACTGCGCCAGTTGATATGGCCGGCCAAATGTTGCAAAATTATTCAGTCAGTCTCCTTGACCAAAACTGTGACCCAATCCAACACATTACTCCAACATAACAAATGGAAGATATTCCTCATTTCGTTCGTTATCCAGATCATCTTAAGCATGTTTGCAAAATTCCTATAACTGTACACAAAAACGAAAAAAGAACAACTTGGCATCACGGCCGAAGTTCCCAACAAGTTTCAAGTCAATATCTTGTATAACTGTCATTAAGAAGTCCTGCTGACAAGTTTGGGAAGAAAAAACCCCGAAAAAACAAGAACAACCGAAAAACAAAACTCGAACAACAAAAATATATGCCTACTTATTTGGTTTGCATCAAATTCATTATACGTCTTTTGAATGTTTATGAAACATTTCTGTAAACAAACAAAATTACTCTGTTATTATTATTCTTTGCAGTAATAACTCCCCGTAGTTTTTGTTATTTTACATAAAACAGCAAACAGACTAAACAAAATATTTGGTGTTTTTGAATTTTGACGTTTCGAAAGCAATTGTCCTTCAGCTTTTGATCGGGTAGACTGCACCGAAGCGCTGCAAGCGATGCGAGATACAATCTACATGCCCGGCCTTCGGTCGCGGAAGTTAAAACTTGTTACAGATTTTTATCGAAAGGAACTAACATATGTAAGTGTGTCAACCAATTCGGCCCCTCAGAGAATTAGCCTCAGACGATTGATCACACTATACACCAATTCATTTAGGAATTTCAGCCCATTTTTGTGTGTGTCTTGGACTTGGTTGTCCGTCGTGTGTAGACGCCGTTGTGATAAATTTTATCGTTTAATATCACAACCCTTGTAATGGGCCTACAAATTCTCCCCGTACCATAACCCCTATAACTACATCATTGCCTTAAAGGTAATATCATACTTTGGTTTTTGTGAAAGAAATGCAGATTCATGGGCGAAAAATTATCAAGAAAGATATAGTCATCTGTGAAATCCCCAGTCCCATACGGAGTCCACTAATTTGAGAATTTTTTTAAATATTTTCAAAGGATTTTTGATCTTCCGAAGATCAAAATTGCTTTGGGTCAATTGGTTTTACTCTTTTACCGGTATGTTTCTACCATCACATCACCATCTTTATACCCTGTAGGCCTAAGTTATAGGTAAATCTGCGAAGATTTCTGTTTCGGTACGGGTACGTATTCTACCAAAGTATGATAGTACCTTTAACGACACACAGTCTGTTCCACTGCACATTCTTACCTCTGCGTGCACTCTCCTATATTATTGCACAAATGCGATTGCTTTAATAAATCTTGTTCCGTACTATTCAAAAAGAAATGTCATAACTTCGGAATGTGTACCTTGTGCATAAGCTCATAATTCGATCGTTTTGTTTTTGCAACATTCAATTTCAACTGTCATGGGTGGCTGAGACGACTTTCTGCACGCATAATGAAAACTAGCGCGCATCTGCTCCACCGGAAATTCCACAGAAGCTTTAACGTGGGGAAATGACCACCAAAACAGCAAATTTTTACACTAAATCACTTGTATCTTCAAAACGGAAAGTCGTATAAACCTGGGGGTTGCAGATTATGAAAATTCATTCTTTTGGCATTAAGTCCATATATGTCTCACTAAGAAAAACAGAAAAACCAGTGATCATTTTTCTCTCAAAGATCATGGGTATGAGGCAATTCCCTATGGAGCGGGACGAAAAATGGCCGTTTTTAACAGACCTTTGGTTGTTTATCTCAACGTATCTTGAGAACCCGGAATGTGTACCTTGTGCATAAGCTCATAATTCGATCGTTTTGTTTTTGCAACATTCAATTTCAACTGTCATGGGTGGCTGAGACGACTTTCTGCACGATTCTTAATGTGATCCGTTTGGCGTATAAGCCCTTGAACGCATGACTACGACTACCCAGTGTTGGATGGGGGATATCGGTACGGTACCTGGACGTCGCGTGTAATTTCAGTGCACTGGGGCCCTCCAAAATCTCAAGTTAGGCTACCGGGGGTTTCGCCCTATATTTCCCACATCTACTTTATGTTGTGTATCAAAATGGAGGCTTTTGGCTACGGATTAGGAAGTAGAGACTCTATTTTGAACAAGTAAACTTAATTCTTTGAAAAGCCACAATCTGTGATTTCGGCATTTTTAAGCTTTATAGACGAAGCCTTGGCCAAAGCCTATAAGCCTGAGCCTAAGCCTTAGTCTTAGCCTGAGTCTGAGACTAAGTCTAAGCCTGAGCTGCGGTCTTGAAACTAAGCACGTTTTGACTAAACTAGATATCTCTCTTGGTTTTTGCGCAGAGTCATTTGATGAGATATGCGAGGAATGGTGATACACAAAAAGGGCGTGGCCGTTAGCATAATTATGTACAAAAAATTTGAAGCATATATAATGACCGGCTGCGATTAAACGGTAGCAGCTTTGGCTTGGGCTTTGGTTAAGGCTTGTCGCTGAGGGCATTTCTATGCACAACCCATGCACACGTTGACCACACCTTAGCCGTAGCCCTACCTTATTGTCGATCAAACAACATCAGCCTAAGTGATGGAATTTTGTTTCATGAATGACGTATACGATTACATCAAACGCCAACTTGATTTAATGTTACCTCATCAGGCTGCTGCAATTGAATTGTTCTGGCAGTGATGTTAATTGACAACGAAGGCAACATGGAACGTTTATAAAATTGTCAAACATCGAAATATAATTTCTAAATGAAAGTATGCATTCAAGCCTTCTGACAAGAGTACTTACTTTGGGACAATGAAATAATTTCGTCTTAATTTCAAATTCGACACCGAGGTAGAAAAGGCAAATAAAACGAAACAGAAATCGCGTCAAACTCGGTTAACGACAACTCGAACAGAAATTTACCTAACCTACTTTTATCTTCATCTCAAACTTCACCTTAACAAGACCTTTACATGTATTTGTTGTTGAACTGTTATTCGTGCAGCAACTGATCTGGAACAAACCCAAAGACAAAGTCATTCTCCGGCTGTTTCGTCAGTGTCTGTCATGCGTAACGCACAATAAGCGACGTGACAATGCGGACGTCAGATGACTTTAATGTCACGATCGGCACGGTGATTGCTATAGGGGAAGAAACAAGGGAAACACGGCAGTTGAACAGTATATACCGGAGGCCGTGCACCGATGGCTTTCAATGGCGCATCATACCAGATGGAAATGAGGAATATACGAAATGAAACGTGTCGAGAAACTGGTACCGCGCGAAACCTATATAGAGGAAACGCGCGTAATGAACTTGTCGTCATTTTACGCGCCTCAGAACTTCCATTCATCAACGTCAACGGTTTCTCCAAAAATATCTCATAGATTAAATTAACTCTCTCTGTCCCCGTTTGCCAGATGCTATTTGAAAATTTCTCCTTGAACACAGCAAATTTCTGATAACCCTTTCATCACAGATTTTACTGAATAACTACAGAAATATTGCAACTTTTAAAAGCCAAATTAGGAGTAAACTATAAACTATGCAAAGTAATACGCGCTTAAGAAAGATTTGAAGCTTTGCATGATGGTGGCATAGTGGATCGGTTTGCGGAAACATCATGTATATTCGTTCGTCCTTTCATACTTTTTATTTCGTCGCACTTCTGGTTAGGTCTCAACGTTTCGAGCCTGCTCTAGTCATGCTTATCCAGCACCGAATTTGAACTGTGTAATTCCCGCCTGTGGTGACCCTCCCCTTTTCTTGAACCATCAACCCCTCCCCCACTATGCCACCCCACCTTCTTCCCGAAATACAAGATGCCTGTTTAATGATGTTTAATTCTTTAATAATTTTAACATTATTGTGCTCATCTGCCAGTCCAAAATGAAGAGACGCATGCATACCGTTGTTTCTCTTTTGCTTTCTGTCAGTACATAAGCTTAACGAAGATGATTCCTTTTAATACATTTACATGTCTCAAACTGTCTTTCTTTGCATGTGGTCTTATAATATATTGTATCTTCTTTTGATTTATTTCTCGTGGCTACATGTATGATTTTGCTCACCTCATTACACATAATTCTGCCGTATTTCAATTCCAAATTACAACACCAATCCCACGTTAGTAACTTATCCCACTTCTGACACTGTCTGCTAGTGATTACATGTCTCTCACACTGTCTTTCTCTGCATGTGGTCTTACTAGTATCCTCTCTTGATTCGTGATTCGCTATATACATGACTTAATTTGTATGCCTATGCTTTTGCTCTCCCCATTACACATTATTCTACCGTATTGCAATTCCAAATTACAACACCAATCCCACAACTATAGTAACTTATCCCACCTCTGCTACTGCTTGTTGTATTGACTGGTGTCCATATACAACTGCATGCCTGCTATTGATTATGTTGTGCACAGGCTAGGTTAATTATTGGATGCGACACTGCTATAATGGAGTATTTCCTTCTCGTTCACGCCACTTGCCACACGTGCTTATTTCTTCGGGAAAACAAATTAAGTTATTGATATACCTGACTGTAACGTGTGCGTTTCTCTTGATGGCAAACATTGATGATAAAAGAAGATCCAGAATCATACCTATTATGTTTCATTTCCCTAAAAGCAATATTAAGCAAAAAGCCTAGGTCCCATTTGTTAAAGAAAAAGGAAACAAGGGGAAAAGCGAAGAGACCAATGAAGCAGTTTCTTTACCTCTAGTTATGAGACATTTTCTTCTTCACTCCATTTTTTCACTATAGTTTACCACCGGCTCGCCCTCTCCCTAACAGGGGTTTAATTTCACTACGACCATGCACCAATAAAAACCCTGTTTACCAGTACATTTAGGGCCTAATGACTAGTGCCCAAAGGAGCCTAATAGTGCATCATAGTTCAATTGATCTGGCTCTTGCGATTACTCGCCCATGCCATTTCAAAGCAACATGATGGCAATTTGGGCCAATTGGCAATAACATAAAATCGATCAGGAAAATAAAAAGGCATTACGATGGAAAATAATGTGGCCATGTGTCTAGACTTGAGTGCCGTTAATGACACACCGTTCTTATAGAATAGCACCTGGTTAAAAAACATCGGTCACTCGGTTGGCCCACTAAATGACCAAAAGGCTAAGTCTAGCCTGTGGTCAGTCTTGAATATCAACCGCTACATGTACCAGATCAGAATAAAGACCTTTTTTGCATTCATTCGTTTGACCCCAGGATGGGGGCAGGTCCCTTTGACTGCCGCCCGAATGATCTCCGATTTGCTTTGTGCTGGGATCGCTCCGTAACCCACTCAATCACGCTCAGCCTAACCGAAGCCGTCAGCCCAACAAAAACCCAAGATTCAGCTCTGCAAATAGACCGAGGGTTTGCTACAAAAAGGAGGTAAATTGAGCTATATTCTTGGCGAATATAGCAATATGGTTGCACGCAATAAGCCTTTCTGGTATTGCTAGGTTGTTTTTTCGTATGGATGTTGAACCTATATTTTGATGACCTATATACATTGTGCTGTGTACAGAATGTGTACAGGGATCAATTTTATGGCCCTGCTTAGCACACACATTTGCTAACCATGAAATTTTTGTCTCAACAAAATCTTGTTAAATAGCTCAATTTTGGTAAATTTGTTTTCCATGCACGAAAACAACAATTGCAGCAATGTAATGAAGAAATTGCAAAATGACATGTTGTGTAACTATTAAAATTGACATCAATCGAGAAAAAAAAATCCGATTTTTTTTGAAAAGTTGAAAAGTTTGAATGATGAATTCTGGTTTGGAATCCTCCATGCATGTACACTGCATGCTCCATAAGACCGGTGTATTAACCTCTCACAATGCCGTAAGCCTTGGCAGAGTTGGCTTCATGGGAACCGATCATTTTTATCGCCCCTGTAACCTTCGCGTGCAATAGAATCTAGATTCCACCTTCTGTAATTACTTGATGCCCCTACTAAATAGATAAATCACATAACAGGGGCAGACTATATTATGCCATTTACATGGCCCATGATTTTCCCTTGCCTGTGAAATATATTCTATTCTAATTATATTGCCACGGGGGCCTTGGTACTATGGTATTCTATATTGTCCATCTTTTCCCTTTTTTTTCCTGTTGGCTTGGTGGCTGTTTCAATTATTTTGAAGTGATGATAGAAGATTCTGCATGCATACCACCCACCGCTATACGCACTTTGATATAATGTGCGTCAGATAATATAGGCATACCTGGTCGCCGTGAGACCGTTAATCGCTTGTGGGGCGAGTTTGGCCAGACTACGGCTGGTTGTAGACGAGATGGATGAGGTGGTGGAATTGGTTGGGTGTTGGGTCCGGAGTTTGGGTATCACAACGGTGAAAATTACGAGTTAATTATGGGTCTATACCTGCACCGTGTACGTCCTGAGACAGTACACTTGATATAAAGGAAACAATAATCGTGAACCTTGTGAGAAAGATGTTCTGTTTCAATAAACCAAGAGTATAATTTTATATCATTTTCCATATAATTTTATCTCTGCATGCACTTATATATATTGCGTTATAGGGTAACATTTCCATATAGGGTTGTGCACAAAACTTAGGCTTACCTATTTCTAAACATAGGCCCTAATTATGTTCATATTGAGAGCATTCATTATGTCTTATGTCTTTAAAAGGTAGCTAGGACGTTAAGGCGACCTCCAAATATCTCCATAAGTACCATGATCGCCCTATTCCCTTAACCTTCGCTGACATTCGAAAACTGGTCTCCCTATGAATTAATGAGCAAAGATACATGTATCTGTTAATTGCCATACAGCCGGCTTAAATTACGGAATTAGGGCTGTGCATTCACGGGTAATTTTGGACCCGAGTACCCTTTGCCCAAACGGGCGGGTACCCGGGTACCCGCGATATAATATAAAACATAAGAAATTAAGAACCCGGAAGTATATTGCGTAATGGCCGTTGGTGAGTACCGTATCGGGGCTCCGAGCCAGGCGTGCTAACAAATTACCAGACCTTCCCCAAAACACCCCGACCTTTAGCGGATTTCGGCTTTTTTTGGGGGGTGCCGAATTTTAGTTTACGCTATTTCTACCGACATGACAGGCCAAGCAAAAGTTAGCGTGATCTTTTTTCCGTCATCGAACACCGACATCAAACACGATGTATGTATTGTCAGGGTTGTTATTTCGTTGCGTGTTCCCCGTAAAATATTCTGACCACCCCGTAAATCGCATTTTCCTGATCAGCTAAATCTTACTTGAATTTCAGTCGGTAATTTTGTCCAGTTGGCCAATTAGAAGAAACACACTTTTCACGTACATGTGCTAGATCTTAAGAAATAACATGAGAAAAATTACTAGGGCGACAAACGCATTATTAAGACGTAATCACGATGCATTATGCACATGGTCAGCACGGTAATCCCGAATGTTCCATGACTGGTATCCGCCCCACACACGGCAACGCGTAATAGCCACGATGTCAAAACAACGTGCACCAGTCTCTCGACCACGTGTGGGCAGGAAGACTACATACTGTATACACCGTACGTACTGTGTGTGTGCACGGTGTGGGCTCGGTTGGTTCCGATGGTCTGCCGTACACGGTAGGATTTTTGGTCGGTACATGTAGGCCTACATCGCGGCCGGGGTGCGTCGTGTTGTCCGGTACCGTAGATCGCGGCCGGACTGCGTCGATAATTGTGGCTCGCTGCCGGCTTCGGTACAGATTTGCGGGAAATAATCTGCTTTTGACATTGCAAAAAACTACCAATTTTGCAGGTCAGTGATGTATTATATGAAAAAGGGCTTGGTTGTTATTTTTTTACGGGTAATAGAATCGAAAAAATGGAGCCGGGTACTCGATGGTTTCGGTCGGGTTTCGAGTACCCGGGTAGAACGCACAGCCCTATACGGAATGGATAGACATTATTTCTATGTATCCAAATTCATACTCGGCTCCCTTTTGGGGAACCAAAACAGGAAGGAAAATCTTGAAAACTAAATTTCTTTCTGGCGTTATAGGACACGCCACTTGTAGATTAACGCCTACTACTTGTGCAGTGACACCTTCGCCACTTAACGTTGCACTTTATGCCATTCAATGCTATTGATACCTGTTTTTTTTATTAGTATTTATGTATTTATGTATTTATTTATTTATTATCATTTACATGATTTTTGATTGCCTGGAAACCACTCTGCGTGTCCGGAATTTGTTCAATTCTTTTGTTGGACTGCCATTCCAAAAGCCGCAACAAAGCGGTGCACTTTATCCCCAAAATACTCCCGATCCCGTGCACATTTTTGGAATTTTTGGAGCTTAAATGGGCATTTACATCATGTTCATCAGTCATTTCGCTGGGATTTTGGAGAATCTATAGCTGTCAGCTTGTTTACTCCTGAAATTGAAGAAGAAGAAAGAATGGTATATAGTTGGGGAGCCAGGGAGGTGTTGTATGGATGGGTGCATTTGGCGTGATGCTCAGGGCTCATCGTTGGCCGTGCTTGCATGGACCGCGAAAGTGCATGACCTGTGGGCGGTGCCTGGTTAGGTCCAATGAGTTTCGAATCTGTTATAATTATTGGGACATGTTTTTTTTTGGTTCAAGAGCGGTTTGAGCTTGCATTCCAATCCCCTCATTTATACCGAGTCAGTGTCATCTTTCGGGCCCTCCGTGCCCGTTCAGGAGAGAGCGGCGCCCCTCAAACGATCAAATCGATTTAGATTCCACGGTTCCCCTCCGGTGCCGCCAAACATTGACATCGTGTTGGTTGATCACTGTTGGCCATTTTCTTTCTTTTTTTAATTTGGTGTGGGGGAGGGCTTGGCCGCAAAAAAATCCCCAGATGCTGGAGAATTATCATACTTTCACACCATGACTAGGACCGAAGTTGCCACAGTCAGGCTGGGATGGGTAAAAGACAATTAGTAAAGGGCGGGTCCAGATTTTGTATTGGAAATATTTGTTATTTTACGAAATTTTGGGGGGTTTAATGAATGAATGAGCACGGGACAAAATTAATGAACCGAGAAAGGGCTTTAGGCAAATACGGGAAGGCTTATGAATTTAACTCGGCCTATCACACGTCAGCATTTAACCGTAACACGGCCATCGGCCATAAAACCCAAACCAGTATGCCCTTTTACCAAATGGGCGCGGCACAAGTTTGATTATAAACTGTGAAACGTTAGCCAACGCCGAATGCCAGTGACCGTTCCGATCCAAAAATACATCTGTAGCTGAATAGTTATTATTATTAATGACAGTTAACCAATACCCTTCCTAGTGAAATAACTACTAGTGGGGAGGCGGTACGGGTGCCAGGTGCCCCTTCCCCCTTATTGGATGTCTTGATGATCGCCATCTCGAAAAAATTTCCAAGTGGATGATGCTAACTGTGATTGCCTCCAGTGCGTCTTCGAAAATTCGGTGCACCCCTTGTGCCCCTTAGAAACTTGGCCATTATGCCCATGTACGTTACCCTGGAATTGAAAAACCGGCCAAGTAGCTAGTTGTGGAGCCAGTTACTACCGTTTTATCCATGTGGTAAACTAGTCACTCCAAAGACAGTAAACCGTTTTAGTTAACCGATGGAGTTATATTGTGTCAGGTATCAGCCGAAGTCCCATTTTATATTTCAATAAAATTGCCAATAATCAACCCCCAAGTTAACCATTCGGTTTTGGTATAGCCAATACAAGTAATTAACTGTTGCGAAGTGCTCATCAACCAAACTAATGACCTAAAAAGTGATATAAAGCTTATAGAGTTAGGAGGGCTTGGCGTTTCGATCACGGCAGGATCTTTCCCAAAGGCTAAAGGCTAAATTGGAAGCCATTGATGAGCTATATCCACCTCAAAGAATTAAAACCCATTCTCTGTTCAATCAACATTCATTCTAATATTAATAATACCACACTATGGACCTTGAGAGATCGAGATATTCTCGGTATGATGGAACACACACACAGTACAAGCAGAGAGGCTCGCCGTGTTCTGACGAGCTTGACCCGCCGACCCCTGGGCTGATGGAGCCCACACCACCGCCACACTCAAGACGTGATAACAGAGCCCCTCCCGGGGATCAACTCGGTGTGAAATGAATTAAACCCCGGGTTCAATGCGAGGTGTTACCGGTGTGGTTAGATTACTGTCATCAACTTCAAATCAGCAGCTTATACCGCAACTAGCAATCGTGCACAGACTTTTTATTGAAATCAGTGGGGGAGACAAGGTGTCAGACAGGTCCATTTTTATTGTTTTATAACTCAATTGGTTACGATGAGTTACAATCCATCGTAACTCGAATTACGATCCTTCGTAGGGTTGCAATGCTTCATTAGTCCTACGATTGATAGTAAGTTACGATGAGTTTGGTGCAATCGACCCAATACGATATCTATTAACTAGCCTACATAAAATTTCACAATTCCATTGAGACCCCGCCCAAAAGGGCCTTTTTTGTAATAGGCTAAGATTTAAAATGGAAATTTGGAAAATTGTTTATTGATTAAAGCGGGATTCGAACCGGCGACCTCCTTAATACCGTACAGGCCTCCTACAAAAATAAGCAATCCAGCCCTACGTTCAATTATGCTCACTTTTCAATGACTTTAAATACAGTCAGTTTCCCTTGTGGTTATTTGATGATAATATTGCTTAATGTTCATCCCTCATGATAATGTACTCTCATAATGTATTGGCTAATCTACATATTAAAAATACTGAATCGGCAAACTATGAAGTTTTGACCACAATGAATGATGCTGAAAAAATGTAGACAAGTTGATCAAATCAAATGCATATAAGCAGCATTGTATTGGACGGTATCAGGCAATACTCAAACTTTTGGATGACAAATTTGGTTGAGTAGGCCTATAGGCAACAGTGCCACCACTTGCTTCTTTAAAACGGAACACCTGCATGCTCTCGAAAATGTCCACTTAAAAACATTAAGATGATTTCTCTTTTGGGAAAAGACATGACATTTGCCACCGTCAAAAGATCATTGCAGCGAGAAATCGGCATCACGTATTAAGAGAAAGAGGTGACGGAAGATGGATTGTAGTAATGAAGTTTGGGAATTGTTTGTAGCATGATGTGTCCCTAGTGAATGGTTATCGCCTACACCTTTTTGCCTCTTTGCAACTAAGAACGATTCCAATATTTGGTTAAGTTCCTCCCACGTACCGCCTCTCCGTGGGAACCCATTTTTGCTGTGCTGGTTTCTTCTCAATTGGATACCCTGTTAATAGAGCGATGTGAAAGGTAATCTATACTTTGGTTTTTGTCAAAGAAATGCAGATTCATGGGTTCATTTGTTTTTGGTAATTGGTTTTTACTCTTTTCTGGATAAATACAGCATTTCAGAACGGAGAACGGCATGTTTCTATCATCACCATCTTTATACCCTGTAAGTTATAGGTAAATCCGTGGAAGTTTCTGTCTGTTTCGGTATACTACCAAAGTATGATAGTATACCTTTAAGACTCGTTTGGGGAATTTTGATATTCAAATTCGACTGATATCGTTGTCGGTATATTTAAGCTTCAATGGAATGTTACACCATCAGTCATAAGATCTATACGGCAAAGGGTTATGGTATGCATGGCATACGGCAGCTATAAGGCTAAGGAGAGTCCTTGCCAGGAAAACGGCCTCTGCATCCTTGGTGGATGATCCACAAGAGCAGGGCTCTCAAGAGCGCAGATATCCCATCATGGTTTGCTGTCTTGATCGGCACTACGAGCGAGCGAGCTCAGACTCTCCTCAGAGTCCTTCCAAACCGGGGTCAGGTGAAGAACAGCTCTCCCAACAAAATGTGGAGGGCACATCATTACACACCGTATACAGAAGCTCACAGCAACAACTAAACGCCGCCCTGCATTACGTCTCAGCGACCTACAACATCAATTTACTCTCCAATTTACCCCTCCGAGCTGTCCCTAATGTCTAGTGCGACATATGTTCCTATATAAATGCAATGTGCTTTCCGTACAGTTCGTGCATGCAATTGGACATTGTCACTCGTCGGTTGCAATTGAAATTTGTTGGCGGGAGTTGAGCTCCGATCCCCCCGATGCTTACGAACCCGTTACACCTCTCGTTTCTCATAGGGGAGTATGGAAGAATTTCCAATCAATTTGTGTCAACCCTAGACTACCCTCGTTTACGGTGACTATTACACAGTTGGCTTTCACATTTTGGCTTCATGCCCAATATGCCCAATTTGCGTTGGTTAAAGAAAGATATTTTGTTGTATAACTTGTGACAAGAATAACGTGATGGCATGCAAAATAAATTCCTCTCAGCTTTGAACTATGATTGAGGTTCGAATGGAAAAAACGTACCGGATTGACCGCGGTGTCGTCTGACTCTGAGAGGATCGATCATGCCGAATCGATTATTCGGCATAACCCGGCAAACCGAATAGTAAAAAGTGCGTATCGAAAACTCTACCCAGTTCGGCATTTGGTCTAATCTGAGAATAAGGTTTTTCGAAATTGAGGTATAACCCTCAACATTAATTTACTTTTCCCCTTTAAACTTATAAGATGTATACTAATAGAAGCAGGGAACGGAATTCCAACATCATCTTGAAAGTGTGCCATCTGACCTCTAACAACCAAGACTAGAGGCATTTGAGACGAAAAATTAATTGTAAAAAAAGAAATGAATAAATGTATCCGGGACAGAATACAGGTCACCTGCTCAGCGGGCACGGCCGAGCGACTCGGGGGCAACTTGTCGCACCAAAAACGCGGCCAGCACCGTCCCAAATGACACATTTTTCTGGAAGTCCACCCGGATCTCCTTACGCGCATCAGCGGTGGAGCCCCACCCGCTGCACGCATGAACTTGTCGCTCAGGCCTACATAATACCACCCTCTGCGTTTTTCTTTTTTGGGGGCCGGGAAATATTTATGATTTGTATCCACGGTTAGTCCTGGGCGATTTTTGTGCCACAAGCGTTGTGTGGACAGCCTCGGCGTGTGGGGAATATAAGGCGGAGTCTTGGGGCTATAACCCGGCCCTTGAACCATCTCGTCCATGTTTTATTTATTCACCTATGAGGATAGACGGCTAGGAACCATCTGCTGCGTGCGTGTTTCGGCCTTTTCCCCTTCGGCCCGTTAGGATGAGGGGCACGGAGGACCTTCAGACAGATGGCCCGACCCCCTCCTAGGTTCTAGAAACACCGACAGGGACGTGCTGTATCGCACACGGGGGACATATCTCTGGCCGAGATTCAGGGGGAGTTGGCCCGGGGATCTAGGTATAGGACCCCTCTTGGCCCTGGTCGTAGACGTCGTGACTCCTGCGCCGTCCCAGACAGGATCGCCTTGGCCCCGGACTCAGATAACTAGACTTTATTAGCTTCCTCGTCTTGGAGGGCGGATCGGAGGGGATTTGTTTACCTCCACCGATATAGTATCCCACATTTTGAGGAAATATTTCGGAAATTTTTGAATCCGAAGGTGATTGGCCGCTCGCACTGGCAGCCTTGTAGAGGTCACGCTATATACTCACTGGTTTACTCAGAATTGGAAAGTTGTAATAAAGGCGGTTTGGAAGTGTTTTCAGCGACAGTTTGTGCCCCGGTGAGGTCGTATTAGGTGACCGATTGCCAGCATAACTCCGTGACAATATAGAAACACATCTCATAAAAAAGAGAGAGACACCTCCACCTTAAACCTCGCGGTCAGCGAACCCTGTTACCACGGAATCATTTCTTGTTTTCCCTCATGATCTCAACTCTCTGGTAGAGCTGGTTATGATAAAGGTTGTCCCGTCCGTGGACAATGCAACGTCACTCCAATCAACAACCACAGAGAAACCAGATATTTCTAACCCAATTTAAAAAACATCTCCCATGGACCGATTCTTTTTTAGTTTTCGAGAATGCGAGAAAGATTGAAAAGTTTGACGTAAACGGATACCGGCTGAAATCGAGTCCCGTTCCCCGCACCTCCCGCCGAGGCCGTCGAGCTATAACAAGCCTACCAACTTATTGTTCAAAATCCCAGCCATATTTACCGAGTACCGTTCGTTGCGGCCTCCACCGTTTTTCGATATGCTCAAAGCCGCCCACATTTTGTATTATTATGCACAAAAGCTTCTGACGACTCATCGACATAATCTTTCACAAGTCATGATCGGAGTTCGCCGAAATATTTACAGAGGATGAATTTCTTCTTTTTCGTCGTGGAGGGGACCGCCAGGCCTGGGGCCAATTTCATGGAGCTGCTAAGCACAAAAAATTGCTTAGCACAAAATGTCTTTCCCACAATAAAACAAACCACCCTTAACAATTCTGTTTGATATTCATGGTCAGCAAACAACAGCTAAAGAAAAATCACAAGTGTTACACAACACATGGCAATTTGGTTGTTAATCCTGTTTTTATATATTAACGAACAGAAATTTCATGCTTAGCAAATTTTTGTGCTAAGCAGGGCTGCGGAAATTGGCCACAGTATAACTTGTAAAATCTGATACTTTGACGCGTGGGAGTGATTTTGTATGTCACTTTGAGACCCCCCTCCAAACACACATCGCGTACAAACCGCACTTAAAAGGGAAAAAATCGAAAACTACCGCCAGTTATAAAGTAAATTATATACTTGCGGTTTTTAAAATAGTGCGGTTATTTTCAGGGAGAGATTCAATTCTTTGACGTCAACCTAGACGTAAGAAAGCATACATTAGTGACGCATTCTTCCAAATTCCACACTTTTTTTCAACTTTTTGTTTGACAATGTCGGCAACCTTTTGAGAAAAAAAAATGGGAAAGAAAATTCCACGCGTCAAAAGAAACAGCAGGAACAATTCCGTATCACGGAATGTTTGAAGCCATGCGTGGCTAGAAACTGACCATCGCCCTATATCACGAGTTGAACACAATGTCCAAAATATGTAATTGACAATTTTTCGAAAGCTTTTGCCGGAAAGATTAAATGCTTGATAAGGAGCGCGCGGCGGGTTTTATGTATTTTTATAGAAATAAAAGAAAACGATCAAAACACCTTTTTTCATCAAAATCAGTTACGACTGTTTTTACGAATCCAAAATTTGTTTACTTTGAAAAAAAAAAAGGTCTGTGCCTTTTTCAATTCGGGGTCACATATTGTGTTAGGCACTGTTGAAATTTGAAATTCTTCGATTTATAGTTAAACTGTTCAGAACACGAAGTCCTCCCATTTTTTCGTCAACAAGCTAATTATGACGGTATTCAGTATAAAAATGATCGGTTTTATCCGCCGAAGGCTATACAGGACCCTGAATAGGACCCACCATGCCCCCGATGGCTTGGTCCATATCTCCCCTTGAATATACAAGGAAAGTCACCTTGCGCTTGGTTACTTAATCCTGTCTCCCCGGAGTCTGGGAATCAATGAAAAAATCACTTTAAACTGAAAACTGCGACAGAGTTTCTTGATAAGCGCTGAATTATGATGTACGGAAGAGGAATCAAAGTTGTAGCGTGGACACCCGTTGAGTCCCGGGGGGTAGGCCGATAGTGCCTCAAGGGGAGTTAAGGTCTCTCTCCCCCTGTAATCCGTACCGATGTGCCCATGCCGTTTGCCCGTCGATTCGGTGAGATAGAAACTAAATTCGACCCTCGTCTTCTTATTAGGTTTTTGCGTTACCTTTGCAAGGTGCAACGGTGTTCCAGCGATGGGTATAAACCTCGCCATCAGTATTAACAGTTAAAAGGTTCCCATTTTCTTTCTAAATTTTCTTTCTATTATGTTATGTAGATTAGAATTTATAATTTTCATATTCATGAGCAAAGCCATGAAGTCGTTCTATAGCTATATGCAGATTCGAATTACCATATATACGGTACCTATGCAAATTAATATTTGCATATTCACGAGCAAATCCTGAAGATCATCAGGGTAATAGCATCATGTAACAGCCGAATGATTTGGATGCAGAAATAAGGTAATGAGGTGGAGTATGTGAAAGCCATTTCCCCTTACCAAGCTAGTGGTTTTTTTTGTCACTAAAAGGTGAACAAAGAAAAATTTACTGGAGCGGGATTCGAACCAGCGATCTCCGGAATACCGTACCAGATTGTTTGTGCTAAAAAATATGTTCATTTCAACCAATCAGTAGCATTTTACAAAACTGGAAAAGTGAATGATTAACTTATCTTATAATGAAAATAAAGCTAGCATGCCCATTGATGTAGCGCGATTCCTCATCTGTAAAGAATCAACCGTCACTTAAAAACACCTTCACCGAAACCACTTAAAAAAAAAAAAAAAAAACAGACAAGAAAGAAAAAACCAATCCATCTTTCTGCCAGCACCGTGCCAACCGCCCATAGCTCCCCCAGCTAGAGATCCGTTTCACGGTGGGTGCGACAATCATAGATCATGTTTTATGTAAGGTACAAGCAGGTACATGTATACCGGATGGGTTTACACACCACCCCGAGTCAATGTTTAACATGTTAATGTGAAACTAGTCCATGTTTCCATTGATTTTGCTCCCCCAAGCTACCTCCAGGGCGGGTTTTGAATTGTCGGTGTCCCGAAGGTAACGGGGGTCTTGTTTCGACGACACGCCATGGTAGAGATTAGCTGGAATACGAAACAAAATTCTCCAAAAATTGCATGGGTTTTTCCCCGATTTTAGCCAACTGCCGGCTATGGCCCGCCCAAGTTCGTCCAGTGTCGTGACAGCTTGCAAATAGAAAAACAAAATGCCCACACGTAGACGTAGACGTCTGGAGACTACGGAGCGAACGGGAACCAGTCTACTCGGTACATTATGTGGCGACTGTTTCCTAAAAAGAGGTGAATCGATAGAGTGCATTCACACGATTACCCATTCACGTCTTTTTAGGCAACAGTCGTCGCATAATGTACCGAATAGACTGGTTCCCGTTCTCTGCGACGTTGTCTCCTGACGTCTACGTATGTAACTGGTTTTGTACGTACGGACATTTTGGCTAAAAATTGCTCGTTTTTGTTGACATCCGATGAATGATTATTAAATTTCATGCCTTCTAAATGCATCTCCACGACGCCAGGGAACACCAGGTTGAGTCATTATGCCACAGATCGCCGATTAACAGTCATTTTAGGGGTGGGAAATCATGTTCTCGTGTTTTTCAAGTTAAACGTCCTATAGCCCTATATACGACGACATAATATAGGGCTACAGTTACTGCAGCTAGTGTTATACCTGCCTGTGTATTTTAGTATGGGAACTAAAAACTGAAATGATCTGAAAAGGAACATTGCAGGATAGCTACCGATTAAGCGTTATTTAATTAAGGGACATGATATGCGGACGTGAAACAGAGTATAGGCACGGAAGGCCATTGACCAGTTCCAACGTCGGCTGCAGCCACTGCACATACGCCTCAATGCGGCTCGCGTGCGATCGTAAGCCGTAGCTCGATCGTACGAACCTATAGATTCATACACGACTTCCGGTTAACATGCATCAATCATATACTATGAGACAGCTAATTTTGTTCAACATAAACGCTCGCCACATTCGAGATATTATCACATGAAAGTAAACACCCATTACGGTATAATGACCGAACTATATGGAATGAGCATCGTGGTTGGTTCTAAGTCTAGCCCAATAGGCCTACGTCACAATAACACAATACCAATAGGGTGGATTTCCAGGCAAAATGGCGGTTCGGTTCGCCAGAATTCCAAATCCATCATTTGTGTTTTTAAAATATTTACGAATGACGTGCACCCACAGGATTAAAGCAGGAATTTCACCTTAAATGTCATTTATTCCACAGTTTCACATTGAAGTTTTCGAAAAAATATTTTTCTTGAAGGCAACAAAGGTTGTTGATAGTCATGCAGGCTAAGTTTCAAAAAAGACCACATAACACGCAGATTGAACTGGATTGACATTTAGCTCAAGTGGTTTTGCGTATTTGATAAAGTTGTGCCATGGATGTCGGCTGAATTAGGCACTCAATACAAACGCCACGTGGAACTATTTCAGGCATTCGTATTTTACCACGTGGTAATTTGACGGGGAAAATCCACGATGTCAATTTTACAAACAATGTTGTTTATCAGTGTGCGATAATTTTTGTTGCTTCACAAAAGTGACAAAACAAATGTGGAAACAGACAAGCAAAACGTAGGTAAACCAACCAGTAACAACAAACAAACACTCAAAAAAGCCAAACAAAGTCAGAAAAGCAAGCAAACAAACAAACAAACAACTAACTAACAAACCAACAAACACCCCATCCATCCTGCAAACAAAACCAGTCAAACCAGCCAGCCAGCCAATCAACCGACAAATAAACAAACAAACTAGCCCCCGACAGACAAACAAACAATCAAGCCAGCAAGCCAAACAACTAACCAACCAACAAACCAGCCATCCACTCAACAAACAAAATCAGTCAAACCAACCAGGCAACCAGCCAACCGACAAATAAACAAACAAACTAGCCCACCGACAAAGAAACAATCAACCAACCAAGCAAACCAACCAACCAGCCATGCAACCAACCAACCAAACAAACAAACAAACAAACAAAGTTAAAAAACAAACTTTCCCGTTTCCTTCCGTAACTGCCCTTTGAACTTGTAACTTGTAGCATGCCACTTAACAAATAAAAATGAAAAAAAATTGCAATTAATATTTCATAAGGCTATAGATAGTAGAATAGACGGAAGTGTTTACCGGGAGGTCTGGGCTCGTTTATGGGGCAACAGCCGGCAGTATTCATCCATGCGTGTCAAACGCCTGCGTCATTATACGTACAGGGTGTCAAGCGTAGGCGTAAAGATGTCCTGGTGATTGATAACTACCTGCAATGGCTCATTAGCTACGGGACAAACTAGCAAATATATCTTAGGCTGATTAATGACCCAGTTTTTCTCATTTGAGTTAGGCACTGGTGCATGGCTGCAGAGCAACTTGGAAAATACATAATCTTTCTTCTTTTCTTAAATAGAATTTGAACCACTTCAATATTTTATGATATTGCTCAAGTTCTTTGCAACTTTGAACGTTGGTTCTCTGTGAAATCAAACAAAGCAACTCAGGGGAAGTGTTAAATTTCCTTCAGCAGGGTTCGAACCACAGCCCCGAAGTCTTCTAGCTTCACAACCGAGTTTCAGTTCTCGGACACGTAATGGTACAGTACAGGATTTGTAACATAACCAAACAGTTTAAATGTTCAGAACTTTACGTATCACTTTCAGGGTATGAAGATGGAGATGGTAGAAACATACCGTTAAAATATTTCCTCCTGAAATGGTGTATTTATCCAGAAATTTGTAAAAGATCAAAAACTGTTTTGATCTTAGGGTAAGATCAAAACTATTCTTTATGTTTCATAAAAAAAAATTGAGTCCGTTTTTCGCGATTTTCTCGTGACTTGGATGTCCGATTGAGCTTAATTTTCACAGGTGTGTTATTTCATGTTCATGTTGGATTAGACAAAGTGTGAGTGCTGTTCTGTCACCTTTACCAATTCATGTATTATACCTTGAATACATTTAGAATTCTTGAATTCTTGAATTGAAAAACAACTGCTTCAGAGAAACATCAAATGCGAACCCTCGTGAGATTCTAGCCAGCTTCTCCCACATTTTCACCCCAGCCATCTGCCCTTTCCATATACACAACACCAAGTTCAATTGCGAACCAAAAATAATACCTAGAATATTGGACGTGACGCGGCATTTGCCATTTGGTGTGTATCAAGAATGCAGGCCCTGGTGACTATTCCAGGAAAATGCAAGAGAAATGAAATGGCAGCCATCTCCCGAGAGGGGAGTTTGGATATTTTCCTCTTAAATTTTGGAGAGTGGAGAGACCTATATTTATTCCTCGTATATCTGACACGTTGCCTCTTTAGTAATGCACATGCCGTGTGATCCTGTACATATTTTGCCTATACTGCCAATTTCATAGAGCTGCTTAAGCACAAACTTTGCTTAAGCATGAAAAGTCTTCCTTGATCAAACTAGATTACCGACCAAAATTGTATTTGATGTTTACTGTAACATTCATAAGGAGTTGTGGCTGTCACACCAATAATTGGTGCTTAAGCAAATTTTGCAAACAAGCAAACAATGTGGAACTCATTGACAATTCTTCCTTTTCCTCCCCGCCCCTTTCCTAACCACAGTTATGCAAAGAGCAGCGTGCCTGAAAAACAACAGAACATTCTTCAATAAATTATTTTTGTCCACGCGGAAAATAAATTGCGTGACATTTAATATTGGGCTCTTTCGGCCATTAGTCCAAGTTCCAGAGACAAGGAATCTCACATATGTTCAGATTCAAACGACAGGTGCATGCAGAAATGTCGCGTACTTGGCCTATGATAAAAAAACATTCTTTGGGAGTAAACATGTTCACATTATAGATACCTGTCGATATCTCATGGCGTTTCCATGGCGTTTCCATGGTGTTTCCATGGCGTTATGTGACTTCATTCCGCACTATGTTTAGCTGGTATCTCGTGCATTTTGACGAGAACTTTCATTAGATGGTTGCCATCGATATTAAACGAGGTGACAAAAAAGCGCCAAACCAAAACAAATCATCGAAGATACAGTCACACCAATCTGTGAAAATTTCAGTCCCATACGAGGCCCACTTTTTGAGAAAACAGTGAAAAACGCCCGCAGCATTTTAAACCTTTTTTATCTTTTAAAGATCAAAATTGTTTTTGATCAATTGGTTTTAATCTTTTCTTGATAAATACAGCATTTCAGGCAGAGAAACTTGAATGATATGTATCTACCATCACCATCTATGTATCCTTTATTAATTATAGGTAAATCTGTGAAGATTTCTGTTTCGGTATGCTACCAATGTATGATACTTCCTTTGGTACGCGCTATTTGTTCCATCAGTCTTATTTTTTCTTCATTGGGTGGGAATTATACAAGTTTGCAACCGGCCAAATCGAGTGGGAGTCTGTTCAAAGCACCAGAGAGTGTTTACCGAAGCCATGTAGCTAACTGTAGTAATGCCTGGTACGAGAAATAGAATTCTGAGGGCTTGGCTTCAAGTCAACTGTCAGTGGGAATTTCCGTCAAGTGACTAAACCTAATGGTTTGTCGTTCTATAAATACTCGCCACGGTTTCAATAATAATATGCACTGAGGGTGAAAAACATGATACAGCTTGCAGTTATAATTATATTTAGTTGAAATATCGGAAACATTTCTCAACCATGCACCATTGGGTTGTTTTAAGGTACTAGTATCATACTTTGGTATAGGAAACTAAAACAGACATATTCACAGATTTACGTTGAACTTGCAGGGTATAAAGAGAGACCTGGTACAAACACACCGTTAAATATTTCTGCCTGAAGTGCTGTATTTTTCCTGAAATGAGTACGACAAAACACCGAAAAGAGTTTTAATCTCCGAGATCAAAACCTCACATTTACAATTACCTCACAATATTCACGTAACAATTTTCAACGATTTTCGCTGTTTTTTTATACTGTTTACAAAGATTAATTGAGCTGAAAATTTCACAGGTTTGTTTTACTTTCATGACAAATCAAATTCTGAACATACCACAGCTGTTCTATCAACTTTACCAACTTTACTTTTCCGTTAATGCAAGTTAATATTAATATGTTGAGCAAAGTCGTACAATTGAGATTATGATATTGTTCACTTACAGGAGACATATCGAGAAATATCAATTAGAATGAGAATTACAAGTAAATTTTAGAGTATGAGCCAAAACTTAGAAATAGACCAAAAATATGAATCAAACTCTTAAACTTTTCAAGGGGGAGGTGTCTCGATCATTGTAGTATTTCTCTTTTCCCATAGGTCGATTGTTTTTTGCTCATTATCTGTTTGTTTAATCATGTTTTTAGTGTGTTGTATGTGTGATTTTCCACTTGCATGCAGAAGTACGGAAAGTACATCCTGACCGAAAATAACTGGCCAGGTCTGACCTGGAAAAATGCAATTATCTCCCCATTGAATCGTGGCGCGATGATGGCGTTGCTGGTTCAAATGTTCTTTTCTTGTTGGTGGGGAATGGTGTTGTTTTTCCGCTGGCAGACAAATTGAAAATGTCGATTACAGACGGGAATTTTAATGCAGGAATGTTGGTGCGTGTTATTGCTCGTCATTTGTTATTCTCATTAAAATGAGTTGGGTTCTTTTTTGGGGTGGCATTCCGTCATGGCCGTTCATTTAAATTTTTCTCATGGTTTGCCGAGGTAAAAACAAAAATGATGTGGATGATAGGCCTATCTCTTGGAAGGAATGTTGATGGAATGGGAATTGAGGATAGATTGGGACGAGATTAGAATGACTTCCTGTGCCACACCTTGATTTTTTTGTGGGGTTAGTCTTCGTTTTTCACGGCCAGCAATGTGCCAATTATTTGCATTACCCCGCGGTCCATTTTATACTCTTTAGAGGTAATTTCATACTTCGTTTTTTTGTCAAAGAAATGCAGATTCATGGGCAAAAATATCAAGAAAGATACAGTTACAGTCATCTGTGAAATTCCCAGTCCCATACGGTGCCCGCTTTTTGAGAAAACAGTGAAAAACGCCCACGGTATTTAAACAAGTCTTTCCACATGATTTGTTATCTTCTGAAGATCAAAAATTGTTTGTGGTCAAATGGATTCACTCTTAATTTTCTGGATAGATACATCATTTCAGGCAGAAATATTTTAACAGTATGTTTATACCATTACCATCTTCATACCCTGAAAGTTATACGTAAATCTGTGAAGATTTCTGTTTTGGTATGTTACCATAGTATGATACTACCTTTAAGTATGCAATGCATGTTTTGGACGTCATTGCCTGTATTTCATTCAATGCTGCTGTAGCGCTAGTGGCTTGCAATTTATCATTGTCTTGTTGTTAATGGATATTGTCGAATGAACAAATTAATCATTAATTATCACCCACGGGTATATAAGCATTTGATATTGATGGCGTTATTGGCTCTTCTCTAATTAAGCCAATTTGAGATTCATTAATTTGTCTTTTTTTGTACTACCCATGATTTTAGTAGCTCTTAGCATTTTATTTTAGAGTGGTGGTGTGGGTTGAAAGTTAAGGGTCCACACTTGCACATTTGGAGGACTCTGGGCTTCTGAAATTTTTTAGACATCTTTTTTATTCTGATTTGTTTATGTCTAGTGCTACTGGTGGAACTTTGAGATTCTCTAAATCTGCTGGTGTTTGGAACTCGTCATCCAATTCTGTCTTTCTCTGAGGAACTCCGTTTGTGTTATATTAAGGCACTGTTCAGTTCATGCTGAAAAGTGAAGGGCTTGTATTTTTTGACGTCTGAAAAGAGGTCTCTGCGCCCTCGCTTGCCAAACTAAGTGACTGTAGCCGGAATGAGATATTTCCCCCTTGTGGGGGGAATAATAAGAGAGAGAGAAAACTTTGCCAGATGTCAGGGACATAATCCTAATGCCATTTCTCTGCACCTTGGCATTGGTCGTTTTGTGTATCAAATTGCCTCAATAATACAGTTCATGCTCCCTGGGTCCCTGATGTGGGAGCACGGGGGATAGGCTAGGCTGCTGACTGCCTGTCAGCCCGTTGGCTTGCTTGGCTTCTTGCAAGAGCCCAGGGTGAACCGGGGGGCAATCATTTAGCGCAGCCTCCGTCTTACATTTTCATCTGCGTGCCACGCTGGATCGGCAGTGACGGGCAGCAGAGTTTTATACCTGAATGGTCTGAGTGGCTAGTCTATTAATATAAGTGTAAGGAGGAGAAGAAGGTGGTATGGTATGAGGCTGTTTGAAAAGTTGAGGTTTGTAGTTGTGTACCGTCGGTGGTTGTTACAGTCGGGAGTTATAAGGAGGCTGGTGGGTGTGGGTAGCCTGACGTGTGTATGAGCATGTAGGCCATGCCATTGGAGCAGAATCGCCACGGGAGTTCATGAGCACACACGGTGTCGATCGACCGTAGACGTATCATCTACAACTCAAGCCTCTTAATAACTTGATCTTGCCCCGGGTAACATTTTCCTTGCACCGGGGCTTGCGTGCATGCGCAAGTTGGGGGCCTTTTTTTTTTTTTGCTCTACCTGGCTCACTCTCGAAGTCTCCTCGCAACATGAATGGTGGATGTATCGGTGACGGTCATTCTATAGGGCCTACTTGAATATCACCCCGCGGGGCTTCTGGGTTGTTTCTCTGCAAGTTTCTCACTTTCTTGTGTTTTTTGTCTTCCTCGTAAAAAAAAATGTAATCTGCATCTTTTTCAACTGCAGCTGCGACCCGTGATTTGCATTGTGTCACCCACCCGGCTATTTGGTCCGCCCCTCCCGGCTCGCCAGCTGAGCTAGCCTCATATGTCGTTAGGGTGAGTGAAGGGAAAGGAACCCACGTACTGCATGGGGAGGCAGTAGCTTCGCTGAGAGGAAGAGAGAGAGAGGTGTTGAGTTTTGCAGCGGTGGAGCGGCTTCAGATTGGAATCTGTTCCTGGTGTCCAGAACGCATCCTTGACTCGCACCGAACGGAGGCTAGGAGGATTTCTGGGCGCACACGGTGGACGTTGTGTAAGTGGGATAAGCCTGTGAACGTACCAGTGCAGCAATTAGTATCGATGGATATATAGACCAAGGTCATTTAATTAATGAAGGACTGAAAAAGAAAAACCACACACACTAACACAACACGCCCAGTGACATTTGCAAGTTGGTGATCTGATCGACAGTCGTTTGGCACAAAGCTCTGCCATACCATAAGGCCTATACCAACAATCAGTCGCATAGGGTCTAGGCAAATCCACATCCGGACTGGCACGGCGAGAGGAGAAACTTATTAGAGGGTTTTGTGTCGGTGGCAGTGATGTATGGGAGCAGGCAAGCGATGCGCTTGCGTAGGTGACGCACCAGTGATCGCCAGTTGAATTTTTTTGGCAAACCGGGAGCCGTCAAGCGAGAAGGCCAATCGGGATATTTTTGTGTGTTGTTCCCTCGCATATACATACATGCAAAATCGATGTATCACTTGGAAAATTGTCACTGCAGTACAACCACGGCCATTGTGTGAGCTCACCGCCTGTTTGTGTAAATTTGGCTCGATACATATTTCGTGTGGATTGTTACAAGCGGTGGACTAGAGTTGTTATCGCAGGCGGGATTTAGTCTGATCTACCTACACACGGTGTGTGTATATCGAAGCGAGTTTATTTTCGTCGTCAAGGCGAACTTCAAAAGCAGTGGAATCTGGAATTTGTGTTCTTATAGTTCTCGCGGCGAGACTTGTTCTAGGCCTATCCAGCGAGAAAGGATGATTTAGAATGTAAAAACGTGCATCACGTTGACTGGTGGCTGTCTGTTTTCTGGAGTGTGTGTGTTTTTTTCTTGTTCAAGATGAACGGGCAGCGAAGCGAGACGGGTTTATTAAATAGGTGCACGGCCGACTGGGAAAAAAGCTACAGTATGGGAGATGCTGACTGCAGATGCGACGTGACAAACACGGCCACGGGATCATCGGGGACACATGCACAGCAACAGCCACGTTACTGCCGACGTTTAGTGAGGCACTCCGGGCGTGGCGAAGAGGAGAGTTGTGACGGTGACTGTCGCAGCTGCGGACGGACTGTCAACGGTGGGGATACTGGTTCATCATCTACCACCGCGACCGCTGGGACTTGCCACACGTCGTTGTCGTGTGCGTGCCGCTGCCGGGATCCCCGGTGCCTGAATGCAGGGACAGGCATCATGGCCGGGAGGTTAAGCGCCCAGATCCCGGCCGATGATGCTGCCACGTCGACCTGGCGCAAGGCCAAAGGGATTCCGAGGAGTCAGCAACGGTATCAGCCCTGGAGTAGTATTACTAGCAGCAGTTCTCCCTCGGAGTCGTCGGCGGCATCATCCGCTCTGCCTCGGAAATGTCTGACGTGGATGTCGTCACGGATGTGCCACGGCAAGTGGATGGTTTATCTGATCTGTTACCTCGTACTTCTTAGCAGCAGCTGGTCGGTATCACAAGCCCTGGAACATCCACGCCAGGTAAGTGTGAACTGTCAAGCCTATACCACTAATAAGCCTAGTACTACTCAGTACTATACACCAAAAGACATCATCCCCGACCGCATGATTCCAATATGCCATCTAGCCTAACTTTAGCCACGGCGGACAAAAATAACCTTCCTTTTTTATTGACAAATCCACTTCAAAAGTTGTTCCAGCGCTAGGCTATGACTCAACAACCCAACACGTTGGTTTTAAAGGGAACTGCTTATTTCTGTACCGATTATTACCTTTTTGAGTTTTATACACAAGGACAGGGATAACATTTTGTCCACATAAGATGTAATGGATACACAAAACACTGTGTAAGATTAAGTAGACATCGTTTGGATACTGCTGGCTATGCCATGGCCACATTCTGATCATAACTGAATATTAATTTTTTTCCCTCGAGTCATCTTGTTTGTTGCTTTTTGTGGATCGCTCGGAGAATGACAGAAACAAATGATGATATATCGTTCGCGGTCGGCACGGGCAAACTGGATTAAAGGTATAATACATGTGATTGGTAAAGGTCACATAACAGCACTCACACTTAAACTGATCAAACATGTACATGAAATAATGAAATAATGAAATAATGTCAATCGGACATCTGAGTCACGATAAAAAAAAAGCGAAATACCCGACTCAATTTTTCTTATAAAACATAAAGGATGGTTTTGATCTTACCCCGAGATAAAAACTGTTTTCGGTCTTTGTTTTACTCATTTTTGGATGAATAACCCCATTTTAGGCGATTATGTTAACGGTATGTTTCTACCAGCACAATTGTCATACACTGAAAGTTATACATAAATCTGTGAACATTTCTGTTTGGGTATAAGTTACCAATCCTGTACTGCACCTTTAAAGCTGGGATGTTCATAATGTGTAGTTATAATAGGAATGTGGTTGTATGCTTTGAACAAGCGGTATATACGGTTTCGCCGTTGCAGGCATGTACAGCGTTTTATCTTACAGTTTCGTCATGAAATGGCCTGATTACGGAGGACATCTATACGATTTAAACGGGGAGCAAAAAGAGAAAGCCAAAAAAAGTTACCTAACGAGATCTCATTTCCCTTTGCCTAAGCCGGCCAGTTTGTCGCACAATACCTAAATTGCCACAGTCATCTTTTATTCCATCGGCTTGATGGGGGATGGTTAAGCCTCATAATTTTTTTTCCCACAGCAAGGCCACGTGCAAATGGGTTTTTTCACCTTGCGAGGTCGCGTATTGTAATAGGGAGAAATATTTTTGTTGCATTAAGGACAGTCTTTATTGGTCTCATATCTGACGACACGTCACATCGGCCATAACTGAAAAATACAAAACCGCAAAACTTTTTTTATATAAATATGAAAGTAAAATCATTTAAGGAAAAAAATAATTACTTCTTTTTGAAGGACAGTAAAAAATCACTGCCATATTAAAGGTAATTGCATTCTTGGGTTTTTGTCAAAGAAGTGCAGATTCATGGGCAAAAATAGATACAGCAACAGTCATCTGTGAAATTCCAAGTCCCATACGGTGCCGACTTTTTGAAAAAACAATGAAAAACTCCCACGGAATTAAAAAGAAAAATCTTTTCACCGTTATTTTTGATCTTTTAAAGATCGAAAATATTTTTGGTCGTTCATTTTACTAATTTCTTGATAAATACAGCACTTATTTTAACGGTATGTTTCTACCAGCACCATCTTTATACCGATACCCTGAACGTTATGGGTAAATCTGTGAACATTTCTGTTTTGGTTTCCTGCCAAAGTATGATAGTACCTTTAAGGTAGGGTATGCGAATCTAATTTTGACTTCCAACATTGTTCGCGTAAAAAAGGTCTGAAAAAAGAATTAGCCTCACCTCAAAAGTCAATACAAAAATAAGAATTGTAGAAAAACAACATGTTTGTTAATTGTGCAAGTGTTTAGATGGAAATCTGGCGTCTGACATACGCAATTTATATCAGCAGAACTTATGACCGGTATTTCGTTCTAAATCAAATAACCAGCGATTTACAAGAGCTTTCATGATGCGATAAACTGGCGAGTGTATTATTCTGATCAGTTGAGGGGGAAAAACGGGGGTGTCCGCCCGGGGCTAGACTTGCTTAGCTTCCCCCTTGTATTAATCCCTGTTGCCAGTCCCACCGGGAAACCCCGTCATTCATCAAATTAGGCAATCACAAGTCAACGATGCAGGCCAAGCATTTGCCCACTGCTCCAGACACGCAAGGCGCCCCATACCATCGGACCCCAAAGCTCTTAGAGACATCAGGCTATACCTTGGTTGAAGCTCTCCTTTACCTCACAAGAATAGCGATGATGCATCCACATCAGGAATCGCCTGGAATAGTTCCCCCACAGTTTGTTCCACATTTGTAATCATTTCCCCTCGTTTTACTTCCGCAGAGTTCCAAATATACGTTTTCAGTCAGTGACTGGTATATAATTATGACTTGCATTGGAAGAGAAAGTACGCCGTAACCTTGACTTGGCCCTCGCGGGCTCTCTCAAGTCAAGGTGGTGACGTAATTATATTTCGAGGGAAGTTGTAACGCGATGGAACACGTTTCGATTTGGGACATCAGGGAGAGCTTTGCGGTTGCAAGTTTTTTTTTTTCAGGGAATCGAAAGGATGTTTTGATTCATTTTAAAGCAACCGAATGAAATAAATTTCGAACGAAGAATATTAAGGGTCTTTTTGTAACTTTCAGGCAGAACTATATTGATTAATTGCTGCGAATCGCGCAGTTCGTCATTTTGTTTGAGTAAAAATTTAGGCGTGTTTACTCGGAGAAGGGCAGGCCGTGTCAAAGGCGACATCGTTAGCAGTGTAGCGTCGAATCCAAATAATGTTTTCCCCCTCTCTTCGGTAAACTATACCTAAAGCAGGCCAGCTGAAGGAATTCTCGGCCGCAGTGGGAGTAAAGAGTTCGCAAACTCCAGAAAATGAGAGGCTATATTATTAATAATACAGCAGCCATTTTTTGGTGTTCGGTCTAACTACGGGGTCCCTTGGTAGACCGGGCCAGCCTCGCTAACCCCGGCCGTGGGTCTCGCGGCTCTCCCCCAAGCGCAATCACCCTCGGGCCGGCGAGGCCCAAGAAGACCAAGCCGGTGTGTATAGGCCTACATCCCGCCCGAGGACTTGTACCTCCCAGTAGACGGGTTTAAAGCCAGGGTAGCCATCGCCTCCGGGGGGAAATGCCCGGCCTAACTCGTAACTGATTGGGGTCGTTCACAATGCAGTCGTTAATATTCCGGCTGGTGCCACAATTTCTCCCTCACGAATTATGCAAAAAGTGCAGCCACACTGCCATGTAAATCCCTCCCGCCCCTCGCCAAAAGAAAATGAAAGAAGAAAATGAATTTCAAATGCCTGGCGAAAACAGAAATGACCTGCTGAAAGGATTTACAAAATCAACTGTGTAGATAATTTCAAGATGTTTTTGAAAAAAAGAAGTGTCGCGACTCGTCCCCTTGTCGAAGCGAAGCCTAGAGGGCGTTTACCAAACGGAGGCTCATGCTCAGTCTCAGGTTCCATTTCGTGAATCCGTTCCAAGTTAACAGGTATCAAAATAGAGACATTCGGCTGCGGTTCGGAAGTAGATTCTCTGGTTTGAAAAGGAAAACAGAGCTTCAGCTTCAATGAAAGACCACAGCAAGTTATATTTGCAAAAATATGGATGGCAGATCCTGAGCCTGGGACTGAGCCTGAGCCTGAGCCTGAGCCTGAGCCTGAGCTGAGCCTGAGCCTGAGCCTGAGCCTGAGCCTCTGTTTCGTAAAACCCCCTACTCTGAGCTCAGACAAGGCATGCTCAAATCCAGACAATTGCGCCACGACACAAACGTGCTGTATTATAACACACATGTACACATACACCAGCCCCCCCTGTTATCTTTATACATTCATGTTGAACTATGACGACCCTATTTCGGTTACAATACTTGCACATTAATAGAAGAAGGAGTGGCGTTGAACAAAAAAATATGGCATTTGTATAAAAAGCGACGGGTGGAAATACCTGAACTTTTCACTTCGGCAAATTACCAGACGCTTTGCACACCGTTTCGGTGTCGTGAGTCAAATTAACCCCCTCCTGAATGTTATCCTTAGTTTTTGTGTGCGCATGCACGCAATTTGATCCTCTTGGCCAACTTAAAGTTAACCATAAAGCGATTGTTGCATGCAGAGTAATAATTATGTTCACAATTACAATGTACATGTATGTGCCTTTTATGATCCATAGGACTCTACCTATTTGCAAATACCAAACCAAAGAAATGTTTTTAACTGTAATAGACCGTTTCAGATGCACTGCTTGAACAAGGAAAGCTTGCTTAACTAAACCATGTGATTTTCAGAAAAACCAGATAATTATTAATCCTACTTTCTAGCAATTTCTATGCATAAAAAACGTTCCATTTTCCAATGACGTCAGCACTGCTAAGCTCACTAGGGCCTAATACTAGACATTCCGGTGGCATTTATACCTGAACATTTTTTTGTCATTGAATAACAATAAAATAACCTGTTGGTTAGGCCTACAAAAAACACGCGGTGTCGAATTTTGGGTTGAACCAGTATAAAAGGTCTACTATTTTTTTTATGGGAGGGTTTTAATGGTTGGTATGGCACACAAAGGTAAACCGCATCAATCATTTTGGTAAACTTAACCAGAAACCAGGAACCCCATGTCATCGTGGTACCGAATGGGACTGCATCACTTTAGACACGGACAACAAAATGTACTGGCTGGGAAGTTCTGAGGGTTCGATTTCACGAAGCCCTACGATTGATCATAACTGGAGTTACGAATGACAATCCGCTGTAAAACGTAGGGCTGCAATGCAGCATAAGTCCTACGATTGAAGTTGCGATGAGTTTGGTGAAGTTAAGTAAGACAATTTCCCTCTTTAGAGAATTCGGTGTCTTCCCAAGTTCATTCCATCCTACATGTATTTCCATACCGGTACATTATTATCCCTGGTCATCGGGCTACATTTACATTCATGAAACCATCTCAACTCCCTGGGGAGTACTACAGCCCCGGCTATTGTAAAGCACACGAAGGCTATTTGGTATAATATCATCGATCGGTAGAACATTTGTTCGTTGTATCACTCCCAGCTTACTGTTAATATGCATGCAATTGATATATACCCTATTGGTTTATTATCTTCACATCATAAGTCAAATTTGACTTCCACGTTTCATTTAATTTCTGTGTCTATACCAATCTGGCCCACACCATACATTGGTGCCTTCCACAAAATTGTGATTTTCTTCATTTTATACTCTGTTTCAACTGTGTGTAGTGTTGGTAGAATTATTAAGACATCAACTTTGTATCAACATTTGTAATTGGTACATTGCCTATTATTTTGATGATAATCTTCCGTAGCGTTTTGTTCGCTTCCACAATATAATTTATATGTATCTATAGAGTTCTATAATTGAATTCGGTTGGTATCAACCCATACTACTGCCAATATGGTATACCATCTGAGAAAATTATGGTGGTTTCCCAATTCTTTCCACCATTTGCTTCCTCTTTGATACCTTGTACCAAGTTGACGGAAATCTTTGGAATTGAAAACCTCTTGCCGTTGCAATATGACTTTTATATTCGATCCATCATCGTGTACCCGTGCTTTTATGTATAATCCTGATTGTTCTGATTATACACACCGGTGTCGTATTTCTAGTTGCTGGATTTTTTTTTTTAAACTCGAACCCGAACTTAGCTAGAGCGTGCCGGAGCAAAGCTTCCGTGTGCGAGCAACCTTGGAACTTTCCAGGGGACTAAAGAAAGAAAATTACAGGAACTAGATGAGGGAGCTTGTCCCAGGTATGTTTCACTCGACTCCTAATCACCATGACAAAGAGGGTAAGAGGTGCAAGGGTAAATATGTCTTAATATAGTGCAGTCATGTCCGACATTTATACACTGGAGCTCGGCGGGAGATCTCGAGGCCTCCCTACCGGTCCCTTGTTCCTCAGCACGGTAGAGGTAGAGATTGGGTTCACGGTGCTCTTGTGTAATCTTCCAAAGGAGGGTCTTTTCGTTCCCCCTCGAATCCACGGGCTGGATGTTGAGCTACAATTTCTCATCAGTGTAACCATAGCAACAAGCCTCCCCCACATAGAAACTTATATTTCCACAAGAAGACTTCTGAGTGATTGGCTTTAGTCAAAAACGTCGTCACGTGATTTTTGAGAGAAATGATCTTTACTTCTTAGATCATGAACCGATGTTAATATACTTTTCGTTTTTCGAAGAATGGGGTTTAGGTACGTGGAACACATTGACTGGTGGAATATGGATTCCATCTCGAAATTGATGAAAAAACCTACACATATACATCCGGGTTGGAAACATACTTTGCTAACTGCCTCAGTGACTTACAACTTGTTCGAGCAAAGTTCACAACACACACAAAACAAGTAATGCACTATCATTCTTTAAAAAGTGCAACATTACCTCGTAAAAAATGTGTTTTTCAAAAGTTTTGTTCAAAAGTCCACAGTTCGACCCGTACCTTCCAGTACAGGGGTATTGTTCCCGCCGAATAAATATAGCCACGGAATTTCTTTGAGTGGGCTTCAGGTAAAGAGTACGGTCGGAATCGCGGCAACATGGGGATTTGCCTGCTAAACCCTCTTTTCAAGTTCACGTATAATAACGTTGTCTATGCATGGATTGTTCTGGACTGTTTCGTACACATTCCACGTATCGGCATCGGTATGTATCAAAGAGGAGCTGCTACAGTATTTTCTAAGGATGAAGTGCACGGAGGCATTTAAGTGGGATGTTTTTTTGTTCCCCTAACCGTCGTGTGGTGCAGATTTCCCCCCGTGATGTTTCAAACTTTGAAAGTTTGTGAAAGTCAACTCCTCTATTCTCGGGAGATTACGGGATAGAGACTCACTTTGATCTCAATCGCAAACTTTGTTCGAGACCCATCCTTGGGTTTTTAATATAATCCCACTCCTGCCACCATTGTCATCATATGGAACGCCCAGGGGGAAATGCGATTAATACATTATGATTTATGGTTATAGTTCAGTGAGCACAACATCCTTAGATCCGATGACAACTTCTAGGCCTAATTTATGAAAATGGTTTGTTCACTTTTTCGTAACCCAAATAGTTGAAGCCGTCACACATACAATGGAAAAGCATTCCCAAATGTAAAGCTCAAAGTTTAAAGCAATTTACCCAAACATCTCTAGAGAACTCGCTCTCTTTTTTTATTGCCGTCGAGTGGTACCGTTGCTATTGGATACGAGGAATTTTCCAACGCACACAGTCGAGGTTGTTGTCGAGCTATATAGATGGTATATAGAAACTATGGGGGACCTTCAGTGCAAAGTAGAAAAACAGATAATCACATTTTATACACAATCCCTTACAAACATTAAAAACGCTAGAAATCTTACATGAATGTTGAAGAATGCATGCTAAATGTTTTGCCACACATGGCCGCCCATGCCAGCCAGCGCCGTTTGTTAACAAAACAGGAGACAAGTTTCACAGTGACCGCTAGTCAAGTTCTCATTAATGTCAACCAATCGTGAATTTTGCCAGTGCACCCTAAATGTTTTCGAAGTAACTCCACAATCTGTGAGGAATTGACACCAATGTTTGACCTAAAGAGGGCGCACTAGATCTATGACGTCATTATGGAGCAAGTTCGATCAGCGACTATCTTTCAACCACTGGTTGATTTTGCTTGGTAACCTGTGCACCAAATATTCCACGGGTACCAGGCACAATCGACCAATGGTTGTCAGGCCGTAGTAGCCCTCTTGTGGCAAATAATTATTCCCGAATGTCATTCAGTTCACTACATTGAATTGATTTTATTTTTTGGATCACATTTGAAATGTTTGATCACCATTTACTAAACAAAAGGTTTTCTGACGCGTGTCTTCCAAAATGGCGTCTTATACAGCGCCACCGCGAGAACAAAAAAGATCTTTTGAGTTCGATATTTTACTTCCAAGAAACATATTTTTCTTTAAAAATGCCTACTAAAAATAGTCACATTCATATCGACATGCTTGACTTGCTATAAAAGAACGCGCCACAGTCGGATCAAAAGCAGAACACTGTCGAGAACTTGTTGACTAAGCTTGTCAGTCGACATCACATTTTTCTATTAAGCAAATTCCCCCAGAAGAGTTCCGGGCTTTTTTCCTTCTTTTTACCCCGGCCACAACGGAGCCATTCCATCAACCAGCCAACCTTAACATTATGTTATTATAACTACTGTTATAGTTAATATTATTATCATCATTATTTTGGCAGTGGGCTGATGTTTTCTGCTTCTTTGCCTGTGAATTGAAACAGAATCCACGCGGGCCGGTTGGGGAATACTCCCCGCCGCCAGGTGTTCCCGAAAACATGCAATTTAAACTGACCTGTTCGCTATTTCTCCGTACGTGAAGGTCAATTCTATTATACCTCAAAAATGTTGGGCACATATTTTGGTGTGTCTGTGTCTCGCTGAGAGAGCGAGGGGGTTAAAAGCTATAGGTATACAGGAAATATGCTAGCTTGCTTCCTTATAAAGGGAGTTTTTTCAATAATGTGTTTTTTGTGGATTATGTGTAAAGTATGTGCGTATTGTGGTAAAGAGTTTCCAAGCAAGCATTTATTTTATTGTTTGGCGCTTTACGATCTTGTATCGGATCTGGGTTTTTTTTTTGTGAACGAAGCAAAGCTGGAAGTCGCCATTCCGATCCCTGGGCTATCGATGATCTTACTTTGCTATGAGCTCGGCCTTACTGTCTCGCTGACTTCTCCATTTAACGATTTCCTTTGTCAGTAACGGTAACCTTTACGGTTCGGGAGTTGATAGTCTGTCTTTAACATTGAATAGACCCTTGACTCTTGAGCGGAAAGCCGAAATCGCCATTTTTCAGCTTTAAATCTCTGTTCCTCACACGGTTATCTAGCTCAACTTCTCGTCAAATTGCCGTATGTAGGCCTATTCAGGTTATAGAACCAGTTCTGCACCCCTAAAATAACTATTTTCCGTCTAGCGATGGATTAATTTGGGCTTTAGCGCTGATCGCAAAGCGTTAGAGAAATCGGCCCAGGTTCTGCACCCCTAAAATAACTATTTTTCAATGCTTGAAACTTTCCATGTGGCCATATTTTTAGCGAGACGTTTCAATCAGAGAGTGCATCGACTTGCCTTGACCCTTTTTTTGATACGGTGGAAGTATCGGATGAAAATTGCATTAGTGCTCGGCCGACAAAAAACCACTGCAATTTCCCCTTTAATAATGTGGACATACACGCAAACAACGGGTTGTTCCTCTGGTTTGATTTGACACACGTCGGTTGCAATTTTGGTCGGGTGGTGTTCAAGCATGCGTGTTTGAAAGGCAATGGGGGACAAGTTTCTTCCCGCCCTGGGCTCTGCCTAAATGCGAGTGGACAATTTTGACATCACATCGGCGTAGCCCCTTCCCCTTGGCCCCGTTCATACACAGCCGAGCGGTCACCAGTCGTATCATACCAGGCTGTACTTATCCGTGGTTGACGAACTGTTGTTTGTGATTTTTGTTTTCTACCTGGATCCAACCCCCAAAACTTTGTTTGAACCAGTGTGCGTGTGTGTGTAGCTGATCTGAACTTGGGCTGGCTGTCACTGGGTCGGCAGAATATTTATCCAATTACGAAGTCATTCATCATGCGTTTAGTTGAACTGTCACATGGTAATTGAATGAAACAAACCATGACAAACATCAATACAGCCTTATACAGAACGCATGGAAAACATTCAGATTAAGGAAGATAAGTTATGATTGGTTTTTAACATTTATATACAATCAGATGAGCCTATTCAAACATTTCCTTTGTAAAAGGTGACAAGCTTTACCATTTTGTAATAACAAAACAGGTGTTCTAACTCATGTTTCTGTTTTCTGTCTTCGGAGAACACATTGTTCTCGTTTTTCGGTGTTTTGTTCAAAACAAGCAGTTGGCAATTCATATCAGGAAAAGTGCCATTAAAAAAACCGGACCCCAGCTACCGTAACTCCATTATGCCTAGCTATACGGTCCTAATTAAGTTTATAATGTGATATTATGAATAATAAAAGAAAGTTCAAGCACTTCAGGTTGGTCCCCCCAATACGAAAGAGAGAAAAACAAAATAGGCCTACACCGAAATATTTTGGGTACTGTTCTGGGATCAGCGCATTGCTCTTTAAAGGTGCAGTATGTATACCGACAAAATCATGCTCTGGAACAAAGTTGAATTCGTGAAAACAAAACTCTAAAATATTACGTTATTATTTTCACTATTATCATTTCCATTTTTAGTTACTTATTTAATTTGTATGTTAGGGAGACAGGTTAGCATCTAAATGTGAACATATTTGAGGAGATAGTATTTACGGGGAATGTGTCATTAGGGAGATTTTCTAATTGGGTCGTGCACAAACTTTACTTACCTATTTCTAAACATCCTCCAAAACAATGAACTTGAAATTGACATAATTATGTTCATATTGAGCGCATTCTCTGTCTTCTATTAAAATATGGACAATAAAAAAATATGTCTTTAAAATGTAGCTGGTATAATAGGGAGACACCGAAAACTCTCCCTATTCGCAGATGTCTCCCAAATGTTCACTTTTAGACGCTAAAAGTGTCTGGTCCCTAGTAGGCCCTATGCAATTTAGAAATAAAGATCATTATACATCGGTCATTGGAAGACAGTTGACAAGACTCCGCTCCGGAGTGTCTCTTTAACGTCTTTACAGGCCTGCATTCTCCACAAAACAAGCAGTGATGGATTCATAGCGCTAGAAGTAAACCCGCCGTAAAGGTCAAGGCAACGATATACCCTTGGAAATTGTTTTAAAACAGATTTTCAGACAGGAAGATGGAGCTAGCTGGGCGCTGGGAAATTCTCTCTGTACTTTAAAGGTGTGCTATGTACAGACTTGTGGTGTTTTCCGAAAAGGGTGTGGTTTTGGTGCCTGGGTTAAAAGCTTGGGCCTTATGCTGTTTGAAAAGCTTTTACTGCATAATACTGATCTCCTTGTGAAACAGTTTTGTCTATAAACCTTGACGATTGGAATTAATGCTCTCTAAAACCAATGATGTATTTCAAACTGATTTCATAACTTTGTTGAAATTCATTCTTAACCACTCTTATAACCTAACACCAATGGGCTTTTCATCTTACTTGGAATGTAACATTTAAGCTAAATGCCAAGCATTTTCTCCCATCAATAATTTATTGTCTACATTTTATGATCGTGGCATTTGTCAGACAGGGTTGCTTTTATTTCGTCGCTTTTTCTCGAAACTTGATGTGGAGCTATACCTCAGGTGCGATTGCAACACTGCCAAGCCGACATCCGACTCGTTCGCTTTTGTGGACAATGCTAATTGCAGGCGGGGAAGAGAAGAATTATATCCTTTGCCTCAGGGAAATTAAGAGTACAGTCTCTTCTTCCTGCACAAAGTGCTTGGCGTCGTTGCGTCGTAGCCGAGAGTCCTGTCCGATAACTGGGCATAGTTCAGGAGTTATTATGAAGTGGAATCATTCCCAAACGTTATTAGGCTTAACAAGTTCACGTCGGTTGCTTCTACAAGTAACATTCAATTCAACCACGTGTCGTATTAGTCATATGCCTTGGCCATGGGAGTATTCTGCAAGCGGTTTCGGAAACCACGTGCACGAGCAATGGTTTCTGACCTTGGCGGCAAAAAGTCAGAGAACAGACTCCCCTCTCGTTGGTCAAGGGGAGAACTTACGTAATTATGGTTACTGCATTGCCCTGGGCTCGAATGTTTAACTGCTTAATGGTAAGCAAAGGTAGAGCAGAGTCTCTTGTGATAAGCTTAGACGTACTTTGTACAGCATTTCACCAGTCTGCTAACGCATAACACGCACGTGGTGATTTGTACTGCCTCATCAGATCTAAGGCTATAGTTGGTGCTCGGGTGAGGTAAGCATATACATCTTTCTATCTGCTAACCCACCATCATGACATAATAAACTGTTAAGCACCAAGGCAGCTATCCTGTTCGTGCCAACCTGTAGCCAAGTTCATGGAGCTGCTTAAGCACACAATTTGCTTAAGCATGAAATGTCTTCCTTGAGCAAACAGGATTACCAATCAAATGTTCATGTGATGTTTACTGACTTGTATTCGGCCATTGTTTGCAGAGCATAACATAGGAGTTTTGGCTGGCAAACTGATTTTATTTACCAAGTTCTTTTGTGCTTAAGCAAATTTTGCTGCTTAAGCAGCTCTATGAAATTGGCTCCTGATTTCAACTGGTAGATTTTCTTTGATATAACCGCAAATATAATATTTTACACCATTCGTATCATTCAGAATGCAGTGGTAAGACCTATATAAGGTTGGTAGACGCACCCAACACTGAACTCGATCATGCCTTCTTGCCTAGCATGATGTTGCCCGGTCGTATAGAAGTTAGCAAAACACCAGGAACCCGCTTTAAATTCAGCCCTAATGAGTCAGGAAACAAAACAAGCCCTGGAGAGAACGAAGGGGGAGACTCAGGCTGGCAGCAGCCCGGGCAGCTCGGCATCTTTTGATCTCTCGCTGGGGGAAAACATCCCGTCCCCTTGCCCTGTATTTCATTTCATATTCCCGGGGTTCCCCCGGGGAACAGGCTCAATCATCGCTACTTAAGATATGGTTACAGTCGCCAAACTCCTATAGGTGCATTGACATTTTTTTGCATATACTCCTCGTAAATCTAAGTTTGCGTTTTTCTCCTGGTGGTGGTGGTGTTGTGGAATGGGTTGATGCTAGGAGAGGGGGTCGGGCCACAGACAATTTGAAACCTGCTCCAATTCCGTACCGAGATGGTGAGTTTCAGGTTCTGTCCGAAAATAGGAACCGGTTTTTTAATCATCAAAAATTTTGTTTTTTGGTAACGCGAGACTGTCTTTCGGAATTAGGGCCAAATTATGTATATAAACACGTTGATGCATCTGAAATGCATCAAGGTATTATGTGGGTCGTGGGCTAGAGTTGTGCGCATGCGCACACTGGACGGAATGCACTAACCGGTCCCGTTTATAAGCCCCATGGCGTTGTAAGACAGACTTTTTAGGGAGATATTTTATTTTGCAAAGATCTACCACCAAGCCTCCATTCAAAGGCGATGAAGCCGAACCATACCAACATCTTTTTTTTTATAGATATTTTCATTATTTTCACTACACCATTCCACCAACCATAAAAAAAACTCCAAAATAGGCATTCTTTGCCAGATACAGTTTATAGCCATTATCATATCCATTCCAATTATGGGCGAAATTCCTCAGCCAGCCCTGTATCCATTTTTCTTTCCTTGAATGTGGGTCAGCTCCGGGCGAATTGCAGAACACAACACGGGTAGCCATATAAAAACCAAACCATACAGCCCACCTTGGCGGTACTAATATTTCGTCTCTCTATTGAGATCGTTTAGTGACTTTTTGGCTGTCGCACATATGCCATTTCGCGCCTTTTGTTGGCGAGCAACAAAGGTGTGCGAGTTGGTTGTGTTGTGTGGAGGAGGTGGGTTTTTTTTTACCCCTTTTTTTCTTTCAAGGCTACGCCGTCTGGTCCATGTCTGTTAAGTGCGGGCTGGGGCAATAGGGTACGTTGGCCTTTAGAAAACATCTGATTCTGCAAGTGGAGTGACATATAACATGGACAATAAATGCTGACAAACTGCCTGCCTACAGTCTGTGTACAAGCCGCGGAGTGGGAATTAAATATCGTTTTTTTTCTCCTTCATGGTAGGCCTACTTGGTCGTTTCGCAATACAGATTTCTCTGTTAGTAATACTCCAAGTATATTGCATGGATTACCTCCCCCCCCCCCTCCGGCCCCGCCCTCCAAATTAAAATGCATCATGCTCTTCCTTTTTGTCTTTGTGTGTAATCGCTTCAATGCCTTGTTGACATAATAGGAGTGGACGTTTCTGTTTTCTTGTGTCTATTTAACCAAACTCATTGGAACTTGCTATCAATCGTAGGACTTATGATGCATTCATTGCATTGCAGTCCTACGCAAGATAGGCCCCTACGACGGGTTATCTTTGGTAACTCGAGTTACGATCGATCGTAGGGCTTCGAGATATCTAGCTTGCTTTTGATATCAAAATGTTACGATTAGAGCTTATTACTATTAGAAAATGTAGAAAGCCCCCAGACATGTGACTGTTGTTTTACTTTTAGTTTCAGTTTCAGTCTTTGTTTTTCTTTGCCCCTTCAGTTTGCTTGTTACCAACATGACGGTATTACATACAGAAAGAGAGTATATTTACTGTACCCAAGTTCAATGCGTGAGAACGTCTATAAAGGACTTCCCTGAACCGCCTGTCAAAAGTTATTTTCGCCCGGGTGCTAATCCGAGCGGCCAACTAAACTTGGCGGAGATTTATTGCCGGTGCATGGTGTGCTTTCCACACGGCATGCCACCGTCATCACCGAGCCGGAATTGTTCCCTTTTGCCGGTGTCGCTTCCAGCCAAATCCCGTCAAATCCCCTCGTTTGATGCCAGTCACCTGCACACTCATAAGTCATCTATTTTTTACCACCTTTCTTCACTTTCTTTCTTTATGTTTGCTTTTCGTGCATGGTGTTAAAAAAAAAAGTTTGTGTGATTGTGTCGACTTGGTGTGACCCATATTCTAAGTTATCACCTACCTCAAAAACCACTGCAGCTTATCCAAAATCCATGCCATTTGAATTGTTGTTTAAACTCGTTGGACGTAAACATGTTTGAATGATTCTGTTTGATTACTTGTATGATGCTGTCATATTTACATCATAGTGGAGTCATAATGTAGGCCTATATAGCAGATATAATTGAAGTTTGTTGTGATGCAGTTTAGTGTGAAAATATCATGAGAATTCAGCTTTTAAAACGCCCAAATGGTTTTGTTTTATGTTCGACTAAGTTGATTTTGGTATTGGTTTTGGACGAGGAATAACTTCCAGTAATTCTGAATCTGTGCTCAAATTAGGCCTATACTCATTTTGTAAAAAGAGGTTTGGCAGGTCTTTCACAGACGTACATCACTGTCCCTTAAAAGGTATTAATTGGTGTAGATATGTCTTTCCTGTTGGAGTAATTTGCTTCATAACTCAATTTATACGTGAAGCATTCTTTGATGGCTTTGTTTGTCATTCATGACTTCACCTACCAGCTTGCAGCTATGCTTCTCCTAAAGTCACAGTGGAATTGAAGCAGAATTCATGTGGGTTGTCATGGCTTGATGCCCCTATCCAGGCTTTGGCACTCTGGAGAATGAGAAGGATTGAGCAAAGACCCCTCGTGCCCCAGATATCACTATAGCCTCAGAGACGTATCCCGCATACCTGCATTGTATGTCAAGAGATTCAGGATTCAGGAACTTATCACTTAGAGACGCCACAAAATGTGGGCCTACCATCGCCGGCAGAATCAGAGCAAGGCACGGTAATTGTCATCTTGTATACTCCGGCCAGGTGACCCGTATTACCATACCCCAGATATAGGCTACCCCCAAAGCTGCCTTCTATTTCCTTCCTCCATGGTTGGAGGAAGAATCCCATTGGTCAGAGACGAATCATGCAGAGACGGACGCCCTCAATCAAGCATCGGTTGGGTCGACAGTCGTAAGGCGAAGAGAATCTTGGAATATACCCACGACCTCTCAGACTACCTTGGTCTGGAACTCTATTTGTCACTGATGAAGCAGCCTGGCATTACAGGCGAAAAGACGGTCGATACTCATTCTTGAGATAAACCGGGTATGCAACCTGGGCAGGGCAACAATCAAGTGCCTTGCATGCTGTGGAACTTGGTGCCTTCTTCATCCCTATAGTTGCACCTTAGCGGAGTATGTGACTAGTCATGTCTCTGCATCGGACAACTAAAATAAGTTAGATCTTCTGCGATGATGAAACTCGTCAAAAAAAGCATCAAGGCGATTTAAAAACTACCTCCACTCCTGAAACGGTTTGAAACATGCGTTTCAAGTACAAGTTGTAATTGTGTCAGTCAACCAAGATATCAGTAATGGTTGTTGGAAAGGCAGTTACCATCTTGACTTCATTCAATCGCTTCGTCAGCTCAAGGATGAATCATACTCTAAATTTGGCCATTTTCGCACTATACGGCGAAAAGGGCTTGCACAATGATTACAGCATGTATTTGGCATACCTCGCAACTTGCTGTGTACTTGACATTGACAAGATGGGTTCCTTAACCTCTATCTTGTAACATTTCAAGTCCCATGTCACATTTGTCAAACTTGAAATTCAAGGGGTTTTCAATTTGGTGCGGTTCAGGACCACCTACTCTGATTCTCACCAAGAAGGTCCAAAAGGTGTTGATATCTGAAAATGAAATCTACAACCTCGTCTACACCTCGTCACCGAGTCACAGGTACAAGAGACGGAACACGAACGGACGCTTGCCATCCTGTTGGCCGTCGGGTGGAAGCGGATGATCCGGGGGTACGCGTCCTCTGGGACCGATAGGTGAGACGGGATATGGAGAAGGTCCCAACTCCCCTGTCTCGGCTAATAACTCCCCTCTCACCGTCCCACAGCTAGCTAGCTACCGCCTAGGGTTAACTCTCTCCTCGGACTCTCCACAACTTCTTAACCCGTCACCAAGACAGTTTTATAACCCCGGCTGACCCCAATACTTTTGTCTTAACCCAGAAGCCATTGACCTATTAATACACTATACCTGTGCACTGCATGCACTCTACTACCTCCTTTAAGTCCTGTAGCTGGGACTATTTTTGGGAGCGCTGCAGTTAGTGGTGTCGGTACCAGACTAAACATGTACATGTGTTTTCAATCTAGAACCATCCACGAAATTAGCAGTCTACCTGTCGAATGGATGGCCTCGCTGATGGCAAAGATGTTTCCCTCAATATCTAGGGCTTATTGTCGCGTCGAGCGTTCGACTGTTCTAAATCTTCTCTCTTTCTAATTCTTTACCATAGTCCTGATGTGTTGTGGGAACATTTTTTAAAGGTATAATACATGATTGGTATTAAAGGTCACAGAACAGCTCTCACACTTTGTCTGATCCAGCATGTGCATGAAATGTGAAAATTGAGCTCAATCGAACACCAGAGTCACGGGAAAATAGCGAAAACCCGACTCAATTTGTCTTATAAAACATAAAGAATGGTTTTGATCTTACTCCGAGATCACAACTGTTTTGGGTCTTTGTTTGACTAATTTCTGGATAAATCTTCCATTTCAGGCGGAAATAATTTAATGGTATGTTTTTACCAGCACCATCTTCATACCTGAAAGTTATCAATCTGTAAACATCCTGCATACTGTACCTTTAATGGGGATTACACTTCAACTTCGGAAATCTAGTTAAGAGTTGTTGTTTTTTTATTGGGTTTTGCGGTTAAATTTGACAATGCCGTGGTGATATGAAGGTACCTCCCACGAAATGGTTTGAATTGAAGGAGGGTATAGAACGATTTCCTGCTCTTTATGAGAAGAGATGATGCTGCTTAGGTACACAGTGATGATGGTGTCCCAGCTATTTTGACTCCGGCACCACTCCATTGTGTGGTGTCCCGATAATGAGGCAGCCAGGGCGTGTGACGTCACTGGTCATTGCCCCTTGCTTGACACACATAAAAATGTGCGACACCTTGGTATACATTTTTCATCACACAAAGGGTTTCATGTTCATTATGCGATTGAACATTGTATGCCTTTTCAATATACATTATTTGATTGAAAGGCAGTGTACAGGATATGTAAAGATCAAAACATCGTTGGTTATAGGTCTGGAACTATAGAATTTGTAAACTTCAAGTCATAATTAATATTTCTGTGACCTATTTTTCTCAGGCTCAAACGTTATACCATACTGAAGAAATCTGCATTTGGAAACGTTTCAAACGGCTGATTTCGATTACAGTATAATCAGATATTCTCGTCTATTTCGCAAAAGCAAGAACACCGATGTTGAATGTTCACAGATAAGCTCTTTTAAAAATAAAATTCGCTTAATGGTGTACATTTAGAAGGAAACAATTGCCTTCAATCTCAAGAAATTTAGCTCTGTAATGAAGATATTTGCTTTTACCTTTTAAGACTTTTTTCGTGTAATGAAACACTTTCATGATTGGCGCCTTTTTAATTCAAATAAATCAGTAGCAGTTGTGACTTTGGTCTTCTTCAATCTCCAGTAATGCGTGTTGTCCTATATCGTATACGTTTGACCAAAAGAAACAATCGCAACGTGTCTTTGGAGGTCTGCAGATGCACTTTGACAAACATTATGTCATTACAAAGTTCTGTTGAAAGTCCTCCACTACTTTTAGTCATCTGAGCCAACCATTTACATATTGAATCGTTTCAGTTACAGATATAACTTCTTTGCTCCTTGGAGTAGCCCCACCCCCTCAACCGACCAAAGATAATGCCCACAGGGCGCCCTCACTCGGCCATACACAGGGTCCACCAAGTTCTTGCAGTTCCGTCTTCAGAAGTACATGGCCGTTGTCTGAAACGGGCTTCCAGAGCTACGGCTAGGTCTATGGTCTTGGTGTCTCTGTGTATTTCCAATGGAGCGAAGACCTAGACCTAGCTCTAGACAGCAGATTCGGATGCAGCCAGAGCTATGGCTAGGTCTATTGTATTGTGTCTTGGTGTCTTCACGTATGTCCAATAGAGCGAAGACCTACACTCAGAAAACGAATGTAAAAAATAAAATATGTAAAAAATATTGTGTAAGAAATTACTTAATTTATGTAAAATCACATGAAAAAGCTGTACACATTTGTTTGGTAAAAATAATTTTTCATATTTTGGAAGTAAACATACCAGTTTACAATGATTGTGTAAAGTTTACATAAGTGAAGTATGTTCTTTACATGTATCGAGTAGTAAGAAATTAAAGTTCATAACGCCATGGTAAGTTTTACAATACATACATGACAAACATTCAATTTACACAACAAACAAGTACTTTCGGGAGTTCGAATATGCGTGGCTTCACTTGACGTACATAACAGCATGGAAATGGACAACAAACTGAAGGCTTGGAGGTTTGGTCATCTTGTGAAGGTAATTAACCTTAGTTAATGTTTTCATGTTAATTGTTTCTTAATATTAAGGTACGGAGGGCAGACTTGTGAATGGTTTACCGCCATTTAATATGGGTTTATAACGTGTCAAGTACATTACGCCATGGAAGTTCTACGTACGTTACAAATGTTGACATTTATATGCGTTGATTTCTGTGTAGTAATTTAAGGACACACTAAATGGACAGAAGTCTATGAAAAGCTTCTATTAAAGCTTCGTCCTTATTCCATCCTGGTATAAAACCATCTTCTGAAGGATATGGACGTCGATGTGGAGGAACTATTATCAGTTAGAATCTAGTTTGGACCATTTTCCGGACAGTTGATAATGGTGGTGTTGCAAACCAGTGTTGTTCACAGTATGTTTTTTGTATATTTTCTTCAGATGAAAGGAACTTGGAAATATCTGCTCTCCAACTTCCCCGATTCACTGGCAGGCGAAAGGTGAACGACAACATAATCCTTCACTGAGGCTTCATCAGTTTTTTATCGATGTTCACTCGGTAAGTACCAATTTTTACTAAGATGTTGCAGAGTCTATTTTTACATGAACTCAAATATCAAAATTACAATGTAACAACAGGATCCATGACTGATAAATACAGTCGTTGTACGTCGTGGTCTAACTTTTTGCTTTTAATTTGTGTTTCCATTTCTTAAGGAGAACAATCACCAAGAAGATGGAACAACAAAATCACAGCCATTCCTATTCTTGTCCTGTGGTAACACCAGTAGCTCTTCACCAAGTGCTCCCATGCAGTTAAAGAACGCCAAGCACCTCCACAGATGTATCTTTATTGGAAGAATTGATGGACTTTTGTTTTAAGACATACTTCGTCTGAGACTTGCAGTACCACTAACAAGACAAAAATGTTCAGGCATATACAATGTATGTGACTTCATGGAGTCTGTGATCTTTGAGCTCAGAGGCAATTTAAAGGGATGTGCCATCAGAGATTTCCTGGAAGTTCTGCTGTTTTAACATGTGAGCACATTATTCATTGTTGAGGATAGTGAGTGTTTTATCTGATATTACACATTTTTGGTAGTCATACATGCATTGTTCAAGTCTATCTTTTTTTAACTTACATCTGGGTTTGTTTTCCAGTATTGTTTACTACATTTGTTGGTTATAATTATTCCAAGTTCAGTATAATGTTTTAAACTTTTAAATTAAAGGGCAATTAAAATTAATTATCAGTCGATTCTTAAATGTGATTTCTAAATGACACAGAGATAAAACCCTGCAGTGGATGAGTAGGACATTTAATAGAACATGAAGGGACAGTTCAGTTTCAATGTCTACTATTATGCTGACATTTGTTTCATTTGGCAAGTATCATTTATAGAAAGTTCTATGCATCTTGCTCCCATAACAGTCAGGGAAACGTCCATCTTATTGATTTTTTACTATCCTCAGTGTTGAGGGTTCTTTTCTACTTCATATAAGAGTCTGGTAATTTGCTCAAATACACCTTGCTTGATCTCATTAATTACATGAAAAAAATTAACGCCTGTTTAGTGATATGTAAGAGTGTGTTAATAGGCCTACACTCTTGCCGCGACTTCAGATTTATTGTTTATCTTGCATGAATGATGACGAATGATGTTTATTTTTAAATTTTGTATGTCAGAAATAGAAATAAAGCTCACAGCAATCCAGTTTGAAATTTGACATTTTTATGTGTGTATTATTTTATGTTTAACGGTTTTTGACTTTTTGAAAAAGGATTTACCGAGAAACTTGGTAAAGAGAAACAAGTTTACATATCTAAGATGTAAAAACATAGATACATAGATAAATGGTGAAATGTTTACTTAATTAACAAGTAAATTGATTTATTTTACATAGAATAGTGGTAAAATTTTTACCTAATATCAGTGTAAAATTTTACATAACAGGGTTTTACCTAGAGTTTAGGTAAAATCTGTTACACAATTTCAAAGTAAACATTTACCTAACTATTGTGTAACATTTTACCAAACACTTGTTATGTAAGTTTTACCTAGTAATGTCGCATGTGCGCCCGTTACATGTAAAACACGGTAAATTTTACTTATCTTGTGTAATTTTTTCTCTGTGTGTAGACCTAGCTCTAGACAGGAGATTCGGATGCAGCCAGAGCTACGGCTAGGTCTATTGTCTTGATGTCTCCGCGTAGTACTTCTATAATGAAGCGAAGACCTAGACCTAGCTCTAGACAACTTGACAGTTTCGGATGCAGCCCATTATACTTTATACCCGGAAGTTCGTGTCCTCATGGACTGATTTGATCATGCCCCCTCCGTCGGGCTGTGAAGAAAACATACCTGCGGTTGACCGACAAATATGTCCGCCAGCCCACATCATGTTCCTCCCCCGTTCTGCCATGGCCTGCATACGCCACCTGGTGAAACCATACCCCTGCCTTAGGCTCAGGCTAATCCTGGCTACAGAAGAAAAATCCCCAAAGAGATACGAGCAGTTTGAAACCAGACTGGGTAGAAAATATCACACAAGCCTCATTGTGATGATCATAATAAAACCCCAAAATAATGAATTGCCGATCATTCTTGTTCAACTCTTGGATGACAAAAACTCTTGTCACAGAAGAGAAAAGGCAATCGTATATTATATTTTCGGTTTTATTTGACAGAACGATAGCACTGAGGAATCGGTGCTCAAAGATCAATGACAAATTTGACACGATCAATCCACCTTCAAAATCAACCACAAACGAAAAAAAGAACTTGAAAAGAAATGCACATCCATCAGGTGTCAAACTGTCCCTGTCCAAACTGTTGCGTCAATTCTGCAGGACTTTCATTTCTTTTTTTATCAGGGGTAATTTTTCATTTCCTAAATCTGCTTTTGTGCGATTTTCTGACCGTTTCGATGGAGAGAGTAGCGACAAATATTTGGTCCATGCGGTTGAAGTTTTGTGCTAGTCTCGTCAGTTTTCAGACACTTATACTAATGGTTTGGAGACAAAATTATACAGATTTCTGTAAAGTAAAACGCAATTTGATTTAAACAATTCTGCTCCAGTCAATTTTACTTTATCCACTTTTCAATGATTTAAAATTAATCCAGTCAGTTTTCCTTGTGGTCATTTGATGCCCATTCTATGATAGTTTTTACTATTGGTAATGCTATGGGCAGGTAGGGCCGTTAAACTGCATGGTACCCAGACGTATGGCCGTCTTCCACACTATAACTAAATGACGGATTTCAAATTACGTCTGGCACCAACTCCCAGACAGCCATGTGCTTTGCGATCAAGAACCAGAAAACATAGGCTATACCTCTCTTTACATAACTTAGATTTTTGTGAAAATGTTTCTAAACCCATAGAAAGATCACATCAACTATGTATCATAAAGTTGGCATTTATAATCAATTTGTACACTGTAGAACGGTTGACCATAGTTTCACAACCTATCAGCCGCCATTTGTAAATTCTCCCAAACATAGCACTGTATATCCCAGAAGTTAAACCGCTAAACAAAAAGCTTTTGTATACATATTTATGACTGTGCATTTTTCGCTAGTAGCCTTCAATTGTTCACGCAAACTCCAAAAATAAATACACCTCCATTTTTACAAACTTCTATATTGACTTGTACGTGTTGACACGACGACACAAGCAAGCTTAGAAAAAAGGGTACAATTTTGGAGTCGTATAATGAAAAAGGGACCTCACGTGATTTGTTCATGGAATTAGAAGAATAAAAACCTTTAAAAAATCCTCAAATGTCAGAAGTCGTTTCTTACACAATTATTTTAGACTGTGTTCATTATTCCTTTCCCCACCCTGGGTGTATTTGAGGTTCCTACGTGCCCATAGTGCTTGCTCTCGTTTGGTCACGGAAGAGTTGCAACCTGGTCCAGTATTAAATCATACAAAAAGAGTTAGGTTAGGTCAAAAATTAAACACTTTGTACACCCAAAATGAAGGTCATGAATAGCTGGATCAGGTTTACAGTAACCGTTGCATGAACTTGTTCAAATAATGGAAAAAAAGGTTCTTTATTCAATTTACATGCCATGAAATAACAAAGCCAAATAAGTCAGAGTTGCTATGACGAATGAAAAAAATATAGTATATTATATATATAAGGCCAACCACGATTTTTTCTTTCTCTATAAAAAGCAACAACTCCAAACACCCAGTGCAGTGCACAATACATGTACAAATTCCTTTCATTCGATCTCGGGTGGGTCCGCCTGAAATTGTTTGGTGGTTTTTATATTTTGCGTTGGCCGTAAAAACGTGATGGTGAAAACAGGTATCCAAAAAGACACAATTGTACAGAATTTAACAGGCTATGGAGTTAGTGAATCGCATTTGAGTTTAAAGGTATGGTTGTTAAAGGTCACAGAACAGCCCTGACACTTTGTCTGATCCAGCATGTACATGAAATAATGAACCTGAAAACATTGGAGCTCAATCGGACATCTGAGTCACGAGGAAATAGCGAAAACCCAACTCAACTGTTCATATAAAACACAAAGAATGGTTTTGATCTTAACCCGATATCAAAGCTGTTTTCGCTCTTCGTTTTACTGATTTCTAGATAAATACACCATTTAAGCCGGAAATATTTTAACGGTATGTTTCTACCAGCACCATCTTCATACCCTGAATGTTATACGTAAATCTGTTAACCAATCCTGTACTGTACCTTTAAAGTCCAAATACGTTAGTTGAGCGACACCAGCAAAAAGACACAAAAATTATTTATTATTAATTTGATCGGTTTGCGGAAACAACCTCTAAGAATCGCACTTCAATTTCGTTCGCCTTTTTTCGTAGAGTCTCAACGTTTCGACTAGCCTGCTCTAGTCCTCATCAGGAGACCCTTTGAGCAGGCTAGTCGAAACGTTGAGACCTTACGAGAAGTGAGAAAGTACGCACGATTCTTACATGGTGTTTCCGCAAACCGATTCGCATGCAATTCTCAAATCTTTCTTGATTTATTATTTGTTTATCAGCAATTTGTTGCAACACCACCATAGCGAGTCCAATGCTATAATAATTTTTCAATATGGAAAATGTTATGATACTAGTCTTGTATCAACTTATAATTTATTGTCACAACTTCACAAGACACCGTTTAACACTTAGTTGATACGAGTTCAAGTTAAATGCGTGATCGGTACCTGATCACCAGTTTCACTTTTTACCTTTGTGGGAAAAAGCTAGACTCTGTGATTGTCTGATGGTGTGAAAGTGGAAGTAAATTATGAAATTTTGTGTTTCAATTTGGGACTTGTCTTGATGTCTTTTATTGGGTGGTCCAAGTCTTCAGAAGCCTTTTCATCATATACCGCCATAGAGACACCCGGGCATACAGTATAGTACACGGTGTAGAACTAGAACCATATCCTATGTACCTACACGATGTATAACATTACTCGATCCTCCCCCGTGCGGTTGGCCATCGTTGCGTGGGTATAGCATTATGGCCTGTATACTCCATCGAGACTTGGCCGGTCTATAAGCCAGTAGAGACCGGCAGAGAGGAAATTATTCGTTACTTGTTGACAAATGTAACGAGGACAAATACTTCCTGGAGAGGGCTTTTTGAGAATGTCAGGCCATGCAGCCTGGATGGAGTGCCTTTTCGGACCGTGGGTATAGGTCTATAATTGAGGGAGTTTCAAGGGCCTCTTTTACCACGCGGAGCCTGACTGGGCTCGTAACCAGCCAACCTCTTCTCCGTCTTTCCCCTCTCTCCTGAGGCCAATTTCATAGAGCTGCTAAGCACAAAATCTGCTTAAGCATGACAAGTTTTCCTTGTTCAAACAGGATTTCCAACCAAATTTTCATTTGACATTTACTGCGTTTGACTTGTATTCGGCCATTGTTTGCTGAGCATAACATTCACAAGGAGTTTTGGCTTGCATGCTGAGTTAGCTAACCAAGATTTTTGGTGCTTAAGCAGCTCTATGAAATTGGCACAGTTCAACCAAAGACAGCCTTTGGTGGAACCGACGCTTTTTCATCCCTACCCTGTAATTTAAGGGCATGTATACAGCATTGGTAAAATGTGACAGAGCAACTGCAGGCCGCTTTAAATTTGATTTGTCATCAACCTGTGAAATTTTCAGCTCAATTTATCATTGGAAACAGTATAAAACAGCAAAAGCCGTTGCAATTGTTACGCCAAATTGTGAGGGAATAAGCTGTCCCATGTTCGATCTTCGGAAGATCAAAAATGTTTTGGCGTTTGGTTTTACTCTTTCCTGGATCAGGCATGAACTTTTCACAGTATGTCTCTTACCGACTGTAAGTTATAGATAAATCTGTGGAGATTTCTGTTTCGGTATGTCACCAAAGTATGAGAGGGTACCTTTAATACGACCGACAGCAAAACATTTTGTTTTAATTTTCGCACCTGATATCATACATGTTTCATGATATCTATAAAAGAAAACCATTGGTCGAATTGATTCGGTGGCTGTGGGACTGTGTAATATTAAAATTCATTTTTTTATATTCCATACTCGCACGGCAGGGGGTAAAATCCACCATTGTACTGCGTTTTCCTAAACTCACTTTAACTGTTTTTGACAATTTGTTTTATTCATCACTGACTAAAAAAAAAATCAAGTTCATCATAGAATTTGAATCATTATTCTATAAAATTGCGGTTTTGGAATTTTGTTAGGGAAAAAGGGTTGGAGAACCCATGTCTGGAATTTGTGTTAGCTTTAAAAGGGGAACAGGTAAACTTGTTGGGGTCATCGTTCAATGCACCAGGTTGTTGTTTAGGACAATTTGTTTAGCAAAGAATCGTAGCGTTCAATCATTTTTTTAGGACCACTGTGGACTTTTCTGATAAAGCCTGGAAAGTTCATGAAATAATATCGGTCCAGTTTCTTTTCTTTCTCGAAGGGCGGCCAGGCTATAATAATTGTCCTTGCTGTCAATGACACGGTCAATGTCGGAGTGAAATAATAGACTATATTGTGTTCTGCTATGATAACAATACATGTTATTACTTGTATATAGGAACTATATACCCCATCCTGGTAGTAAAATTGTAAAAAGTTGATGATCCAAAAAAAAGTTCAAGGATTTGGATTTAATAGTTAAATTCCTTTGCTCCATCGACACAAAGTTGCAATTAAATTTACTTGACACAAACAAAATGTGGAAAAGTCAATATCGTCAGATTATTGAATGCCTAACAAGTTTGTTTACTGAAAAGTGAACAACGAAAATTAGACTGGAGCGGGATTCCAACCAGCGACCTCTGTTTGCCTTTATGTTTGTTTGTTTTTTGGTATGCTTGTTTGATTGTGTTGCGGTCTCAGCTGTCTCCCGGTCTCAGCTGTCCCCCTGACATATAACCCGATATAGCACGGCACTTAAACGGAAGACTTTCTCGTTGTTTTGCGCAAAGATGACATAACGTATTTTACAATATTTGGTAAGGGGACAACTGAGACCATGAGACAGCAGAGACCGCCACACCTGAACGGAAACTCACACCTGTGGTCCTGTACCTTTTATAAGGACCTCCCTTGACCGAAAATGACAATGGATTTGTCTAAAAAAGTGACATCAAACCATAAAATAATGAATATGTCGTTTTATCATTGCAGTCACATCCGAGGTCAGGCGCAGCGGCGAACGGTGCCAAGACGGCGGAGGACTATCTGCAGAGGAACTTCCCGGAGAAATTTAACAAAACGGACGGCGTGTGGTCGGGGATCGGCAGCGGTAGTAGTTACATGAGGAACCGAGTCAGGCTCGGCAGGGCTGGTGGCAAATACAGATGTAAGTCAAGCTTTTGTTCGTTTGTTCATTTAAATTTGACATCAGAGTGTACTAAAGGAAATTTCCATGCCAGATAAAATTTACCCTGTTACAAAAGATCATTTTAAAAAGGTAATATCATACTTTGGTTTTGGCAAAGAAATGCAAATTCATGGGCACAAATATCAAGACTGATACAGTAACGGTCATCTGTGAACGTTTCAGTCCCATATTGTGCCCACTTTTTTAGAAAACAGTGAAAAACGCCCACAGTATTTCGTAAGTCTTGTCACCGTTGATTTTCATCTTTAAAAGCTGAACATTTTTCTTGATCATTGGTTTTACTCAAATTCGGTGTGCCAGGCAGGAAAACGGTATGTTTCTACCATCACCATATTTACACCCTGTAAGATATGTGAATCTGTGAAGATTTCTGTTTTGATATGCTACCAAAGTGTGATATTACCTTTAACAGTAATCATCTGGTACTTAAGTCTGGCTATTGGTCTTGATAAGTTACCTATGGCACAATCTACAATGTAGGTACATTCCAAATGCTACAACTTTGGCAGCATTTGGAAAATACATATAGGCCTGGGGCTGATGCATACACACTTTCATGCATGCTGACTATAGGCTTACCCCACCAAGTTTATATCAATACAAACAGCGAGCAATCAGATCAGTTGCATGCACATGTGAGACCAAGAATAAATATCCCCCAGCCAAATTCCCAGATATGACTTTTTTTCCTTTTTCAATTTTGTCGATCTCTTCCTCCCCTTTTAATTGAAACTGTAACTGGTGCTTTTTTTATGTGTGGCGTGTGTTGTTCGAGGCTCAGCGAGAAAGGGACTTATTGCCTCACGGGTCACGTAGGCGCACTGGCCCCGAAAAAAACCGTGCCGTGTACCCCCGCTGTTTCGTGCCCGGCTGAAGCCCGTGGGATAAGGCGGTGGAGGGACTGGCCTGGCCTGGCTTGGCCTGGCTTGGCCACGTCAGTCCGGACTCTTATGCCACTTGTGAGTTAAAGTCCCATGCCTTATACTAATCAAGTTATTTGGTGGTTGTCCCTGCTCTTGAAGATGGTTATTGATATCATATACACGCATATCGTTCCTCAAGTCCGTGTTTACTTTCGGGGAGTGATGCAGGTATGCCGGGTCGTCGCCCCTTGGAGCAGGGACGTGGTCCCCTCCAGTACTCCCCTCCAAAGAGCCCATGAGAGATGTGTCAAGCTGAGATGTAATACACCCAACAATGGCTTTGGTAGTCCATGACATATTGCTCCCGAACGAAAGAGAGATTGGTACCCATTGGAATGGCTGTGTAAATGACGAAGAGACATATAACCTGGAAGGTTGATATCTTATATTACGGAAAACAACGAGATGACGTATTGGTATGACGAGATTCGTCATGAAACACCCAGAAACTAAAGATGCTCTGATATCACCATACCTCTCACAATACCTGTCACATTGTGTAAATAGATACAGGAACATAATATGGTATCATGACGATGTTTACGCGGGGATATTGCGTAGGCGTATCGCACCATGCAAGCCTCGAAAGATAAATGTCGAAATCTAGGGTATCAACTGACGGGAGGTCGGGCGACTGGTGATCCTGAAATATTATTGCCGAATATCTGGGATGCTCCCGTCCTCTGGTCGATCCCGCCATCGAAGGAGTTTGACGACGGCCGGCCGGCCTGGGTGGTTTAATGAGGAGCTGGACCGCGGCAATCCAAACAGGGCGAGCTGCCGGGACAGCTGGGGGGTTGCTGAAAACGTGCAAGGCTGTCCCGGTCCCCTTCTCCTGATACAGCAACAGAGCGGCCCGGCGTGTTGACTTAACCCGGGTGAGCAAATAGCATCACGTTTGCCTGCAGGACGCAACTGCGGGCTTCGAATTCTCCTTTGGCCCAGAGGGGATTCCCCCACTTACTGTCCCAACTATAGCTCTCGCTCTGCGCGAAGAAGATGGCGTGACGTGAAATTCATTTTAAGTGCCCCGTGAATTGCTCCGTAAAAACCGTTGGTTGACGTAAAGCTGTTCTCTTTTCCCCCCCGCCAAGCATCAATCTTTCATTTTTTGAAAGCTTGTGCAACTTCTGGAATTTGAAACCGTGCATGCAGTGGTGTCAGCCAGATATTCCGTGTAAAAATCATGTGCTGCTACAAATTTAATGTGTGAGGAGAGGTTTTATTTTAAGTGTCTCTGATCTATGAGTAGAGTTCTGAAGAATCATGGGGGCAAAAATAATTAATGGACAAGACGTAGACAAGCCTGACGATAAAGCTTGTCTTCTAGGTAGACTGGGGCTGGATCCTATTTTGGAAGTCCCATCTGCGCGTGAACATCGCCAAGAATGCCAGGCGCACTTCTGGAGAAAAATACATGACAAGAAAGAACATTCTCTTTGTGATGTATGGCCCATCCCCGGGGCAAAATGGTACACTTAAACTCCAAACTGTTCTTTTGCACAGGAATTCCGTTCAAAAAGGCCAAAGCTAGTCCCTGCCAGTTCCATGTCTAACCCTCTTGTGCCCTTTGCAAATAGCTGACGAACTAAAAATACATTTTTGGAGTCACCAACGCGAAGAAAATACAGTAATTGAAATTGCTAAGAAGTGCAGTCCTTATAGTGTATAGGACAATGATTGACCATAATGTTGTAAGAGATGATTGATTTTAGTCATCTGGTGATCAGAATGCATACTAATAAAAGATATATAACCCATGAAAATTCCCATCTAAATTTGTGGTTCAAGTTTTGCGAAAACAACTTCCGTGTAATAATGATTTAGGTGTTTTGTGTATGTGGATCGGTTTGTAGTTAAACACCATGTAAGAATCGTTCGTATATACTTTCGCACTTCTATTTCGTTCACACTTCTCGTGTGGTCTCAACGTTTCGACTAGCCTGCTCTGGTCATCATCAGGAGACCTATAGGAGTTTATTCTTGACTTTGTGCACGTTTCTATATCGTGTCTATAATCTGCTATCAAAACCAAGCAGGTGATTTTCAGATGCATTTAGTACGTGACAGAATAGACAGGAATGTTTTAATACACGTATTGGTATTGGTGTGAACTTTAGTGAAATGAAATGATATTGAAAGGTCCCAACCCCTTGCATCTATACACCAATGAGCCTTTTGGCTTTGCTTTTGTCATACTGCAAAGACAGTGGACATACCAGGCCCTAATTCCCACAACAAAAACGTCTCCAAACTGGCGACACTCGATCTCATAGTGAACAAATGGTGCGTTTCTGGCAGGCGGATGTGGGATGGGATATCTCTGCATTTACCGTGTTCACCCTTTTCATAAGGCGGGGTTAGTTTGTTCAATTTGGGGGTTCGTTCGTCAAGGCTGGCCGTGTACAGAGCACTTGGAGCCCGTGAAGGCTGGACCGTGTAGGGATCTACACTCAGCTGAACACCCAGCCAAGCCTGACGGTGATGGGGTGACGGTAACAATTAATCGAAACAGATACCTCAACTTCTCTTTATTTTTGTCCTCGTCACGATTTTGTGTTCCACTGGCTTAAACTGTGGACAATTGAGGCTTTTGGTTTTGTGCATCATCACAATGATCAAGTTTTTCCCATGGCTTCATTTCGAGAGAGTGAAAGAGAAAAAAACAAAACAATAGATCTCTGCATTGCCACTTAACAATACCTTTATATACAAAACATGTAGTTGGTGTGTTTGTTTGTTGCAAGCAATCGTGTGTGAACGAACGAACGTGCCCAGGTTCGCTTGCAATGCATTATGGGTTGTTTGTTGCTAGTTGGTCTTTTTTTCTCTCATTGTTACTCGGTTGTTTTCGAGTGAGGAATAAATTTGTCCTGTGAGCAGTTCTTTTAAGTCCTAGATTGGTTCATGGCCATAGATTATGCGATGATTGTATCCACTGAGCAGCACTGGTGTATTGCAGCAAACCATTGGCCTGATGTCGAGTTCGGACAGGGCGCCCTCATTGGTCCTATGTTTTACGCCCTCTCGCGTTGATGAGTTGTTTTATTTTTCAAGATGGTGAGGAAACCATATCCACTCAAACGGTGCATCGTTATGTGCTTTTCACAAATACCATTTCTTAGGCTACATCCGAATCTGTTGTCTAGAGCAAGGTCTAGGTCTTCGCTCCATTGGAAATACGTGGAGACACCAAGATGATAGACCTAGCCGTAGCTCTGGAAGCCCGTTTCGGACACGGCCTTATCCAAGCTCGGTAGAAGCATCAAGGAGATGCGCTCGGTCCAATATTGTCCCATTTACTTCGCTAGTAACCGACAGGGGACCAGGCAAGAGATTTTGTAGGATTCAAACGACTGTTTCATGCTGCTTCTGTTATGAACACGTGGCGGGCCCAAATAAGAAATCTGCATTTTGCTGCGCTAAAAAACTTCTCCAACCTGTCAATTATAGCCACAATTGTCGGACACGTCAATATGGCTTTAGAAAGACATCAATTTGGCTTCTATTATATTATACAAAATAACTGTCGCAATGAAAAAAGATTTTACTATCCTGACCTCCGGCTTTTAAAATCGTACAAACGAATCCCCGAAGGAATCTTAGTATAGCATTGTATTTTGCATGCAAGCATTAATAATGTCCATAGACTGGAAACATCTCCAAATGATAAAGCATGACATGCATTTTCGTTCCCTTTGTCCAACCTTAATTCCTTGCCCTTATACATTTAGGATTACGTGGTTGTTCCCCTGAATTATTCACAGTCTTTTGTTCCTTGTAAAAAAAAACTGATTTTCTTTCAACGGAGTTTAATGAACCGATGATACCAGAACAAAGTTTGCAAAGGATGGGTTTCGGTTGAAGGTTTAGCCATGGATTACTGTTGGAACTTTGGGGTTTGACAGCAAACAAAAAAAGTTGAAAATGATTTACTTTGCATAGTCTGGGAAAATTGGTTTGCAGTCAGCTGGGTCCAAACTATCGAAAGTGATGTGCACTACTATTTTTATTGCTTTGGTGGTGTGATGATGCATGCATGGGGCTAGCTGGTCCATCCAGCGAGGTAGGCATGCATGAATACGACCGGTCCCGGGAGGCTGGGGTCCCCGGGTCCCGGGTCAGCGGTGATCGGCCGGGTGATTCCTCCCTAGTCCCCACGGCACCCCGATGGGGGTGGTGTCGCTTACCGCCACCGGGCGAATGCACGGGATGCTCTACATAGCTTTCTGCACCAAACTAAATAGGCCAATAATATTGATTCGCAATAAGTGATTGTCATAAATTGTGTACCAACATCCCTTTCGAATAGTACATTTTTCTCCTTCTTCCGTGGTAGGCTCGTATTAGTGGCTTGGGGATTACATATGAGTCAGTGTATAATAATGAGCATCGTGTATAGTGCATGCAAACAACAGTAGCGCACATACTAAAATGAAGGTGAACACAGAAACCTGCCAACGTGTAGGCGTATGGGACATTTCAAGACAACGCCAATTAGAGCATTTTGTATGTTAAGGTGTTAAACCTCATATTCCCAAATTGGCATATTTCTAGTGCGTCTTGCCGTAGGGGTGGGCAATCTCGGACCACTGGGTGTTTGTGTAACTCTCTGCGGGACAGCTAAGGTTACGGTCCGGGGAACTCCACGTCCAGCCTTTTGTTTTCAAAATACACAGCTGCCGATCGCCTTGTTTCACTTCATGACATAAACCTGCAATTCGAACAGAAAAAGAAGAAAATGGATTAGCTTGGGCTTAGCAATTCGAGGTTTGAAGTTTGAACCGGGCTTAATTAAGTTTGACTGCTCTTAGATTTACTAAATTGCGGTTTGGAAACATTAAACAATCAAACGCTTATGGAAAACCTTATAACTGGTCTCGTGACAGTAGTAGTGAGGGCGGTATAACGTGAGGGCGCTGTATAAACGGACGCCCTCTTATTCAGACAACAAAATTCTATTAAACAAGTATTTTTATGCAGCATTTTTACGCATCAATTTAACTAATAAAACCAATTTTAACATTTCATATTGCAAAAACTGTACTTAACCATTGTGACATTGTTCACTTTTGAGCATAACTCATTGCTATGTGCACCATTATTTTAATCTACTTTGAACAATCTCTAGCTTACAAAATAATATCCTATCATTTCAACAAGCACGCCTTTTAAAAGAGATGTTTATCAAACATTCCCTACAACTCCCTTTCAAACTTTTATTGTACCCGAGCGATATAGGCCCTAGTACTGACGGTTCCTACATGCTTTTCCCCATATTTGGTAGGTAAAAACTCTGACTGTGACGTTGAAAAGAAAGGCTTATACAAATGCTTTATAATGACTGGTATTTCAATTAACATTGATCACATCGCAATTTCCTGTTGAACAGTAGACCTCATTATTACTGCAAATATTAATTCTTTTATGGCACAGTGACCTAAAATGAGACACCGTCCATTATCCTGCCCTCCCAAAACCCCTGTGGAATGTCCACAATATTAACTGCTTTAGGCTAGACCATTCAGGCTGTAAATGAACTCGCGAATGGATTTTTTGGAGAAGAACATAGACCGCTAAGTAATATGGAGCCCCCTTGTGGTTTATTTGCAATTTATTGTCAAGAATGTGAACCAAGTCCCCCCCCTTCTCCCAAGGCTGAGCGATCGGTGTCATTAATGTTTGCCATTGGATGATCGACTATATAATGATATATTGTGCATCATTGTGGTTGCCTACGTGATTGCATTCCTGCATGTATCCTGTGTATCAGAAGAGAAAAAAGGTTTCGACACGACTGTTCAACTTCGTTCCCATCCCTCTCAGGCGGCCTATGGAATTCTGTGCATCGTAACAACTTTAAAAACTGTCCGAGTTGACTCGAGTCGTGTGACTTAGGGATTTTACGAAACTGAGGCTCGGGCTCAGGCTCAGGCTCAGGCTCAGGCTCAGGCTCAGGCTCAGGCTCAGGCTCAGGCTCAGGCTCAGGCTCAGGCTCAGGCTAAGGCTCTGACATCGATTATGCTAAAAATTATAGGTTGTGGTTTTTCATTGCAGCTGAAGTTCTGTAGGTCTTTTTTCAAACCATGCAGAGAATCTACTACCGCAGACAAATGTCTCTATTTTGATTCACGAAATGGAGCCTGAGCCTAAGCCGAGCTTTGAGAAAGGCCCCCAGAAAAGAACATGGTCTCGACGCGACTGTTCAACTTCGTTCCCTCTCAGGCCTGCGTCTATGGAACTCTGTGCCCAAACAGCGTTAAATTCCAAGTTAACCGTTGCAGTTTTAATCTTTGTCGTGTTTACGGTCACGGTATTAAAATGGAAATTACAAGTTCTTCCATCTCGTGAAAAATGAGCGATTTGAAATTTGGCTTTGCTTTTCACCATCAGGTGGGCCTCAGAATCGCGCAGTGCGTTTTGAAGAATGTTGCTGCGTATGTCAATTACTCTGTCAGTGCTGTGTTGTAAACAGAAATGTAGAGTATTGGTTTACAGCGACATCGACACGGCCTATTGTCACCAGTGTGGAATGAATGATTCTCACTGTCTAAAATGGAATCTTGTTGTAAACAATGTGGGTATTGTCTTGCTAAACAGTGTCAATACGGTTCCTTGTCATCAGTGTAACATGAATGATGTTGATTGTCTATTATAGGCAGTATCATATACAATGTATTTTGGCTACCGAAACAGAAATCTCCACAGATTCACCTATAACTTACAGGGTATAAAGATGGTGATGGTAGAGACGTACAGTTAAAATTCCATCTGAAATGCTGTTTTTATCCAGAAAACAGTAAAACCAATGACCAAAACAAATTTTGATCTTTTAATGATCAAAAATAACAGTGAAAAGACTGTGTTAAATACTGTGTGCGTTTTTCACTGTTTTCTCAAAAGGTGGCCACATTATAGGACTGAACATTTTCACAGATGACTGTTACTGTTTCTACTTGTATTTTTTGCCCATGAATCTGCATTTCTTTGACAAGAACCAAAGTATGATATTGTTTTTTTATATACTTTTTTTCACGAAATCTTGATGTGTATCTCTTTATTGCAGTATCGCCCAACTACAGCATGAAGATGATCAACAAGGAGACAGCCAGAGCCACGTGCCAACCACGTGACACGGTGGTAGACAGCTATGAGGAGTTGAACATCCCCAAGGGATACAACATCCGGGTCTTTCCGGAGTGCATCGTGGTGCGGCGCTGCAAAAATGGTGGCTGTTGCCGTGACGACCAGGAGTGCGTGCCGCGTAGCAACGGGATGCTCAACGTGACCAAAACGGTGAGTTTTGTGTCGACGGAGGCCCGAAACGGACCCTGTGATTCTGACTTAAGTCATGATGGTGATTAAATCACAATTTGCCTTGGTTACTATAATCAAATGTAAATGGCGCCCCAAATATCTGACAAGCCATGATAGAGTTTGCCATGTTGTCTGTTCTGTTGAGAACTCAATACAACAGCACAGAATGAAAAACAGACATATTTCACAAACACATGAAGAAAGTCGAAGCTCTCTCAATATACAGTGTTAAATACCTTTAGCAAACCGCACAAACATATCACATGTCAGGATGGGGAGCAAAGTTGACCGCATTGAACTTCATTGTAAGTCGTAAATATTACCTCATTGTCCCCGCTGTCATACCATTCAATACGCTGGCAGGTAAGGCATGTTGAACTTGTGGCTTCTAGCCAAACACAACCACCTGGCCGTGTAGCAAATATTCACTGGTGGTCTCTAGTCTCTATACGGTAATGCAAAAAGCACGTGTATTAAAAATTCCAGGGGTCGGCTTTTTTCTTTCTTCGTCTGTCTGTTGAACGGGGAGAGAGACTGTCGGGAATATTTTGGCAAGATATCAAGTTTGACTGGTTATCAATCAGCCCGGGTGAAAATGTCACCGTGAGCTGCATGCTTGCGAATTGCTTGCCTGTTTTTTTTTGCCTTTGCGTAGGCCTATACACCTAGCAGTTTATTATCAAACGGCATGCTCTCCTTGTGCCACCCTAGTTCTTGTGCAACAATTTCAGGCTGTGTGGAGTTGTTGGCATTCAAGCTGTTACTTTTTCTCCACGGCTGTATATCATTTCCCTACCCTAGTGCATTCAACCCGAATGACCGGTTGACCGGTCAGACCGACCGGCCAACAAATAGCCATTGACTGGCCAAATTGAATTGATGGGACTTCCAAGCCTTGGAAGGTTTCTAAACCGAACACTAAACGACTTTTGGGCCTTACACGTCTATTTCGTGGGTATTGCACCTTTTTTTAAAAGCCATGAAAAAGATGGGTTCTTGTCATGAAATACAAGGACCAATGAGGTGTCGAAGCAAATGAATGGTATATGCCTTATTCATGGCGCATCCATTTTGTCACCTTCCTTGTATACCCTTCGGAAAAGATAACACCATTTTTTAAAAGAAAACGGGTATCAGACTAATTGAAATTCAAGCCTCGGTTTGATTGCACTGCTTCGAATGAAGGATGGATGCACCATGAATAAGGCCTATACACTCTGCGGCGAATCAGAGTTTGATTTTGTCTTCCATTTCTACCGACTGAGGGCGCTATTCCAAATAATGGATCCTTGCATTTCTGGTTTTCAAAACGGACAATGCCGTAAGGTAAAATTAAATTGAGTCAGTTTCATTGGGTAGTGATCTACCCCATGAGTATAAACTCGCTGCTCGCACAGGTTTTTAGTTGCTTCTTTTAGTTGCCCTGTGCTTGGATCCGCAGAAGATATAAAAAGGCTTAGCAAATCAAAAAAGTGAAACGTTTAATGAAGCTTGTGGGGTTCAAACAACAATAATTGAAGAAAAGTGGATAGATTTGTTTACGATCACCTTCTTTTTGGATTTCACCTCCAAAAACAGTTCCTCATCAACGCCGAAATCGAGCGGAGACCGATCGTCGAGTATACGGAGTGCGAGTGCGTGGAGAAGCCCGACTTCTGCCTGCCTCCGGCCACGGACTGCCCCAACCGAAAGACCTGGAGCTACGGGCAATGCGGCTGCGTCTGCCGGCAGCGCTGTCCCAAGCCCTTCCTGCAGGACGAAGCCACCTGCGCCTGCGACTGCCTGATGAACAACCGGGTCTGCAAGAACATACAACGGGGCCGCAAGGACCTGAGACTCTCGGAGGAAGAGTGCCAGTAAGTCCTAGAACCTGCTTTATTTTAATTTCCAAGTATTAGTTTTGACTTCAGTCTGTGCAGTAGGGTTAATAGTGCCTGCAGCCTGAGCTTGAGCCCGAGCGTCCATTTAAAAAGGCCCTTAGACCCTGGGTGTAAGTTATAGACTCTAAGATAGCAAAATAGCTCATCTAGAGGCTAGGCAAGGTTGTGGCATGTTGCTTGAATGTAGGGTCCCATTGAAGCCCATACTAATTCTGTTGTCGTTTTCCATCCCATAGATGCGTGAGAGGAGGCATGTGCGAGACTCCAAACTGCGTCAATGGGAGGTTCTCCCTCACCAAGTGCAAGTGCGTACAGCCGGAGCACAACCAGTGGAGCTAGTCATCAACGGAACCCCTGACTGCTTGGCCTGCAGAACGCACAAACAGACCAGGGGATGATACTAGCATCTCTACGGTGCCCGACTACTAACACAGTATCTTGTGTGGAACTTATACTAAAGAAGAAGCAGCTCCCCTTTGAAGTCGATGCGACATGGGTTTAATTACAGATCCGGTTCTCCACCATGGATGACTTACAAGGAGCTGGTCTGTGTACTTACAAACTGGTGTAAATTGCTGAGCCTGGGATTACATACAAGCTGAGGAACCTTGTCATCTACTACCAACTGAGGAGCCATCGACTTTTCGTGAACAGACTCAGTGTGATGCGAGGAGCACATGGTTTGAAGCCAGCCACCTGGATCGAGTCGAACCTCTCTCCTCGAAACAGCATCCATCTCCATTTAGAGCAAATATAGACTACTCAGTGGTCATCCATACGTGACTTCTACGACAATCAGCTGTTGCTGTGTGAATAAATATAACCCAATAATGTCTATTAAAAAGTGTAGAGACTCCTGTAATGTAGAGTTGAGGGATATGTTTATGGTGCTTATATAGGTATTTTATTATTATTATTATTATAATGATTATTTTCACCCACGATTTCGTATGTATTCTGTATATTATGTTATGAAATGTAATTATTGGTAAGATTTATAAACAAAAAATGATGAGCAAAATAATGAGCTTGCATTTAAAAAAATGTAAATCACTAGAATGAACACTAGAAATCCTTGAAAGGTAAAAAGTTTGCTAATCTGTAAAGTAGGACCCCTACTTCCCCCAAAAGTTAGCAGTGAAAGTTTTAGCAATTTTGCTAGAAATGAAATATGAAATGCGTTTGCCAGTTTTTTCATCGGCTCCATTGAATTATCGAGTTAGTTAAGTTGTATTTCGTTTAAAAATAAGGTTTGCTCCTAAAATCTCTTGCTACTGATATTCGTACCTGTGGTAAGCCACAAGCTAGCAGAATGGAACCGCTGCCCCTGCAATTGTGGCCGTAGCCAGACATTTCACACCGCCCGGAGGCCTTTATTTTAAATTAAACTTGAATAATTTTAAGCCGTTGTCGACAGAGGGCGCAACGCACAGTATCATAACTGGCCTCTTGGAGGCGCTAGCAATTTAGTGCGCCAGTTGTTTGCTGCAAACAAATTGAGACATGTTACAACGTGGACATTTCGGTCTTTTTATCGGCCGGCAATTGTTTCAAGGACAGTTTATCAGTAATTCGGGGGAACTATGAAACATTTTGGAACAGGGCTCGCCAACTTAACAATAGGAGTACAAACACAGGTAGGCATGTTAAGTGTTAACAACAAAATTAAATGTTCATGTTTCTGATAATGCACAAACTTCGCCACACGTGAATGAAATTGTCACGTATACGTAGGCCCACGTGTGAGCCTACTGTGACACAAACACAGTAGTCCGAACATTTATGTGCAAGGAATTATTTTGACCAACCAGTGTTTCACCACTACACGTGGTTGCTGCAGAATATGAGACATCACAATGCATTTCATGTTTTGTTTCTTTCGTGCAACGGTGAGGGTTGTATTATCGAAATAGGGCAACACGATTGCCGCGCTGTACCCACGGTGACACGCCCATTCGCGGTCCATATACCGGTAAAACTCGGATAAAATTTTTCACCATGGCTCGCTCTTAAAAGCTAGACAGTCGTCAAAATTACACAAAAATATCAGTAAATAATAATGAAATTAATTCTAGCTTGAATGTAATAAATATTATTATGAAATTGCTTTCGAGTATTTAATTTAATTTTTGAAAGTGTATAATTAATTATGAATGTTTTTTTTTATTAATATGGTGTGAAACCTAGCTTTAATCGATTCTTAAGACAAAAAAATGTATTCAGCATTTTCCGTGGCCTTGTAGTTTTATCATACCGCTATAAAGTAATTATTCGTCTTTTGTGTTTAATGATGTAAATGATTACACAAAAATAAGCTATGATCGTAAACTGATGATAATACTGGTAAACTGTGAATAATGGGACAATAGTATGTAAGTAAAATTCAATTGACTTGAAATATTTCAAATATTGAAAATACTGTACAAATAGCAATTATTCATTTTGACACATTCAATCAGTCGGTTACAATACATGTACTCAGTCGTGGTGTTTTTGTACAAAACCAAAACCTAGAGAACAAAATATTTAAATCACCTTTTTTTCATTTATGATTTTAAGGTAGCTTCTTTTAATTTTTTCTTTTTTAAATTTTTCTTTTTTAATTATTCAGTTTAATTTGTTTTCTAATTTGAATATTGGAACCTGACCAGTTGTACTAGAAAAGAAAACACTCTTCGTTAGCCAAAATATCAATCATTTATCTCTTTTGGGTATTAAAATCGACGTCAGTATTTGGTGATTAAAATACTTATAATTTCTCTCTTTTGGGGATAGGGGCGTGGCTTCCGAAGGAAAGGGGAGGGGGCTTGAATTTTTCTTCTAACCTTCCAACACTTTGTTAACTGTGGTAAACTTCTTCAAGTTTTAGCTGTATTCTGCTGTTACAAAGCGTTCTGTATTGACCTTTGGAGTGTTCATCATCTGGGTATAGAATTATAAAGAGAAGAGCTATTATTATAATTAAGCTTAGGATTGCTTCATTATTGGCTTAGACTGCTGGTACAACTGTCATCACAATAATTGGACCAGTTAAAGAAGATGTATATAATTGTTCTAACTCTCTCTCTTCTCTTGTCAAGCCTACCACAACTTCTGCATGTATTATATACTTAGGGTGAAAGTCTATCCACGATACATGGAAAGAATAATATTATTGATCAATATGACTATGAATACTCAATTAATGTACAGGAGGAAGGCAAATACTTTTTGCCCCTCCTACATTTGAAATTAAGTTTAGAAACCATGGCAATGACACACTAAATTCATTAAATCTGACCTCAAGATTCAAACGTATAATTGGAATGCCGTGACAGAAAAGGAATATCGGTCAAACAAAGTCTAATTTTAAAACGAGTGAATCTGATATAATTTGTGGAGCTAATAAGGTAATGCATATTCCCCATAATTATCATAATCATTTTGGGTGTGTATAAGTAATTCCACTAAATCACGCTATAAGTTGAAAATAAAGAAAGACGTATCTAGGTAGTAGATAATACTTTAATATGTTTAACCCATAATCTAAAATTTAAGGATGCAAATAGGTATTTCGAGTAAAGTTTATACTCTTGTGCTTACCAAAGCAGACACACACACACCATGGCACCACAAAGAAGTTGATAAGTCTTTTGGATCAGCACCTGATTATCTTCAAGGGACTATTCAAATAGCCTATTCCCATTTGTGTATAATACAAATAGCCTATTCCCATCTGTATTTGTGTATAAATACTTTAAGGGACGAAATATCGTGCGTCGTAACTAATGTGATATCGGTCTGCTATACAGTATTTACTCCCTACGTAATAATGTAATGGATCCGTGTAGTGTGACTTAAAATAGCATTAAGCCATTGAGTGATTCGCCTGAAATTACTATCATCCATATTTATTTCGTTTGTATTCAATTTATTATTATTCTGCTTAATTATTGTTTGCAAATTGAATTTCCATTAAACACTTGAGACAACAAAGGGGGTCAAACAACTTTTGAAGAATGGAGCCATTTATTTATGTTTTATATCATTTTCATTTGTTTAGGCCTAGGCCTATTTCATGTTATTTTGTATTATTTTATTCTTTTTCATAAATGATCGGACCTTCTTTTTTTTTTAAGAAAGTCGAGATCGTAAACGAAAAAGTTTGTTATGACAAATGATGGCCTAATTACCTTAATCGTTTAACAAATTATAACAATTCAAAGTTTGGTTTTTAATGTCAACGGCCTATCGTGAATGCCCCTTTCGTTTTCTAGAGAAACCTCATGTAAAAATAACAACTCGTGTATTTTCGAAATAAATTCTCCGTGAAAAAACCCAATGTATTACAACATGAATTGATTGACTGATTTATTGATTTATTGATTTATTGGCTTGATTGATGGGTTGATCGTGACATACGGGTGATCGTGTGTGTGTCATAACGCAGGAATTTTCATTCATCGCCAATTGTGAACTTTTTTTATTAAATACCTTTGAGCTTTTGTGTGTGTAATGATAGGCTACATGAATAGGAGTATTGAGCGCCTTCTCCATGGCACATCCATAACTGTTCGAGCTCCGGCTACAGAGGGCGCAATCATTATGAAGCAGCACTCTGGAGAATAATCAACTTTTCCGGAAGAGGGCGCTGTAAGCTGTCTCCGTTGGTGCATCACACTATAATTATACTCATGCCCAATTAAATTATTTAATGATCCCAAGTATACATTTTATGTAGTATCGAAACTTTACCAACAATGAGATTTACATCATACTTTATATTTTTGTATACTCTACCCTTCAGCCGGCGTACATTGCCCCAAAACGATTAAAAATGACTGAAATTGACATGTCCTATTTAACATTTAGGGATTCATTGCAACATGAAATTAGTTCCTGTGCATATCAGAGCTTGTTACCCGTGGCAACCTGACGAAACACAAAATTTACGAATTCGCGGAAGGCGACCGGATGTAGTGGTCATATCACATCCGCTCATGAGTCACATGTAGGTGACTGGTAGGTCAGATATGTTGATCTTGCCGCTCAGCTGATCCCGGTTGGACTTCCAATTAGGGACCCACACTCTTCCTCAGAATCTGTGGGTTCATTATTGGCATGAGCCATGAGGTCGTGTGTTGAACTCATGTTGCAGTCATGCAAAATAATGACAGGTCTTCTGACTTGTCGCGGAGGGCGCCCTACTCTCATGGGCACACTAACCCATACAAGTTGTGAAAAAGGTTAAAATTGACATGAAAAAGTAGAGATAACCCTTAGAGGTGATTAGGTTTGGTTTGGTTTGGTTTGGTTTGGTTTGGTTTGGTTTTGTGTTTTCTCGAAGATGCCAGCGTTCAGAGGGAAAATATCACAGGAATATTGGCAATCAGTCCGTTTCTTACAATTCATTTGATCATCATTACCAATACCAATTCTGTACTCTTCCTCATTAAAGCGTTTGTAGGCAAAGTCGTAGTAGGCAGAGTAGGCAAAGACAAAGGCATGACATCTTTAAAAGCCCCAGTACGGGGCGCAACATAACAGCGGGAACTTCAAAACTCACCACGGCAATACAGAGCCTGAAAGAACAATCTAATTTTAGAGACGTGTCCCCGTGACTCACGTCAACAGCTGTTCCCGGTAAACTGCGTGATCCCTGCGCCTGCAAGTACCGTGTACCGTAGGCCCTACTGAAGACCCAAGCCGTGGCGATACTTACAGCACGACATATACACACGGAAGGCAGAAGTGCCCCAAACATGTCAAGTGCACAGCAATTATGAGCCCGGTTGCCAATCATAATCAGCTGAATCAAAACATTCCAACTGATATCAAGTACTTGAGGGCATGCCGCAGTCGGAAGTGGCTGACCCCGTTGTGTTCCGTTGGTATATCAGTGACTGGGGGGGAGAGGAGTCGGGACCTGCAGGCCTGTGGCACTCTCACTGTCTGCTTGCTGCTCAGTGCCGTACAGCCCGAGTGGATTCCTCGTGCTCAGTTGAGACAAGATAATGATATGAGATCGAACGGTACAGAACAGTACTCGCCATCACCATCACCATGCCGGTTGGCAATCTCTAACTAACTGGCAATTTTGTTGGCGACTTCATCAGCCGTGACAACTTCATACATCAGCGTTTGAGCGAGCTCATTTAAATTCCACACGACACGTCATAAACGGACCATAAAAAACCCATTGGCACTGCACTGGGTGCATTATATTTATAACACGGCCAGCCGAGAGGGCATGATGGAGGTGTCCAAAGCGAGGATGTTCTGCCGGCTGCTGATCGTCCTCCTCGGCCTACTACACGCCAGCTCCCTGGTGCTCGCCAAGCCCCGCGGAGCCAAATCCGGCGGAACGAGCTCCCGAGGCGAGACACCGGCTATATTTACCAGCAGACAGAATCTTAACAGGGGACAGTTGGGATCGTCAACCCCACCGGAGCCCGACAGACTCCTAGCGGTAGGTCCTGGTATAGCTCTGGTATACCTCTCGAAGCATTCGTATAGGCAGGCCTACATAACTAAGTTTCAGCGATTTTTCTCCCGGGTTTGATGTAATTGTCCACGACAGGGAACTTTTGAAGTCAACATACTGCTCCATCTTACATGGCAGTGTTTTGTGGTATTGATGCCTATGTGCATACATGTGTGGTTTAGCAAGACCCACTCACATGGTTAATTGTATGTAGAGCACTTGGGAATTGCATCACACATCTAAATGATATTCTCCTATCAGCAATAAATAGATTAGAGTGTTAGTTTAGTGCTTGATCGATACTTATATTATTGAGTATAATTTGTTAAGAGGCATGTCGATTGAACAAATTTACAGATTAGGCCTAGTTTGCAATAAGTTGTTGATAATTATTGTATTGGTTGAGGCGATACCCTGTTGGATCATTTACTTATCATTGGACTGATCAATTTGTGGAGGTTGGGATATATTTCTACCTCCATGACCAATCAGAAAATAAAAAGGGCTTTCCATCACTTTACCAGGGGTCCATTTCACCTAACTCATCGTAACTTACTATCAATCGTAAGACTTATGATGCATTGAAGCCCCACGTATAAGTCGTAGGAAACGATGGGTTATTCATCGTAACTCGATTTACGATATACCGTAGGGCTTCGTGAAATCGACCTCTGTTCAAAATCAATCTTTTGCCGGAGTCCATCGAAATTCGAGGCTCATTCATTGACAATCTGAGGTTCAAGTTTGATGCCTTCGACATGTGCCTATAATGGCAATCCTGACACCATTTCCATGTGTATTTCGTGGAAGGACATTTTTTACTTGTTTTTTTTTTTGGCCGCGTGAACTCGATGTCAACCTTCACCTCAGCATTCTGATTCATTACAGGGAGCTTCCAAGGGTAAGGCCTTCACATCCCTTGGGCTTTATCATATCCCCCGAGTCCCAGCCAAAAAAATACGAGTGCACGTACTTTATGAGGGAGCATGGAGTGGCACAAACAAAATCTTCGCCAGCCTGCCCCATCATCCTTCCATCCAACCCATCTACTGCTTCAATACTTCGCCAACCAACACTGGGGTCACGTTAAATATACACTAAGGTCTCTACGACCGTGAACTTGTGACAAGTTGACAACGCATTGTCTGGTTTGTTTAATTCTGTGTGACGCGGTTTCCAAGTATACTGTCCTGCCGTCTATGGTGATGAAGCATAGCTAGCTGCACTTTGAAGCTGTCACGATATAAAACATATTGAGTTGGATTGCTTTTCCTTTTTCAAAATGCTTAATCAATTATTCAAACGATTCATCCTTATTCTTTCTCTCCCTTTAAAATCCAAGATCGGAAGCCATGAAACCACCAGCCCATCAAGGTTGAAATGAAATAAATCCAAATCATCTGGTTACCTTATGCACTTGAGCTCGATAGAGTCAGAGCACTCGCTTAACTTAAATAGGAAATAATGATCGCACAAACGGAAATTTGAAGGGACTGGCGAGCATTCCCAATGGGGCCTGTGGCACTAAATACCGGTGATTAGCGTAACTACCTTGTGGGTATCTGACACGCGTGTGTGTGATGTCTCTTCATTTTGACTCTACATGTGGGACACGTGTTTTTGTTTGTTTCTCGGTGTTTTGCAGTATTTGCTGCATGCGCCAGCAGGAATCGACGGTCGCAAACAGTTCCACAGTCAACCTCTGATAACCTCTGTCTGATATTTCTCTGTCAATATTGTCGAAGTAGGCCTATATCATCAACTCTATGCAGTAACTTGGTCATCGATGTTGTAATCATTTCATTTTTCATCACATACAATGTACAAGGTACTTTTTGAGGTACTATGGGGTCGATTTCACCAAACTCAACTGTAGGACTATAATGGGGAAACGACCTTCGTGTCAAACCGAAAATCGGGGAAATCTCGAAAAAAATTATGTTTCAAATTAGTCTAATTAGCCAATTCCCGGTATATAGATAAAGCCTTGTTAATTGGTATATTATAGGCAGACAGTTCAAATAAGTAATGAAACGAAAAAGTCCACATACTCAGTGTCTCTCCGTGGTGTCGTTGACGTTGCGATGCATTGCAGAACTACGTACGTATAGGGTACGATGGGTTATCGTTTATATTAAACTAGAGTTACGATCGATCGTAGGGCTTCTTGAAATCGACTGTTAAAGAACGTGCATAATCAAATGCAAGCTGTGGTAGCAATGGCCCATTTCCGAAACCTCGCTTCGCCGGTTTATTCATTTAAAAAATAAAGGGCAAAAACAAATTACATAGAAGCCTTTGGCTACAAATGAACTATACGGCTATAATCCGTTCTGAAACAAGTTCTAAAAACGAAGTTATTTCAACAAAATGAAAAACCGCAACTCTTTGTCAACTTTTGATGACCGGTCACTAGAATAGGCCTTGCGAGGCCCAAATATAGTTCAAGAGGATGTTCAGCACTCAACAAACCTCACTTTATTTGTTAGAACAATAATCCTTAAATTAGTTGACATGAGTAGGAAAAATAGTATAAAACCGATGTCCCTGTTTTGTTTTGTGCAACTATACTTTCTAATAGGATAGCACATGTGAGATACCATTATAAATACATGCATTGAAAGATGCGAGTTCACCTCCATTTGAAATACACATAAACAAACTGGGACTTTCTACACATCCAGCTTGCACGCACATTTTAGTAAATGTATATCGAATTTTCGCCTTCGATTTTTGTTTTATTTTCGAAAGGGGGTGTGGATTGTGATGTCCTGTTTGTTACCCCTCCTCTTACTTTTGGATTAATGCCAACGCTTGAATTTAAAACCGCGTTGTATCAAAAACAATCATTTCCGTCGGAAGATATAAATTACTACTGTTCTTAGTTTGGGAGTAAACAGCGTCAAAAATCGCGCTTGTTCGACGCCATAGTGCCGTTGCTATTCTAGTGATTTACAACTTGTCATTATGTTTACACGAAATATTCATAGTGGTGTAACATCCAGACTGTACAGTTAGTCGTTATAGGGTGAAGATCGTGTGCAGAATATACATTGATAATTCTTCGTGAGTGTATTTATTGAACAGTTTTACAAGCGAGGTCGGCTTCAAGTCGACGTATAGACCTTATTTATGGCACATCCACCAATTATAAAAAGAAAACGGTACCAGATTACCTGGAACGGCCTCGTTCTCATTGCGCTGCTTCGAATGCAGGATGGATGTAGGAGTAAGGCATAGTGCAGCTTTAAGCCGTAAATCACTAATCATTGGCAGTTAGAAACTAAAGGATTCTATCCCTTCTAAAAGAAGAAGAAAGAAATAGAAGATGATCAGAAGAAGATCAGACACTTGTGAGTATCAGATAAAACATGAACTTTACCGTGTGATATTTTACTATCAATTTTTCTGCATGCCCTTCGGCCTATATCAATTGAACAAAATCGTTTTTAGACTCTCAGCCCTCATACAACAATTCTCCTGGATACGCCCACGAAAATAACGGTCTTTGCCCCGCCCCCTTCCTGAGTGGATTCTACATGATTATTTCATCGGAGTTACAAAAATTATTGAGATTTGAAATTCATATAATATGAATTAAATAACTCGATCGCTGTTCATATTGATTGAAACAAAGACGATTCATATGAGTGTTAATTAATATGATTGCTATTCACTTGAATAAAAAGAAGAAAACCCTCATCCACAAAATACTTCAAGATTGTGCACTGTTTTAAATTAAAAAGAAAAAGATACAAAACATCATTCCGTTGGTGGAGACTGTTTTTGCTGTTGTTATTTTCAAAGAGACCATCCAAAAATTTGCGACCGTCATCATTCAACATGTCAAAACAAGTTGAACTGTGATGTTATGTCCCCCATGCGCTGATTTGTCATTTAAATTGAAATGTATGGTACTGACGGCCACCTCCTGTTTGTGCGTGAGGAAGGATTTTCCGGTATTTAAGGTCTTGATTTATTCCTCTTCAATTGAGATGATCGTTAATTGCCACATATCCGCCGTGATGGTTTGACGATGCCCCGGGTGTGATAGGCACAAATGTTAGGCCGTCTCGAGCCCAACTACTCCGGCAGAGCACTTTGTTTCATTCGTCTTTCACAACCACATGTCAATATCATTGCGTTGACCTCATCACGCAAGGCCAATGGACTCATTGTTTCTCTTTTCAACATCTGTATAGGTTCTCTTTTTTCCATCAGAGCTATAAGACCACAAGGTTCAGTCTGTGTATGAATGACTTCCGTTGCGAACCAGGAACTTGGCTTGGGCCGGACACGCCATTCCACGCGCCACCACATGCGCATTCATAAACCCAGCAAACATTACAGCTGCTGGTTTGTTGAACAAATAAACATTACACCGGAGACTACAGTATTATTATCTGTCTGTGTCATTTTACTAGTTAGAAATACTGAAACCAAATTCCCCTTTTATCTTCCCTCCTCTTATACAATTTTGTCATCGATCTCCTTTATAGTGATTATTCTCTCACCAACCCAAGCCATTCTAATACCCAACCCAACCGTAACCGAACCAAAGCCAACGCAACCCAAGCCAACCCAACCAAGTCAAGCCAATTATAAAGCCAAGCCAAGCAAACCCAACCCAACTCGATATAACCCAACCCATTCAACCCAACCCAACCAAACCAAACCCAACCAAACCCAACCAAGCCAAGCCAAGCAAATTAAGCCAAGCCAAGCCAAGCCAACCTATACCCAACCAGGTAAGCCAAGCCAAGCTAAACCAACGCAACCCAAGCCAACCCAACCAAGTCAAGCCAATTATAAAGCCAAGCCAAGCAAACCCAACCCAACTCAACCCAACCCAACTCGATATAACCAAACCCATTCAACCCAACCCAACCCAACCCAACCCAACCCAACCCAACCCAACCCGACCCAACCAAACCCAAACCAACCAAACCCAACCAAGCCAAGCCAAGCAAATTAAGCCAAGCCAAGCCAAGCCAAGCCAAGCCAACCTATACCCAACCAGGCAAGCCAAGCAAAGCTAAGCCAACCCAACCTAACCCAACCAAGCCCAGCCAAGCCCAGCCAAGCCAAGCCAAGCCAATTAAGCCAAGCCAATTAAGCCAATCCAAGCCAAGCCAATCCAATCCAATCCAATCCAAGCCAAGCCAAGCCAACCCAACCCAACCCAACCTACACCAAACCAAGCCAAGCCAATTAAGCCAACCAAAGCCAATTAAGCCAAGCCAACCCAACCCAACTCGACCCAACTCGACCCAACCCATAAATGACTGTGTTCAATATTCCATGAGGCATTTTGTTAGTTGAATAGTCTGAACTCCAATCTGAAAACAACTTGCAACTGCGTGTAATTCTTTTTATGAAGGAACTTATTCTTTTTTTATTTACATCGTTCGCGATAATTTCCTTCAATAAACGCCAGCAAAATTATTCACTTTGGTGCGAGTCTGAGAAATCAAAACTGCAATTAATACATATGCACTCAACGGAAGTTCTGACAGAACAACATGTCATGCCCCATTTAAGAGCAACACAAGAAGAAAAACAGAAACAATTCCTTTTCCTAAGAAATCGGATATAGCTCCTCTCCCACCAAGGAAAAAAAAAACGACAGACAGTAAGAAGTATGTATGTTCAGCAAAAAGGCCAACCATTTCAAACTCTATATTCCACCAATTGGTTTCGAATCTACCCCTTGCTGGGCTCCCAGAATAGTTGCTCTTTAAAGGATTAACTGGTAATAATACAGGAATTCCCTGTAAATACTAGAAACATTGGAATGTTGTCTACTTTCCCTTCCGTACACACATCACGCAGTCCCCACTTGAAGAAAAATCTGTACCATTCCAATCTCAGTTGCTGTTGTTGTACTTTCTCTGAGTGTGTTGTTGCAACAGCCACGGGCATGCAGCAAAATTGTTATTTTCAGTTCAAGAAGTGGGCCTGGGTTGAACTGAAGTCGATGGATATGCAATACTCTTTGTTGAGTGCTTTTATCAATCTCCGTTCGCATTTTTTCTCAGGTCTCTTCAGAATCTGAGATCGAGATTTTCTTTCAAGTTGAGGAGAGCCCCGATGTACCGCAAACACACTTGGAGATAAAATTGGAATGCACGACCACTTAACATTGTGATACGTTCCTCGGTGTTATACGGTGGTAGAATGTTGTTTTGCTTGCTTGTTTCTTTGGCGACCGTCGAGCGCTCTGATTTAGGGAAATATTACTGGAATGTTTATACCTTTCGGAGCCATGAACTTAACCATGTCCGTGGCTGGTATAAGGGTGGAGTGTATATAGGCAAAGAAAACCGGCCCATATTTTGTTTCAGTATACGGCCATGATTGTTTACCCTGGATGAACTATACTGCAGCTATACTTGTGCAGGGCAAGCAGTTTTGCCTGACTACATGAGTCGAGTTTCGATCGAGTCACTGCCTCGGACTGACCGCGAACTGACACGATTTGATTCGTCACCTCAGACTGACTCGATTTGAGTCACCGCCTCAGACTGACTCGATTTGAGTCAGCGCCTCAGACTGACTTGATTTGAGTCACCGCCTAGCTCAGACTGATTCGATTTGAGTCACCGCCTCAGACTGACTCGATTTGAGACACCGCCTCAGACTGACTCGATTTGAGTCACAGACTCACACTGCCTCGATTTGAGTCACAGACTCACACTGCCTCGATTTGAGTCACAGACTCAGACTGACTCGATTTGAGTCACTGCCTCAGACTGACTCAATTCGAGTCACCAATGACCTCGGACTGACTCGATATGAGTCAAACTAAGTCATTTGCTGGTCAAGATCAAATCGGACTCGAGGCAGCACGATTCTGGGTTTCAGGCGATGCTATAGCTTCGGGCACCTTTACCTTCAGGCCTATATAACAACATTATCAAGTATGTAAAATTATTATTGTGAAGATTTTCTGATTATGTCATCAATATTAATTCCTCCGTTTGGTTTTTTCAGGATGTCAAGGTTGAAGTGAACCAGAAGATGGCCCACGTGCGGTCGGCGGAGGAGTTCATGCGGGTATTTTATCCCGTGGATGCGGTCAAAGAGCAGTGGACGAAGATGGTCAACGAATCGGTGCAGAACATCTGGCGTGGGAGTGGCCGTACTGATGCAGAGGGTGCGGACTCCGATCGCCCCACGTTTACCCAGAAAACGGCAGATGAAGGTATATTAAAAAAGCACTCCGGTTTAATAATATGGGCGTTTCACAACAGTGCGCCACCACGAGTTTGCAAATTTGTACATGCGCAGTTTCTCGACAAAAATTATTTCCGCGCATTGTGATTGGCCAACGCATTGCAAACTCATGGTGGCGCACTATTGTGTATCGTCCATATTGACGATCACCCCTTCATACAATGTTAGTTAACACGAAGCTCAATCCTCTGAAGGTAATACTCCTTCAACTGAAATAATACAGTCGAGCCGGTTGGCTGTCTCATTTTGTCTGTCAGTCGAAATGTCTGGTTGCATGTCGGGGAGTCAGGCTGTTTGATTGTCGATCTGTCTAATTTGTCAGTCAGTCGGTTGGATAAATGGCTACTGTTTTCGCTTCCTGCCCGCGTTAGGCTTAAGTGTTTCAGTGCAAACAAAATGAAAATGTATATCCTTGATTTGGGGAAAGATTGACGATCAAATTCGACTGACGTGCATCTGTCATCTCCACAGAATTAAGAGACATCAACAACCACAGCGCGAGCGTGCGATGTGGTGAGCCCAGCACGGTGCTCATAGACATGTACGAGGAGCTGAACCTGGTGCGAGGCGGTATTGAGTACGTGTACCCGGAATGCATGAAGGTGAAACGGTGCAAGAACAGCGGGTGCTGTCCAGGAGGCGCCCTCTGCGTCGGGAAGGAGATCACACGAACGAATATCAGCAGGCCGGTGAGTTGCACAGCCCACGAACTGAGCCCCTTTCCCATGAAGGTATGAAAAAAACTCGAGATCTGGCTGCGGCATTTGGCTTCGTCTTCATCATCCAAACATTCGAAATGACCGTCGCTGAAATTGTTTAAGCTCTGCTTGGTTGTTCAGAATAGATCTGTCTAGGCTAGGCCTATGCCTCTAAACCGTAGCCAAAGAGCTCTATTTTGGTACCCATTACTTAAAATGGAGGAACAAAAATGGAGAAAAAGCCAGAGCCGATGGCGGAGGTTTGGTAGAGGATCCCAATGCGCAACTACGGCCTGTGGTTGCATAGGTATAATAGCTGAATGTGTTGCAAATGGAAGAGGTCTGGTCGTAATTAGTTTCGGTCCGTAGAATGAGATTTCACAAAAAAAGAGTGAATGTTGGGTTCATAATTATAATAATCATGAACGCCCATGGAATGTACGCCTTAGTTAACCCTCGTCTTACTCCTTGCCTCAGTTTATCATGGTGAAGCTACTTCCGGATTCGCCCACCAGCTCCCGCTACATCCGGCACGTAGCGTATGCCGACACGGAGTGCGAGTGCCGGGGAAGCCCTCGGATGCCGACCTGCCAACCCACAACCTGCACGGCCGACACCATGACATTCAGCCACACCCGATGCCAGTGCGTCTGCAAGAAGCTCTGCCCACGCCCCTTCATCCAGAACCCGGAGACCTGTGACTGTAGGTGCGCCCATAAAGACGGCACCTGCAATAAGATCAAAAGGTCAAGGAGAACCATGGCAGATACGGAATGCACGTAAGTGATTGGTGGATGTATAAGGCGTCCCATACACCACAAAGACTTCTTCCTCATCTTGTTGTTATTCCTTGCAATAATTCTATACTTTGCAATGCTACAGTTCAAGATCAATCAAGATGGCATAAACTATGTGGGGAGCCGTCAAGGAAAAGCAAAAAGTATAACAAAATCAGAGCCCATGCACCATTGAAAAGAAAAGAGCCCTTTTGAGATATTGTACATGTACATGGAACTACATTATTTGTAATAAAACAACCAGAACAGAGTCGGTTCAATTTCCAGTACTGTGTTGTCAGGATATTGTTTTCTGTTTTTGCAGTTGTGTGGCGGAGGACCGTTGCCTTCAGCCTCCTTGTAAAAAGGGCTACAAGTTCTCCACCAGATTCTGCAAGTGCGTCCAAAAGGACGAGAGCAACAAGCGGGACCGGGAACGCGGCCGCGACCGTGACCGCGAGCGCGGCCGTGACCGCGACAGTGACCGAGAGCGCAATCGGCCGCGGGGCTCCGGCCGAACCGACCACTCGCCCGGACAGCAGCAGCAGCAGCAGCAGTCCGACCTACCTCCGCCTCCACGCGGCCGCACCATTTACGGGCCCGGGACTGTCTTCCTCCCGTCCAGCTCTGCCGATGACGAAGAGCCCGAAGAAGACAGCTTCTCTCCCGGCGAAGAGCCTCAGGCGTCGTCCTCCATTGATCCGGACCAGGAAGATCAGGCGACCTTCCTGGTCAGCTGGGAAGCCGACCGGCCATCACCCACCGAAGACTGCCGGTCACCACCGTGTCATCAGCGTGAAGGGACCCAAGGAAACGACAACGGTAGTGGTGGCGGTTTGGACTAGCCTCAGTCCCCTCCGAATTCTGGTTTTAGTTCTGTATTTTCCTGTTCACAATATTTATCCCCGTTGACGAAGAGCCTGTTTGTTGATACCTTAATACTAGTGACCAAAGAGTTAAATGAATCAATGTAATTACCATGTTACCAGTGCCATCCAAGGGTCGGCTTATTATACTTGGCACGCCAGGGGTCGATTTCACCAATCTTATCGTAGCTTACTATCAATCGTAGGGCTTATGATGCATGCATTGCAGTCCTGTGTGGGATACGATGGGTTATCCTCCGTACCATAAATTGAGTTACAATCGATCGTAGGGCTTCGCCAGTTAAATCGACCCCTGACTACGAGGCAGACGCAGTGAACAGCTACTTACGCCTAAAAAAAACCCTGAAACCTGGTTAAACATTTTAATTTTTTATCACCACAAGAAATAGCATTTCCTGTTTAAGTTGTTCTATGTGACCCGATTCGGTTATTGATTGATAGGTTAGTCACCTTTATTCTGGATATAGGCCAAGTATTTTAAGTGCAGGCCTGTACTAATATCAAGGAAGAGAGATAAGTGTTTCAGCTCTCTTCAAATGCACTTTGTCACTGTCAACATTCTCATCGCCCTCTTAATAATCCCTAGATTTCAGCTTTATCGGCTGGAATTATCAAGTTTAGGTATAAATATAACGACAGGCTTTGACTAACGCTCATTTAAAAAGAACACACGGAAATAGTTCCAATTCCTTCTTTAGTCTAAGCTGAGTCATTGTGAAAAATCAGAAAAAAAATATGTAATAAACAAAACCCATTGTAAATATTTAGCAAAATGGTAGAAAGGTAAAGAGCATAACTGAGTTATACCCCCGGTAAACTGTAGTAGAAAAAAAAATGCACGCGGATTTGGGTACAGCCGTTCAGACCGCCGACAGAGGGCGCACTCACTTTAACAGGGAAGGCCACTAGACGGGAACAAGGTATGGAAAAGCTCTCATAATTATTATTAGCCAGAACTTGTATTAAATATGTATTCAAAGGGAATATTTTATTAATTTGTGAATGGTTGCAGTAAAACCATGACTGTATCTGTTCCTTATCAGTTGTATTGGTATAGATTTATTTCAACAAAAGAATGGAGTGGGTTTTTTTTATCTCGATTTGTAACTCAACTGTAAAATCAAAAGCAGGCATATAAGCTAGGCGACTAAATTGTCAACCACTGAAGGACTGTGCCTGGTACCCGCGGGACATTTTGTGTACCGGTTACCATGCAGAATCCGCCAATAGTTGGCACAGTATTGCGAATCAAAGTTGCAAGGCTGCCATCTTTTGAAACGCATTGCTCCCGATTGACAGAACACAAATTCTGAACAGTTTTGGCGGGAAAGATCGATTTTGGAAGTTTGAAGCTGTGGGCAGGTACACAGGACGAACAGCGGCCACACATGTTTAGCTGATAATTGAAAATCGATCAACAAGACCACACACCGTGTAAACGATAAGTGCGACATTTTTTTCTCTTCTTTTTTTCTCATTAATTCCAATTGATAATCAGGTATCCTTAATTCAGAAAAGTGTTTATTATTTGTTTAGTTCATATGTTGCTCTGTAACCACTCACTGTATATTATGTAGATGTTTCACTGAGATTCATTAGAAAACAAATTGTAGAATTGCAAATTTTTATTGAATGTATCATTCAAATGGCAGATTTTGTCATACATTTGAGAGAGAACATAATTATGCGATAGGCCTTGGCTGATTTTTCTTCCGTACGAATGGACGACCCAACTCCAAGCCCTATACAGTATACATGTACTGTACATGACTTGTACACTGTATAAAAATTCTCCGGCTTCGGCTCCATGTCTCACGTTCATTTGAACGGAGACGGAGCCAAAGACAGAGCCCTAGCCGAGATTTCGAGAAAAAAAGCCCTATAGCTCGGTTTCTGAAAAATAATTCGCTCACGATGTTCACCGAAACACGAGAATGTTCAACGACAGCCTGTACACAGATCATTTTCGCCATGTCGAAATTCCCACAGGAAATTGTTAAGATAAACGTTGACAAAGCAGAGTAGGAGATTACTGTATGTAATTATAGTTTAATTGTAAAAGAGGTTACGACTGATTCTGAAATATACTTATTGGCTTTTAATATCTTGGTATACTATTGTGATCATTATAGTAACAAACCACCGTACGGTATGTATCATGTCCCCTGCCTCGTATTTGTATGCAATCCATTGACCCTCTTGCAGATAAAGACGGTCTATGCGATTTTGTGCACAAAACTATCCCACAATGCACTTCTCATTATACCTTCACTGCACACTTCCGGCCTCTCTGCGATAGGTTTAGTGATATACCTATGGTGATACTTATGACAGTCATTCCGCTACCGAAGTGGTAAACCAGTGACCAAGAAAGGCCCTGGGTCTGATACTGTAACTGAGCTCAGAAAGATGTCATAGGTTTTACCAAATAACCCAGAACCGATTCAATACTGACTTCAACCATTGTGAGACAGAGAAGAACAAGGAAAAAAGCATGTTCACGAATGCTAGTCTCTTGGTACATCATCTTTATTTTTATTTCAAAATCTGAAGCCTCTCTTTCTTCTTGGGAAGAAGAACTAAGGAGGGAAGTTGGAATCATTCCCTCTCAAGGTGTCACTGACAAAAACCCTGAATTCATTATTTCTTCAGAGATACTGGCCAAAACAATGCGTCATAGCCCTTGCAAAAAGGTATTAGACTCATTTCAGCTATTCGTTGAGTTCAATAGGTACGAAGGCACGGCGTAGTCAAACAGCTTGAAGTCCACCAGGTATCGCCGGTGGAGCGACTCGATTTCACCGGCCGTCAACTGCGAGAAGTACCGCAGCATCTTGGATCGGCTGGAGCTACCGGTGGGGTTGGTGGATTCGGGAAAAGTCTGGCTGAGCTTTGCAGCCTCCAGGATGAAATCAGCGTCCTCCTTGAGGGTACTGTATTTACCCAAGTAGTCGTAATGGACCATACAAGGCTGGCACTGTCGGTACATCTCCTTCCAGTGTGGCTCCAGGTCCTGGTTCTTGGAATCGCTGACGTAGCTGGCAAACTGTTGGAAGGTTATGTTAACCGTACCGTCCTTCAGCCGAGGCGTTCGTGTCAAGCCGCCGTAGCGAGCCATCTGCAGGCCGCTGGTCTCTCTGAAGTGTTTGCTGGACGGGTAGTCCAGTTGGAATTTATCGACGTACGCCGAGAGGATGCGCTCGAATGGATGGCGGACGAACATGAATTTCTTGTAGGTCTTCAGCAGGCGGTCTGCCGTGCTTAGCGAGTACGAGCTCAGAGTCCGAATGTGGAAGTCGGTGGCGATGTGAGCTTGCCTCTGCTCGATGGCTTGGACGGATGGGTAGACGCCCTTGGCCACCAGGAAGATCCTCTTCCAGTTCGTGCAGCTGACCTTGGGGACGTAGCAGTAGATGAGTTTGTGGGAGGGCAGCACCAGGAGGCTTGACATGGTACGTAAGGTCGCCGGGGTGAGGCGGGAGTGAACAGCCGGCCGGATCGCCCGACCCTTGATTGCTGCGCACGTCTCCTTGACACGCCTTTGACGGTTCTCCTGCTCGCGCCACCAACGACAGGATCGATCGCACACCTCCTCCTTAGCACCAACAGCCTGCGTCGTCTTCACGCGAGGTGGAATGGTACTAGACTCATTTCTGTCAGTTGAAGAAAGTGTTGGCGTTTCTATATTTGGCGTCAACGTGGTACGTGACGGTCGCAAAACCTTTGCGATAACCAAACTCAGCGCATCTGTCCCACCCTGTCAGTATACACAGACAAACCAACAACATTATCAGAAATTGACACAAACAAATGAAAAGTGTAACAGGCGAGATAAACATTCTGGGATTCAACATTTTACAGATTCACGATATGCAACTAGAGGTAACTTGAGCAGAAACTTTACCTTTTCCTTTTCAGGTTGCAGTTCGGCTCCGCTGGTAGGAGACCTGTAGTCCAAAGACTCGCTTTCTGGCTGACTAGACGGTGATACACGGTCTCCCGTTCTGATGCTAGGTCGCTCAAATCTACCACTCTCAGTTCTAGCTATGGAATTAACTACGTAATAGAGAAAAAAAGGAGATGACCAAAAAAAATTACGCGCATCTTAAATCGTCCATGCGGACAACACCATAGAATCACAACAGAGTTAACTTTCGGTGACAATACCGTGACATTACTGTTTTAATATTGGTGAGATCGGTTATGAGACAACAACACTGCCAGGATTTAAGAGCTAAAGGTTGTAATCCCAAAGGGTTGCGATGATGCTGTTTCAAGGTGGGCTATCCAGGCATGCAACATCGGGCCTTGACCTTGCGGAATATTATTTTCAAACCCTGACCATCAGAACCTCAATGTTTTTTATTCATACGGACAGGAATTAGGCCCTTTATACCTTTCTTTTCTTACCCTTCTTGATCTTCTTTCTTCGCTTAGTTAAAACGGGGATTGAAACACAAAATGCAATAGGCCTACCTTCAATTTGTTCACATCAAATACAATTAGCTGTGGGACTGGTAATTATTACAGTACAGTTACTACAGTATTTTTAATTAAAGTGCACTACTCTATTCAATCTGAGCGATTGTTCGTTAACTTTGTATGTTTAATGTTTGTTTGCTTTGTTTGGTTATTTTATACGTAAAAGAATGAATTTTTCTAGTTCTACTTTGATAAAAAAAAAACAGCGTTGAAGACAACAGATGCCCTATGAGCGCCTAAGGAGACGATATACATAATGCACTAGCTCGGCCTCGGACTAGTATTAGGCATTGGATAAAACATTCTGCCTCCATGCGCGAACCGACCGGAAGACTTCATTAACATTTTATGGCAGTCAACAACTAGTTCTTTTTATGATGATATGCGAAACACATGATAAAACATGGCGCCAACCTAGCCTAGCAAATCATTTCCTTCGAAACCCCGTGATGGATGAGACAACTTACTCGCTATCGTCCACCGTGATAGACCCATGCTGTACGCGAGCCACAGCGCTCCCATTGTTCCAGCCAGCATGAAGAAAATGACCACGAGCCGAAGGCGTAGCGGCCGCGTGTTGCGGCCGGCCATCGCAAGGGCTGACCTGACAATTGACCGCGGATGAAACTCGCTCGTCCACGCTGCTCCTCGAAATACTGCAGGGTGGTCTAGAAATAACAGTTGCCGCCACGTACAGGTTTATGTACATGTACGGCCATCAACGTGGATCATCGAGTACTTCTACTAGTTCTAGTATGATCAGAGATGACAGTGCCGGCTGAAACACTCACTACAGACAGAGCCATAGATCGGGCTCTATTTCCTGCATAATTAGGGTGAGAATACGCCGTGCAGTATATAAAAGGAAGATTCACAGCTTATGCAGTGTGCTGGCTTTAGTTTTACCCGGTTCATGGCCTCCAAGTGATGTCAACGTCCACACATGCACAAGGGAACAAACGGATGCTCAGTGTGTACATACAGTGTACAGTCCGCGGTTGTTCAATACACACACTGCACATCATATTCATTGTGTGATTACATTTCCTTCAAGTGTGTGGCAAAGCAGTAAGCCAAGGATGTGTACCACGGTCGCGCGCCATACAGTGCCTCAACTTGTCCAAGTCGGTCGTGCACTTTCTTCCCGCGGTGTCAACTCTACCTACTAAACTATTTTATTAGCCTATTTATTATATTGACTGTAAAACAATATATCCTGTTAGACATGTTGGTCAGCACAGCAAATATTTAGATAATGTGTGGATTTGCTATCTCTTATTTCAAAATATGTTGCTTTGTTATGCCAGTGCTTGCAGTGCATTTTGTTACACGGTAGCGCAAAGCAGTAGCCACGTCACTAGACTCGCTACTGGTTACTACTACTAGTTACTGGACCCACCGACTGTTCCAGTGTGGTCGTGATAATTATAAGGGGGCGCGGCTGTACCAACTCTGTAAGCAAGGTCCATGTCTATACACGATAAAAATAATGTTGTGTCGATACTGGAAGGGCGTGTATACAACATGAGTAAATGTGACAGAACAGCACTCACACTTTGTCTAATTCAGCATGTACATGAAATAATAAGCCTTTGAAAATTGAGCTCAATCAGACATCTGAGTCCCGTGAAAAAAGCGAAAACACCGACTCAATTTTTCTTATAAAAAAAGTAGGATTTTTTATCTTTCCAAATTTAAAATTTAAAATCAATTTAAAATGTATTAAGTGAAATACCGCCCTCTCGTGGTTGTTGGTACAAAGATGACACTGCAATACTTTTTAATTGATAAAATTAATATTTTGGGAGAATGATCTTAATGCATTCTTTGCCTTTTCAGCTAGCTTGAAACATATTCAACACCATAATTAATAATCTTGCGTGCTTTCAGACCTGTTTCTTGCACTTAGCCGTTTTGATGGTTTTGCTGGGACCGTAAAAGTACAACAGCGCCCTCAGTACTAAAAAATTGTGTTCCGCGTTCCTTGTGCATGACCGTTAATTTGCAACAGCGCCCCCAGTCATTAGGTTTTGTTTCAAGATGATTGCACTGAAAATTAATCGTCGCCACCACAAGCAAATAACAAGGAATTGATTCTTACGTAATTATGTTTAATTAAACCCATTTTTATTTCTGTATTTTCCAACATAGGGCTGGATAGCTCACTTGGTAGAGCGCCGGTATGTACGGTATTCCGCCGGTGGTCGCTGGTTCGAATCCTGCTCCAGTCAATTTTTCTTTGTTCACTTTTCAGTGACCTCAAATTAATATTCAACGTCAATACAAATGTCATGCAGTTTTCGGATATTTTTTTGCCACAGAACGTAATGCTTGTTTTGTATTGTAAAACTAAACGAGGACAATTGATATATCGCAATTCGGTAAATAGGAGGTAGGCCCTAACTAGACTTCTTTTCTGTACTAACGTTAAGTCAACAATTTACTCGACATTAATTTTTTTTTCTCCATAGGGCCTACAAGTTCTAACGTTACATTTTAGAAATGACTCGCTCCACTGGAAATGTTCCCATTGTAGAAAATAATGAAAATATAAATCAGTCAGTTTCCCTTTAATTGTGGTTATTTGATGAAAATATAAATGCTTAGCTAGACCAAATTTCCTCCATGGATCAATAAAGCCTAAACATTTTCTTAGACCATATGGAGGAAGGAAAATAAGTTTTCCTTATAATGCTTACCAACTTTATCACGCAACTGAACTGAGCAGGAAAACAATAAAACAGAACAATATAAAACAGTTGGGGACCAGTTACATTTCAAGCTATCTAACGTATACACCACATACGATTTTGGTTGGTAACCGGCAGTGCAAGTAAAAAATAAACAAATTTCTTTGTACGCTAAGCTAAAGCACTAAGCATCGTCTGATGAATATTGGATTTTTGATATCCTCTACAAAAATATTGTATTGTAGCCCGCTACTGCTATAGCCAACGCAAAACGCCCAAACAAAAGACAGCTAGCTGGTGCATACATTATAAAGCTGAGCTAGTTGAGTTAGTGGACGGCATCCATTGTGTTCCTCTGGTTGAATGGAGCTGGTTTTGTTCCCTTCAAGGTCGATGGTTCGTGCCTGGTGTATTGATGCATAAGGGGACCTCTAGCTGTGACTGAAATATAACTGCACGCTAACAGGTACATGTATACAGTACACCTGCCACTCCACAGTGACTGTTATTTATTATACAACTTCAACAAGGCATCATCTACATCAACACTGGATCGGGATCGTTTCATGGACTTGTAAAATGAAAATAATATGAGCTTTTCCCACGAAATCTGTAAAGCTCTGGAGGAAGAATCGATAAAGGTAGGCTGGCTACAGTTGCTCTCACAGTTGTGTTACACTAGCTTATTTGTTGTAATGTTAGCTCATGGAGGAAGAAATAGATCTATTTCTTCATCCATGGTTAGCTTGCATGGGCTTGTAAGCCTGCACGAGTGGTACTGGTACTGGTAGGATTCGTTGTGAATGCTTCTTTCTCGTTGGATTCGTGTTGCAGTAGGAAAACAAAACCTGTCGATTTTTTTTGGGAGTGGGCCACTGTTGAATTATGGAGGTATGTGTAACATGTGTAAGGTGTTGAATACTGAGGTGCTGTGACCTCGTACAGGCATTCCCCCCTGATAACTTATTTATTTCCCTTAAAGGTAGTATCATACTTTGGTAAGAAACCAAGACAGAAATGTTCACAGATTTACGTATAACTTACACTTACAGGGTATGAAGATAAAGCTGGTAGAAATCTACCATTAAAATTTTCTGCCTGAAATGGTGTATTTATCCAGAAATTAGTAAAACAACGACCTAAAATCTTTTCGATCTTTTAAAAGATTAATTTATTCTTGTATATTAAGTTGTATTATAACCATGTCTCCCTACGTTCTAGCTCTAGATTTGATAACTACATTAGACCATGGAGTTAGGCCTCCATGATTAGACATACTTTAGCTGATCTACTATTGGACTTTGAAGGCTATGTGGTATTGATGCCTCTGGCCAAATAGGAATTTGTATTCACGTGTAGGGTATCAGTTGTAGGAAAGGCCATAAGTTCTTTGGAGGTCCTTTGTAACTTAATTAGTTACAGGAACGTCTTCTACATACGTTGTACCGGTACTTAGCAGTTTACGTTAAGTTCGGATACAATGCCCAGGACATTAGATGAGCGTTGTTTCTTAGCTTCAGTCCTCAATCTAAATTTACGATTTATCCAAGCTACATTGGCCATTGTTGCAAGGGTGAAGACCAATGGTCTACAGTCTTTCTTTGTCATTCTTGTGATGTCACAGATGGATCTATTGTATCCTCGGTTCGCCCAAATTCAACAAACGATGGCTTGGTATTCAAATTGGTTGGATGCGAGAAATCACAATCTTTTGAACATTGAACCTTTCGGCTTCCAAAACCAACACAGAAATTGGCTAGACAGAATAAAAAGGAATCATCTTTACCAGTCTGCAAATCATGTTTTCACAAATTAACAAGGATTTGTGCTCTAAAGGAAAGAACAAATTCACGATCGTTTGAACAATAGACACCCTTGCTTCCAAAACCAACACAAAAGTTGGCCAGATGAAATAAGGAATCCTAAAATTGAAAATATCTTTTCTTCAAATCATGTTTTCAAAATCAACAAGGAATCGGCTTCAAGGTTTAATGCGAGAATTCACAATCATTTGAACAATAGACACCTCTGCTTCCAAAATCAACACAGAAGTTGGCTCTTTGAAGAGTAAGAGCAAATTAAAGGGCGAGATTGAATCCCGTGACCCTCGATCCGTGAAATATCTTCCAATAACAATGGGATGTTTCCTTATTTTCTTCTTTGGTTAGGCTTATGGTCGTGTGCAAAAGAACTTGGCAGAGGGGCAAAATAATATTATGTTCAGCAACATCATACTTCTAAAATCAACACGGATTTGCCTGGGTGGAGGCGAGATAATTCACGATCAATTGAAAAACAGACTATCTCTGCGTCCAAAACCAACTCCAAAGTTGGCGAGAGCAGACTAAAGACTGAATCCCACGGTCCTTGGTCCGTTAAAAGCTTTCGATAACTAGTGGATTTTCCTCATTTTCAAAAGAGTCCTACCCCACCAAAAAAACCAAAACAAAAATTCCTTGCTGTAAAAGTTCATCAGAAAATAAGGTAGGCCTACATACTGCATTTATTATTTTTTATTCAGAAACATACTTGTTGCTAAAATGGCTTTATCTTTTCATGTGCAAAAAAGCTTAACAGCTGGATGTGCAAACAAACATGTAGGTGTACACATGAAGCAAAATCTGTTTTTAAATTTTTCATTCTGAAAATGAAAGCGGAACATTGACAGATAAATGTTATTGAACCCAAATTGTTGTTTTACACATGTTTTTATGAAGGTACTGGTGTGCACTCGGACTGTGCAATTAAAGATGTATACTCTACTATACTATTCTGTATTGCCGATGATTGGAAATTGACCACATGCCATATGTACATATTTACATGTAAACTACAACATGATATACTGTTTCAATACACATCCTGGTAATAACATGTACTGTATGGGCGATTGGGCGTAATGAGAAAGCTTTGGTTTGTTCAAATAGTGTACGAATAGAGACACACCCGAAAGTAAGTGGTGCTCTTGTGTCCACGCCCTCTCTCCTCTATGATTTCTTTGTTTTTGATTCGAGATTTCGAGGCCTGGACTCCAAACCTCGTTTTTAACTTGCTCCAGACTTTGGAGCAAGTTAGACATTGCATCTTTAACTTCACAGTTCACATTGCATTCAATGGGTCGTCGAATCCTTGTCAAATGTCAGTTGCCCCATAGACATGCAATGCAGTTACGCTAGCTGTCTTGTTTGTTTAGCGTTAGTTGGTTGGCTAGTTTGCATCTTGCTTTAATTTGCACACAAGCTGTGTATATGCAATTGAATTGATCTGAACATTGCTTGAACCCTGCTTAAAATGAAAGTCAAGTCATTTAGTTCAAGAGTTGTACGTGAATTGGAACTTGAAAGAGAAGTTCATGTTCTTGGATTAAGACTCTCTCTGTCAAGAATGGATCTTGTTAATATCAATATTGGAATTTGTAATAAAAATATCATAGGGCCTCTAGCTACACTGTATCATCTCTCCTAAACAATGAGAGATACAATAATGATGCAAATATAATTGAACATAGTGCAATAAATTATGTGGTACAATTTGACCAAGACCAACATGGAATCCTACGAAGATGGTTGATTATTTTTCCGCGTCAATACAGTTGTCATCAACATCATTTTGATTTTTGACGACGGGGTAGATTTAAATCAGGCAAGCTGTAATCAGTAAAATCACCTTTTAAACTTCACTTCAGTGCCCCCCATTTTTGTGGCTTGCATGCTGTGAAGTATATCAATACTTTGTATACAGTACTGTCTGGCCATCTGTCAGGGTGTTTGACCATGCGTCCCTTGGGGCTTGGGGCTGTGTCTCTGTCTGTTTGGCCATCTGCAAGAGTTTCCAATATTCTGTGAAGTTTTTCAACAATGTAATTAGGCCTATAACTTGTAAAGCAAAACAAAAAAGTTGAACCAAAAATTGGTGGAGATCCTCTGTCACAAATGTTTCATTGTTTTTTTCATTGTTTGATGTCTAATTTCTGGTTTTTGTGTACATTTTCTGTTGTTTTTGTTGTCAATTGTAGCTTTAGAGAGCCATGACAGTTAATTTAGTTCATTTTGATACTTGAACAAGGGTTGTTCTTTTTCATTGATTCTGGAAGAATTTTAAGTTACCAATTAGTAAAGTTATTGTTGAGCCACTGGCCATGTTTTCTATTTAATACATAAATGTGTATATTAAATCAAGTCCTGGATACCTATGTGTGTGCGTACCATTCCACATTGTGAGGTTGAAACTTTTGCTGAGTGTAGGCCTAACTTCTAACAGTAACTAAAACCCAGAAGGTAAATTTCAATGTTTATTTCTAAATGTCCCTCAATTGCCCTTGGCTAGCTCTGAAGATGAATTACAGTTTACATATTGTGAGTGTTACATTGTATGAAGGACATGTGTATACAAGTATTTTTGTACAAACAAGATGATAATGTTTTGCTGTATAATCATTAATTATACTCCAGTGGAGTGTTGTGTGCACAATCTTTGATGTGTTTGATTGGTCTCTTCCCAAGGTTTGCTTACCAGGCCTGGGTAGCTGACTGGGCAGGTTGGAATTCCGTCCACAAATACCAGGACGGGATTTATGGGGGGCAGATAGAGGCTAGTGCATTGCATGCAGGCTGCAAACATTTTAACTTGTGAATCTACTATCTGTTCTTGGTCATTCAACCAGGTTGTGGCAGGATTTCGAATCATTTGTAATGGTGTCCATGTGGAATCTTCTGCAGACTCAGTTGGGGCCCAGGTTGGGGCAGGATTTGTGCGGTGTCCATCTAGCATCAGGAAATTTACACCAATTCTATAAATTATGGGTCATTTTTCATCGCACCGGGTTGGGGCAGGATTGTACGCGTCTGTAGCATCAGCGGACTTGTACCATTGGGTCATTCCACCAGGTTGGGGCAGGATTTGTATGGTGTCCATGTAGCACCAGCAGACTTGTACCGTTCTATTATGGGTCATTCCACCAGGTTAGGGCTAGTCTTGTTCAGGACGGTATTACGTAGTTGTACCTGGCCAACAGATCGCACGTACGTGTACGTGTCAACAAAACAAACGACCCGAAATAACGTCTACGCCACACACACAAGCCTGTAATACCGTCTTGTCCATTTACTCCAAACTGCCCGGAAAATTCCGGTCAATAACCCCCCGCAAAGTCGGCGCATCATGACGTAGCCTTATTTGCATTAATATATTAAAAAAATTTGCATGGGGATGAAGTCTAGTACCGCAACGACGTCGCAAGCATTGTACGCATACACACGTTACTTGTAAATTACATGTGCCGTATGTAGGCCTTCATTGATATCGTACCATGGCTGCTGACGGATCGTATTGAATTTGGAGGCCTTGGATTTTGCAACACAAATGTCGGGGATTCGAGAGTTTTCCGGAGAACAACAAAGGCTCTTAGACAACTTGGGAATGGAATAAATTTACTAACCGTGCCCCTCGAAATCATTCCGTGTCTTCATGGAGCCCGGGAACAGACACCATGGTATCATAATTCAGTGAAATTATTTCATTCATCCCTTCATTCATTCATTTATTTTGGCAAGATACAAAAGTACTGTACACATGAAATACAAAATAAATAACGAATAACAAAAGCCCGAGGATAACCCAAAAAGCTGTAATACGGCTTATTCATATCCTACAATTTCTCGAATCTTTTTGTGCCGCATGACAGTTGATCGAAGTATAATCAAGCCATGGCTTTGGTAATGACCATGGAGCTATCTGTTGTTATTGCTCCATGGCAATAACGGTTGCGGCTGAGTTTCAAACGACCGTCATTACCCTATATGCACACAGTATATCACGCCATACCACGTGCGTGGATTGGACGCTGACCAAAACAGCGCATTGCACCCCGTTGTTGACCTCAATGAATATGCAATTTCTACCAACAGAGGTCACGCTCAGTCTTCGTCACGTGACACCAGAGTAAACCAACAAGACGTTGATATTTCGTAGGGCGGTGGAATGGTCCACTTTGTTCACGTGGGGTGGGTAATTGTTTGGAGGGACTAGCGCATAATCAACGTCTTGGACAAGACTAGGTTAGGGCAGGATTTGTACGGTGTCTATGTAGCATCAGCAGACTTTTACCATTCTATTATGGGTCATTTCACTGGGTTGGGGCAGGATTTGTATGGTGTTCATGTACATGTATGGCCTACATAAAGTAGTTTTAGCAAACTTGTATCATTCGGTTATGTGGCAATAGTGGCATTCTAAGAACAGGTTGAAAGCATGTTAGGGCATTATGTGCATGTTGTACATGGAACGACCATGGAATGACCTATCAATCATGTATCATGTACACAAAATGTGTGTATTGTACGTGCATTTATGTAACCCCCCTGACTGCTCTGCATCTTGACTCTAACCTCAAATAAATCAGGGTGTTACTCAAAATATTTGGTTCAAAGGTCGCCCTAATATCATCCATCTTGGCCCTTCTTGGAAAATCAGTGGAAATGGTTACAGTTCTTTTTACCACACCTTAAATTCTTAAGCTGTGAGAATTAAACTCCAATTAAGCAACTAGGTTTTACTGATTTGTTCAGGGCAAACAAAAAATGATTTCCTTTGTGCCTTTCAAATGTCCTTCAAAGATATTTTAATTCTTTTTTTTATAAGGAAAGTTAAATGTAGGGGGCCTACCTCCCGTCTCCCACCCCCTCCCAAAATTAATTAAAGGTCCCTTTTTGGGGTCAATGCACTTTGGTAGGCTAAATCAAACATAAGTTCAATTTACTTTTAGTTTTAACATATTGACTTTATTAAGGTATTTACAGAAAATTTAACTTGGTACCATATCACAAAAAAATGGCTGGGGAATTTGTTTTATAAATACAAAATTTCTTTCGGATTTAACAGTTAGAAGAAAAAACATCTTTTGACAAGTAGGGTACCTTTAAACAATTTTATAGGCCCTACCACTCCGTCAGTGATGTCACATCCTAGTTTAGCAACTACATTGTTTGGTCTCGGCTCTGCCTCTGAGATTTACATCAGCATTAATTGTGAGGAGGGAATGAGGGCCAGAGGCCAGACTCGTTGAAGATCGCACAGATGCTTTTCAAATGTCAGTCGGACCACGGAGCAAGCTGTGTTTTTCCCATCACTTCCTTGATAGTTCCCCCTTGTGGAACTGAAATATTTATAGCATGATTTTGTCTGTATGATGAAGGTCATCCGTTTGGAGGGATCACTTTTGAAAACTGACCGAATTTCATATTTGCAGATGTGAAATAGACCTACCAGGGGCAGTTTAATCCTGTGGTATTTTAAAATTTGATAAAAATTGCAATGAACAAAACCTTTTTGGTGTTACAAGCTTGTATACACATGAAGCTTTCACAGGCCATAAATTAAGTTGGAAGATACAGTTAGGATGGCTCAATTACAAACACTTGAAAGCAAGAACAGTTTGTGTTCATTTGCTTCTTGTCCTACTTCTTGTCGTTCATGGTCGGTCGTTTCTCAGGTATTGGCATGTTGGTACACATGAATGAGCAATTAGTGGTAACAGAAGAACTATTTTGAGACTTTCGCCTTGAGTAATTCCAGCCAGTAGCAGGATAGCATGCCTTGAGCAGTCTCGTTGCAAAAAAGTATGATTGTAGGCAAAATTGACATCGCAGATCGTGTCAATGTTCCAAACGTTAAAAACAAAATTTATTCACGGCCTTTTTTACCCCATTATATACTCTCAATTCTTGATAAAAAACATGTTCTTCTAAGACATACGTATGTACAGTACATGTAGGCATAGTAAACTTCGCCAATCTCCAGTGCATTCAACAGCTTAAACCAAAATGCAGTCAAGCACGAGGAAAGAAATGGAATGCACCATGGGTACTGTACAGTACAAAAGAATGTGGTTATAATTAAATGTTGAAAGTTGAGGCCCATCATCAAGTTGAGGCTGTAAAGACTTTTTAACTTACTGTAGCCATGGAGGAAGGCATGCTGTAGCATTCCCTGAACTGCAATGCTGTACATGTGTATATGTAAGCCTGTACAAAACATGTAACATGTTTATTGATGTTTATGAGATGGAGGTCTGACAGGTTTTCTTCAATCATGTCATAATATTGCTGCAGAAGTTGACAATGACGGATGTACAAGATACATACTGTATGGTACATGTACATTACAGGATGTAGACTTATAGTTTATACAGTGCATATTTTATTTGTCTGTTTTATTGGAAATAACTCACCAATTTGGCTATGATTTCCAGAGCGTATGTTTTAGGGAATACAATTTTTTATAACCTAAATGATTTGGATGAATGCTCTTTTTCCAAAAAAAACCCCCAAAAATCATCAAATAGCCACTTGTAAGTAAAACTGACTGGTTTATTTCAAGTCATTATTGGAAAGTGAACAAAGAAATATTGGCTGGAACGGGATTCAAACCAGCGACCTCTGTAAAGGTGTTCCAAAGGTCACTGAAAAAAATCTCCATCAAGAATTCAAGTGACGTCCAATGTTAACTTTAATACTGTCTATTCAATTAAGGTGTCACAATAAAATGCATAGTTTTGCAAGGGTATAAATTGTACATATATCCCAGTTTTTAATTGAATCTGGCAGTGTGCATGCATTCATTTGCAGTACATGTGGGGTAGGCTTATACTGTGTATTTCACAGCCAGAAACCAGACATGTCGTCATTACTCTTGATTGGTTGGCAATACATTGTTTCCTCTCCACTTCCTCAATTACAGCCCAAGGGTTCAGTATTGTAAAAGGATGTTTAGGGCGTTATTCCTCTCCAATGCCTGCATGATTTCCCCCAAATTTTCCATGGTAGTGTCAGGGACTTAGTCCTCTTTCATAGGTTTTTGGAGCACTAGCCTTTTCACAATTAACATTTAGACATTTAGAACCCAAGTATGTGCACTACTTTTAGATCAGTTACCATATTTATATGAGTAGATACATGTACTGTTATGCCATACAGTGTGAGTGTACTATCATTCAGTCATAAGTGAACCAAAATGATTGTGGGCAAAAGTTGAATATCTGTTTTCCCGAGAGACGTTCCCTCACTTTGGTGTTTTTCCTTGCCAAAATTAATTTGTTCCTTTCCATCAACCAGTGGAGCGTGTTTTACCTTGTGGTTTTTCTGTACTTTCCCTGTGGTCAGGTTTGCGCTTTTACTAACTTTTGCCATGCTTGGCCTAAAGACTATTATGTTAAAACTGTCCTTCTTTGAAACTGTTTTTTTCATCTTTGTTCTGATCATTGTTCTTATAAATGAACAAAGAAGCAAAGATTCCAATTAGAAATTTTCTGATTTTTTTTTTATATTGGCATAAGAAGTTGGAATAAGGGGCGCAATTTTTGCGCTTGCCCCTTGCGCCGTTTTCCATAGATACATGTAAGCTGCTGAAGATGAGCAGCCCTAATGCCGCACAGACTAGTGGCAACGCGTGATTATCTGCCATTAGCCGGCATTTGCAAGAGGGGGGTCGACATCTTGCCTCACCATACATGCCATGTCATTTTCCCTATGCATGGGAAGGACGCATTACACCACGAGCTGTGCACAATCTGCTTATATCACTGAAAAACCCATAAGTCCACTTGATCCTAAGATCCAGATATCACTCTTTGGATAAGACCGGTGCTCTCTCTGGTAGCAGAGGGAGAAAACATTTGTGTGTCTGCAGTCTTCACATCATACACTAGGGAGTAGCAAATGGGGGAAGCATGCTTTAAAGTTAGCAGGCATACAACTTTTCCTCGGATCAGCTGATTTCCTCTTTTTCACTTCAATCTTATGCCATTGAAAATAGAAAAACACTGTACAAAGTATGGTCAAGATTAGAATTTCCTCGTTTTTTGGTAAGTCTGAGTTGCATGCCTGAGGTAGGATATGATGGGTTATCCTACGCAAGTCAAGTTACCATCGATCACGGGGCTTCGTGAAATTGACCCCATGACTGAAAGGTGTCTAAAACATCTTTGTTTAGTATGTTTTCCATATAAGCTTTAATACCATTTTAAGCTAGAAATGAAAGTTTCGCAAATTTCTTCCCGCTGAAATGCTGCCGTATTCTAGAGAACTGTATTTGGAAACCTGGGATATGACATTGCAACTTATAGTGATTGCAGTGCTTAATCCAAATTTAACACGTAGCAGAAACATGGACAAAGTCCAGTCTGCCAGTAGGAAATAACAAGAACAACCGTTTGTCACTGTAATAAAAAGTGTGACGTTTTAGATGAATTTTTTTTACCATTTTGAAAACTAGAAGATTTGATTGAATGCTGTCTTATGTATAAAACCAACATGATCAAGGGTGTTGTCCTATACCTTTTTGGGCTGTAAAATTTATAAAGTGTCGTCTAAAAAAATCTATGAATTGTGATATGTGAGAAGAGAAAAATACAAAAGCTACATGTAGGAGAGACCACAATAAGAGCCAAATTAAAGTGAATTTGCAAACTCTGCCAAACAGGAAGGTCTTCAGTTTTGACTTTTAAAAGTGTCCAAAGGATTGCCTGTGTTATGTGTAGCTGTATGAATGTTGAGAAATATTGTACGTGTGAATTTAATTGTATAGGCTATGTACAATTGTACATGATGTATGTACATGTACATGTGTACATACACTGTTCATGTATGGAACTTCCTCTTTCAAAAACACATGTGCAGTTTTTGTGCACACAACTGGCAACCAAATCCTAGCAACAAAACGTCCAGTACACACAATACATTTTATTGAGTCACTCCGCGGAATCAGAAATCCCCAAAGAATCACACAGCAGCAGAACAAACTCCATGATCTTTTCAATTTGACAATGATTTAGTTTCGAGCTGGCAGGTTGGTCTGGGGAGACAATCTAGTTTCTTGATCATGGAAGTTGTGGCAATGGAAAAGGGAGTTTTGGTACCCAAATAAACACACGAGACTATAGCAGTTGCAGAAATGAATGTAATATATGAATCATATTTTCCATTTTACTTCATACTTCTTTGAAGTTTGCCTGTTTCTGTGAGTCTATCCAGTTCTTGATCATGAAAACGATTGTGTGGGAGTATATACAGTATTTGTGTACACATACATGACATACATCATGTCTGTGTACACATGAATGAAATAAAGACCACATTGTTATTTGTTTTGCAGTTTACTTGTTCAGGTTCAGGTTCATGTTTATTTCCATACTATTATAATGTTATTACTGCACAGGTGTATGATGACAAGTAAAATCCATTCACTTCGCAGATTCATTTTGAGTACAGAATTTAACTTTAAGACTCAATTTCTATTAGTCTCAACTGCCGTTTCACACAAAATAACGAAGGATCCAATAAGCATAGGAATGTTCTGCCCCACTAGTGTGCACTGCCATTTCTATGCTTTATACATGATTAATTTTAGCAGAACCATAACCTAACCATGCATGACCATGAGCCCATTTCACACTCATTTCTTATTTATAGCATACTGTACAGTGTACATTATTAGTTTTGTGAGTTGACTATTAATTTGCAATTTATATTAATAGAAATAATGACAGATGGACTTGAAGTTGTACACAGTATTATAAGCCAAGTACTGATAATAGCACTGTACAATGTGTACAACAGATGCACTGCATATCACTGGTGCTTGCTCAGCATCAAAATGAAATCGTGAAATTTATAAAATTCTGAATGAGAATATGCCTGTGAGGTACATGTACATGTTGAACAGTGTACACAAATATGTCAATTGCCATCAAGGCCATGTTGAATACAATGCCTATTGCCTAAGGAGTGCCTAGCTTGTTTGTAAAAAAAACCATTGAAGTTTTGACCTAAAAAAAAAGAGAAACCTACAATGGACATGTAGGGCCTAGCATAGCACCAATAGGCTGTTTGTACATGTGCCCAGGTTAGGCAACCACTGAAAGATTAGTACCTGGTTCACTTGCCATTGCCATTGTGGCCGACCTTGTAGCCTTAAAATTGAATCAATTTAAAGTAAGTGGGTGGAAAAAATCATGACTGGTGGTACCTAGTATGACTTCAGTGGAGCATAGATCATGGAAACCGTACAAAAAGTTGGGACTGCCAGAAATGACAGGGTAGGCCTACATGTACATGTATGTTTGTTACATTACATTTCACAGGCATAGAGAAACCGCACAAGTTAAGGTCAAAACTTTTAGGTGTAATGATGTTGAGAGCCATATGTAATGATAGCAAATGTACTGAAGGGGGAACTGTACTTTTTTTCCCAAGGGGTTGTATACATGCACAGCTGGCCAGGCAAGCCATGCCAGTCAGTGTTCACTCAGAGAGTAGCTCCACATCCCAATTAAAAAGTCAATTTTTTCTCAGCTACAGTACACACAGTGCTCGATCAGTTTATTGTGAAGCGCAATTTGTATGCCCCTTTTTTGGCAGGTTATTACATGTGTGCACTGTGCAGTGAAATTTGTTAACGGTGTGCCATTCTGTTTCGTTCCTATTAAATGGAAGGTTCCCACAGTACAGAAAGCTTGCCGGATTGAGTGAATGGTTTTCTTTTTCTCGTTTGTGATGCACGGCCGCGGCCTACAAAATGTTCACCCCTCATCAAGTTGCATACAACAGCCTGTACAGTAGGCCTAGTACAGTAACAGAATGTGGATGTAGACCTATAGGCTACATTGTAATGTGTGTACACAACATAGCTGTGATCCTGTAATCTAACATGTTAAGACCTGTGGACATAAACATAAATCATTGAATGTGCATGTGGAGTACATGCAACCTGTTCAGAATGGTGTTTGTTGGGCTGTAGTTACGCGGCTGACGTACGCCATGCCACGCCACACTGATTTAATTGAGGCCTGTTACACATAGGAAGTACCAATGTATACTATACACCCACTCTTTGTGTATTTCTACAATTGCACAGCCACCATTTTTCATGGGTGTGGTGCATGTGCGATTAACATGTGTGTATACAATAACATGTATGTTTATCTGTTTATGAGCAAAATCTGCAAACCACACATCTGTCATGTCAGTGCATTAACCACACACACACACAGCTGTAAATATGCCAAAATGTATGCTAAGTATCTGATTTCAGTTTACAAAAACAGTCTTTTACAATGAACTAACTCCACAGGAGTCAACGTCTACGTATTTGATTTGAGTCTGTAGGTCTGACTCCTACATTTAAATATTCAAGGATGGAGAACTACTGAACTGAATGAATATAACTGGCCGATTTATCATTTGAGTCTGGTGCATTGAGGAAATATCCAATCACAGTGTAATTGGATGATCCAATCACAGTGTAATTGGATGATCATTGTTAGCTGATAAGCAAGTTGAAGGATTGGAATTTATCTAGTTAGCTATGATCTATAATCTAGATAGTTAACAAACAGTACTGTCAATGCACTTGAGCTTATTGTAGGCCTACTTGTGCATAGGCCTATATCCATTCATTTTTGTTCAAAGTTTTTTTGTTATCAGGTTTGTTTGTGGAGAGCCACTTGATTGTTATTTAATGTAAATTTAGAGGGGCATACAATAATTTTGGCAATCATTGAGAGGTGCTGTTAAGTTTGTGTATTTGTTGAGTGTTTTGACAGAAAATGACGGAAGATTAGAATGTATTCTCTGATGGTGAGAAATATTGAATATAATAATAATTCATGTTCTCTAACACTAGTCCCCTTGATATCCTATTTGTTTAACTTCTGACTAATTAACTTGGCAATTGAGAAAGAAGGACATACATATTGAAACATTTGTCTGTGGGGTAAACATATCCAGGGAAGTACAGTGCACCGTATTGGCACACTCGAGGTAAAAACAAAAGGAAAGTCTGTCAAAAAACAACAGTATTCTTTTCCCCTCCTATCTCCCACATTAGTACAGGTCTACATGTACATGTACAGTACTGGTAATGATTTGCCAGTGTCTGGACCAGTGCACTGGCAGTACACCGACAGGGCCATGTAATCAGTTTGACCCCTGTGACCCCTGGTGTATCCTTCATATCGTGGGAACAAGGGCTTTTGGGGTACCCATGGAATGTCGCAACTCGCAAACCTAGGTACTCAATACCCAGTGTACATGTAGGTGTGTAATGACTTTTATTGAATTGAAAGTCAGGCTTTTCACAGGTTTGACATTCCACTGAGCAACCTGTTGATGATCCTGTCAGGTTTTGATATTTTGTTTTTATTGATCAACAAATCCTTGGAACTAGAGAGAACTTTTGATATAGTAATCAGATACATGTGTGAAATGAAATCTGTCTGTAACATCATCAGTCATTTGGGACTGCAAAGGTGTTTTGACAAGGCACTGAATGCTCTAGTATGAGTAGTTCTTCAGTTACAACTTACAAGCTAACTCTCTTAAAAACATATTTTGTTTTAAAGTTAGCATTTCAATGGTTTCTGTGATTTTACCAACTCCAACTAATACAATCTTTCAGAGCCTGTTTCAAGTGGCATTTCATGAGTTATTTTGTTTGTACAGTGTACACTGTATGCAAAAAAGAAATTAAAACATAGGCCTAGCTAGGCCCTACTGTATTTATTGATCAGCAAAATCTGCTGAATTACTAGGTTTAGTAAGGTAATGAACATAACTGTAGCAGTCTAATTGTTTAAGTCTTCTCAATAGTTGGTTTGAATGCTGAAATAATTGTTTAATAATAATGTTTAATTAAAGGCTTGAAGGCATACAGGACAGCTTCCATTTCATGCTACTTTAAATGTCTCTATTCTCGCTATAAACATGATAAAGGGCAGAAATGTCAATATTTTGTTTTTCATGCTGTATATACGTCAATCGCTATGAGCCAGATCAAGTTCTGTCACATTCAAGAACTGACTTTTGAAACTTAATGGCTTTAACTTTGTGCACCTCTGTCAAAATAAAAAGCTTTTCCTCACAAATGGGGAACTTGTCTTAATTTCTTCAAATTGGGGGTGAAATTTTGGACCTGGTTCACGTTGCATAGTCTATGTACGTGAATACAATGAACATACACAAATTTATGCAAGTCTAGTCTTCCTTTAAAACTTTGCAGCAGCTGTTCTTGAAATCGATCCCCACCTCTGAAATAGATAAATTCAATAATGTAAGTGGCAATAGATTACACGCAAGTTGAAGATGATACAAGCCTACTAATGTAGCACCGACAAAGTTACACAGATCACACCCCATGCAGCTGAGTGAGCCAGTACCGCTATGTTGTACATTGTTGAACATTCTGCGGCATTTTTCATACTGTAGCAATCATGTTGACTTTCATTTGGCTCAAATTTATTAGTTCTCTTTTTTTACAACGTGGGTTATCAGAAGTCAGGTCACTGGACTTGTGGGAAAGCTTTTAGGAGTAAACAACCGGGGCCCAAGGAATTATAACTGGGTCTACTTATGTATCATGTTTGTGGAGAATAATATCCAAGCCATCGTTTTGATTGATTTATATTTGAGGTTTCCTGGTTGCGTGTTGCGATCTAAATGTAAAGAGTTGATTTATTGCCTGGCCTAAGTTTGCTTCTTTCTCTTGCTCTTATAATGTCGCAGCGAGACGCATTTATCATGGGGCAGTTGGCTGTAATTCCAAGCCATGCAAGCATTATCAAGGTACCCAGCCTAGCCCAGCATGGGAAGTGGGGAGGTTGTAGTTAGTAGTGGCTCTAACCCAATGCTGACCTATAGCCCAGCGTCCCTCATAATGACTTCACACTGAGTCCAACGCCAGGTGCTCATAAATCATAAACATATAATCTTCCTGCATGTAATGTTCACACCAGCAGCTGTCCCGCTAGGCTTGCATCACACTGACTGAGATATATACCGTGGAGCTATATGAAACCGTTTGTACATGTAGTGCGCACTCTGTGGATTTACAAAGCTCAATTCTGAGCAGCAACAAGCTACATGTAAGTGCAGTGCGCGGCACTGCCAACACACCCAGTAGGATCTGGCAATGGATTTCCAAAGCCCTGGGCATTTTTGCCTCTTGGAAAACACAATGCCGAAAACCCAATACCCCTGCTACACTGTAGTGCAAACATCCTTGTAGGTTGGCACTTGCCTCTAGAATACCCCTGGGAGAAACTGGTGTCGTTTCAAAAAATGTGCAAGCACTTTTCAATTTTAATATGAGAGCCAAGTTTAAGAGTCATTACACTTTAAATTTGTAGTTAGGGAAACTGCTTCAACACTATTATTCTGTGCTTGGTTGTGGTATTCCAGATAGGGCTTTTCACACCTTCCAAAATCTTAGGGTTGGATTTGGATCGAACCTCGAGATTTTTGTAAACCCTTTTCACACTGAGCTAACCTGGGTAGAACACTTAGCCCATAACCAGATCGAAATCAACCCCTTGGTGGGGCGAGCAGGGTTAAAAATCTCAACCCGGTTCCAAACTGCATTTTTCGCTATGATCCGTGTTGTACATGTATGAGCCGGTTCACCAAAACATAGTCATAAATGTGAACATTGCGTCTCTTTGATCCAGTTCAAAAACTTGCCCGGCTGAACTGGGGCAGATCTGTGTTGGTTTCAACACAGATCGAAAAGGAGAAAGTGTGAAAAGTCCTTATATTTGATTGGTAATCCCATGTGTACATGAGTGGGGTATTGGGTTTGTTTGTATTGTCTGAGTGGGTTGCTGGTGTGCTTGGTTTTCATAAATAAGTGTTGCCATGAAACCCATATACAATTGTACATGATCGGGTACGTACGGCCTAGATATGGGCATGGATTACAAAAACAAAACAACAAAACAAAATCAAAACATCATCATGTATTTGTTGTAATCTTACAGCGCAGATGTTGGCCTCGTTAAGATAAGATAACAATTGGAGAGGATTCGGCTGTTTCATCTGGCCTAAATCCAAATTCCTTTGTTCTTAATTGCGGGGTTAATTTATTCCTGCATGCTCTAACCAATCAGGATTTTCCTATACATGTACATGTAGGGCTTACATGTAAAACACTGCTAGAACCAATTAGCAGATGTAATGTACATGGTATACGTACATGTACTGTACCTCAAACGGCCAATAGCAGTGGTATCTAAGGCATGTATTTAATCTGCTCCATTCGGAGCAACTATAAACAGCACGCTGTTCATTACATTGTCGCATTGATTGCTATTGCTGGACGCCAGTTAACTGACTGAAGTTCTATCCACAAAGAAGTGTGGGAGCCTATTTTCTGAATGGTTTCCTTGTGGGGCACTTAAAAAACTCGGGGGACCAGCGTGCTTTAAAAGCCAGCATGGTCGATCAGTACTTGTAAGCTTGGACAAAGCCATAACAGTTAAAAGCAGACTTCATACCCAGCTCTATGGTAAGAACTCAGCCTTCTTCTCCATTGTACTTTGGAATTTAGTGACTTGTACAGCGCCCATCTACAATACCCTACTGGATGTTCAATGCGCAGCAAAGGAGGAAGACAACCCCAAAAATTATTTATCCCGGACGAAAAAATTGAGAAATTAGGATACAGTCAGCAGGATCCGTGATCTCGTGCCGAAACAAACAGGCTGTAACAGTCTTGTATCGAGTGAGCAAATCTAAAAAACGTTCCTTGTCATTTCTCATGGCATTTTCTTTATTTTGTTCCCTGTATTCTTTATTTTTCTGTTTTCAGGTACCAAGGGTCTGAACAAATTGCCTTGCAGCGTCGCACCCTGATGTAAAAAAGTGAAACACAGACTTTTGTTTTTTTTTCGTGCCAAGGAAGAAAGAAGTGCTTCATCCTCACAATGAACGGAACAGCGGGTGAGACTTTCACAACCTTCGCTTCTTCCTTTTTTCCCCTTCTTACCACCTTGCCGACTTTCCCAGGACAGGGTCCTTGTTGCTAACCACTTAAAGGTAGTATCATACTTTGGTTTTTGTCAAAGGAATACAGATTCATGGGCAAAAATATCAAGACAATATATCAAATTTAAAATTGAAGATTTCCACCCCAATTTTCATTTGTTTATTGACTATTGGGGTCGCCACCAACGTACATGTAGGGCTGGCTCAGTTGGTAGAGCGCCTGTACGGTATTCAGGAGGTCGCCGGTTCGAATCCCGCTCCAGTCAATTTTTCTTTGTTCACTTTTCAATGAGTTTATTTTTGTTGTTTGTTTGTCCAATTACAGCTGAGCACAACAAGAGCGGTGAGGTCGATGGCAGCCGATTTGTCTTCGAGGGCCCGGTCTCGGGCAGGTCGCAGCAGCAAGCCGACCAGCCCGTGCAGCAGCAGTCAACGGTGCACTTCAATCCGGCCCCGCAGGAGGCCCTCCTGCCCCAGGCGTCCCCCCGCCCCTTCCCCATCTCAGTCCGAGACGAGAATCCCAAGAGGGGCAACTGGTGGAATAAGATCGAGTTCATCTTTGCCTGTATTGCTGTCAGTGTCAGCAGTTCGTCCTTGTTGACCCTGCCTTATCAAATGTACCGCAGTGGAGGAGGTAATTAAGTTCCATTTATTTTGACGTTGGTTTATATTCAGTTGAAAATGATCAAACAGCAAATCAGCCTGACAACTATACACTTAAAAAAACACAGAAAACAATTTTCATTACATGTAGTTGATTACAGTATATCGAAAGCTTAAAGGTACAGTACAGGATTGGTAATATACCCAAACAGAAATGTTCACAGATTTACGTATAACTTTCAGGATATGAAGATGGTGGTGGTAGAAACATGCCGTTAAAATATTTCCACCTAAAATTCTGTATTTATCCAGAAATTAGTACCGGTATTTAACAAATTGGGAAAACAGTTTTGATCTTGGTGTAAGATCACAACAATTCATTTTTTTAAATTTTTATAAGAAAAAATGAGTTGAGTTTTTGCTATGTTCTCATGACTCAGATGTCCGATTGATCTAAAATTTTTACAGGTTTATTATCTCATGTACATGCTGGATCTGAAAAAAAAAGTGTGAGTGCAGCTGCTCTGTGACCTTTACCAATCATGTATTATACATTTAAGTGGCTATTAATTGGGCTGAGATGGCATTTCCTCTTAAACACTGCTTAATCTTAACTATTAAGAAAGTCATCATGAAAATATGTACTGTGCTGCATATCGTACTAGAGACAGATGTGTACAGTGATCACATATGGCTGTCAGTTACATGCTGTACCCAGTTCCATCACTCACAAAGAATGTGCATCTCAAAATGGTTAGAGATAAAACTTGATAAACCCAGATACACATGTAGGTATGTTCAGAAACTATCTAGAGAATGAATTACATTTACCAACAATAACCAGCCAAATAGTCTATTAATTAGTTCGAAATTTGTGTCAGAGGACATACTTTGTAAAAGAAATAAAGAAAAAGGAGTGGGCTGGCATCTTAAACATCTTATGGGAGCTAGTCCTGGTGACTACAGATTCTTCAGAAGGCATTCATCCTACTGATTGTTAGATCAGAGTCCATTTTGTGGATTCTGTTACCGTAAGGCCAAAAAAAAAAATTGTTTGTTTGCCCTTCGGAAAAAAAATCAGCAGGGCCGGTCGGTCGATTTTTTATTTTTTTTTAATTTTTTAATTTTTTTTTTATATATAGGCCTTCAATGATTTATTAAACCGTGGATGTTATTCCCACATTGTTTCTAAAACAGAACACACACAAAAAAGGATATTCAGCTTTAATATGGGTGCTTTTAGGTTTCAAAACGCTAAAAAAAATTCGGAGAAAGTATAAATTATATTTTGAACGATCTTTTTTTACCAAATTATGACATTTTGTGAGTTTGCACAAGGGAATAAAAAAAATAAAAAAACGCGACCCAAGATTTTCGTGATTTTTCGGTCGGTCGCGGAGGGCAAACAAACAATTTTTTTTTTTGGCCTAAGCTAAAAATTCTTTGCTTACGATAGCAGACTTTTTTGGCTTATCGGTAGCATATTTCACAGTTCAGTTTTCTTTCACGCTACATTAAGCAAGGACTTTTCTGCAGAATGTCAGCGCATTAACAGAAGAAAAATCAACATGGTGAAACAAACAGTCTTATTGTCTTTAAAACACAACATGGTGTCAGAAGTGGGATATGCAGTCAGTACAATCTAGTCTAGTTCCATAGTGAGACAAACAGTCTTATTGTCTTTGAAACACAACAACTAGGTTAATATTGGTTAATCTTTTAAAAGTGAACAACTTAAGAGAAGTAGGATCCGAACCTGCTCCCGGTATACCATACCGTCCCTCTACCTACTGAGCTACCCTGTAAACCTGACCTACGTGTGGCTTTCTTGATAATCCAGTTCATTTTTCTAATGTTGCAGTATTTCTTTTTATTTCCTCAGGCATCTTCTTCATAATATTTGTCATCTTCATCATGTTCATCATGTTTCCCTACATGGTCCTGGAGATGGCCCTCGGACAGTTTTCCAGTTCCGGAATTATTTCGTTGTGGAACTTTTCTCCGCTGTTCAAAGGTGAATGATTACTCACTCACATACATATGTAATGATATATTTATAATATATGTAAAAAATTCATTCTCAAAATTTGTCAGTAGCTAAAACATTTATTGAGTTTAAGCTGCCTGGCCATGTGACACTTTTTGGCCCTGTCACATTTACTGAGCTGATGACAGAAAGAGGATTCCAGGCCTGAAATCCTGGGCATGGTGGCCTGGGCCTGACGGCCTGGGCCTGACGGCCTGGGCCTGATGGCCTGGTGGCCTGGGCCTGATGGTCTGGGCCTGGTGGCTTGGGCCTGGTGGCCTGGTGGCCTGTGCCTGATGGCCTGTGCCTGATGGCCTGGCCTGATGGCCTGGCCTGGTGGCTTGGGCCTGGTGGCCTCAACAGGGCCTGATGGTCTGGGCCTGATGGCCTGGGCTTGAAGGCCTGATGGCCTAATGACGTGGGCCTGATGGCCTGGGCCTGGATCTTTCCAATGGCTGGGCCCTACCAATATTTAACAGTCTCTCCTTGGATATGTTTAACGGTACAGGGTTTGGCGTGGTGGCTGCACTGTACCTTGCCCTCAACAACGTGCTCTTCAACGTCCTGTCCTCCTACCATCTGCTGTATGCCTTCTTCACCATCAAATGCTCGGTCAGTGGGGAAGCCCTGCCCTGGCTCACCTGTACCAATGCCTGGAACACGCCCTACTGTTCCGACGGCCACTCGGTGTCCCCTGTGAATTACTCAATGGGGAGCATGTACAGTCCGGAACATCCGATCCACCCCATAGATGCGTCGGAGGAGTACTGGAAGTAAGTCTGAACTGTTACCACGACGGACTCACATTCAAAACCTTTTCTTTGTGACCGTAACGTTTTATCTGTCAACCACAGATTTACCTATAACTTACGGGGTATGAAGACGTTGGTGGTAGAAACATACCGTTAAAATATCTCTGCCTGAAATGCTGTATTTATTCAGAAAAGAGTAAAACTAGTGACCACAATTATTTTTGATCTTTTAAAGATCAATATATATTTGTTTATATTGTGTATAACTTACAGGGTATGAAGATGGTAGGTTGTTTTTCCAAAACCTGAAATGCTGTATTTATCCAGAAAAGAGTAAAACAACGACCGCAAATCTTTTTAAAAGAGAAAAGACATAAGAAATCCTGTGGCCGTTTTTCGCTGTTTTCTCAAAAAGTGGGCACCATACGGGACTGAAATTTTCTTTTCTGATATTTTTGCCAATGAATATACATAATTCTTTGACAAAAACCAAAGTATGATATTACCTTTAAGCACGAAAATACGAACAATTCTTACTTGGAGTTTCCACAAACCGATCCACATCCCAATTGTCACCATGCAAAGCCTCAAATCTTACAAATGAGCTACGTTATGTAAATGTTTGTTCTGTGTAAGTCTTTTTCTCGTTTTCACACACAGATATTTGATTGACTCTCAGTCGGATTTGACGATGATCGGGTCTCTGAAACCTACACTGGTCTTTAGCCTGTTGGCTACCTGGGGATTTATCCTGGTTCTGACCTGCATGGGGGCCAAGTGGACGGGCAAAGTAAGTTCCCTGCCTTCTCAATTCGTCACCATCAGCTTCAGAGGAAACGCTGACAATGACGGTGTTCGGTGAATGTTTAGCGGTGTAATGGCATTTGAGGCAATTATGGCCTGGGTCTGGTGGCCTGGGTCTGATGGCCTGTGCCTGATGGCCTGGTGGCCTGATGGCCTGATGGCCTGGGCCTGATGGCCTGGGCCTGGTTGCCTGGACCTGAGGGCAATTATAATACCAAATCCATGACTAGTGAACTTTGCTTGTTTGTCAACAGGTGGCGTACTTCGTGCTGCCCCTCTTCATCATTCTTCTCTTCGCCCTGCTGATTCGTGGTGCCACGCTGCCTGGTGCCATCGATGGCCTTATCTTCTTTTTGCACTTTGATGCCAGTAAGCTGCTGCAGTATGAGGTACGTGTATATCCCTTGTCATTCAAAAAGATGATAGGCTTTGGAAATGCTTTGCAGTTTCACCAGGGGCCTGTGGGAGACTTTTGACCAACCATTGTTAAGCTTAAGAGGGCACGCTTCACAAGTCTCGGGAAAAGTGTATCCATTTTGTTTGTCTTTGCGGTCAACTTGTCTCGTTGTCGAGTTGTCTTTGTGATCTGGCTCTCTCGGAGTTGAGTTGTCTTTGTGGTCAACTTGTCTTGAGTTGAGTTGTCTTTGCGGTCAACTTGTCTCGAGTCGAGTTGTCCAACAGTCAACTTGTCCGGTGCCCGCTTTACTCATTTAATATTGAATTTCTCAATGGCTCTCTCTCTGTTTCTTGTTTTGAATCACTATCCAGGTGTGGGCTGAAGCATTTAATGCCATGTCCTACGTGGCCATCATGGGTTTTGGAGTGTTTTCGTCCTTGTCGAGCTACAACAAGTTTCACAACAATTTCTGCCTGTGAGTGTCATCAATTGTACACTTTCTTAACAAGTTAATTTTTGTTTAAACCATTAGTTGGGGTATTTGTACTACTGTTTATTAATACTTTAGCAGCATTTTGTGTTAAGGAATGGTTTCTCCACACCACATGAGCACAAACCTTCATATCGCCATGCTATGGACTGTTTGAGCACACCCTGTCAGTTCTGTTTCGATTGCAAAGATTGACCATCAGTCTTGTTTCAGTGTAAGAGACTGGTTTCTCCATACCATAGGGGTAGAGGCATAAATTGCTGCCTTTCTGTGTACTAGTTGCGCCCTTCAGTCCTACTTGATATATTGCTATTGGAGATCATCAGTCTTGTTTCAGTGCAAGAGACTGGTTTCTCCATACCATAAAATCGCAATCCTACTTATACTGCAAAGAGATTGTCAGTCTTGATGTTTCAGTGCCAGTGACTGTTTTCTCCATACCATATGGATAGATATCAGGCGTGAATTCACTGCCTTGCTGTGGACTAGTTGCACCCTGCAGTCCTCTGTACTATGAACTTGAAGGGACCATCAGTCTTGTTTTCACTAGTGATTTACTTCGATCTCCACTTTTGATGTCTTTGTTTCACTGAAACAAATGAGATTTTTTTTTTCAGCTCAAATTTTATAATGTGGAACCATTTGCAGTTGCCTGTTATACAGGACACTAATTGGCCTCTTGTTATGATATCTAAGTTCATAATTTGGGACTTTTGGCTTTTGTTTTTACTCCGCAGTGACGCTTTTCTCATAACGATGGCAGTGATCGTCATCAACTTAATGATGGTGTTAATGGTGGCCACATACACTGGATACCTTTCATTTTCGAGAGGTGTGACCATAGGGGATGTTGTCAGCTCAGGTACTGTGCACATCAATAGTCGCCCTTTTGAAAAATATTTCTGCTCTATTTAATCTGAAGATGATCCCAATCCGGGTCCAAAGCCAATTCTGCGAGTTAAAATTGAACAATATCTGGTACACTGAATTCTTTCACAGTACGTATAAACATTAAAATCTGAATTCTCTAGACTAAAGACTCTATTGCTATATTCAGGGCAAGCCTTTGCTTGGTAAGCAGACGTCTTGCACCAATGCACTGTTCATAATGTATAAGAATGGCACAAAGGAACCAGTCTGTTCCAGTGATGGGTTTTTGCTATGCAAAAGCTTTTTTAAGAGTTTTTACTCTAGGAACATGCTGGACCACTAGGCCACATGACCCCATCATATTGTCTATCGAGTACATGCACTAAGATGTGTATCGTATTGAGTCTGTAATCGGTCCAAAGATAATTTGCCCTCTCCTTCTTCCTTTTGTAGGCTTGGGATTGACTCTGCAAATGATGCCACAAGCCATGGGTGCCGTACCCTCGGCCAACGCCTGGGCCTGTGTCTTCTTCCTGAGCGTGTTTCTCCTCCTCACCAGCTCATCGGTAGGTCTGTCAGGACTCAGGAAACAGTTGCCCAGGGTTTCTCATCATATCCCTAAATCCCTAGTGTTTGACTATAGTGCTTGACTATAGTGTTTGACTATAGTTTGACTAGTGTTTGACCAGTGTTTGACTAGTGTTTGGCTAGTGTTTGGCTAGTGTTTGACTAGTGTTTGACCAGTGTTTGGCTAGTGTTTGGCTAGTGTTTGGCTAGTGTTTGGCTAGTGTTTGGCTAGTGTTTGGCTAGTGCTTGGCTCGTGTTTGGCTAGTGTTTGACCAGTGTTTGGCTAGTGTTTGACTAGTGTTTGACTAGTGTTTGACTAGTGTTTGGCTAGTGTTTGGCTAGTGTTTGACTAGTGTTTGACTAGTGTTTGGCTAGTGTTTGGCTAGTGTTTGGCTAGTGTTTGACTAGTGTTTGACCAGTGTTTGGCTAGTGTTTGGCTAGTGTTTGGCTAGTGTTTGGCTAGTGTTTGGCTAGTGCTAGGCTCGTGTTTGGCTAGTGTTTGACCAGTGTTTGGCTAGTGTTTGACTAGTGTTTGACCAGTGTTTGGCTAGTGTTTGGCTAGTGTTTGGCTAGTGTTTGGCTAGTGTTTGGCTAGTGTTTGGCTAGTGCTTGGCTCGTGTTTGGCTAGTGTTTGACCAGTGTTTGGCTAGTGTTTGGCTAGTGTTTGGCTCGTGTTTGGCTAGTGTTTGATTACAGTGTTGACTAGTTTCCCCATTGACGTTCTTTCCACTTTGTACTTAATGTCCTGTGGTCTAGATCTATATTGTTCAGGCGCTGCTGACCACCCTGCTTGATGTCTTCCATCTGCCTCATTCATTCATCTTTCTACTGCCAACTAGCGGCATCATCTGCGTGCTCAGTTTCCTGATCTCCCTTCCGATGGTCACTGAGGTGAGTCTAAGGATGACATATAAACAGACAAATGTATCATCGTTAAGGTGCTTTGTTGGAGTGGTAGAATTTATAAAATCGGGCTCCTCATTCAGTGGCTTGCATCAGCACTTCATGCCCAGTGCTTCTTGAGTATCCGGGAAAACAATGAAGCGCTGGCTCAGACACTGTACAGGCGCTCTACCAACTGAGCTATCCAGCCCTATGTTGGTTGTGTCTCCAATAGTCAGTTATCTTTCTTCGTTTGACAATCAGATCAAAGATGATTGACTATTAGGAACAACACCAACATAGGGCTGGATAGCTCAGGTGGTCGAGTGCCTGTATGGTATTCAGGAGGATGGCAGTTCGAATCCCGCTCCAGTCAATTTTTACTTTGTTCACCTTTCAATGGTTCAGACACAGAGGAGAGTGCTTTTCATTAAAGTCCGGACAAACCTCATCTAGTCGAGACCCTTAGAAATTTGCTTACTATCTCCACGTATGTCATCTACCTGTTTTTGTCTTTAATTACTCCCATGATTTCATCTAATTCAGGCTGGCTACCAGGTAGTTGTTGCCCTGGATCAGTACACACTGTTATGGGCTCCGCTGGTTGTGGCCATCATTCTGCCGCTGGCTAGCGTTTGGATTTATGGTAAGGGGGAGATTTTAACTTTAATTCTGTTTGGGCTCAGCCACTGAAAAAGCCAGGCTTGGCTTAGGCTCTCTTTGCCTGGGCTCTAAGGTTTCTATCATCCCTAACCTCGTTAAACATGGTAAAGGTACTATCATACTTTGGTAGGAAACCAACACAGAAATGTTCACAGATTTCTAATTACTTACAGGATGTAAATGTATAAAGACAGACCTGGTACAAACGTCCTGTTAGATTTTTTCTGCCTGAAATGCTGTGTTTATACAAAAATGAGTAAAACCAGAGATCGAGAACAGTTTTGATCTCTGAGATCAAAACCTCACAATTACAACTACCTCACAATTTCGTGTAACGATTGCAATGTTTTTTTTTGCTGTTTTCTACTTTTTCCAATGATCAATTGAGCTGAAAATTTCACAGGTTCGTTTTTGTTTCATGACAAATTAAATTATGAACAGACCTCAGCTGTTCTATCAACTTTACCAAAGTATGATACTACCTTTAATTGTCAACTTCAAGCCCCCTGTTGTGTCCTGGATCCTAGCTGGCATAAACCTGATTGACAGACCGAGTCCACATTGATTATGGATGGCATCCTGAAGCCGGGCTTTGTTGATTTTTAAGCAGCTCTTTAGCACAGAAGTTCAGGGTTGACCAAAGGAGGATTTGTGGACCTCGGTATAGTTTAGCATCTTGGTCTTGAGATGTAGGTGTAAGGATTAATTTGCTTGACCACAACCATCCACCCCACTTTTGACCAAAAGCTTGCTTCCTTTTTCCTCCTTGACAGGTACCATTCCTAAATGGAACATCATGCGACTGCCCAAGGAGGTGGAGAAGATGGTGGGTTGTTTCCCCAAACCCATGCAGTTGGGTTTCCTGCTGCTGTGGGCTGTCGTCATTCCCGCCTGCTCAGCGGTAGGTTCAGAACAAAATTTTTACGGGAATGCGAAACTGAGGGGCCAAAGGATTAGCAATAATTTTGTTTTAAAAGTCAAACGGATTAAACTGTATTAAGCAGATGTTCGACGATTGACAGAAAAAAGCTCAAACTTGCTCTCTGGGCATGCTGGCAAACTAAATGGTCTTGTGGGTGGGATAAGCGGAAGGGTAGGATGAAAACTGCCACAGATTTCCTATCTTGTATCGAGCTGTTGGTATCAGACAGATTTTGTACCCTTTGGAACATTTGTGCTGGCAAAAACATAGGGCCTTTTCAAAACGGAGGCTTAGGCTCAGGCTCAGGCTCAGGCTCGGTTTTATTATCCATATGCTGAAAATATAGGTCGTGATTTTTCATTGGAGCTGAAGCTTTTCATTTTCCTTTTCAAACCGTAGAATCTACTTCTGAACTGCAGCCATAAGCCTCTTTTTCGATACCCGTTATTTTAGAATGGATTCACGAAATGGTGACAGAGCCAGAGCCAGAGCCTGAGCCTGAGCCCAAGGCCCGGAGACAAACAAACATGCAGTCGGGTTGGCTATGACAAGTCAAAACTGTTCACTCGCAACAGAGCATATGCCTGTCATTCAGCTTCAAATGTTGTTCCATATTACATTTCTTGTTGCAGGTTGCACTGCTGTTGCAATTCATACGTACCTTGCAATTTGGCGGTTATATTCAACCATACTGGATGGGCTATGTCCTGCTAGCGGTGGGCATCGTGCCCGTGGTCCTGATCCCCATTATCGTGGCCATCTTTCAACTCTGTAAGGGGAAACGACCCAACACTTTCTTCACGCAGGCAAGTACTGTTACGTATGCCCCTGCCCCAAGGCTTGTAGAAACAGTCAGACAAAGTATGCATGCTTTGAGTGACGGAAGGTTTTACCCAAATTTTGCAGCGATCATGGAGTTAATGCATGTAATGGGAGACTTTGAAGAACCGGTCTTCAAGTCAAAAGCGCATGTGCACGCAATTGTGAGCATGCGCACGTTGTTTTGCGCATGCGTGCCCGTGCGCTGTTGACTAGAAGACCGGTTCTCCAAAGTCTCCCATTGTTGGTCCAGTTGCCTATCCTATGGAACTCCAATCTGTTGACTTTTCCATTCTAATGTATACCCTTTACTGTTGTAGATGTTTTGGAATGCCGCCCAGTCTTCACCAGACTGGGGTCCTCCGGTGGAAGTCCATCGCCAACAGGCCGGGTATTCGCGCCTGAATGGTGTGAGCGATTCATCACGCCCGTTGACCTCGGAGGTCCACTTCAATCCGGCCGCCTCCTCACAGCTGAGCAATGAAGGCGTGACGACGGAGCTTAGAGTGGCTGGACCTGACGACCCTGTCCCCAAGCAGGCTGAGCCGTACAGCCCGCCTCCCCCTGCATATAACGATTACACTACACAACCTTGGCAGGTCAGTCCCAGCTCCTCCAAGAACCTCTCCCCTGCTCCCAGCTCTGCGGGCTCCGGCCTGCCGAGCTTGTACCCGTCGCCTCTGACTGGGGACGCCGGCCAGCCCCCAGCCTCCCCAGCCACCGTCTCCGCCACGGACACGCTGGACTCCAATCGCCTGTACCCGTCTGCACCGCTGGACGCTGGAGCAGAAACAGACCTGGGCTTATCCGAACAGGAAGACTCGCTTTTTGTCAATATGTCATCTCATGAGACCACTCTTTAAGGAAACGGCCAAGTAAGGTAAAATCCTTGTCTAGGTTTGTATACACTGTAAGCCATTAAGGTCTGATACCAGTTACAGCTATGGCTCAGTGTATTCATCTGCAGTGAAGCACATGCTGCATGTAGAAATGCCCTCAGCCATAGCCGTAGCTGTAGTCGTTCCGAGTCTCCCTTGATCTTTATGTGATGTAAGAGAAATCACTTGGTTCGATTTTGACAGTCTCTGTTTATTTGTTGCTTAAAGTACCCATTTTCTTGGTGGAAAGATTTGAGGGCTCACCATCTTTAAAGGTTCACATTGGATTATTTTGTTTAGTCATGCCAAAATACTGAATTTCAATAATGTTGCATATTTGAATTCGTTGTAATTTTACTGAATTTGTATATTTACTTAAGTAAAAAGTATGGGATTTTCCTTGTTTGATATTGACCCTAAAGATGGAATCTGATGTGGCGCCCTCTCTTGACCAGTAAAGAGAGGTCTGTTTCATGGAATTGCCAAGTATGGCTTAATTGCTAGTCCAATTTCTATCGGTTCGTACTTAAGCAGTACCCTTAATGTTTGGCTGTGGCTGTAAACTACATACTAGTCTATGGAAATGGCTGCAGCCATTGGCTTAGTGGCTGGCATTGTGTGTAGGTGTAATTTTGAAGCCATAGCTGGGGATTTGTCAGCACCATTACCAGAGACAATAATGTTGATCTTGAGTCTACATTTAATTGATCATAGAATTTTATTGATAATAAGAGATAACTGGAAAGAAAATGTTTGCAAAATGATTTGGTTTGGCTTGAACTTTTGAGTTTACTTGATTTGCTGTGTACAATTTGTGTTGCTTCATAAGTACCTGTACCTACAATTGAGAGTTGGGATTATTCACAGTTCACTTTCATTTCCCCAGGGCCTCCTAAATCTCAAATCCCCAGTGAATGTTATTTATGGCAGTATAAAAATGCCTCGTACATGATATTTCATTACTTGCCATAATACGTTAATACATGCAGTTTTCACTATGTTGTTTTGTGTGCGTGTGTGCATTTTGTTTTACTTCTTGTATATAATGTAATACATTTTTGTATCGGTAAATGTAAGTAAACTGTTAATATATTAAAAGAGGCACATTATTTTACATTGTAGTTCTATATCTGAGTATTTTGCAAGGCATGGTAATATTCATGAATGGGATTGACCTGGCCTGGTGAAGAATTGGCTTTTAATTTCTTTCATAAATTTTCTTGGGGATTAGGGCACCCCTTTTTGTGGTTCTCATTTCCGACTGACCCATATTTTGGGCTCCGACCGAAGAATAAAACAAAACCTCTTTTTTGGCCTCAGAAGTTTGCTCACATTTGAGAACATTCACACACTGTAAATATACACAAGGAGTTATTATTATTCTTTTGCATTTTTGCATGCCTTCAAGTGTATTCACAGTTAGTGCTCTTTCATATACCAACTATATCGGTACCTGGGCTTACACCACCCACACAGGTATCTCAATGTACTTGTTTTTGTTAACATTTACCTGTAAAGAAAAATCGTACTTATCGTGCAGTAGCTTATCATAAATGTTATGCCTCAGTACTGAGTAGTCAGCCATTATATATCAACGTACTTGCCATGAAGGTAACCAAATTATGAAGTACTGTAAGTAAAATTCTCCAAACTTAAGCTGACGGAAAAGTGTATCTTTGTAAATACCTCAAATCACATCTTTCAAGGATTTTTCTTCCGACAATTTTTTTTTTAAAGTGCGACTCCGCTTTATTTTTTGGACATATATTTATATACTGAAAAAAGGTACCATTTTTTAACGGATAAAAAACATTTTCTAAAAGGTACAACTTTTTTTAAATAGATGTTCAAGCTATTTTTTATTTTATGTGATATCATGTTATAACCATAATTTGCTGTAAATATCATTATTGATTTAGTCACAAATTAATGTAGTGCAGCATGCTTGGCTACATGGCAGTAGGGTTATTTGCTTTTTTACATAAATTTTTAGTTCATTATACAGTTGTATAATTATTCTAACTTCAGATTTTGAAAAAATAAAGACTTTCAAAAGCCTTGCCTGAAAGAGTTTGTACTTGAAGTAAAATAAAAAGGAAATGAAGCTATCAATGGGCTGTCATGTGTTTTGTTTTGTTTGAATTTGACCTGTATAAAATTAAAATGTGATATGACAAAGTGACGCATGTCATGTCTGCCCATTCAGAGTCTGTAACATATCAGACCATTAATCTTACATAATGTGCAACCTGGCCTTTTTGCATTTTTTTCATGAAAAAAAGGGAAATATCTATTAATTTGGGGATTTCATATAATACAGGTCTTTGTCCTAATAAAACAATGACTGAATTGGGATTAAACTTTGATTTACCCTTTTCACGAACAACACTTTTTAATGGTTTGTACAAACAAAACTGATAATCTGATTTCTGACCCATTTTGCTGTGACAAGTTCACTTACGAGATCAGGCAGGATATTTTATATGTCAACTTTTCAGCTTGCAAAGATGGAGGCAGATTGCAACCCATTTGTGCCATTGTATACAGGTGCAAAGCTTTTTGTGAGAATTATTTCGTTTCTGTTTTGTTTTGTGCAACTTAATTTCCCCTATATACTTTGTTTGGCCTTGCATACCAGGTGGTTAAATTGACCTATAATTGTGAGCTTGACATGATCTGCTACAAATTTATATATACATGTACTATCACATACAGCGCCTTGTTTTACAATGGTATTCCAGTTAGTCTTGGGTCTTAAGTTTAACATTGTGTGAGTCATGATTGTAATACTGTATTAAAGCTACAGCTTTTTGTACCGCTCCTTATTTGCAGCAGTCTGATATGATTTCTGTTATTCCTGCTATAATAAGTTTGAAAATCTGTATGGAAATAAAAAAAAATGCCAAAAAAGGATGTACATGATAAATGTCAGTGTTTGAGTTTGATTATTTATTGTAGATGTTTTACAATGGGGCACTGTGCACTGTATTAAGTGTGTTCATAATTAAAAGGACCCAAGTAGAAAAGTAGTGAGATACAATAATGACTATGTTAACTGAAAATACTGGCAACAGAAAAAAGGGTCTTTGAGTTTAATTGCAATATATAGACCTTTTAAAGGGAATATACTTTGGTTTTTCTCAAAGAAATACAACTTCATGGGCAAAAAAATATATCAAGGAAGTTTTAGTAACGGTCATCTGTGAAAATTTCAGTCCCATACGGTGCCCACTTTTTGAGAGAACAGTGTGAAACGGCCACTGTCTTTTCTCTTAATTTTGGTCACTGGTTTTACTCTTTTTTTTGTGTGTTTAATACAACATTTCAGGCAGAACAATTTTAACAGTATGTTTCTACCATCACCATCTTTCTACCCTGAAAGTATAGATAAATCTGTGAAGATTTCTCATCGGTATATTTCCAAAGTATGATAGTGCCTTTTAATGTGTGTAAAGATGGTGCTGTATTGGACATTTCTTGGGTGAAGCCCATAAGTCAGAAACAAAGCAAATGTACACAGTTCAGTTCGGTAAAATCTATTTATAAGTAATTGAAAACTGGGTGAACACAGAAAAATTGGCATTTGAGCGGGATTCGAACCAGCGACCTCCGGAAAGTTTGTCGAATCCCAATTCAAGAGTGATGATACACTTAAAAAAATAGCAATATTATTGTTATTATTATATAATTATTTATTTTTTATTCATTGAAAAATGAACAAAGAAAAAGCCCCTTGTTCGAATCCCGCTCCAGTCACATTTTTTTTCCACTTTTCAATGACTTTAAAATTAAGTCAGTTTTCCTTGTCAGTTTCCTTTATATTTATATTTATTTGTTACATTTTTTGTTTAAAAAATACTAGCATAAAAGGTGGGAATCTTCATTAGCTTTAAATAATGGCCCTTTTTGGTGGCACTTCAAAGACACTGTAGGTTTTGCGTGGTTTGTTCAAAACGCCCTCTTTCGATGCAAGAAGTGTGTGACAGGAACCCAGACGTCTCGCGCACGATTCGGCTGCAATTTTTAACTAATCGGACCCGACTAAAAATGGCGCCTCCCTTGAAAAACAAAAATCCGTCTGCTCCGTGCAACTTGCAAGTGTATCACTGCAAAATGACACCTGCTACTCGCCCGAGCCTAATTGTAGTCGCGACGAACAGCAATGGTTATTTGACTGAAGGGACAATTTTTCTCAGGTATGTAGTAAAACTTGATTCTCTGGGTTTAGCTGTAAACGGGGAAGAAGAATCGGAAACCAGGAAACGCTTTTCACAGCAATCATCCAAATGGCAAATCATTGCACAATCAATGCAATGCCAATGATCAGATGATGGCCTAATGGGGAATGCCATGCATTAGGCCTAGGGCTAGGCAAAATCACATGTTTTGTGCCATAATTTAGGCCAGGCCTATTTGATATATTTTTCTCACTACGCTATGATCTGAATGAAGCTAGGCTAGATGAACCAACTTACCAAGCCTAACAAAATATTTATTAGTTTCAAAACGTTAATTTACATAGCCTACAGCTACACAGTGCCATATGCCACAGATGTTGCTGATATGCAGAGTCAAGAGCGACTGCTTTTCCAGGAGGCTTCAGTGCAGTACTTGGCCAAAACACATCAACTGCAAACACTGAAGAGAGAGTGTATCAAACACCGAGATGCAAAAGAGGTCAGTGGTGAATGTTGCCCAAATGAAATGATTTGTATTAGGCCTATTTAATACCGGGCAGAGCTCTGTGTTTTTAGGCCAGGTCCAGGAGATCATTTACTGCAACAGCTGCACTGTAAAAATGTAAGGCTTATGTTTTTCCAGACTTTGATGACATCATAGCCATTCCAGTGCACTCACTATATTCCTGCTTAATCAAGTGGTACTGAGGTGCCCCAGCCTGGGCATTGTCCCTTGAAATGTTTTCATATTAATACATTGTATATTTTTCATTAACTCATAAAAGTTTCACTTGCTGCTCAGGGAAAAAGATTTTGGTGTCCCAAGACAAATAATCTGCCCTGCATTAAAGGGAGGGTACAGAATTGGTAAGACAAAATACACTTCATAATCACAGATTCACATAAAACTTACACAGAATAATAAATGGGTGAGAGACTGGTCTACACCAGAGTGAGGGTATAAGCATCCTCTACCTTCTCAGCTGTCTTTCCTTTTTCTTCATCTTGCTGTTTCTTCATACTTACCTTTTTCTCTGCCACCTTCTCACTTCTTCCCCAACCCCTTTTCTAGGGACACCTTGTCGGAAATGTTTTTTCACTCCCCATTAGCTTAGGTAGGGTTAGAGGCGCCTGACTCCTGGAATGATCGAAACATCAATGATGTCATCGGGGGTACATACACACAGATCCCCTGATGACGGGAAAGGCGTATCCCCATACTTCGGTTTGGGTTCTGGCTTGGTGTCCTGTCTTTCTTTTTCTACTTTTCAATCTGTTTTCATTTTCACTTTCTGGGCAGGTAGAGCTCATTAGTCTTGGTTGGCTGTCTACCTAGGAGAGGGACAACTCCGATCTAAAACCTGGGCAGGTGGAGCTCATTAACCTTGGTTGGCTGTCTACCTAAAAGAAGGACAACTTTTATTCCAAACCCGGGCAGGCAGAGCTCGTCAGTCTTGGTTGACTGTCTGCCTCCAATAGGGGTGGAGACAGTTTTTAACTGTCTTGATATGGCTCGTTTACCCCTCCCAGTCCTTTTTGTACTATAAAGAGACCAGTGTATTTTCTTTTACCCTGTCTTGTTTCAGTATAAGGGGCTGGTTCTTCCGTTTTAAGGTGCCTTGGCTTGCTCCTTCACTTCCTGTTCCCTAAGCCTCTTGTATCGACAACATTTGACCTACCACTCTGAAGGGTACAGGTCAAAAACACGCTGCAGGTCGTGGCCGCCCGATAGTATAGGATCCCGAACTTGGTGGTAATGCATCAAGAGGCTGATCTATCAGCGGGTGTTAAATGCTGGGGTAGCTGTACTGCCATGGACATGCATGGATGGCGGTCCGTGCATCTATTTCCAGTTGCTTTTCCGAGGCCATCAGAGTGAAACTGCTGTTTTGGCAGTTGGGTTCGTTGAGTCTCTTGATGTCTTCCTTGGGTATCGAACAAGCTTTGAAGCTCAGCAAACTTGGCCCTTTTCTCTTTCTCTTACCCAATCAATTATGACAGTACAATATAATGCAACACGAGTTCAACCTGCATCTAAAACCCCGCCTTCTAGGGCTAAAAAGTCAAAAGCCCTACATTTATGTTTTGCCAATGTAAGAGGGGCAAGGGGAAATTTCACTGCGATTCAGTCTTTCCTTCAGCTGAATTCCCCAGACCTTCTTGCTTTATGTGAGTCTCGCCTAGACAGCAGTATTATGTCTACTTCATTGACTGTACCTGGTTATGTCATACATAGACTTGACGCTCCTCCTTGTCATGGTCTTTGTGTTTTTGCAAAGGACACCCTCCCTCTTGGCCGTGAGATCACGCTTGAGGATGTGACACAAGAATACATGTGTTTTCGCCTTGCACTTCTTCATTCCACCTTATATCTTTATTTTCTCTACCGCTCTCCATCATCACAAAATAGTGCTATCTTTGGTGCGATATCCAACAGCATTGACTTGGCGCTTTCTCGTCATCCTACTGCAGAGATCATGGTTTTTGGTGATTTCAATGTTCACCACAAGGAATGGCTTGTCCACTCTCACAGCACAGATGCTTCCGGTGTTAGTGCTTTCAATTTTGCTTTGTCTCAGGACCTTACTCAGATCATCTCAGCTCCGACGCGTATCCCTGATCGTGTGACTGATAACAGGTATCTTCTTGATCTGTTTCTGTGCTCAAATCCTAACGCTTGTACGTCCTCAATCCTAGCCCCGATAGGAAATTCTGATCATGCCAACATTGAGGTCCAGGTTAGTTGTGCCCAACCAACGACTTCTTCACATCCATATCATCGGACTGTTTTCCAGTACGACAGTGCTGATTGGGATGGATTTCGTTCTTTCCTTGGTGATGTCCCTTGGAACTCAGTATTTTGCCTAAGTCCATCTGAGGCAGCTGATGAAGTGACGGATTGGATCCAGGTTGGAATGGATCTCTTTATACCTTCCCGTACCTTCCAAGTGCAACCACACTCCCAGCCATGGTTCACTCCTGCATGTGCTGCTGCTATCTGCCATCGAAACCATTATTTCCATCAATTTCATAGAGATGGATCAAGGGAGACCCTCCATCAATTTCGCCTTGCTAGAAACAACTGCAAGAAGGTATTGGAAAACGCCAAACGTCATTATGCAGATTCTGTTCAGGAGTCCATCTCAACTCAACGTCTTGGCTCCAGAGATTTTTGGAGAATTGCAAATAGCGTCCTTAATAGAAGCAAGTCCACTATTCCTGTTCTGTTTAATGGGCCTGAAGTCCTCACCTCTCCCTCTGATAAAATCAACCTTTTTGCTGATCGTTTTGCAGCAAACTCCACACTTGATGACCAAGGCCGAAACCTGCCCGACTGTCCTTCTCGTGTCGACAGCAGTTTATCTAGGATTAACATCACACCTAAGATGGTAGCTAAAGTCATCAATCATCTTGACACCTCAAAAGCCTCAGGACCTGACCGAATCCCTGCAATTGTACTGAAGATGTGTTCACCAGAACTTTCCTCTATCCTCTCCAAACTGTACAATATTTGCCTAACACATTCTGTGTTTCCATCTAATTGGAAGCTGGCCTCTGTTGTTCCTGTTTTCAAGGGCTCGGGTGAGAAGTCTGACCCCTCCAACTATCGGCCCATAAGCCTTCTTCCCATTATGAGTAAGGTTTTTGAAAGCCTGATTAATCAGCAACTCATAGATTATCTTGAAGAACACGAGCTCCTGACAGATGTTCAGTATGGCTTCCGTCATTCACGGTCAACAGCAGACATCATATCCCTGATAACGGAACACATCAATAGAGCTTTAGATCGACGTGGTGAAGCTAGGCTTGTTGCCCTTGACATATCAAAGGCCTTTGACAAAGTTTGGCACAGAGGGCTCATCCATAAATTGAAGTCTTATGGCATCTCTGGCAATCTGTTAAATCTAATTTCTAGCTTTCTCATTGAACGTCAGTTCTCAGTGGTGCTCGAGGGCTATTCCTCCTCCATTCATAGTATTAATGCAGGTGTTCCCCAGGGCTCTGTTCTGGGCCCATCATTATTTCTTCTATATATTAATGATCTGCCCGACTCTGTCTCATCACAGTTAGCCATGTATGCTGATGACTCAACAGTGTATACTACTTACCCTGGTCCCCTGTCTGCTCCATCATGTATACAGGCCAGTATTGTTCTCAACCAGGACCTTGAGAATGTCATTAACTGGGGTAACGATTGGCTTGTCACATTCAATCAAAAGAAGACTCATTTGTTGTCTTTATCCAGGTCCAGATCTCCTCACTTTTCTACATTGGAGATGAATTCAATACCACTACAGGAGCTTGCTGACATCCGGCTGCTAGGTCTTGATTTCACCTCTAACTTATCCTGGGATAAGTACATTCGTAGCATTGCCAAAAGGGCTTCGCAGCGGGTAGGCTGCTTGTATCGTGCAAGGCAATATCTTCCCCCAGCTGCTTTGCTCTATTTGTACAAATCCACAATACGTCCTGTCATGGAGTACTGCTGTCATATTTGGGCTGGTGCTCCAGCTTGCAGTCTGTCCCTGCTTGATAAAATTCAACGACGTATTTCAAATCTAGTTGGAGATGACTTGGCTTCAACTCTGGAACCCCTATCTCTCCGTCGTTCTGTAGCCTCTTTGAGCCTCTTTTACAGATACTTTTTTGGTAGGTGCTCCAATGGACTCTCACTGGTTGTTCCACCCAACCGTACCTTTGGTCGCACCACACGTTTCTCTGTTCAGTCACATTCATACACTGTGGTGGTCCCCAAGTCAAATACTCGGGGATACTCATCCAGTTTCTTCCCGCGTACTGCCTTGCTGTGGAATTCACTACCTGCATCCTGCTTCCCTTCCACTTACAATTTGTCTCAATTTAAGTGCAACATCAATAGTTATCTTTCTACCCCATGATTTCTTCTTTGTTCCCTTTTCTCCTCGTTTTAGCCATCACCTGGAGTGGCCTGTTTTGGGCCTTGTGATTGGCGATTTTTCATAAAAAAAAAAAAAATAAATAAATGGTGATGATAGGAGAAAACACCCCATGCAATGTTTTTGTCTGAAATGCCATATTCGTTGAGAAATAAATGAAAGTATTTTCCGATTGGAATAAATCGCTTCGAAGTGTTTTATTCATTCGTTGAAATGTGTACAGTTCTCTGTACACGGGTTTTCACTATTTTCTCGTGACCCAGATGGCTGATTGACTTCAAACTTCTACAGGTTTGTCAGTTAAGGTGTATGATGGATTACATAATGTGTTTTCACTGTCAGCAACGGTTTTGTCGCAAACACCAGTTCTGTACCATCCCTTTAATGCCAACTTTACCAAGCAATCAATGAATTGAAACAGGAGATATAATGATAATGCAATGGAGGATATTCTTCTCTTAGAGTCAAAACTGAATGTTAATTCATCTTTTTTTCAATGCTCAACTTTTTGTTGCATATTCATCAGACAAATACAGTGGGGTGCAGTGGTTTGTGTTGTTTTATTGCAGACTCATTTTGTAACATTTTTTTTTTATTCCAGCATGCCATCTATCCATTTACTATCAGAATTGACTTTGCTGAGCTAACACAAATTGATGGTAAGTCAAGTGTTTTTTTTTTCCAAATATATTTGATTTTCTGTGCTATTCAACAATGCATAATTCACTATTTTCCTTTGATTTTATTAAAATGTTTTACAAAATGTTTAATGGAAACCTGTATTTTTAATATTGCTGCTTCATCATAATTATTCATTGTATATTTGTTTGTTTGCAGCAACTCTTGGCAACTTAGTATTGCATCAGCCACAAGAAGCGAGGAAGATTTTTCAAGAGGTATTCAAATCAATGTAATAACTATATATTGTATTGTAGACACCCTGAGTACCTGGTATGTATTACGCTGCATCTTTCGGAGTCTAAAATAAAAGCGTAACTCCAGACAGAATCTCAGTGGAAATCCATCATGAGTTGATTCCAAGATATTACCAGAGATGTTTATTGCGATACATTTCAAATGACAACAAGCATCAATTCACTGTTTCGAGAAAAGAGAATGGTGAAAGATTTGAGAAGTCATGGCCACATATTCTTGTCATTAAGTCCCAACTCAGTTTATGACCCAGTCTTTTTTTACCAAATGCAACAGAGCTCTGATGATGCTTGTCAATTTCTCTGTTACAGGTGTGCTATACCAGCTTGCAGTGTTTGAACATACTGCCCCCTGGAGTGTCCTGCAGTCAAGTTGTTGTGAATTTGCAGATGTCCGATTTACCACAGTTAAAGAGGTAAGATGGCAAAAGGAATTTAAAAGCTAGATATATGGAATTGAAGACTCGATTCGGTAGTTCATGGAATCTAGACACTATAGCATAGAGCCTGTTTGTTTCAGGCACGTGATCAGTGATCTTGCAGATCCATGTCCCATGAAAGATATGCTAAAATGGGATCTGGATCAGCAGGATCACTGATCGCGTGAAACAAACAGGCCTTTAGCATCAAGATGGTTGTAGAGGGGCCATTAAACATTCTGGCATATTGTAGAATGACCTCCCATCAACCATTAAAATCATTAAATGGCTCCCAGTCTCCAGATTTTCAAGGGACTTGTTTTTACGCCATTGACCTTGTCCTGTTTTGTTTTCCTGCAATTTGCATTGTTTTTGTTACTTTCACGTTTCTCTCTAAAATTGGTTAATTTAGCCATGTTCTTTTATGGAATTGTGGCATTTGAATACTTGAATCCTTGTTATTCACCCACAGTTATCAGCTGACTACATCCGACCTGCTGAGTTGCAAGTTTGAGTCCCGTTTCTACCAGTTTATTGGCACTGTCTGCTCCATTTCATCCCCTGCAAAATACTCGTAAGTATGTGGCAACACGGTTTTTAAAATGTCCAAATTGGCTATGTGAGGGCCATAAAACTTTGCCGAACACATTATTATGGAGTTTTCTGGAAACTCAAATACAGCATATATAACCGTAATTTCTTATTCTTCAATAAAAAATGGTATTTTAGCAGACATTACAGTTGATCATAAACCATGGCTAATAAAAGGTAGTTTTGGGAAAGCTGGGAAACACAGGATGTCATTAAGACCTGAAAGAAAACTCGACCATATCTATTATTCATAGCATTCATATTTTGTTTTTCTTTTCCTCCATAGTCGATGTGCAAAATACAGATGTCCAGAGACCAAGTGCTTGGGTGCAGCCGATAACTTTTACATCAGGTGTCACATTGAGGGGGCTAGGGAGCATCAGACTGTCAGGTATTAAAACGATGGCTCTTGTAGAAAATGCGGCTGTGGCTGTGGCTAAGGCTTTGTCACTGTCCTCCAAAAGCTGAAAATAGACATCAGGTTTAAGATTGCAAAGGTTATTTTCCCATTGTTGACGTCATGTGCAATTAATGTACTGTAACACCTGCCACTTTAAAATGAATGTACACTGTGAAGTGAAAGCCAGAACTGGAGTCCAAGGGTTTGACTGGTTGATTCATGTCATTGCCACTTTTTGAAATTGTGTTTGGATTCCCATAATTACACCCTTTTACTTCATTCACCCACACTTTCCTGGAGTTTGATGATATTTCTTTTAACATGTTGTTTTTCGTTCTTTTGTATGGTAATAAATGTATCCTGTCTTTTTTTCCCAAGGCGTGACTTCAACTGTTTGTATTGTGGCTCCATTCTAATTGAGGATGTTAACTTCAGAGTGCTTGGAGGTAATGGAAATGACTGTATAAGATACTCATACAAATAAATTATGCTAAAAGGGAAGGAGTTTGATAAATACCCAATATATCAACTTCATAATGTGGTCTCTAAATTAGTTTTGGCATTCAAAAGAAGTCTTAAATTTGGTGCTAATGGCACCAAATTTATCATGTTCATGGTCAAAAATGCTATAAAATGTGATTCTTGAGTGTTTTGCCGCGATAGGGATGGGTCACGTGGCTGTCTGGGGGATGGCTATCAGAACACTGAAGGAGTACCGCTCGAAGATGCGGCACATGCTCCCACTGATTAATTAAGTGTATTCTTTAACTTTTTTTGGGGTTTTACTAGCACATTCAACTCCTTAAAGATTAACATGATCATAAAATCTTTCATTGTATCAGCGGTCCCTTAGCGAATGTCAGCACCCATGACTTGCGTAATTCCTCACATGATTCAAATTGACGGCCTTCTTTGTAACTCCCACCATTTGCACTTTCTATATCCTGTCTCCGATATATTCTCCTTGCAGAGAGAGTGACAGTGCAGATGGTAGAAGGGGAAGTCTTTTCTGGAGAGTCACACCAAGCCATTTCACATTACCGGCAGTCTGTCACTGTTGTGTTGAGAGGTAATTTAAGTGCCATTGAGTGCTGTAATATCAAAGCACCTCCACATTCATCTTCAAAGTTATTTTAAAGATGGAGAATAACGATTTGTAAAAAAATGAAACAAATACAAATCCTCGTTTATAAGACATATAAGAACCTTCTCATATTATACAACGGGGCTGTTGTTTTTTCATTATTTAGTAATATTGGAAATAGAATTTGATAGTAATTGTCAATTCTTGGGACTATTTACCCCAACTGGCCGTGGGTGGCGCTATTTAAATTCATGTCAATGTGTGACGTAGTCGAGGGGATACGGTCCACGAACGAATCCCCTCGGTGCGCGGGAGTTGTATGGGATTTCCAGTGAGTTTTGTGTACATGCGGTTTCTGTATGTCAAAACTGTCCGAATCACTGCCCGAATGATCATTAATATCCGATTGGTACATTGATTCTTCATCGATGCTGTATTCCTACCAAGGACGGTCGCCATATGTATCATTTTCAACCATTTTACTTTCGAAATGATTGGAGTGCATGTATCGCGTGTGGGTATGTAATATGCAACACACTGTGTATAAATATTCATAAGGAAAGCGAATCCCCTCTTCTACGTCACCAACTTCACGAAAACATGAATATTCATCATATGTAAATGAACCAAAAACGGGCAAAGTCGAGAGAAAATTTATCATTCTTGGCGAATGTGGAACGGTAAAAGGTGGCTTAAAATTCACATCAAGAAACTTCAAAAAGTGAGGGTTAATGATATGTTTACCTTAATTGGAGCTAGGTGAACAAAATTTTACGTGAACATCTTATTTTTTGAAATCGTTGGAGCCCAGCTTTAAGAGCCTGGTGTTATTTATGATCATTCTTGAGTGGGAATGTGTACTTTGTAGAAAGTAACTTTTGTTATGCTTGAGTCAACGTATGCCCTTTTTTGCCAAGCAAGGGCGCTTCATTGCATGCCATTTTTGCTAGCTAGGGTGCAAATATTTAGAAAACTAATTTGATTCAAAAAGCTGATTAACATATTTAGTAAATTAAAATCAATTCAGTTATATTCAACTCCAAATATGTGATGCATTATTCTGGTGTGGTAGTATTCTGATATGGGGGGGGGGTTATTTCATGCTAAGTTTACCCCCAAAGATGGCGGCTGATAGATCACCCCATTGGGTGCAAACAAATTGGCCTGTTCAACTAGAATGCTTAGGAATCATCTCTGAATCAGCTGAGTTAATAACATGGTTAAGCAAATTTATAATTTGAAGAATAGTGTATCACATCTTTCATTTACTGGTATTGTCTCTTTTTAACTTCCTCTGTCTAATTTTCCAACACTGGGCATCTTCTCTAATTTGCAAAGAACTAATCTATTTTGTTTTGGATATGAAATTTGAACCCGCGTCCTTGCAGATGAGTTTGTCAATGTGGAGCTAGGAGGCTGTTACCGTGTGATTGGTATACCATGTAAGGAGTTCACCGGAAATGCATCAGTGTCCGTCATGATAGAGGTAACGTAATTGTTCCTCATTTGATTTGTGTACTCGGTGCCATCCATCGAAGCTCCTTTTTGAGAAAATAACTTGCATTTTTCAAAAAGGTGTAACTAGACCACAGGTCAGGAGTACAGGGTACTTGAACAAGTATATAAATCAAGTCTGTTTTTATCCTTGGTCATTTCAATGTTTCAGGACATTATTCTTTTTTCAATAAATTGCTTTTTATAGTGTGTGTCCTTAGAAATATCACTTGAAATACTAATTTAAGTATGGTTTTTGAAAAAAATGGGTGTCATTTTGCTACAAAAGATGTGCATTGGTTTCATTCTAATTTGAAGAGAAGCTGCAATGTATGCATTATTTGAATGTGAAAGTTCACCAATGTGATACACACATTTTGTGCAAATCCTGTGCTGGAAAGACCTAAATACAGTAGCTATCAGTAACATTTTAATATCTTGTTTCCTTTTTATTTTCAGGCAAACCACATTATAAAGGTAAATTGCTTTCTCTATATTATTTTCATCAAGAGTGCTTTTTTTTTTCATTCATTTACTTCTATTTTTTTTTAAGATCATCTTTAACTGGGCATTGCTGAAACATGAAGTGAATCATACTCCTTTCATTTGCCTGAATTTGTTTTTCTAATGAGCAGTAATTGAAGTCTGTAAAGTAACTTCAGCCATCTATTTGTAAATGCTTTTGGAAGAAGATGATTGCCTTTTTGTGCATTTTTTTAATGTGCTGTGCCGGCCCATGTTGCTAAATGATGCCATATGTTGATGATCTTTTTAATTGTTGCAATTTTAACATATCACATTTTCTCAGGTTAAGCCGAGCATTCAAAGGGGGCTGATGAGTTGCCATCTTCCAGAATGCTTGAGGAAACTTTTAACAGGTATGTGGTCATTTAGAACTCATTTAGATAATTTAATGACAATGTACACATGTGGATCAGTTTGCGGAAACACCATGTAAGAATCGCACTTCTTATTTCGTTTGCACTTCTCGTAAGGTCTCAACGTTTCGACTAGCCTGCTCTAGTCAACGTCATATACATCTGTACATTCCCAGAATCTAACTGAATCCAGTCTGGCCTTAATGAAGGGAGGGGCTGGGGGGGGGGGGTCCCATCCTTGGGGCCATCAGATGCATACCAAGTGTATTCCACATGCAATATGAACATATGAACTAAGTTATAGGCAATGATGACCCATTAAATGTGCACATTAAAATGAGTTGCGGATTGCTGGTTGCATTGAGTTTAAAAAAAATGGCACAGCACATGTCACCCCTCGGGTGTAGTATGCAGATGGCTGGCCTGTAGTGGCCAACATCTAATGTAGTACAGGGCTGAGGACTCAATGGCTTTGTCCATACCCAAAGGAGATATTACCCTGGTGCTCAATATTTAGCTTTTTAGTGTCCCTTTCAAATGGGTAATAGTCATTGACCAATTATTGAGGGCATTTTACACTGGTAATGAATACATTTCCATACTGAAGCTCTACTGTGAATGAGGCTAAGTGGGTACTCTTCCTTCCTTAAGCACTTCAGACAAATTTCTTCAGAACTAGGCTATTCAATTGTCTCTTGAATAATTTGTTACTGGCCTTCCAGGCTGATGATAGAATGCATCGAGGCACAGCCATTAAATTTCTTATTTTTATTATTATTTTTTATCATAACAATTAATATTTGCAGAAATGCATCTGTTCACATTTTTATCTGAAATCAGATTTTTTTCTTCTATTTTCCATCCCAATTTGGATTTTGACCCTTTCAAATTTTTTGAATTGTACAATTTATTTTCAAATCTGCTTTGGTGATACTCACTCTGCGGCACTGTTTTGGATTGTGCTGTATGTACACGCTGTGCATAAATGACCATTAGTAGCTATAACACAGACAAAAGTAGTCATTTTCAAATTTTGGGGCATTGGCCAATTGCATCTCTGAATTATATCATGTGTTTCTCAGTTCGACAGGGTACTAATCATGCAAATAACGAACACAGATTTAAGTGGTTTTTTTTGTAGGAGAAAAAAAATAAAATCGTTTTTGGTTTACACTGCAAACAGTCTCATCCTGAGACTTTTAATAGCATTTGAAATTTTAAGTACTTAAAAATACAACTGTGCGTGGGGAACAATGCACCGTTTTCTAGTCAATTGCCCTACTTTTAATATGAAGCACCCATGATGATACACATATGTCACTAGGGGCAGTTCCTGCACAGAGTGACCTTTTTCCCATGGTCAGTTATGGAAAACTCTTAAAAATAGATGTGCATTGCTTTGGGTCAGTCCTCCGGAAGAGCAGCTGAATGTCAGTGTACGTGGAAAGAAGTTGTTATTTTATCACACTATGTGTCCTTCTAGTCTTTTCAGGCTGGCTGGGGACACATTTCAGAAAGAACAAAAATGTATATCCTGGCAAGTGGCAGTTATTTATAGAGTTTGACTGTTGTCGTAATATTCAGTGTACCTGTGAATTGTTAAAGTGCACCATTACATGCACACTACCCGTGGGATATAGCGTTGAGAGAGAGGGGGAAAAAAAGAAGTAGTAAAAAACAGAAATGTTGAGTGCACTGACTCTGAAATTAGCTAAAGTTCCCTACTGTGTTCATCCAATTACACACTCTTAATATTAACTTTGCCTTGTATTTAATATCCCTTGGTTGGCATTTACGAAGAAAAGTGCTTTTCTCAGACGATTCCTCAGCTAGAGGGCTGACAATCATTATCAACTTACATTTCCTGTGGGCATTAGAAGTGGCTTTAAGTGAGTTATTTCTCCATCTCGCGTATTTCTAAACCCAACATATTAAAACATGGGGATATAATTACTTAAAAAAGAGAGAAGAGTGGGCCGCAGCTATATGTTTGGAAAACTCCGGAACTGCCTTAGTTTGATATAATCAAGCTTGAATTCTTTTATTAATGCAGTCTCCGCACTTAATTCATAATACATGTATGTTTGTCTGTCAATCCATCTGTGCTTATGGAAGTGATTTGCAGTAGTCAGTCCGTTTGCAATGGACAGTTTGGTTCAAAATTTATTTGTTGAAATTTTTTCGTTAGCTTGTTTCCATGCTTGCATGCCTGCTTGATCTCCCCTTTGCTTATGTGCTTGCTTACTAGCTTGCTTTAATACCTGCTTGCTTTCCAGCTTGCCTACCTGCTTGCTTACCAGCTTAATCCCCTGCTTGCTTACCTGCTTGTTACCAACTTGCTTTAATACCTGACCGCTTACCAGCTTGCTTACCTGCTTGCTTATCAGCTTAATCCCCTGCTTGCTCCCTGCTTGCTTTCCAGCTTGCTTACCAGCTTGCTTACCAGCTTACTCCCCTGCTTGCTTACCTGCTTGCTAACCTGCTTGCTTACCTGCTTGCTTACCAGCTTGCTTACCAGCTTACTCCACTGCTTGCTTACCTGCTTGCTCCCCTGCTTGCTTACCAGCTTACTCCCCTGCTTGCTTACCTGCTTGCTTACCTGCTTGCTCCCCAGCTTGCTTACCAGCTTGCTTACCAGCTTACTCCACTGCTTGCTTACCTGCTTGCTCCCCTGCTTGCTTACCAGCTTACTCCCCTGCTTGCTTACCTGCTCGCTTACCTGCTTGCTTACCAGCTTGCTAACCTGCTTGTTTGTTCGATCCTCATGTTGTTTGTCTGATGATAGGCATATTGTACATTCGATGCTATTTTTACACCTGTGTCATCAGTGAATGCTGCAGGGAATTTGGTGGATTTATATTACCATCTACCGTCATCATACAGTATATCTCATACACGTGTATGTCATAGCTGAATTTAATCAATGTGTTGCTTTTAAGAACAAAAAAGAAAAAACCTGATGCTTTTTGCTCCTAGCAATCTGACAACCAGTCGAGCCCTGGCGATTGAAGAGCTATCCTCATATAACCCTTAACCCAGTTAAAAATGTCCCCGGAAGCTAAAATACACACCAAAAACTAGTCTTCTTATAAAATTGTGAAATACTCTTGACTACTATAGTGAAATCATTGTAATTTTGTCGGTTTCAAGTATGTTTGGCAATGTAATTAATCCATGTTGTTCACGTTCCAAATGTTTGTTTAGGGTGATGCTTTTGTTTGAAATATACATGAACATGCCTTTCAGGCACCCTTGATGTTGTGCATGTTGAAATTGTACCAGCGCAGACATTGACAGTGAAATGTCCTAAGACTGAAGTGCCTCTTTTCACACCATAAGCCGAAAGAGAAAAGTAAACCCAAATTAGTATTCGTCTCCTTGATCACACCCTGAACAAACAGACCGCGGGTTGAAATTACCATTGCCCAATGCCCGCGAGGATGTGTAAAATTGATGTGACCAAAATTTGGAAATTTGGAAATGCTGGGATGTGTTGAAGTAGAAATTAAAGACTGTTATGTCCACTTGAGCCCCTTTCATTTATTTCATGTTCTCGATGGCACTGAAAGTTGTAAAAGTCACAAACCAGCTTGAAATAGGTAATGGGAGACTTTTGGCGAGTCTGTCTTGAGTCAACAGCGCACGCACACGCACGCCAAATACAACGCGCGCATGCTCACAATTGCGCAAGCATAGTTTGCGCGTGCGCTGTTGACTCAAGACCGACTCTCCAAAAGTCTCCCATTGGTTACTTTGTGTCGCGCTATATACTTGTGTGTCTCAAATGATTTGTTTCGGATGATTTGAATTCCAAATTTGATTTCTGTGGGTTACTTTTCTCTTATTCTAATTGTCATCTGATTAAGCAGTCTGATTGAATGTTTAATATAAAAAGTAGAAATAATATTGAAACGGTTTCATGACATGATATAAATTAGCCTTTTAAAACATTGTTGAATTTTTAAATGTTAAAGCTAGTGCAATGTGCACTATAGATGCATTACAATGTGCGAATAGGTCTTTCTTCCTTTTCGGCAGACAAGTGTCTGCTACAGTATGTGATTGTTAATTGCATGTGTTCAATGCCTCGAAGCTTGGCAGAAACTCAACACGTGCAGGTCCATCGGCAAGAGGCCAAAATACGGGATTAGCGGCAGGGATAAAAACTGCAGGAGTCACCTGATATCAGTCCTTAACCGAAGCTAGTTTTTATTTCATGTTCTTTACAGACAGGGGCAGTTCTGTGTGGAGCTCCGGTGTCCGTCTCGCATATCTCTTTGCTGGGGACGTATCCCCACCAGGGACCTATCAACGCCTCAAGCTGTGCATGTTGCTCAGTCTCGTCGATGCTGCCTCGCGTTCATCATCTCCCAAAGTAATGTTCTTATAACTAAGTTGAATTCAGAGAAACGGGTTCAGAAAAATATGACATAATTGCAATTTTAACCCGAAACCATGTACATTATAATAGGGCCTAACACACCCAGTGGCCGATTTCATAAAGCTCTGCGATGCGTCGCAACTCGATTTACGACGCGTCCTAGCTGCGACGCGTCGCATCTATGCGCTGTTAGTCCATAGAAAAAGGATGCGTCTTAACTCTGCGACGCGTCGTAAGTTTTATGAAATCGGCTCCAGGACTTTCTAGCCTGAGCTTGCTCTGGGTGTCAGTCAGACGCAATATCGCATTAATTACATGTAACTGCCCTTGGGCCAGGACTATCCACTTTCCTTTTAAATTTGTGAACTACGAAATCTTACAACTCAGCAAAATTGCTTGCAGTCAATTTAGAATGTTAGCATGAGCACTCCATCGAAAGGTTTATAAAAGAAAAACATTAAAGAAGCGTTGTTTCAAAGGAAATACAGAGGAAAATTTGTAAAAACAAAATAGTCAAACAAACCAACCAATCAATAAAAATGAATTTTCTTTCATCGGAGCATTGCAATAAAAGAACAACAACTAAAAACCACGAGCCAATTTCATGGAACTGTACAACAAAATTGCTTAGCATTAAATGTCTTGCTCAATAAAACAAAAGCACCATCGAAAATTCCATTTGATATTCATGGTCAGTGAACAACAACCAAAGAACAATCACAAGTTTTACACAACGCATGGACATTTGGTTGTTAATCCTGTTTTTATTATTAAGATTTCATGGTTAGCAAATTTTTGCGCTAAGCATGATGAGCCGTGAAATTGGCCCCTGTATACAATGGTCATCGCATTGTACATCATACATTATCTGAGTCTCTTCCATCATAGTGACATCTTCTGGTATAACTAGGTTTGGAATTGTGTCTTGCAGTGCCCCTTGGGTGTCACTTAATACCAAATGTGATTTATCATCCTGCTGAGGATCATCAATCATGACCAATTATCTTGATTGAGATTGTAATGATGAGTTCTTGGTAAGTCAATTGGATTTGATGAGTTCTAGCTGTGGCGTTGATAGACAAGTCCCATTGCATACACTGAAGTGCTATCATTTGGGTTTAGATGGCGTTATACCCTTTCCCACATTGCCCCATTTAACCAGCTTTTAAGTGACACATTGGATGGGCTTACTGATTTATTGTACACATAATTTCCTTACAATTGCAATTCATTGCCTGAATGACACAAAAGTTTGTCTTTTGATTAATGAACTTGACCAAGATGTCGGCCTAGATGAGTGAGTGGCTCACAGAAGTTTCAATGGAGTGAGGAAGATTTATTTAAGCCATCCTATGTGCCAAAATGAAAAACAAAAAACAAAAAACAAAAACAAAAGAAAAAGGGAACATTATTTAAGATACTTTTCTTGATGTTAGGCCAATGTGATAAAAAAAAAGCAATGATTTTAATCTCAGCTTGCATTTTCTTTTCTGAGACAGGGGAGTTATAGTTTTTCATTTGATGTTCCAGTTAATACAAGTAATGCACTCAACACAAATAATAAACTGCTGCAAACTGCTCATCAGCCAAAATAATGACCTATAATGAAATATATATAATGCTTGGAGTCACGGGGGCGTGACATTTCGGTCCTATTAGGATCTTTATCGTTTTTAGCCGTTGGTAAAGATCCTGCTAGGATAAAAACATCAGGCCCTCCTAACTCTAAGTATAAATGACAGCAAAATTGAAAAGCAAAATTATTAAATTGGTGGTGGATCCTTTTCATAGACAATCAGAATGAACTCTTGTTATAATGATAGAAATGCTCAGAAATGATGTCAGAAATCTCACAGTGTACATTTTTAATTACTATGCTACATCTAAATTTGCTCACTTGAGACTTTTTATAGTCTTTCCATGGAGATACTTGACTTTTGATATGTTGTTGATATAAAGGCAAGTCATTGCTAAATATGCAATTACAGTATGGGAATTTCATCATATAAATGTCATTTGTTTTAAACTTAAAATGTCAAACATGACAAAGGTATTAGATCTGCTTGAACCATTACCATAGTATGAAAATTGTCAAAGGAATATGCAACCTTTTTAAAAATAGAAATAACTCCTGGAACTGCCGTCTTAATTTCCAGATTATGTTTTCTTGCAGGACTCACAAGGGTTTTTAGACCTTGTGGCTGTTGGCAAGGACACAAACACCATCCACAAGTTATTGCTCTACGGGGCTTACTGTGCGCCTTGTGCTGCCGTCATTCATAGAAGCAGTCAATCTGTGTTTGCTTCACTCGGCAGGGAAGCCAACCCATCCGGGAATTACAGAATTGAAGGTAAGTGTAATTTTTTTTGTAGAATCACAAAGGACCTGCAATAATACTATCGTGCTCGGCGGAGGGAACGAGTTATAATGAGGTAGATTTGATGGGAATTAGCGGAAAGACTTAAGAAAATTTCCAAGTACTGCAGGCATGCAACTTTTCCTCGGATCAGCTGATTTTTTTTTTTTTTTTTTTTTTACTTCACTCTTATGCCATTGAAAAGTGTAAAACACTGTTTAAACGTATGGTGAAGATTGGAATTTCCTTGCTTTTTGTCAAGTCTAAGTTCCATGTCTGAAGTAGGTTAATGTTAGACATGGAGAGCTTGTTCCATTTCTTGGGAAATGTTGATGTCTTCCCAACTGATTACTGGCCAAAAAGGTTTGGTGGCAGAGGTGGGAATCACTTATCTTCTTCCTTTAGTCACTTTTATCAAGCCATGGCTAGTTTGTATGTAGTTGAACTTGGAGGAAAAGCCCTTTGTTGGTTGTCATCTTCCTAGTTTCTTCTTGTCCTTTAGTACGTATACAGGTCCATCTCCAATGGCTTATTCTATATAAAAGTGAATATCTAAAGTTCAATCCGAATATTGAAAAGCATAAACCCCCTGCTTTGACTGAGGATGAAAATAGATTGAACCGATTAAATTGCCCATTTTACAGGTTGAGCTCCAAAATGAAAAAGCACCAGAAAAAACTGAGTGATAGTCAACAAAATAATACCCAACACTAACGTGGGATATATATATCAATATATGTCAAAGTACTGTACGTGGCAGACAAAATGCATGGACCGTGGAATCCATCTCCTTTTATTAAAACGTAAAGGTCGGCAGTCAAGGGAAAATAACTGCAAAGCTCATACAGTCGTACATTATTGAAAGCAGTTCCTCGAGGCAGTTGTGGCATCTTATTTCAGAGAGAGAGAGAGGAAAAAAAGAGGAAAACAAGTCAGCGTCGGTCAGAGATGTGATCCAGAATGTAATCCAAACCGTCCATGCGTTTACTGTACTGAGTACATACTTGCACATGACGCGCGTGCATGTTAATACCATCGATCGGTGGGAAACCTGTTTGAATGTGGGCACCAATGAGGTGTAAGATTAAGTTGTAGAAGCTCATGATTTGTCACGAAATTATTTGCAGGGATTAAAGAAACTTTTTGTTGTTGTGTTAGTATCGTATTATCATACTTTGGTATATAGCATACTGAAACAGAAATCTTCACAGATTTAACCATAACGTACAGGATATAAAGATGGTGATGGTTGGAACATACCGTTAAAATCATTCTGCCTGAAATGCTGCATTTATCCCGAACTAGAGTAAACCCAATTGACCAAAAACAATTTTGATCTTCATCAGCTAAGATTAAAAATCCTTGTGAAAAGATTTTAAAAAATTGTTGGCGTTTTTCACTGTTTTCTCAAAAAGTGGGCACCGTATAGGACTGGGAATTTCACACAGGCTATTACTGTATCTTCCTTTATATTTCTGCCCACGAATCTGTATTTTTGACAAAAAGCAAGTGCACTACGTGTTTGAAATTACCTTTAAACACACTCAGAGCGGTACAGCAGTTGTTTTCAAAATGTGATTAGGCTTATTTAATTTCCTATGCTGCCATTCCTAACGATGATAAGTGGATTCCTGATTACATGTTCTGTAATTATTATAATTATTAGCACTGAATTTCCGCAGGCAAGTTTCAATGAAATTCATTTTCAAACTGGAGATGAGTGGAATGAACGCTTCCATCCTTCCAAAACCCCACAATACCTTTTTAGTATGGTCATCCCTGCTGTAAGGAATTCATTCATTCATTCATTCTCGGCTCAGGCTCCGGCTTCGTCTCTGTCATCCATATGCTGAAAATACAGGTTGTGGTTTTTCAGTGAAGCTGAAGCTCTGTTTTCCTTTTCAAAGCAGAGAATCTACTTCCGAACCGCAGCCAAAAGCCTCTATTTTGATACCTGTTATTCTAGAATGGATGCACAAAATGGAGCCGGAGCCGATGTTTGGAAAAGGCCCCAAGTTGAGCATCATCATGCATGCTTTGTGCTAACTATAGAACATATTTATATTTGTGAAGATTTCAATGTATTAATTTTAAGGTTGTTTATTGAAGTTGCAATGCACTACCATTCATATCATATCCCTGGAGGTTTTCAACCTGTATACATGGCGTGTGGGCGGTCTAAACACAGTTATAATGATGCATCTCGATAGCTTGTTGCAAGTTCATTGTTGGTGACCTTTGCAGTGCATCCCATGAGGCAAGAACCATCCCATGCATGCATCTCATGAACTCTTGAAAAGCAACAGGTGTCCTTGTTTCCTTGTTAGTTCCTTATTTCCCTAACCTACAGTACCTATCCTGACAGCGAACTATTTCAATTCTCGTACTAATTCAAATGTAATGAAACAATAATAAGAAGAAATCAGAACAATATGCATAAAGTGGAAAGATAGACCTAAAGTGCTGAAAAGATGTATTTTAAAATTGTTCAATGGTTTGATCAAATAAATCGTAGTCATATCATGAAAAGGAGACAATTATCATGGGAAAGCAAAAGGGAGCTACTTCAGAAAAAGGTCAATTTGTTTATGTTTGGCAGGTGGATCTATATTGTTAGCACATCAGGGCCTCTGTGTGGTTGGAGATTTGGACTGCCTAAAGAAAGACATCAGGGAGAAACTTCAAAATGGTGAGCTCTACAAAATGAAGCTTGTTAAAGACACAATCATACATCGTCACAAATTTACCTATAGCTTACAGGCTATAGAGATGGTGATGGTAAAAAGACTACCGTTTTTCTGCCTAAAATGCTGTCTTTTTGCGTTTTCTCACATTCTTAGCACCACAGGGCACTGGGAATTTCCTTTATTGTATCTTTCTTGATATTTTTGCCCATGAATCTGCATTTCTTTGACAAAAACCAAAGTATGATTTTGCATGTACCTTTATCTTCTCTTGAAATAGACCTGTGTGATGCCAATGTATTAAATGATTGTCTAGTTTCTAAACGAACAGCTGCCACTATTGTAGACCGAGCCTTGGGTCAGGTGCAAGTTCAGGTGCAGGTTCACTCATTTCGTATGGGCCAACTCTGTCTACTCTAGCCCCCTTTTTTCCAAGTATTGATCCTTAACTGCATTTCCCAAGGTGTTATGTTCAGTGCTCCGTTTTCAACTGGGGCTCGGATATGGGTTTACAACTGGCTCTGTATTTTTCTCATGTTTGATTTAGTATCCACCACTGATCACCATGGTGCATTGGATTCAGATTGATCCACTGCCCTTAGCTACATAACTTTAAAGCTGCAGTTGTGATGATCCTTGATGATCCATGAAGACTGCGCTTCAGAATTCGCACAAATTTACTTTAAAAACTCAGAAAATGTTATCAGAATATCACTCTGAGTGTCATGAATGACATGCCTTTTTTTTTTAAAACTATTGGAAAATGTTCTCCTCCAAAAAACAAAGCCTATATCACTTCTACGGATGATGTACATGTACTTAACCTTAAGAATCTCCTTCTTTCTTTGCTGCAAATTTGTCCTTCTTTGCTGACATTTCTGTTTCTTACACATTTTGTTTTATTCCTTTGATTGGTATTAGTGCTTGAGAACAGAGTAATCCACGTAGATCTACCGCGACAGTTCAGTCAGTCAACATCCCAGCAGCAGTTGTGTCCAGTCCAGTGCAGTCTTTGGGGATATGGAATCAGTCATCAATCCGGAGGCCACGATGAAGAATCCCTGTTTTCTTCCTCTGTAAGTTTTCTTCTTGAGACCAGATCAGTTTTCTCCCTCAGTGCTTTGCAACAAAATGTTTGCGTCATAAATAATGTATGACGGCAAACATTATGCTGAACCGTGTCAACTGTTTGGGAGCATTCATAGCAAAATGTTCATGTTAAGTCATGTTTCACTTTGCATTTAACTTTAAACAAGTTATGGAATTGCCTTTGTAGATTACTGTAAGCCTACTGTAAGATTGTAAGAAAAATACATGGCATAGGTAAAAGAAAAGACTCCTTGAGCATACAGACAAAAGCTCAGGTTCGTAGTATTTCTTGCCAATTGCGAAGCTAAGCAAATTTAAAGTCATAAAATAACAGCAAACCATTTTCACAAGCTGAAATTTGCCCAACATCTTTCGAATATTCAGTGTGAATTCGCAGTTGATAATTATAATAATAGTTAAATGATATGTATATTAAATATTTTTTACATTAACTTCCATGGATCCTCGATGGAGGTTTTGTGTCTCAGGTTTAAAATGAAAGCTTAAATCTTGTAACATGAGCCGCTTACAAATCAATTAATTTTTTCCTAGTCAGGTTGGCCTTAAAATGGACTATGTATCTTTAATGACCCTGAATGATCCAGGGGATATGCAAATTAATTCAGAAAGTTTGATCCCTTGCGGATGGGCTACCTGGGGTCGATTTCATGAAGCCCCACGATCAATCATATCTCGAGCATCCTATGTAGGGCTGCAATGCATCATAAGCATGCTAAGTCCTACGATTGATAGTAAGTAACATGTACAATGAGTGTGGTGAAATCGACCCCCGGCTTCCACACAGTCATGAAGCAGAGTCTGTGAAGTTTGAAAATGCAGGTGGTGGCACCGTACCGACCGTGCACCCTTATGAATCCAAATGCGAATCCAAACCCTCTGACTACATGGCTCTGCTCTGCTCAGGCTTTTCATGAAGGCCTTCCAGGGCTTAATAGACACCTGTGTTGTAGCCAAGCCACTGGAATTGGCGACTGCATGTGCTCTTCTGATATGAGGCCTTTAAATTTCCAGATATTATCATTTTTATTTCTTAAATTCAGTCAGTTTCCCTTGTGGTTATTTGATGATTATATTATTATTTTTGCTTGTCAAAACTCCAAACCAATTAGGAGCGAAGGGCCGAAAGAGGGCAAGGAGCATACATGAACCTATCATGCAGGTAATAAACTGCTGCAAACTGCTCATCAGCCAAAATAATGACCTGAAATGTATAAAATGCAGTTAGGAAGGCTAGGGCCTGACGCGTTTCAATCCTAGCAGGATATTTCTCAAAGGCTAAAGGTGCATATTAATCGATAAACAAAGTAGCAACATGCCCCCAAATCATAGATAATTCACGTTTTTAGATTTTCGAATAATTCACCCAAATATACCCGACAGGTTCAAGTTGATAGAGGCCTCATGGCCTTGCCACTCGCGTGCATGGTCTCTGGTTCCGCAGCTACAGCTGTTCCTAGCCACGAAGGCCTTGGTCGAAGCATTTTAGTTCAATCTCCTACGAATGCAGTTTTGTCATGATAATCCATCCCCTCTAGAACTCGTAAAGAACTCCCAGTAACACACCGTAACCCTCGATCATCCCTGCACCGCCTACACGGTCCAGGCCGCCTCCAGTCGGCAATCATTGCAAGGAGGTTCCTGTTATTGACGGCTCCCCATCAGCTCAAAGGAGGATTGGAGGATGGGCAGTGATTAAACACTCAGATTATAAGAGGCCGTACAGTAGTCCGCAGACATCATGAAAGAGGCATAACAGCTGAAATTAAAACTGCCAATAGGGGAATTTATTTCCTGTCTGTGAGGTGAAAAGCACCTGTTTAATATGACATTTCCTCACTTGGATTGATTGCCTGTATCTCATTCTGCATTGTTCCTCTCTCCCAAACAGGAGCTGAAGACAAACCAGAAACAGTCCATCTTGGAGTGAGTATAATGATGATGTATTTTTTTTAATCAGTTGGAATAACAATTCCACCCATAGGATGCACTGATGAGGTGATGACATCCCTCCTAGCAATTTGAGCATTATTTGAGGGGCCACATAATTCATTAGTACTGTATGTTGCAGGTGCAAAATGAAACAATTTCCAGGTGAATGTACGGTGTGTTCTTAAGCTATGTCTTAAGGACGCAACCCCTACTAAAGGGCAAATCACCCACAATATTCACACTAGGTCTAAGTGCAAGGGCGTTATTATGAGATTGTTGGTTCCACCAAGCCAGTATGGTAACATTGGGTACATGTAACTGTAATTGGTATGTCATATTAGTTCATATGCCTTGGGGCTTTCGGGCATATAATGTACTTGCCGACACGTTGTCAATTGTGGTACAGTACAGAACATGCTTAGGGCATATCTAAATGCGATATCATTATGACAAAAAATTAATCATTGCAAATGGAGGGGCACAACCTCCAAGTTACAATATGGTAACTTATTTTTACTTCAAACCTGGGATAAATACATCAAGGGGAATTTATATTTGTGCTCACCCGGGGTGTCCCTGGGTTAAAGGCTAAAACCCCAAGTTAGCCTAGAGTTTTTGTCATAGAAAGGGGTATATTGGTCGTGTATAGAATAGTTAAAAAATCGTTAGGTACTGTCATAACAAAGGAAGGATAAACTAGTACTGCATGATCTTCAGTCCTGTAAAGCTGTAAAACATGTATAGTAAGATCTTGCTAAAGGTCTTGCTAAAAGTTTATCACCAGTAAAATTTGAATGATATTCAGCATGAACACCGGGCATTTTACCAATTTGTGTTGCATGATGCCCAATGACTCTTATGGATCAGTTTCTGCGAGGTTTAAAAGTCAACTCACTACTCAAATGACAACTTTTGAACTTGAGAATTAAACTTGGAACTTGATAAGTTAACTTATATATTGTAAAGTCAACTTAGAATTCAAATAGTCAACTCAAAATACAAAAAGTGAATTTAAAGAATAATCAAAACCATAAAACTATTAACCCGAAACTATTTCTGCATCAAAATGAAACAAAAAATAGGCCGCACCGATTATGAAACTAAACTCTTCATTCAAAATATTTCCTTAATTCAACCTTAACTAAAAAAGAAATATCTTGCCATCAAAAATTCCTTCCTATACATCTTCCTCCTCAGTTCCAACAAACAATTACTATGACCTCGACTGACTTGCCCAAAGCATCCACTTCCGAACATCAGTTTCCATGAATCACACTGTGACTGTATTTCATCTCTCCTCAGTCTTTTGCAGCTCAACACATATCACATCCTAATTCCCTTCGCTCTTCACAGTCACACACACAGGGATTCTCATGTCATCCACAAGTCACGCTGACTGACTGGTGTCAGGGTCTTCTTTTCCTCCCTATGGCGCCCAGTGATGGATTAGTCTTTCCATCCTCCGTACACACAATTCTGTTTCTTGTCCCTCGAGCAGGCTTTTAGGACCCATCTTCTCCTCAGTGAAAGCAAGGACAAGTTTGCTTTGTTTTTTTGCCATTTCCTTTCTCCTGCTAAAACAAGCCTTGTATCTTGCTTGTGGTGATGTGATGCATTCAGTCTAATTAGTATAACGCCATCAATATGCTCAACACATACGCGGTTTCTGTCTTTGGAGTATTTCTGTCGTTGTTTATGCTTAGATAGATTCTAACAGCATTCTTATTATAGAGACAATGTGCAATAAAATCACCTTAATTACACCATGGACAGAGTGCATCTCAGAATGTGGCAACATAAAAGGCCCTCAATTTGTCAACAATGCCCATTAGGCCTTGCTTAATTTAATTATCAATTCAATTTGATTGTTGTTGATGCTGATGTTGCACCTGCTGCTGTTGTTGTTTATCTGTCTGCAGCTGTTGTTGCTGTTCAGTTGTTGTCGTCTCAAATTCAGCTTATCAAGGACTAATTGAGATGTGCTTTAATCCCCTTGAATGGCTTTTTCTATGATGGGTATAATAATTGACAATAACGTATGATAACACTGCAGGAGTTTTCCCATGATCCTGATGTGTGACAGCACCAATTCTACCCTGGATGAGCATGCTGAGCTCAGCATCATCCGACATACCCTGCTAGGAGCAATGCAGGATTCTGACCAGCTAAGCAATGAGAATACAACCTTCATAAGCCAAAATGATATGAAGCAGGTATGGCATGTATTGAGTCAGTGTTAAGGTGCATGAAGTGCTTAATGTAATGTGTGAACTATATTTACTGACGAACACCTAACTATGAATTGTTATTATCTATTTCTGGTTATGAAACTAAGGATTCCTCAAAAGCACTCTAATCACAGTAGCTCGAAATCCTGATGAAATTTTACCAATACTTCTACTTCATTGTTTGATACCAGTCTTATCTGGACAGACATGATCTGTTCATACATGATCCAGTCACCATGGTTGGCCATTCAATACCCACTTCCTCAAAACTTATCTGAACTGGCATGATCTGTTCATACATGATCCAGTTCCTAGAATTAGCTGCTGCAACTACTGTGGAGTTCCCTAGTCCTGCCAGACAGCTTCTGAAGGGTTACTTTGTGGGCAGCAGAAGGCTACGTTCATCAGGGGTCCATGGTACCGCATTCCCTCCCACCGCTCTTCAGACATTGTGAGTTTAAAACTTCCACATTCCTCCATTTTAATGATAAGCATTTCTGAGTGTCTGATTCTGTTAATTCCTTCGCCATGTGTCTTAATTTCATGTCATAAAATCAAGGAAAATCTAGGGAAATGCATCATTGAGACCTGGCAAGTTTTGTTTTTGCTTCTAACACATGGACTCCTCATCAGTGAAATTCAATACAATAATGTCTAATGTGATTGTACCGCAGAGCCTGCATGTCAAGGGCTCTGGCCAAGCTCAGTCTGAGAGATGCAGTCCTTGAAGAGGATGCTGCCCTTGCTGTGCTGTTATATGAGGAGACCGTCACGGCCAGACATGGTAAGATCAAATCCATACTACTAGACCTTGGAGACTGTAGTACGGTGTCACTGTCTATCACACTATGACACCTTCCCAGGGAAATAAACTTAAAGGCAGCGTGCATGATTTGCAAGGCCTCCAAAAAAATTGTTGAGTTTGAGACAGAAAATGGACTCAACAGTTCATAAGTGGAAACAGTCACCATGGGAAATCAGATGCTGGGTTTTTAAAGGAAATCAAGATTTAGTGTCTTTTAAAAAGATCGTTTATCCGAACGATCTTTTTAGCATTTCGAAAGTGTGGTGTAACCGTGAAGGATTCGGAGGGGGGCAAGATTATTTCGGCCGTATTTCTGCTATCCAGATGAACAAAGCGTAAAAAGGAAGTTTGAGACCTCCCCTTCTGTTTAAGTAACAAATTCAGCCAAAACGCACATCTTTGCAAATCTTATATGCTCCCTTTAATGTCAGGTCAATGGAACATCCATAGTACGTGTACCCAAATACATCAGTTACAGACTGTACTTTACTGATCGTAGGATATTAATATTACCTAAAAATATCCTTAATACCTGTTCTAGAAGACATATTAATCTCAAATAAGACATCATTAATCCCAAGTGAGATAAATTTAGTGCAAGGGCCAACAAAAAATTAATATCCATAGTATATGGTATTATATTACAGACTATATGCATCATTAATCCTATATAGAAGATAGAGCAGGCTAAAAATATCCATAAACGCCTGTTGTAGAAGACATTAATCTCAGACTATAGCTTATTAATCCCAGGTGTGATAAATTAAGTGTAAGGGCCAACCTGAAGGCATTAATTACAAACTTTACATGATTAATTGCAGAAAATAATCTTACAATAATTGCTAACGATATTATCCAATACAAGACTGTACTTTATTAATTCCAGAAGATAAATGTTGGGCTAAAAACAACCCCAATCCATCAGAATTAAAGATCATTTTTGTTTCCCTATCCAGAAGAGAAACAGAGGATCTATATTTTGACTTCAACTGTCAAAGAGAAAAATACTCTTTCAGTTATTTTCATTTTCAAAATGCTTGGAGTAACGGGGGCCTGATGCGTTTCGATCCTAGCAGGATCTTTCTCAAAGGTTTAAAGACAAGAGGACAAGAACATGCAAGCAAAGATACACATAAATGGATGAGAGGATCAGGACAAAAGGGGGTATAGGGAGGGTGAGTGTCGAAGGTGGACAACAAGAAAGACGTTGAGAACATTTATATTTTCAGTGTGGAAAGAAAAGGTCTATTGTAGTTGCCTATGAAGTAAAATCATTGTCTCTCAGTTTTGGGGAAAATTCAAATCAGTAGTTTCCTTTCTGCAAATTTTTTTTTTCTCAAGGTTTTCAGTTTGTTTCTCCAAGTCCAAATTTATGAAACCTTACAGCCACTATATTTTCATTTAGGTCGGCAGATATCAAGATCTGTTTACGCCATGCTCACATACAGTATCACCCATCATCCCCGGACCTTAAAAAACACGATTTCTTGTCAGTGTATTTAGGTTTCAGTCTACGTCCTCATATTATGACCTCTATATCTCCAGCCCCGAGGCTTGTCCAAAGCTATATCGTCTTCGCTCTGAACTAAAAATCACGCGAGTCCTCCAGGGTATGTTCTGAAAAGGGCTTCATAGAAATACAGGTATCGTCTGACTCCGTGCCCGTGCTCGAAGTTAATCCACTCTCCACGCTATAAGCAAAAAAAAGCCCGGGTCAAATCTCAGCCTAGATTTAGGTAAGGTGAACCGGCCTCTGCCGGTGTCGCTGTTTTGCTATTTTACATTCGCAGCAGGTTGAAAGAGTTTAGTGATTGTTATATTTTCACGTTACAGGCTACTCCGTCTTGAATATTCAGCCCAAGCCTCACTTCAGGGATGGCAACATTACAGATTACTTGGGACAGGAGGTAAGGAATTTATAAACTGTATTACCACACCACGCACAGTAGTCCTAAGTCATTATGCCCAGCCCAATCCTGGAACACTATTACACTCGACCTACTTTTCCGTCTCACAGAAACAAATAAAATCCCCGAGCGCATATTGCTCTAAAAATGTTTTTGTGTGAACATATCAAGAAGAAAGCCCGATCGAGACCCGCGGTGTGTTTGGACGAGACGTGATCACTGTTTGCTCCAATTTACTGTACAATCGAGGCAAAAAATGTTCCTACATTTCAGGCAGGTTGTGTAATTTCCCTGAAGGTGTTTGCGTACTGATTAAACCTACAAGCCTGCATCCACGGTCCGTATTGATAGTGTGTTATTCGATGCAGCAAGGCGATATATCACCGTACATTATCAGTCCTAACAACAAATGGCTCCCTTGATGAAAGGATCGCGTGATTTGGTAATTCAGCAAAAATCCCCCCTTCAGTCATGCAATAATATCCCCCTTAAATTACCTGTTCCTCCAAACAAGAAGTTTTACCTACAGAATTTTTGAAGATAAAACAACATGTGTATGCCCTACCATTATTGGCAGTTTGCATTCATGCAGAGCGGGCATGTCCATTCTGTTGCTTGAAGGAAAATAAGATCACATCTTTCATCAGATGTACGTAAACGAGCATACCTTTTGGATATAAAAATAGTGCTGCTTTCGACACACGTCTATAACATCTCTTAGTTGGTCACTCAGTGCGGGGAATGACAGCCAAAATCACCTTAGAAGCACACCTTTTTTCGTCTTTATATTGTCAACTGAAAACCACGGCACCTGTTTGCTTGTAAAAAGTCATCCTTAAAATGCCTTTGAGAAATGCATTCCATTAGACAGGGCACTGAACATGATCTTACTTGTAGTAGTCGAGCTTTTCCATCCAATTTTGTAGGTACATAAGCAATCGTGCGTAGGCCTACATGTATAACGCATGCTGATTCGGACATGTAGTAGTTGGACCGCATCCAGTAAACTCCCATCAGAGACAGCGCCCTTAGCTAGCTAGTTCCTATCCAAAATTTAATATGCTGACATAAACAAGGAAAATGCCCCCAAAGAACCTCTGTCTAGTAAAGCCTGGTGTACGAAAACCTGCATTGTCACTCACCGAGTCAATAAAGCCCTTTCCCCCTCCATAAATATACATCTTCGTTGCTGAAGTGATGCAGCCTCAGATAAAGTCCTATACATATTGGCTTGTCAATGCTCTGAAGAACTTTCGTATAGCTCCCCTTGCTTCTCCTTTATTCATAACGTTTGATTTCAACATAATATCGGTGGACATAAAGAAATTGATTGATAACACACGATTTTGAGCGCCTGAGAACGGTGTTTAAAAAAATGGCAATGTACTGATCTATTCATATGGGTTAATAGGCTAAATGGAAATCATTTGATGTTGATTGCGATGTCACGACTGTGCTTTGCTTCAAAGTGATCTTTAGTCATCTGTCTTTGACGGATTCAATTAATTACCAGACAGGATGTCGTTGCGAAAGTAAACTGAATAGAATAAATTTATTGTGTAGATTACACATTAGGAATGCGTAATATTTGTCCGTATAAGAATTCAAATTGTTGCACATTAAGAATGGGAAGTGATAGATTGTTCCTCCGGGTGATGATACCACGGAAGCACTTGTGTCACTGCCTCGGGCAGATGCCAACTTTCATTGGCGGAAAGTAATTCCATAATGCGCGCTCGACTGTGTAAACGCAGGTTATTCGAGGGCATTTAAGCAAAGTGAGCGCTAAAGGGGTCCGTGCCTGCCTCCACATACACGGTGCTAATTCACTCACAGATCCTAATGTTCGAATCCGGAATCCGGAATCCACTTCAACGTGTAACTGATGGCCCTCTCGGGATTATATCCCAAGACTTGAGGGTCTAGTTGAGACTCGCCGCCGGAACAATAATTCGTTTGTGTTTTGCCATGCAGAATGATGCCTTCATGGAGAGCTTTCTGGCTCAGCTGTCTCGATTCTGTCGCTCGCACGTTCCCCATTTCAGTCTCTGCGAGGCAGAGGACTAGAGCATACATTGTCAGCCCGTAATCGCTTGCCTGGAGAGGTGCATCCAGAGAGTGTCGTGTCGTACCTAGTTCACCAGCTTTTGTCATCATCCATATCTTCACTGATCAGAGTACGAAGATGGATGTCCTTCAACATGTATTCCCTTAGGAGCAGAGACAAGTCTCCTGTACGGCAATGTGTCTTCCACGCGTCGTCTCCTTGAATCCTCTTTTTCATGCTGAATTTGCATTGTTTGTTGTTTTATGGGTTAGATCCACCTATCACTTGAATCTGTACTTGTATGTACGTGAACATTATTATCATTGATAGTATTTTAATTTCTTTTGGATGGGGAACTCGTTTATCCTCTACTGTTATACACGTCGTTATTGATGATATATCGACAATGATCCTGACATATTAAAGAGTAAGATACCACACACTATACAGAGGAGAGTACGTGGTGCAACAGCAAACCTACCTTATTTAGTACTTCCACCATGCATAGCCTTTAGTCTTATTTATTAACGTACGTCAGTTACCTTAACTTATCACCAAGTACTAAAATGCATACGTCTGCTTGTAACCTGAAATATAAGAAGAGATTTGAGTTGACAGGCCCTGACGTTTTGACCCGATCAGAACCTTTTTCAGAGGCTTATATATAGATCCAGCCAAGTCTGAAAAAATCCCTGTTGTTATTTAAAGGATCAAACGTGAGACATCCACAGCTCTTTTTACCAATGATAAAATAATTTTGTATTCATCAATTGAATTTATTTAAGAGCTTTAATTTGAACCGTAAATCCGCAACATACATTTTCTTCGAAAATTTAACATTAATATATAATTTTTATACAAACTCATTAAAAGTAAAACATACTTTCCCGTCAAATTTATTTCGTTTAAAATGATGACAAATCCGTGCTTCTTTCTATATTTACGTCTCATTTAATATAAAATTAATATATTCCCATATTTGTATTCTGTATATTGAATGGTGATTGAAAACGACTCAATAAAATACTTAATTTGAATTATTTAAATTATTTATATTATTCACTTTCCATTTATTTTTATCTTGAGAATAATCCGCTTAATTTGTTTTTCAATTAGTCTCGTTTCCGTTCACTTGAACTCACTCGCGAGATGAAATCATAAAGCAGTTCGTTTAATTTGTTTTGTCTTTTGCTGATCTGAAAAATTGTCCTCTTCACACATTAATTAACCCCCTAGGCAGACATACAAAGATCATCCATGCATTATGCTGCTAATTGTAGTTAGGGCCCAAGGCTCTCATCGCTGTGTATGAGTTTTTAAAACTGCTGGTTTTGTAGAGTTGTGGTGTGGTGTTCGAATTTGAAATTCAGAGAGAAATCATGTTTTGGCCTATTCATATACTCTTAAAAAGTACAATCATACTTTGGTAGCATACCGAAACATAAATCTCCACAGATTTACTTATAAAGATGGTGATGGTAGAAACATAATCGTTCAAGTTTTTCTGCCTGAAATGCTGTATTTATATCAAGAAAAGATTAAAACTAATGACCAAAATAATTTGGATCCTTAAAAGATAAAAAATGACGCTGAAGAAATGCCGTGAGCGTTTTCACTGTTTTTTTCACAAACAGAGCACCGTAAAGGACTGGGAATTTCACAGATGACTGTAACTGTATCTTCCTTGATATTTTTTTCACATGAGTTTGCATTTCTTTTACACCTTTAATGCAGTTGTTTTTCACTGTGAACAATGTTATTTATAGTATACTGGCATTTGCCGGGGAGTTGGGGTTTACCTATATTCATTACACAACTAGAGAGATTCCTTTCCCTTTTCAAATTCTGAAGTGTATAATGTTGACATACTGGGTTTACACTAGGCCTACTCTAGGTTGGGTACTCCATATTGACGATGTGTCTTATTCACATCGGCAAACTACCATATCAGGCTGTAATATCTTAAGTGCGCATTTCCAGTGCGTCCAATGAGATCGCAACAGTGTAATCCATATTAGGTATGATATAATGGTAACAGTACCACAGAGTCATTTCATGTATCATAATAGTCGGTACCAGTCATGTTCAACGTGGTGGAATAATCCATAATTCTTGTGCCTCAATCTATACAATGTATAACAGAATCTCGTTCGCATTCCCATAGTTAAACCTCAATCTGCGCTGAGACTACATTATTTTAAAATTCCCTTGCCATTTTGCTTGCTGAAAGGGTACACTGTCAACCGACGATTGCAATTTATCGGCAGATCATTCGGGAATCGCGTTTGCATTTATTAATATCAAAAATATCAAACGGGAATTGCCAAGCCAGACGCACAGATAACATTGTGTAATCCTGTAAAGCAGCCATGCGACAGGTTGAAATGAGCATTCCTGTTCTAGCGTGCTTGTATTTCCCATGCGGCATACAGTGGACGTCTAAGTCATCCCCTGTCGTCGTAAACATTGATGAAATGCGTCTCCTTAAGTAGTGTGAAGAGTTGATGCAACTGCTGCGTGATTGCCAGCTGATGTTATTTTGGCGAGATATTGACTCTTAACATGCATGGTGGTATAAGGTGATGGAGTAAAGGTTTTCCCTGTGCACTCTACAAGCTCTACATGGGAACAAGGACAATTTGAAAATTTTTTGGTATAATACACTCTATCTAGCATTCCTCAGGAGAAATATGTCTGGTTCTTAGTATAACTCATCCATAATTGAATGCTTTCGTGGGTCGACAGTATATACTTGTGCACTTATATACCCCTATCCAACTCCCTTGGTAGAAACCCTAGCTAAACCAACCTTTAGACGCAAGGATCCTAAAAAGTTTCAACTTTAAAATTCGTTCTCGGTCAAATAGAAAAATATTGCAATAATGTGCCACAACTATACAGTGTTTCTTGTTAAGGTTTTTTGTTCATGTTTTGATTTATGTTGATTGTTTTAATGTTATTATTGTTATTTATTTTTGTGTGTGCAAAAACTGCATCCCATTCCCAGGGATAAAGCGTGATTTCAGGATCACAGTCCTCTTTTCCCAATATTATACGTTATCAACAGGTCACACCGTAAACACTATACCGGTACTCGTATACTTTCATCACCATACATCGAGTTATTGTGGATGGCCGGCCGTCCAAAAATGTTTGGTCAAGATCTGCATTTTTCCTTTGATTCTTTTCATAAGGAAAGTGTTACTCAGACACATCGTTCTGGTCATCATAGTTCGGTGGTCATCATTGTTCATCATTTTATCCCAGAAAGTGTCAACTTTTGGTCTTAATGTTTTGAGAGAAGAGTAAATGTCCAACTCATATTCCCGTCCAGTCCTTATTGGCATTTTGCTTGTTAATATTATGCATGAATAGGCCTATACTAGTTCAGATTGAGCTGCTGTCGATAATGGTGATGAGTTCTAATGTCTGTCTGCATGCTGCGTCCATAATTATATTTTTCATTCACTGCTAATGACTTCAATTTCACTCTGCATATACGGTTATTACGGTATTGAAGCGAGAAACTCGAACAAGGTCATTACTCTTTCAATGATGTTTTCATCAATGAATTGTCCTGATGATTTTTACAAGCAGACATTTGGCGTGTAACAGACCTACTGATCCTCCTATATATCCTAATGGAATTAAAATCCATAATGTTCAGTTTGTAGTGGATGATGGACAGTAGCCCCATTTTGCTCTGAAGTCTTTGAAATAAACACAAAGTGATGAATGACAATTACAAATGAAGTGGGTTAAAAGCAGCATGTTTGGTACATGTTTTCATGGGTTCTGACTATTGCAGCCGATTAAAGGTAATAGGCCTTATTCATGGCGTATACACCTTGTCACATTCCTTGTATACCCTTCGGAAAAGATAACACCAATTCTATAAAGAAAATGGATACCAGACTATTTTGAATCCAAGCCTCGGTTTGATTGCACTGCTTCGAATGCAGGATGGATGCACCGCGAATAACGCCTATACATGGCAATATTCGGGTCGCTACTACCAACATTATAACTAGACTGGATAATGTAGGCCGAACTCGGCCTATGAGCGCCTGACTACACGGTTACGCTAGGGTCGCAGGTTCAAATGCAACTTCCGTCTGTTATTGTTTTTCTCCTCGAGAATGCCACAATCAAATTAACTCCAAACTGAAAGTTACAACAGAATTTGTGACGTTTAATTGTAACAGTCGTGATAGACGGATCCTGGTCGTAATATCAGTCTTGTATACGTCAGTGCAGTTAAAGCGATGTCAAGCGTTGCTGCAACGTGCACAGAATTAAAGGGCAAATAGATTGAAACCAAGGCAATCGTCCAAACCTACAACCTATTTTATTAAAATACTCGACACATCATTGCCTGCCAGTGCCTGTCCACACTGGCCTATTTACAGACAGAATTGTACATGATGAGAAGGTTTGGGTGACAAGTTTTCTGTTTTATTTAGGTCGTCATAGTGAACTAGTATTGCAGTATTTTTGCTCTGCACTCTTACATGGGTTTTTATGGCGGTGTAGGCCTACCGTACTTTGGTTCAAATATTTATGTTCCGTTTTGGTCTTGTCTTCGTGGACCATAAACAATAATGTGTTCGGGAATGGAACTGAATCCTCACAATGGCTTGAGTCCGTCTATCTTCATGTCAAGTTTCTCTTTCGACGTCGGTGCTATTATTGAAGTTCCATTGGAAAGAGACGTTTTAAAGGTATATGATTGGTAAAAGTCACAGAACAGCTCTCACACTTTGTCTAATCCAACATGTACATGTACATAAAATAACACACCTGTGAAAATGTGAGCTCAATCGGACATCTGAGTCACGAGAAAATAGCGAAAACCCTACTCATTTTTCTTATAAAACGTAAAGATTCATGGTTTTGATCTTACCCCGAGATCAAAACTGCATGTTTACGGTCTTTGTTCGACTAATTTCTGGATAAATACACCATTTCAGGCGGAAATATTTTAACGGTATGTTTCTATTAGCACCATCTTCATACCCTGAAAGTTATACGTAAATCTGTGGACATTATGTTTGGGTATGTTACCAATACTGTACTGTACCTTTAAATGCTTTGTATAACCTACCCACGCTTGTTTTGCGTACTGTGTATTTTCCTTTGTTCGTTGATATACGTAACATTTATTTTAAATCATTACTTAATGAATTAGTGTAGCAATCATTTCATACTGAACATCAATTTACGTTCAGTGGTGACGCATTTGAAATTACTTTTTTTTTTAGAATACCCTTGCGTTATGTTCGTGATGAAAACCTTTTATGTAGGCGTGATGTGCAAGTCCACAAAAGGCCCAGCGGGCGCATTGTGGGTGTATAGTCGTGTTTTATTCTGAATTTCAGCGTTAGATATTTTTCTCTTCTCGCAAGGAAAGTTGAGCCATTATACAAAGCGTCGCTCACAAAAAAAGGTCATTGGACTCCATATATCAGCTCTTTGAAAATTGATGAGCTGCATTATGCAAGGGATAGATTATTTTCTTTGAGGCAAACCGATTCCTTGTGATGTGCAGCGCCAACTCCATCAGGAAAAATGCTCCCACGTAGAAATGAAAACATTAAAAATTTAAGCAATCATTTCACTTCGAATTAAGATCCTTGGGCTTCAAGCAGATGTAATATCGTTGCAGTATAATGTATAATTGATTACGTGTTTACTTTGTCTGTCTTCTGTGAAATTTGGGATCCAAAATTGTTTTAATGATAATTTGCCATGATAATCCCCATGTATATTCATTCACAAAACGTTAAATGTTAACTACGTGGAGGCGTATTATAATGCATGAAGCGCGCTTTGAATTTTAGCATAACTATGCACCTGATTGAGCTGCAGTTGTTTATATTCATCACGGTCTTACCCTGATATAAACAAGGATTTGGCTGTCTATAGTAATACGCTTTGGATGGATTTCATATTCATTTTGCCCTAGGTGCCGAATCTCATTGTTCAACAAATCACACTATCATCACACCTTAATCCAGGCTTACACGCTCGATCCATTCGTATCCGTTTGGCCAAAGAAGGTAATCTCTATGAATTCTCTCAATTACCAAAACTCGTTAAATTTCGGCTTTCTGAACGCCTACGTTTTCCTGTTATTTACACTGAGCCGAAAACCCGCTTGTACATTTTTTTCCCTCGCAAATACAAAGATCATATGCTTTATCCTTGACTGTTAACAAACACGAAGATTGAACCAAAAGTGTCCAATTGGTTTACTTATCATTTCGTTGTTAGTGTGGAGAACATACCCTATAGGACTTTTTGCGAAAATTCACCAGCGTTTCAACGCCCACGGGTCGATTTCACCAAACTCATCGCAACTTATTATCAATATTATTGTAGGACTTATGATGCATTGCAGTCCGTAGGACACGATGGGTTACCCTTCGTAACTCGAGTTACGATCGATCGTAGGGCTTTGTGAAATAGACCCTTAGGAAATATGAATAATAAGGCTTATATCTATAAACTTTGAGCCCAGCATGCTTTCCTATACAATAATTAATCATGGGTCCTATACTTAAATTTGTTTCCAATTATACTTATCCCAGAATGATTGTGTAATCATAATTAATCATACCTGTTTACGTGCACTGGTATTACGCAAATCGATTTGGTAAATTGTAATTGTAGTTCACGACAGGACCGTCGACCGGAATATAAATGCTCTAAATTTCACCGCTGGAAGGCTGCCATTTTTCACAGACCGTTGATGCGCATTATCACAATAATATTCTATAACTGAATACCTCTGTATCTCTGTAGGCTGTATAGTATATCACCAGATGCTATTACGATGTTGAAGCACGTATATTGAAGCTCTTCGACTTTAACCCCCGGGTACTTCAATGGGCCCGAGTCTACTTAAGTGAGAATTAATTGCAGTTAATCTGAACCAAGTTCGAATTAACGGCAGTGCAATGTAATTATTCTCAATCATTCTATAAAAGAAGGGGAAAATATTCTTTAAAAAAAGATAAAGGACAGCGGCTGCCTTGTTAGTGAGTTGTTTGGACTTGACATCTACAAATTGAAGGGATTCACGCTCAAAAAACAACTTAAGAAAAAATAAATAAGTTATACAATGAAATGTCAAAACGAACACCTTTGCTTTGAGATTCTTGCAATTTCATAGCGACTGTCGTATAAGACAATTACTCAAACGTTTATCATTTAGAATTTGTGCAAAACAGGAAGTTATACCAATGCACTCTTAGGACATTTATTTCTTCGAGTTACCGTATAATAAATAAAACAAATGATACCTGTTTGCACTAATCCCTGCATTCTTTTTTATTGCCGACTTCCTGCAGAAACAGCTGCGCGGAAGATTCCCAGTATGTTGCCCTTTTGCCAATCTTACTTAAAAATAGTAAACATTAATATTCTTCTTTTGTATGGCAAAGCTGTGAAGAAAGTGCACGTCTACATATGAACTTACCAATTTAATAACCCGTCATCTCATATTTACCTCAACGCGAAACCCTTTTTGTCGGTGAATTTCAATATCGACCATCCATTATGTTGGTTATATTATACCACACGACCATTCTATAGGAAACTCTGGGCCTAATTTCTGGAGATAAAATCTTTCCAAACATCTATATACTCTGACGGTAGATTTTAAATGATGTGTTGTTGCACGAGGTTTAATAATAATGATAAGCTCTTATTGGTACCTTATAGGAATATATTCCCGTATTCCCTATTTGCATCCTGCAAACCAATGGACTTGAAATTGACGTATGTTCATATTGGAGAGCATTCTCTGTGTTTTAATAAAATGTGGACAACAAAAAAGTCTTTAAAAGGTAGCTGATGCCTTAGGGAGATATAGAAATGTTTACCAAATTTTTGATGTCTCCCAAATGTTCGCTTTCACACGCTAACCTTTCTCCCTAATACCCAAATTGTAGTTGTGGTTGTAAAACTTGTAAAACTGACAAGACAATTCATAGATAGGGCCTATACAGGTGAAAACTGGAAATCCACTGATGGGTGTGTTTGTCCTGGGTTTAAAAAACAAGATATCTTCATCTTGTTTGCACGACGCTCTGTTATTGACTTTTGGGCCGCGTCCATTACGAAGAGCACGGTTGCCCAACGTAACTATATTGTCGCATGCACGCGCGCACTCGTAGGAGTTGAAATGACCGTTTTTCCTTTCACAAAATTGTCAGGTACTGGCCAATATTCATTTCAGTATATGTACAACCGATCGAAAGGGTACAAGGAAAAAGCCCGTAGGCTTAATGCAAGGTTATGGATTCGACTGCAACGTTTCGTGCCAAACAATCCCAGTACGATATTGAACATTATGTTTCATAGGTTATGGGCACTAGCTTACCTGGGGTCGATTTCACCAAACTCAGGACTTAAAACGCATTGCAGCCTTCATAGGATACGATGGGTTATCCTTCATAACTCGAGTGGATTTTGCGAATTGTCCATCTACTTCTGAACTTGTTTATCTTGGAAGTAAAGATTAAAAGAGGTTTTAAGGAGTAGCTTCATCTGGCCTGGGCCATGAACATTGAGTCATGTGTTTTAGTTGTGCTTATAAAAATAGGAAAATCCACGTATAATCTGTTGGAATTAGTCCAACATTTTCTATGTTGAATTCAGAGTATCGGCATATGAGGACGAGGTTGCATTTTATGTTCAATCCGCCTTTACTTTCACATAGGGATCTGTTATGAAAAAAAAAGAAAGAAGCATTCGTATCTGCCTTTTCAGCGAAGAATATTTCTGCCGTAAATTTCCCATTGCTTATATTCCAGTGCTTTGGGCCCCGGCCATTTGTCATTTTCTAATGTCAGATGAATGGGACTGGCTCGTTTCCCAATCTGTGAATTTCCGGATTTGAAGACGCAAGATCTATCGGCACGTCAAGGTTTGCGATATTGGCGCCGACTTGTTGACCGCGTGTGATAAATCACCCCAGAGTCATAACTTATGATTTGCACTATTTCGGCTCTATACCACGAACGACTGGGGTCAATTTCATGGAACTGCTAAGCGCAAGAAAATTGCTTAGCTGAGCACAAAAATGTCTTGCCCAATAAACCAAACCACCATTAAAAATGCAATTTGATATTCATGGTCAGCGAACAAAAGCCAAGTGATACAAAACACATGAAAAATTGGTCGTTGATCCTGTTTTTATTAGGACAGAAATTTCATAGTTAGCAAATTGTTTTTGCTAAGCATGCAGGGCTGTGAAATTGGCCCCTGATAAATTTCTACCAATTCCCTGGACCTCAACTCCTTGTCTGTATACTATACAATCCATGTCCAGTAATGTTTTCCTGCACATTTTGCTGAATTTCTATTGGACGTATGCTAGTAGATGTACATTCACTCGTCAATTTTCTTAATTTCAAGCGAATTATATGGCGCCCTCTCTACAGTAATTTGGATGCTTTAGGCCGTTTACCATTTCATCCCAAAGCTTAATTTGTTCATTTGTAATTTACTTTGACTGTGATGACAATCTAACTGTGGCTCATGTGTGTTGATTTACAATGATTGGGTTGCCCTCAGTTGAGACAGTTTGCCCAGTCCGTACATGGGCCTGCTAGTGCAGTTGGCTTTTGCTGGTCGTAAAGCTAGCAAAAGCCAGCCACGATGGCGTTGAATAATTGTCTCAATTCTGACCCCGGGGAACTATTTGTCCTGATTATTTTGTTTAATTATGAAATGTCTGACCTATCAACGTCTTGTTGGCTTCAATTGTAATGTAATAGGTGGCTTTGTCGTTGCGAATTATGCTTTAATGTGCAATAGCAGAATCATGTATATTGCACGATGTTATTGGCATATACATCGTTTTAAATAAACACAGTTCTTACTAGTGACTTTCCGCAGAAGGCAATTCGCATACTAATAGGCCTTCACATCGGTGAAGATGTTACCTTCTGACCAACGGTGTAGTCAATTCAATTTTTACACCGTCACTTTCGCTTACCGTAGGCGCTCATAATATCCCAGCATCTTCTGATGTTTGTTTTCACTCCGTGCTGGGCTTCAATTTCTCGGCAGCATCAGATGGTGTCGAGATTACATGTGCACAACACGCCTCGCAGAGAGAGAAAAAACCTCTTTTAATTGAATTTGTATATTTTTTCTTCTTCAACCGATACCAGTCATTACTGGAACGGATTCCTATACTTGTAGTCAAATAGCGTGCTTTCGCCCTATGTAAATATCCAACAGGCGATGTAGACTTTGAACATGCGTCATCGTGACGAACAGAAGCCATGCACCGAGTCAGTGCATTGAGAGCGAAAACAAGGTCGAACAGAAACAATAACACTTTTAGCACTAATGTGAACAAAAATGACTCCGTATATCAGTATTTTTGGCAATGTAAACATTTTTACAGTCGCCTTTTCACGTTTGCATTCTTAAACTCTGGATATGATCAGACGAACAGGCGTCCGCTGTCAGAATCACATAAAGTCGTGTCTTTTCCTTTAAAGGTACATGAACAGGATTGTTAACATGCCCAAACAGAAATGTTCACAGATTTACTTATAACTTTCAGTATGTGATGATAGTGATGGTAGAAACATACCGTTAAAGTATTTTTGGCTTAAATGCTGCATTTATCCAGAAATTTGTAAAACAAAGACCGAAAACAGTTTTGATCTCGGGGTAAGATCAAAACTATTTAACTTTTAAAAGAACAATTGAGTCGGGTTTTCGCTGTTTTCTTGTGACTCAGATGTCCGATTGAGCTCAATTTTTCACAGGTTTATTATTTCATGTACATATTGGATCAGACAAGTGCTGTTCTGTGACCTTTACCAATCATGTGTTATAACTTTAAAAACGCATCTTTATTATTTTTCCCACCGTACTTTAGGGCACCATGGTTATTGGGAAAAGACATTTACACTTCGTCTGTTTAAGACAACATGCAGTCCCGTCGTTTCCGTTGATTTCAGTCTGCTTGAAGTAACATACAGCACGGTCTGTACCGCTCGTTTCCTTCCGGCCAGCTCTCGTGCAATTAAACATGACAACCACTGTATGTACTGTTTAGCCAGTTGTATGTTATTACATCGTCATGTACAGACATTATAATAAACGTCCACACTTGTTTGATTTGTCTTGCAACACGTCTTATTATCCCTGTGCGGTATTGTATTACAATTGTCCCGATGGTTATTAGATGAATTAGTGCTTCATATTACATGAGTGAAAACATGTAACCTTTTGTGTGGTATGTTCGAAACAAATTAAACTGCTATATATACATGTATATGCCTATGGTTATCCTTTATGTTTCCTGATGTTTTAAATATAAAATGATACTAATAGAGATAAACAAACAGAAACAGAAATTGTGATATGTTTTACGTGATTGTTGAAGTATCTCGTTAGACCAATAGGCCACAGCACCTATACAACATGCCTTATAATCACGGTGTACCATCCTGCATTCGAAGCAGTGCAATCAAACCGAGGCTTGGATTCAAAATAGTCTGGTACCCGTTTTGTTTAAAAATGGATACGCCATGAATAAGGCCTATTGGTTTGAGCGTACCGCATGGCTGTTCATAAACGATCCAGAACTTAAATTACTTTAGCGGTTTGATATTCCGTTCATCTCCACTCTAGCTTTGTTATTTATAATGTCCAAAAGCATCCATGCCTGTCACAGTATAATTGCTGTCGAAAGATGAAACTCAGCAATGTCCATGAATCCGTGTAGAATCTTACCCACGGCACACAATCTGCAATAAAAATACAAAACCCACAGCGCTGTATAAAATAATGTTGATCGACATGCGCCGACTCTTGCCTTCAATTGGTATATGCAGTCTGCGCTCTTGTGGTATGGTACATATTAATAGGGACCGCAGACAGTTGACAGTTGGTTTTACTCTCGCTCACTCTCACACTGTATAATTGGCTGGGGTAGAATCGCTCAAGTATGATGAAACACTTGGTAATGCAGTACCAATTTGGACATCAAAAGTGACAGTCCCGGCCGGCTCCACACCGTACACGCTGGTGTTTTTCTTCTTTATTTGCATGTTTCACCACCGAAATTGCGTGCAGTATGCTGTCATGTCTGTCTTTCAGTAACAAATAGCAATAACGATTAAGAAATTGCATCGTGTATTGGTTTATAATTGATAGGATTCTCATATTGAAACCCACCGTGGTACGATGCAATCAATAAGCATTTATTCACTGTAATTAAGGGAAGTTTTTCTCGTATTTCCCAGCCAAACGTTCGAGGAAGCAAAAAAGATACGCCATATCATCATTCATGTGTCTTTAAATCTTTGCCTTTGTTTGGGCGAGTTTTCACGTTTGTAATAATCTCATTCATTTGCGAGGTATTATGTGCATGTATGTGGAGATTTGCAAGGTGGGAGACGCCGTAACTGTGCAGTGTTTTGCATCATCAAATGGGTTTCACCGGCCGTCAGGTCAAAGTAGAGGTTAGACCTTCTGACATTCGTAATTGAGTTCAGTACAAACACCTATCTCCCCGTGTCGTTGCATAATTATGTGTAGAAAATGTACCCAAATTATAAATCAACCTTTCAGTTTCTGGTGAGAATGTTGACGTTTGGTATAGTCACCCGAATCACTTCAGCCCGGGCGGGCACTGTTGGAAAAGTCCGTGTTGGGAACATTTAAAACTTAAACTTTGATTTCAATATTGTTTAGCAGTGTTAAGGTAACCATTCCACGCAAGCAAGTCTAAATTTACTCCGTAGTTAAGGGCGCCAGTTCTAGTCTGTATCATGTCGTTCGAATTAGCATTGGGACGTTGGTCGCATAATTATAAACACATGCATATTTCTAGCTTTGTGATAATAAGGCTTAGCCTAAACCTAAGGAAACAAGCTTCGCTGTGATTCTCAATATTGCACGGCTGTCAATTACCGAATGGTGTCTGCCATCAGCCCTGAGGTAAACAAGCTCATCACCGCTATGGGAATGTGTGTGTGATGGTGATACTCTGCGGACAATTTGCTGTAGGCCTCCTAGACTGTTAACCAGGCAAGACGTTATGGGACATCTCTCCGGAGACGGTCTCGGTCCGGGTCTGCCGTGTTTTGACGCGGACGACGCCCAACACGTCCAGCCAGAGCACGCTCCCTATAATTCCCGCTCTCGATCACTCCCTATCCCCATGATTAACCCTCGATGTCCCTCATGAGAACCGTGCATACAGCTGAATTGCCTGTCTAAGAAATATGTATGTCTACCGTTATGCTGAGATATATTGCCATCATTCTGTCACGGTTTTGTCGAAATGCACTGTAAAATATACCAATCAAGACTATATACTGTCTTCATCTTGGGATGTTTTCCTTCAGATTTACAATCCAGGATGATCAATTACAGCAGCAGATTATTGCACAAAGCCAGAGTCTCATCGCTCGGTTGAAGATATCCTCCCACGTGGCTGCATATCATCAGAGCAACGCAAATGATGACAGACACGAACATTATATCTTTGATATTGTTTTTGTTCGCAGTCATGCAGAACATCTCAGTCACAGACATTCACATCGGTATTATTACGGCATCGTACTCTTTAAATGCAAAAGAGTGAAAAGCCACTCTTTGAAGAGCTATATGAAGAACAACTGTTTTTCGAGCTGTCTTCCACTCTTTTAGAGTGAAGTTTGCCATCGTTTAGAGTGATTTGTCACTCTGGGCTCTGGCCCAGAGTGAAAACCACTCCAAAAGAGTGAAATCAACCACATAAATGCCATAAATGAAGGGCAACTCGATTTTGAACTACGAGTGGTATTTTTCACTCTCGCATCAGCGTCGCAATCGAATATAGTCAGACCAACTAGGGCCATTTCTGTTTGTTTTGAGCTGTTATTCATATACGAGGGGAAACGGTACAAAAAGGCTTGCTGTTTATGATAACGATTCAGCAGGATGCATATTGACCTTTGCTTGAACGGTAAAGTGCTCTTCTGTACCTCTCCCAAATCAAAACAGCATGCACTGTTGAGCACTCTTGACGACGGACAGAGTTTACCGTTCGAAACGTCGAGATGGACTCTACCCTTGCCGTCCCTTTCTCAGAATCATACACTTGTTGACAGAAGATATTTGCTCTTCACGTGGTTCGATTCTTCCGCAGTTCACTTGTTTTTTCACCATCCCCGCCAAGAAAGCAAAATTCACACTATCGCCTGTATTGTAAAGGCTATGTTTTCGCTTAGCGAAGAAACCGCCTAGGATGTGGTGCCCGTTTATGCATGCTATGGGCATATGACATGATATTTCCGTTTGGAAAATTCCCTTTTCACTGTGTAAACAGCTCCATAAGTTTACCTTGCCTGATGTTGATAGTGCTTTGTGTACATTCTATCCAATTGTCTGGAGTCTATTCATGCCTGGCTTATGATATTTTTGTCGGTGACACCATAATGCAAATCAGTGGCTATTCTAATGGACCTTTATTGTATTCATTGTCCCTTATTCCACATCAATTACCTTGGACGGAATATTTCTATTATAGCTTTTAATTGAATCTTCTTTCTTCTGGAAGGCGGTACAGAGCTGTTGCGGCAAAAACTACACAAGAGCGTCCAGTGGCTTCTATCATCCAGTGAAACTATGAATTGAATTGAATTCTATTAACGGCTGCCATGGAAATCACTTGATATTATACCTGTTTTGTCTGTCAGTGATTATACATTGTCATCATGGTTGCTATTGATTCCAGTGCAGTTCCGGCCAGCATATGTTGTACAAATCCCGTCCTTGATGGGTGGAATAATATAACAACCATTATACAAATTTTGTCAAAGCGTTTTTTTCCCTTCTCAATGCGACTCTTGCGGTCTTTTGTGCCCATGCATTTCTTGTCTGTTGTTAAAATCTGAATGAAAAGCTGAACTCAAGGCCATTGTCTTCCGCCCTTTTTTAAATTTGCGTTTCCGCACATCGCGCCGTGGTGACTTGATTTCATCTGCACTGCTTTAATTATCACAATTTCCTTGAATAAATGTATACGTATTGTACTGAATTAAACTGGTCAATATGCTTTGCCGTTGGCATACAGTTATTTTTGTGCGGTAATTACATTCAGGAAAGCCTTGTCCGCGGTTTTATAGGCAGTCCCGGCCATAACATCAAGCTTTCCAATTCAGATTGGCTAATTTTACGAGATAGGGGCTCTTATACGAGCTGCTGTTTGATGCCTCTGACGAAACACTCGTGAAAGATAAATTGCAGTTAATTTAGAACAAACTCCAGAGAATAAAATTGAACGCATTTAAAATCGTTCGAGGTAGATTGCTGGCCAGGTCTTGGCAGTAGCCGATTTATTAGTCTGACGCTCTTTAAAGGTATTGCATGTATAGGCCTGTTATAATACTTTGGTAAAGTTGATAGAACAGCTGCGGTCTGTTCATAATTTGATTCGTCATGGAATAAAAACAAGCCCGTGAAATTTTCAGTTTTATTGATCATTGATCATTGGAAACAGTAGAAAAGTGCGGAAAACCGTTGTAAAGGGCGAAATTGTAAGGTAATTGTAATTGTTTATATAGCTTTTGGTCTTTTGTTTTACTTGTTCTGGTTAAATACCGCATTTCAGGACCATCACCATCTTTATACCCTGTAAGTTATACGTAAATCTGTGAACATTTCTGTTTTGGTGTCCTACCAAAGTATGACACTACCTTGAAATTCAAACCTTAATATACAGTAGACACACTCAGATACCTAATTTCTTAGAACGTAAGCATGTCTGATAACCGCGTTTGGTAGGCGGGAAAACGCCTACCATGATGGGCGGACTGTTCACCTTTTCAATGTAATCGAAGTAGGCTTTTAGCCTTTATCACCTGAATTCGGTCTCCTCTTGTTTGTTGGTAATGCTTTTGTGTTTATTATGATTGTTCCGCTGACAAAATGCTGTCATAATTCCCTGGTAACATTATCATATCACAAGCACGAAACCAGATATTCTAAACTGCGTTAGGATGACCGCTTGTAGTCTGCACATTCGATGCATAACATTCGCTGGTTAGATTGCACCATGCAATAATGTATTTTGTATACCCGTGTTATCCAAATGGCGCCATTCGGCTCAGTATTGCTTCGTCTTCCATTAAACATCACAATGAACAGATGCGAAATGCCAGCCCCTCCCCGCCACATTCAATATCACTTGGTCTGCAGTCGGGAATATTATTTTTTTTGATCCGTGCGCACGTTTAATTTTGACTTTGGTTGCACGGAATTGGAATGCATTGCAGAGAAAATATAATCAGTTGCCGTTTTTGATATAGGGGCCTAATTGGTTTATCATGCACAAAGGCCAAATGAGCCTGGTTTAATTGAAGCCTTTACAAAACAAAAGACGTAATTAATTGCCACAGAATTAAGGAGCTAGGTTTATTGAATAGGTTGATTGGATAGACAATTATAATATACGTCACATTAAACTGATCATTTTAAGTCGTGTCAACAACGTGCTTCACGTTGCACTTTCCTTTTTATTCCACTCAATCGTTTTATTGCACATAAAAACTGTCATTTGGGTAAGGGGAATGCTGAAATAGCTCTCTATAGTGACAAGTGCCATCTGTGTATTCCAAAATATATTCCAAATAAAAAATACCAAGCCCTCCGGGAAAAATGGCAAGCAAACAGTTTGTTTTCTCATGTACATTGCAACCATTTTATTGGCCTTTAGCGTCAAATATTATACATACAGTATTAACTCGTCAAACTGGTTTGAAAGTTTACCAGTTCAAAACGTGTTTGCTTTTTCAGCGTCACATAATTATATTCTGAGACAAAATGAAACATGACTCGTGAATTATTCTGTTGTATAATTCAGATTTCCTGGAAAGGTTATTATATTCTATTTAAAAGAAAAACTATATACGTTGTATCAAAATATCAGTAGGCCTATTACAAACATCCTCACAATTTACAATATACAATAATAGATCTCACAGAGTACGGACATTCAACGAATGTAATTATACTATTTTCAGGAATCCAATGTCTGTTTTGCCGTCACTTTGTAAACAATGTCTGAAATGCATAAGGCGATCGAGTTACATTCCAAAATATCCTGCCTTTAATTGCCAAGCGTTAATTCTCGCTTACTATTATACTTTGTCTTTTATTATGCACAATGTATAGATATAAAATTACCAGTTTAAAGGTTGACCCGACAGTTGAAAGTACACTTCAATTTGTTAATGAGATGGCGCAGTTTATCAGCTGTTATTTAACACATGAGTGACGGTGAAGGACGAATAACAGAAAATTTAAAAACTAAAATTAATCAATGGCGCTGTCATTTAGGCACTCAGTTAGATTTAGGTTTGTTTAAAAATAGTACATTGTCATTCATTTTGAGAATATAATATAGTAAAACATCATTCTTGACTTCAGTCCAAACGGGGGAGAATAAATGTAATTAACCAAATGAAATTAATTTCATACTTGAAACCATATTTCTGTGAAATGTTACTCTTTGTAATTTCCGTCATATTCGAGAAAAAAAAGAATTTAAATACCTTTAAACAGTTTATTTTGGTTGTAGCAATTAAAAGTGAATAAAGAACGAGCACAATTTTCTTTATAAAAGCGAACTATAATTGTTTTGTGCGGAAAAGTAAGCGCCGATTTTGATGAACTTTTAACAGGTTAATGTGTGATAGGTGATTTAAACAACTAGATATAATGAATTATAAAATGAATGCTCCCACCCCCGAAACCACAATGGCCAATCTTATTACTGTTTAGCTATACAATGATCTGTCCATATCTCAAGTTCAGCACATGAGAAAGGCAAGTACGTGCTTTTTAAAACATATTTTACATTACACAAACATGAAAGTTGTTGGTCTTTAAGTATAGATCGATCGAGTTTTTTTTAATCTGTCAGCGATTACATCTTGAATTTTATACATCCTTAAACAGTGTAAGTGGGCATATTTAGAGTACTGATTAATATTGATTAACATCTTTTACATGTTTATGATTAATGGTCACTAATATGATCTTTATATGCCAACTTAAGTCAACAATCACAGGATGAATCACAATACGATTTATACATTCTATTTCAAAGGATCCTATTTGCTCATCAATTGCAAATTGCTCACCGCAGCAAATTGAAACAAAATAAGGTTTGGTTATACAAGTATAATGATATTATTTTTCGTTTCAATTTGAATTTCAAGCAACAATTACTGATGAAATTACCCTTTTTGGACAATTTCTCCGAAATGTTATCGAGCGTAAGGCGATTGACAATACAGTTGAGGTATACAGTTTACCTCCGTTTTTCTTCTCACATTTTGTATAATTGCCATCATCTCAAATCCTACAAGCAGAGCATTGGTAAGATCGGAAACCTAAGAAATCCAACATATTTACCTATAAAGCCCACACGGTGTTAATTTAGTTTAGGCGTATACATACATGTATATATCCTCTGATTGAAATTCATTGGCCAGAGATGTTTTTCTTTAATTGATTTGAGGAAAGAGTTCAACGGTCTCCGAAACTAATTCACGACTGAAATAATAGGCCAACGACCAGTGGGCACAAAACCGATGTCAAAATGGAGAATGATTTTGCACTCTATTTCATACTGACGCGAACGCCAAATCAGTCGACGGATTGAAGTGACGATTTCCACAGTTGTATCATATTCGTGCCTGTGTAATTGCATCCGACAACGTGAGAATGTGATTATTTTTACGACCTTTCACAAAAGTTACATGTACATTATGTAGGATTTTTGTATTACATAACAAGCAGAGTAGTATAATTATTACGTCTCATGGAAGCTATGCATTGCTCCGTGCAAATAGTTATGCGCCGTTTCTCCTATATATTCAGGTTGGTATATGAGTTTGCTCGTTTGTCCGGAAAAGAGTAGTTTTATCACAAGGGGTTAAACGTAGCATCATACTTTGGTAGCATACCGAAAGAGAAATCTTCATAGATTTATACTACAGGGTATAAAGATGGTGATGGCAGAAACATATACTATTAAACATTTTCTGCCTGAAATGCTGTATTTTTTTCAGAAAAGAGTAAAACCAATGACAAAAAAAATGTTGATCTTTTCAAGATAACAAATAACGGTGAAAAATACTGTGGGCGTTTTTCACTGTTTTCTAAAAAAAATGGGCATCGTATGGAACTTAAAATTTCACAGATGACTGTTACTGTATCTGTCTTGATATCTGTGCCCATGAATTTGCATTTCTTTGACAAAAGCCAAAGTATGACATTCCCTTTAAAAGGCATTTCTGTAAAGTACGTGACCGTGAAGATGACCAATCAGTAAAAGATCCAATCGACAGTGAATTGGTGGCATATCTGATCATGGAGGAGGAATCCCTACTTTCCCCAAGGTCTGATTGAGCCGATCTATCCACTCCTATAATATCAACTCTGTTCTGTGTATCGTAATTCCAGCGCTTCCTGCCCTGGGGCCAATTTCATAAAACTGCTAAGCACAAAAATTTGCTTAGCACAAAAATGTCTCGCCCAATAAAACAAACCACCATTGAAAAATCCATTTGATATTCATGGTCAGCGAACAACAGCCAAAGAACAATCACAAGTAAAATACAACACGTAGACATTTGGTTGTTAACCCTGATTTTGTTAAAGACAGAAATGTCATGCTGTTTTGTCAAATTTTTGCAAACAGTTTTATGCAATTGGACCTTGTCCATTTGGCCTCTGATTGTGGCATACAGTACCCTGACCGCATTTTGAACACCCTTATGAAACTAGAGTGAAATAGTTGGCAATTTTGGAGGATGTCAGGCCGGATTCAGCGGGAACAAAAAAAGGAAGCGAAAAAAATCGTAAGTTCTCGCGGTTAATTTTGCATGACTTGTCAGAGCAAATCAATCAATGATGTTGCAGCGGGGTCGTCTGCTCAATGGCCGCCGTCGAAAAAAACCGGATCTACCCTCGTGACTGTCGTGAGGGTCTACCATACGTTTGAATGTCATTGTAAATGATTTAATCAAGAGTATAAGAGTCTAGAAATTCCAATATCTGTCCTTGTCCGTGTATAATATACGGAAGTCACGTCCACGTTCAAAAACGTCACTTCATGTCGTGCGTGCCTGTTATATGCTCGTGTACCGTTTTGTCCGTATTTAATATTGGTACCAAGATTATAGCCGGGATAAGATATTGGATTATTAGCCATGCATGTCCTTTATTATGATTCAATGGTATAGGTCTATTTGCAGGAATCTCCCTTTAGCTTTATTTCTAGCAATTAGGCCAGCTCTCTAATAAATTGATTCGTGTCCTTCATTCAGGAGTCATGACAGTGAATTGAAGCACGGCAATAGATATAGTAAAGGCCACTTTCCTGTACCACTTAAGTCGAGAATCGTCCGTATATACACGGCACGAGTTGTTCCCATTTACTCCGCACCGAGAAGCATTACATAGTCGCTTGTAAGAAACTTATATCTGGAGTCTTTACTTGAGATGCTAAGTGAAGGGCATTCGTCTGGTCGCGTGGTTTCAGGGCATCTAAAGCCCCCATTAAAACCCGCTCGCATCATTCGTAGACCGTAATTGATTTTGCCGAGATACACTGCGAGCGCCCCGGGGGGATGGGAGAACGCACCCTGTTTAGAGAACCTTACATCACCTTGTGTCTCTGTTGTACAGAGAATATCCATGCACTGCCCTATAATTATACCGATGAGGATGAATAATATTATTTAGCCCCTGAGGGAGGTTTCCTCAGCTTCGGGGCTGTGTCGGGCATTGTCGGTATAGGGGAGTTGCGCTATGTATTCATCTTAAACCCTGGTAGGACAACTTCAATCTGAAGGGTACTCCATGCATTGAGTCAAAGCAGATTACTGGGTCAACTATCCCCATGCGATATCCACGCGCAATTTACTGTGATCGAAAGGAGTAAAAGTGCCTGTGGCGTGTTTAATGTAACCGCGCGGTTTATGACTCAAATGATGTCCGACGGCGTTCATGTTAGGTGATGTGACTTTCCGTCTCCTTAGCGGTAGCAAATGGGCATATTTTATTATTTTTATCCCGATGAAAATTTGCATATTCATGAGACAAAACGTGACGTCACTCAATGCAGGAAGGTAGTGCATTCTGAACACCTTTTCAAACGATTTGTTTGAACCATTCAGTATGTACGTTTCTCATCCAATGTTAAATTGCTTGTTTGGACAGAAGTATAGTGCATGGACACTAACTTGTTTGACAACAATCCTGCGCCAATATGGGATGGCCCATAATGGAACGGTACAAATTTACTTACGCTACATGGACATCATAGAAATCCTTCCCAAACCTGAAGAAATGACCCATAATAGAATAGCACATGTTTGCTGATGCTACATGGACACCGTACAAATCCTGCCCAAACAAGGTGGATTATTTTTTCAGACTGCACTTGTTTTTACTACCGTTACTTTCAGGCTTACGATGGAACTAATATCTCTTTCAATTTCTGAAGTGATGTAATCCTACTCTTAATCATAATGGCGGAAGGCACAATTTGTTCACTAAGTGGAAACTATTATAATAGGTAAGACCTTACCTAAAAGATGAGCAATCTGCATTCTAATTACAGTCTCGAGTATAGGACTCAATCAAGCGTATAATGAACAAGGGCTGTGTTTGGAGTCAGTCCTGGTACTCAATGCAGCCCACGCACCCCGGGTACCAGTTTCAATCCGAGTACCAGTTTTAATCGTCTACCGTCTACTGTCATTATCATTTTACACTTTGGGTGCGAGGTCTTTTAAACGGTCCAGTCCAATTAATGCCATGCACTTCTGTCACCCGACGTGAAGTCTCAGGCGTCATAATCTACAAGTCTCTTGGCGGTAGTGGGCTGTGAAAGCGCAAGCTCTCGTCTAGGGTTCATTGTCAGTTTCGCTTCAGTCAAGTCACTGCAGTATGATCGTCCGGTGACAGTAAACAATTAAAAGGGGATTTAAGGCTTAGTATGGCGACACTATGATAGTTTTGAAATAGATTCACGGTTCAAGTGTGTATACGTAACTCTTCTATTTCAGTATTAACTCACCATGTCATAAACGGTAAAATCTAATCAGAAAAAAGTCGTTTGCATTATGTACATTTCTTATATTAAGCATTTTGTAACATGTGTCATATCTTTACATATACGGTAAAAATGTAAATATAGACATTTCAGACTACAAGTTATAAACTACTGCAAACTGTTCATCAACCTCCCAAAATGACGAAATCCCAAAAAAAATACGATATGATAATTTGTAGGAGGACCTGATGGAGGCCTTTAGCATTGAAGTAAGTTCTTGGAAGGATGATGGTTGATGTCTCGGTTTTATTACTTGGTTTAGTGATTTGGTTTGATGGGTTGGTTTTGATGGATGACTTCGTTTAGTGATTTGGTTTGATGGTTAAGTGGATTGATGGCTCGGTTCGATGACTTGGTTTAGTGATTTGGATTGATGGCTCGGTTCGATGACTTGGTTTAGTGATTTGGATTGATGGCTCGGTTCGATGACTTGGTTTAGTGATTTGGTTTAATGGTTCAGAGGATTGATGGCTCGGTTCGATGACTTGGTTTAGTGATTTGGTTTGATGGTTCAGAGGATTGATGGCTCGGTTCGATGACTTGATTAAGTGATTTGGTTTGATGGTTCAGTGGATTGATGGCTCTGTTCGATGACTTGGTTAAGTGATTTGGTTTGATGGTTCAGAGGATTGATGGCTCGGTTCGATGACTTGGTTTAGTGAATTGGTTTTATGACTTGGTTCGATGGCTTGATTCGATGGCTTGGTTTGATGGTTTGGTCTAGTGCGGGCCGGGGAAAGGAGATCTGGAATTGATCCTGCTATAGGATCGAGGCGCCGGGCCCTCACTTACTCCAAGCAGCTTAAAAATCGAAGCGAATTTCTTCAAGGGGCAGTTCATTCAATTAGTTTCACCTTTATACGTTTCCTGCCTCTCTCTCCATCTAAGACAAAGCCCCTTGACACCTACAGACGCCAGAACGACTCGCATCTTGATTCATCGTTACGGATCTCGGCAAATTAAATCATCCCATAAGTGGTGGGCACCTATAATCATCAGTGTGAGCGTGACAATTTGCTTGTAAGTGCTCGTAACCTTGCCTCAAAACCCCCAGTAATTGCATTTCCAATAATGCGATGAGCGATGCTCATCACATTCCCTTAATATCTTATACTTCACATAATACATCGATGTGTCCGTGTATGATTCCGTGCATACCATACTTTCCCCATCAAAGTCTTGAACTATAAATGATAATTAAAAAAAACTCGATTGTCAGGTTAATTGCGTTTGGACCAATAAATAACAAAGTGTGTAGTTTGCCATTTATGCAGGAGAAGCGATGTGTATTTTCATGGCTACGACACTGTAATGTTACTGCTATATCGTTAATTGATATGCATGACATGTGGCACGAAAATGAAAACATTCGACTTAAAGGGGATATTTTGATAGCGATTCGATTCGCCTTTTTTAACTCGTGTTTTGAATGCCCATTAAAGATACTTTTCTTGGTTGGAAATAACATTATAGGTACATCTATGAAGTTTGTACACAGCCCTACGGGGATACCCTCCAAGATATATCATTGTTGGTAATCGGGACAGCTATAGTGCCTGGGGTGGATTTCACGATGCCCTATGATTGATCGTAACTCGAGTTGCGAAGGATAACCAATCGTAACCTACATATAGGGCAGCAGTACATTATAAGTCCTACGATTGATAGTAAGATGCGATGAGTTTGGTGAAATCGACCTCTGAAGGAATTGCGATCGTTTAGTGACAAAACCCAATGCCCATGTTGAGAGGATACACCGGCTGTGTATTGTACGAATCAGTGTGGGACAGAAACACATTCTTATTTTATTCATTTATGACGTTCCGGGTAGATCCGGGTGCCAACTCCTCACGATCCGGGTAATATTCTCTTGTCATTCCGGAGAATCCGTGTCTCTCACTTTGTCGCCTATAACAAGGAGCGATACACGTTTTCCTGCTGTGTCAAACCCTGTGTCAAATATCGTACCAATGATGAAATGATAGTCACGTCTGTGTCTGGCGCCGGACCGTTTGGCGTTACATTTCGCCGGCCACGCTGTAGCATTCGATATGTATTAAATTAACTTCTGGATATGATCATGTCTTGTGAAAAGGACACTGTAAATAGAATTTAATTTAGGAAACAGTCACTTAGTCTGCCGTGTCACTTTCTAAACACGTTTCAGACATAAACATGCGCGTCAAAGTTCTGATCATCGCGCGTTTAATTTCTATAACTGGACTACGTGTTTGAACGCTAAACGAGATTAGCGTTCAAACACGTTCACTGAAGGATGGCCAAAAAAGAATGGTGTTGAATTGACACGATTAAGTCATTTAGAATGTGTCAAGTTTCTGTTTCAAATTACATCCCTCTGTTTCAAACCAGCTGACACATCCGTCTGCCGCACTCGTTTACAGAAGACCACCTTTTCAGAGAAGGCATTTTGATTTCTTAAGATTAAGCTCAGATATATTACAATAAGTACATAAATCAAGTCCGATCCTTACATTCCTCCTGTTTATGTGGACACCTCTGACAAGTTACCATCAAAATGCGGTGAGACTGAAAGCATGACCCATCCCACCATGCGAATAACACCGAGTATAACTTGCTGAGCAAAATATGCACAAAACATTCAACTCATCAGATAGAAATACCATTTCCGAACACTGTCACAACAAAATAAACAAAATCAACCCGATATAATTTGCACGATTGCGTTAATTTCAAGATGCATGGTCGGTCCTACCTTATATCAACTAGAAATGCGTACCTGGGACCGATTTCACCAAGCACTATTAAATTGACTAGTGTGAATCTTAATCACTCATCAAAGGGTGATGTCACAATGCAAATCACTATAATGATACTGACAACTCACCGTAGGATTGATTTTTGTGTTTATTAAAATCCAGCCCAGGTACATTTTCCATGAGGGTTAGAATGCCATTTGAACATGGCTTGTGATTCTACTTCACTGGCTTTTGTATAATTTTAAGTGTTGTGGGGTGTATACGTGCCTTTCCCTGTTGGCAAACCACTTGCCACATAGTGTCCCATTTTCACCATCACAGTCATGATCAACGAAAACAAGTAAAGCAATGGTACGCATCCTCAAAATCATCCCAGGGTGTGTAACGACACCGTGTTTGTATACCGGAGAGAGCAGACTTCAGTCGGTGGGTCTGTCATCCCTGAGGGCCTGAGGCACGCACTGTGTTCGTGTTACATGCAGGAAACTTGCACCACTGCGCTACATTCTATCATAGAATTCCCGACTAACATTGTTTTCTTTTCCCTGTTGATGGTGTATGGATTTCTGTGATTCTAATTTTGAAGAACAATAATTGTGATATTGAATTAAGGGTGATTGGTTATATTCAAGTTGGAAGATGTGGGCCTATCACGAGCACCGTGTCACAATCCTGCCCCAAGCTGATGAAAATTACCCCACGTAGCCTACTTATTAACAGGTCGGATAGAGCGAGTGTACCCTGTCATCAATTTCGGTAACAATCTCGGAAACATGTTGCCCAGGTACCTTGATGCTGAAAATGTTGTCAGTGTACACAGAGCAAAACGAGTTGGGTAACATGTCGCAGCGACATCTCGGCAACATGTTGACCAAATGTTGCTAGTGTACACCGGTCCCAAAGTCGTGTTGCCCTAACGGGGCAACAATGTTACCTGAAATGTTACCGAAATTGTTTACAGTACACTCTGCTTTGCTTACCTTACTACCATACCCAAACCAGAGACTCGAATATAAACCCTTCTTATGGGTTGACAATTGAAATGTTAAGGAAATCGCGCTTATTTTGGCTGGCAAATGGTAGAAAATTATTCAATTTTCTTGCCATTGCATGTGACTTGATTCAACATAAATTGGAAATTTATAGTTGAAGAAAATTATACTTTAATGTTTGTTTTGCTTCCTACAAACCCAACACGGTTTTCTGAATGTCAATGTTAAGTTTTGCATACAAATTGCGATATCTGTTTGTGATTTGCATTAATGGCTTGCTCTAGTTTCTGCAGCCTTGGCTGACAAATACTCGGGGGCTGTGGCATTGCAAAAGGGAGATTTTAAATGGTATTCCAAATTTCCTTTGCACATCATATTTTCTAACATGGTTTGAGCACAAGGACAGCGTATCAGCGAAAACTTACAAAAGTTAACATTTTGTTGTACACGTTTGAATAGCATTGATGCACGTTCTAATTACCTGATACACTTCTTTCTACACACATTTAACTGGCTAACATTGTGCTCACGGACTAGTTGCGACATCGATGCTGCTATTACATTCTAGATTCATGCGTCTTGGACGCAACTCCACACTGCACGGTGACCGTACTGCCGTGAATGGAGTTCTCCATACGTGGCCGCCGGTTGGACCGGCAGCTCGCCGGCACGAATGCGATTTTGAAGGACTCGCGGTACCGGCTGCTGAGCGCCGTGTATATGACCGGGTTGACCACGGCGTTGAAGTAGGACATGACCCGGGCCGCGGCCGTCAGGTGAATCCGGACGTCCAGCGGCAAGATGAACTCAAACTCTCGCATCATTCCGATCAGCTGGAACAGGGACATGATCTCGAACGGAGCCAGGAGTGCGAAGAGGGCTGTCCCGTTGATGACCAACATCCGAGCTATCTGATTCCGCGTGGAGGCGTCACCGTTACTGGACCGGTGACTTGAATGGTTGTGGGTCCGGTGCATGGACTTGTCTAGGCCTTTAATGATACGGTAGTAGAAGATCACATTGACGACCAGCGATGTGAAAAAGGGTAGAGTCTGCGCCCCGTAGGAGTATATGTCTATCCAGTCGTCCATGGGGAAAAACATGAGTCGCTGTTTGGGCCATTCTGTGTACGGGTACTGGTCTGGCCAGGCTATACACTCAACGATGACCTTTGTCAAACTCAGCAAGAGAGTCGCCGAAACGCAACTGGATCCCAGGAATGAAAGGACCATGAGCTTGAAGACTTTCAGCTGGGTGTCCCGCCGGCGGTGCGGCCGGCAGACGCCGTTGTACCTCTCCCAGGACACCAACGTGATGAAGCACAGCGTGGTGAAGTAAGACGTGTTGATGACGAACTGCGTGAGGAGGCAGCCCGACTGGCCCAGGGGCGTGTCGTCCCCGTAGATGGGTGATTTCAGAAAGCACCAGACCTTGCTGCCGACTGCGAAGACGAGGAAGAGCACATCGGCCACCGCCAAGCCCACCAGGTAGCAGTTGGTGACCGTCCTCATGCGAGGGACGCGTATCACGACATAGATGAAGGCCAGGTTGTTCAGCACACCGAGGGCCATGATGATAGGCAAAAACACCGACACGAAAACTCTCTGACCGCTGCTGTACGACCTTGCCTCCGCGGCTGCCACGGACGTATTGTTTTGGAAGATGGAGCAGGCATCGCCGCCGTAGTCCTCCCACGGATCCGTGACGGTGCTCACGGCCTGGCGGACAGTAGCATTGTGGTAGGCGACATCGCTGATGAAACCCATAGTACAAATTGGAAGTTGTAAATGAAAACTAAGCAAGGCACGCAAAAGTCATCACACCAAGCCAGTTAACGAGGGCCTGGTTTGCTGCTACCGCAACTTCCGTCAAGTCTGACAATGAAGTTTTCTCTCGCCAACGCCGCGTGTATTTCTTTCAAAACTAACCTCCTGCAGGTTGGACGTTTTGAACGCTCTCTCGAAGTTGAAACGAGATAATTGTCAACCATGACGGTTTTCTCAATATCCTTAGCTGTCCATTCCTTAGTATCGTTGTGTTAGCATCCGGTACAACTTATGCAGTGTTCCAATCCTCCGTCCAGATATTACAGGGTCTTGTATAGCATCTCACCGCCAACGGAGTCCCTTACACTACTTCGTGAGGTACATCTTTGTCTTGTCACATCACCGAAGTAGAACAGAACGCCACTCTGTGTGTGGTTACATCGCTCCCAAGTGGGGATATGATATCAGTGACGATGCGTGTGGCCTATTATAGTGCTTCGCATTGGCACGCGTTTCCGCTCCCTCGTAATGTTCCTGTCAAGATCGCCGCCGTAGCAGCTTGTCGCTGTCTCCTCCTATATACACGCACGTGACTGCGCAGAACCGCCTGTTTGCTGCACAATCCACGCGTGGTCATCACAGTGATGGGAAGCTCATGCAATGTACAGTAGTCGACGTGATAATGCATTACGGATCCCTGTCCCTCGTATCACTTTTGTCCCATGACATACACCTCGCCGTAATTTCATATTGTTACAATGCCAGTAACAATATCCATGGTAGAGAGGTCAAGTCTATGGGGGTTTACGAAACAATTGAGGCTTAGGCTCAGGCTCCGGCTCCATTTCGTGAACGGGTATCAAAATAGAGGCTTTGGCTGCGGTTCGGAATTAGATTCTCTAGTTTGAAAAGGAAAACAGAGCTTCATCAGCTTCAATGAAAAACCACAACCTACGTTTTCAGCATTATGGATGACACAGCTGGGGCCTGAGCCTAAGCCGCCGTTTAATAAACCCCCTATGTATTTAATGTTGCGATTTGTTACGGTTGTTATGATAATTATCTTAACAAAACATCGGTGACTTCCTCGTGAGGGTGCATATCATAACGATATCAATCACGGACATAAATAACCTATATATCAATATCTTTCTCACGAGGGCGCCCTCTCGTAAATTTTCAACATCCAGATCGTTGGTTTTGAGTCAATAACCATCGTCAGATCAAAACGCACCAAAGAATATTCATTGAATACTTGGTTTTATTTCTTCTATATTTTATTCAAATTCTATTATATAGGTATTTCATGCAAACAATAAAAGATAAATGAGATATATGAAGGAACAAATTTGCAATAAAACTACATGTATATAATTTTATTAATATTATCATGCATTAGACGAACAAAGAGAATTTACTATTTTTGGACACCGCCAACATAGGCCATGAAAAGCAGAATGGTAAAGCACATGTACGTTCAATCCAACACGTACAGTGTATATACATGATTGAAATAATAAACCTGTGAAAATGTGAGCTCAATCGGACGTCTGAGTCCCGAGAAAATAGCGAAAACCCCACTCAATTTGTTTATGAAACATTGTTTTTTTCGTGTTTTGATTTTTGATAGATACACCATTTAACAGGCAGACATATTAAAACGGCATGTTTCTACCAGCGCCATCTTCATATCCTGGAAGTTATACGTAAATCTGTGAAGATTTCTGTTTAGGTATGTTACCAATCTTGTACTGTACCTTGAAGAACAAGGAATCACCTTAGGGATAATGCATAGCTGGGCGAGGTCCGTCACGTTATTGAGAATCAATTGACTTTATGTGTGAGGCTCGTAACTTGAAATATCGTTGAAATTTGTTACCTTGGATCATAACAATTTTTTTTCGTTGACACTAATATTTCGTTTAATATTAACTACATTCCTTTAGCGCCCAACACTTTCAAAGACGTCGCATTTTGCTTTAGGGCAGTCTGGGTTGTACACGTCGTACATGCATGTCTCATAATTCAGCTCGGCTATGCATCCAGCCGTCATCGAAGTCGGCCTCGCATCGCTGGAAAATTGAAACAGAAAAAGATTGATTTTATAATTCCTTTTCTGGTTCTACCAAAGTATGATAGTATACTTTTAATGTATTAATTAATTCCCCGTTTATGGTGCGTTGGGTTTGATTTAATACTTGTTTTCATTCTCTTAATTATTTTTGTTCCTTCTGCCTACATACCTGTATACGAGGTCTTAAGTGTTAGTGTGTTATGAATATAGGACTTAGGGCCTGTTTGTTTCACGCAAAGGATCCGATATTTTGGGATCCTTCTCCTATGCAGGGTACGCTAAAATGGGATCCGGATCCGCAGGATTCGTCCGAAACATACAGGCCCTTAGTTCACCCGAACCAGCATATTTTCTATGAGTGTATCACTATAACTTGTATGCACAACGTTTTCATCCATAGATATCTTTCACAAAATTATTGATGCTTTAGTGACTTTTAACTCAGGCAATGGATGTGCAGTAAATAACATAGGGCGTTAACGAAACGGAGGCTCAGGCTCAGGCTTTGGCTCCAGCACTGACATCCATTGTGCTGAAAATATAGGTTGTGGTTTTTCATTGAAACTGAAACTCTGTTTCCTTTTCAAACCAGAGAATCTTCTCCCGAGCCGCAGCCAAAAGCATCCATTTTGGTACCCGATATTGTAGAATGGATTCATAAAATGAAGCCGGAGCCTGAGACGGAGCCTGAGCCTCCGTTTCGGAAACACCCATAGTTTGACATGTGTTTTCCTATGACACTTTTCGACATGTAATTTACGTCACATGTATTGTAGGTCTATATCTTTGCTTGAGACAAATGATATAATAAAGCGTTTCATTGGTTACATAATTATAACAAAGATTAGGTAGTTTTAAAGACTTACATCGCGCAGCAGTCATAGTAGTTGCCTGCAGAATTACAGTTACAGTCATAGCAGTCATCACTTGTCCAACGAGAGTCTGGTTCGCAGTCTGGGAAAGAAAATGTATGAAAAGATCTGCATTACACAATTCATCTACATTTTTTGTTATAGTTTGTTCTTATTAAATTAGCTTTCCCCTGCGGCCTTTTTCAACGAAGAAGCATTCACTTTAACACAAGGCTCGATTAAGTTTCTTTTTCAAATGAAGGCTCGTCCATATTACGCATTTGAATTTCAAACTAAGTTTTTTTATTTCGTTATTGAAGCAAAAAGACCGTGCTCGCGTCCGTGGCTTTTTAAATAGATTGTCCCAATCGTCAAAAGACGAAAAACATGAAACTGTTGAAAGATGTGTGGTCTTGAATATCTATACACGAATAGAACGCACCAAAGCGAACCTGAATGGTAAGGCGGAAATCCTGAATGCACGAACACGAACACGAAATAGAATGTGATGAAGAGGAAAACAAATCCCACATTTGCACATTCTTGAATCATCTGTCCGAATCTGAATGTACTTTGACGAAAATTAACGTGAACTTTGGTTGAAATTGGCCGGGGTAAACTAATTTTAACAAAATTATCATAAATATCATGAAAGTCCGCCAACATTCAATATTGTATAGGGCTTGTTTGTAATAATAGTAGTTTTTTGACCACGTGCATGTTCTTACCGGAATAACCTGCGTAGCAGTCGGCCCGTGCCATGGCTATCAGATGGAAGCCCACCAGGGCAATAATCAGGGTCTTGTAGGTGAACATGGTTAATACCAGTTTGTAGACAGTCTGCAAAGGTATAACTCGGTGTGACCGCGAATGAGATAAATGATCTTTGCGCACTGCCAAGGCTTTATATAGGCCTAGAGAGAGTTTGTGTCAACTGGTAGTGATGAATTATGAAATGAACTACTGTTTGACGTGAAAATATCAATTCCAGTCATATTAATTGACATCCAATAATGATCCACCAGATGGTAAATGGAGAAATTAACGCCATTCATGTCACTGATATGCGATCACACATGTAACCAATCTCTTGTCGGTGTTACTGTGACTTTTAATTGGTTTCTGGCCGTTGTGATGGGGTTGTCTTTATTGCCGATACCAAGCAGCACCGTCCTGTGTAAGACTACTTTCCATAGACTTGAAGAAAGTTTGCTGACGCGAGAAAAGCGTTTTCTGCATTTGCTCTTCCATAGCCGCTAGAAACAATTTCGCTGTGGTTGTCTTTTTGTTCTCTTATAATCGGCAGACGTTAATATGATAGATGAAACAGCCGTTGAGTCCATTTTGTCCCCCTACGTTTAATGACGTAAAGTGTGTAAACTTGTTACGAGTTAACTACTGTCTGGTGTAGAAAAGATTGCCACCAAAAATTCAAAATCTCTCTTCAGGTCCTAGATCTTGCGTGACATTTTTACTTGCTTTGTTTGCTGCCCCCATCGACGACCTAGAGACAGTTGACAATCTTGAGCTGAGTGGCAAGACTTTCATAGTCGCCCCTCCCAAGTTCACCAGGAACTTGAAACTGATAAAAACATTCTGTCTTCATGATGTGTATATGCAATAAATTTCAATGTATATGCCCGTATATTGTTGCTGTGGCCTACATCAATGACATGGATAATGTAATAACCAATTTCCAACGCGCGTAGTATCACTAAACAAATCCAAACAATGTCAATCAGGGGCCATCGGACCAAAACGTTTAATAATTGTAATAAATCCTTTGTTACAAACTTTTTTCGAATCTATCATAATATCGAATTGCGTTATTATGCTCGGTCATGACCTGCAAAAACCAGGTACACTTACAAACTTTATGCATTAGAGAGATCCATCTCTGTGGTATATAGGCCTACAGAAAGATCCAAAAATGATTTGGCAGATGGTGGAGTATAACAATTACAACACAAAATGGGAGTATCATCCGTTTTCTCATCAGAAAAATGTAACCTTACCCCGGTGGTTGCTTGCCGAGTGTGTTACTGGAGTAGATGCCTCATGTCCGAGTAAGTCTAGGCGGGAATAATCCTTGGGACCTGCTTGATCTGTAAGATGAATAATATTTGGTTGCATCCAGGTGTCCTGTTGTCCACCAAGGCTTCAAACTGCTTCCGTCTGACGATCGAGCCTGGCGATCAATTGTGAATGTCTTACGAAATGTAGGCTTGAGGCTAGGCTTGGGATTTATTTTTGTTATACCGTCATTTTGTGTCCTAAATGAAATGAAGGGCTTGAGATACACAGCGAGGCTGAGGTCGATTTCACGAAGCCCTATGATCGATCGTAACTCGAATTACGAAGGATAACTCTTCGTAGATGGCCTATCCTATGCGGGGCTGCAATGCATCAAAGATCCTACAATTGATATTAAATTACGACGAGTTTGGTTAAACCGACTCTAGGAGTCTTTCTTCGGCTTTGCCATGTAGCCCGATCCCTTCAATTCGTTTTCTGGGCCTAATATGATGGCTACCGGCATAATGAGCTCCAATCCCATAGCCCCAATCCTGGTTTCCTTATTGATTAAGTTGGGAGGTAGGTGATGTGTTGTTGGGTGACATTGTGTGAGTACGGTAGCCCCGAGACGACACCTTTGGTTGCCACGTTTAACGTATTGTCCCTAAAATAACGACTTGGCAACAAGTCTTAACCTTCAAGCCAACTCCACTTAACATTATGCGTATTTACATCAATAGTATAAATATTTTCCATTAAAAAAAATAAACTAAATTCAACTACCCACAATGTTGAGCTCAATCGGGCATCTGAGTCACGAGAAAATAGCGGAAACTTAACTCAATTTTTCTTATAAAACATACCGTGAGAACAGTGGCGTCACCCGACTTTTGAGTCTGGGGGGGGGGGGGGGGCACAAGGGGGGCACAAGCAATTGTTGGGGGGGCACTTCAATAATATATATTATATTTTTTTTCACCAACCCAAATCTCAAATGGGGGGCACGCGGGGGGGGGCACGAGGTTTTCCAGGGGGGCACGTGCCCCCCCTTGCCCCCCCCCCCCCCCTTGGCGACGCCACTGCGTGAGAATGGTTTTGATCTTACCCCGAGATTGAAACTGTTTTCGGTCATTGCTTTACTAATTTTTAGATAAATACACCATTTCAGGCGGAAATATTTTAACAGTATGTTTTTACCAGCCCCATCTTCATGCTCTTAAATGTATACTTTAACCTGTGAACATTTCTGTTTTGGTATGTTACCAATCCTGTACTGTACATTGAATCTCGAAGCCATGAATTTATGAGCAAAAATCTTCAGTTTATTTTGTCGAACGCCAACGTTTCGCGGACTATCGCGTGTAATCTCATCGACTCATTGTTGTACAGATACATACCTGCGTGCTTCAAAAAGAGCTGTAACATCCTTTAAACAAAAATTACAAAAGTATTTAGAAAAAGATCTTAAAATATTCTAATTTGCCATATATTTGTATTAAAGTTTTGTCTTTGTTTTGTTTTCTTATTTTTCTCTATTTACCAATGGCCCATAAAAACAGATTCTTTTTTCACAACCACTAATTTCATATCTCATTCTTTGCCGCTAAATATGTAGACCTAATAACAAACATGGGCGTGCTCAAACCTATAAGTGTATTATTTCTTTGGTTTACAATCCTACTAAGTTAAATAGCGTCACAAAACACGATTTATAAAAAAAGGTAAAAATGAAATAGTAATAAAAATTATAGTAAAATCAAAACCGCACCTTGTCCCAAAGAAGTTGTCAATTTGGTCAAGGACGATCATCCATTGGCTGATTTATACATAAGTCCATAATTATTATGTTGCGCAATGGAGACCAGTTGCAAGAAAATACCCAGACCTGGGCAAAGGCTGTGATCACAAAACCAAAAAATTATATCATACTGCTCTACTGTTCACGACTCAAACCAACTTCACATTTCAGCCTGCAATCTGCTATAATGTGACTAGTATGCAAAGGAATTGGTGTAACTCCACGAAATAGCTCCCATCGTGCTTGGATGTTGATAGCACTGTTACACAGTATCCAATACTTTGACAGACCCTTCTAAGGCTTCTTCCTTGGGTCCAGTCCGAGGAGTCCATAAGCCAGTTGACGCCTTATAGCCCGTGTGCTGGAAACGGGCCGGTCACTTTAAAACGCTGCACGGACTCGCCGTATCAAACCACCTAACCGCACCGGGCCCCTTGATACCTAGCAGCCCATGAAGTCAGTCCCGAAGAAGCGCGGAAACCCTGGGTCGGCGTTGCGGTACTCATTGCTGTATCTGAAGTACGTCTTGCCTTGGATGAAATAGGTGTATCCTGTCACAAAAAGACAATGAATTATGAACAAATGGGAACATGACAAATTCAAGCTGGATTCGCTTTCAAAAAATGTCGTTCTGGCTTGAAATAGTAGAAGTATACAGTGGTGGTGGTAAGAATAATAATACCCATACGTGTGTGATTTGTTAAGGCCTATTTATAATGTCCGTGTGTGATTTGTTAAGGCCTATTTATAATGTCCGTCGAAATCCCACGGCAATTTTGTGTGAATTTTCGTCTCGAAATTTACCCCTGGTTTAAATTTTTGGGGAGAAAAATGAAAGAAGCGTTAAATTCCAAAGATTACGTGGCATTATTAGAACCTCTTGTTTAGGTCATTGATTGTTCATTGCAGCGGAAATATGGTAATATTTGGCATCCACACTGTCATGATGCTAAAAAAAACCTGCACTGGTTCTGTTTAGTACACCACAGGCTGCAAAGCGCTCAGGCTCCGGCTTCATTTCGTGAATCCATTATAAAATAACGTGTATCAAAATAGATGCTTTTGGCTGCGTTCCGGAAGTAGATTCTCTGGTTTGAAAAGGAAAACAGAGCTTCAGCTTCAGAGAAGAAACACAATATTTATTTTCAGCATGGATGACAGAGCCTTAGCCGGAGCCTTAGCCGGAGCCTGAGCCTGAGCCTGAGCCTGAGCCTCCGTTTCATAACCCCCTATGTCAGTCTCGATCAAGCCACTTATGATACCACACCACAGAGTCCTAGCTATTATTAACAACCCGTCTAGATCACAAATCGTAAGGTTTTATTATGGCGCCACAGCAGGGGAAAGAAAGTCACGCGAAATCATGATATCATGACTTAGAAATGACAACTGTAATTAAACGCCGACAAGGGGGGATAGGGAGAGCATTTCAACGGCAGACGACTCCCAGGGTGCGATGCTGAAACTCGACACGAAATACGGAGATTATCATAAACCGTATTCTGTCTGATTAATTTTTGCTTGGGGTTAGGAGGGCCCGACGCGTTTCGATCCCAGCAGGATCTTTATCCTGATTAATTTTTGAAAAGCTTCACGGGGCTCGTCATATTGCACCGGCCGTGCTGATATGAAAGCCTCCGCGTTTTCCCATGACAGTGCGTTCGTAATTCGCATACGTATTCCATTTTCTCTCGTGTATTTTTCAAGTGTGTAGTTAACGTCTGAAGTTGCATACCCAACCAATATCCATTTTCTTTTCATGACAGATGAAAAAACTTTAAATTTAGCCAAGTTCAACTGAATCGGTGCATCTGTTCAGCAGGAGCATTCTGTTTAACAATCATGTTTTTTTTTTGTTTTTTTTTTCAGAATCCTGTTATCTCTTCTCAATAGTTATGCCCATGCTGCTTCGAAAACCTTGTTTCTGTCAAACTAACATTAGTAAATATTTATAAACTGTACTTACAAATCCATGTTGAATCATCCAATGCTCATCTGATAATGATATGAACCACACAATATGGCCGATTCCATATAGAGCGCCACCAAGAGTTTGCAATGAGTTGACCAATCACAATTCACGGACTTTGTCGACCCAATTAATGAGCGTCTGGACAGACTCGAACAGATTCTGCGCATTGTGATTGGCCAACGCATTGCAAACACCAGGGGCCCCACTGTTTGGACTCGCCGGTATTTACTGTATCCCTTACCGTCTTTATAATCAAAAGCAGCATCAATATAGGGTGGGATCCCCTCCCAGACGTCTAGCACGTGATATGGATACCCGTATTCTACAGCCTGGTACTCCTCATTATACTGCCAGACCTATGAATAAAAGCAGATCATTTGCAGATTTTATTCAATCTCGTTTCACGACGCACTCACCCTTGCAGTGAGATACACTATTAACAGTTTAACCAATAGCAGTTTAAATTTCATTTTCAGAAATCTAAACATAATAAATGAAGAATAGAATAATGAATAAACGTCATTTTGAAATTAGCAAAAAAAAAAAAAATGCCGAGTACCAGTTATGTGCTTATGGATGCATGCATGACATCTGGCTAGCAATCTGTTTTTAATGTGGGCTTCATGTTACCAGCTGGGGGAAAATTGGCAATAAATGTTCAGCGGTCGCGGCTAAAGTTCCCAATGAAAACAAAATGATACTCTTTGGGAACCTGAGCCGATTGAGGGCAGCAGACATCATTAACGTCTGTTTTTGGTTTCTCGATGTTTTTGTCAGACTAGTTTAACAACTGTCACAAACACACGCTATAAATGCCCAGAATACTTGATATTTGCAAGTTGCATACCCCCCCCCCCCCCAAAAAAAAAAAAAAAAAAAAATTCAAAATAATAATAATAATGCCGTTACAGATTACACAATGCATGTTTTCTAAAGAATTATACAATGCTTCCATGCTTTATTTTATAGGCAAACCTAAGTTGTCTCGATCGGTTTATAATGCATAGATGCCGAGTGGCATATTACTAATTTACGTAGTTTTATTACCTGATGATCCTTGAAGAAATAGGTTGTGTTGTATCTCTTTAACGTAACCACGGCATCCACGTGGTCCGGTATGCCGAACTCACTGACAGGTCGCGGATAACCCGGTAGAGGGCGTCTGCCTTTGTAAACCCAATAATGAGGTCCTGCGCATGCGTTATCAAAAGAAGAAAAAAGTTTTCGAGTTAGATGAGGTAAATTAGCTAACATTTTTGGGTCCGTATAAGACAAAATACAATTCCTAACTTAAAGCCAGGTTGAGAAAGCTGTGGATTGTGCACGACTGGTGTGCTGTTACTGCACCTTTAAAGAAGACCACGTGGCCATCCTGTGGTCTCTGGTACACCGCATCGATCATCCGTGGAAGCTTATAGAACCGTTTGCGTATGGGAAGACCGGCAGAGGGCGCCATCGTCTTCCCGGGCTTGCTGATTCGCCACAATCTACGATCCTTGAATGAAACGAGCACGTTGCATTTAGCATTGCATTTTTGTGCACATCTAAACAAACAGGCTGCTAAATGCATTTTTATAGAACTAATGCACACTGACGAACGCAATTAACCAAACACATACACGTAAACGAGTGTTTTCACTTAAGTAACATTAACAACTTTGATGCTTATTTTAGTGTGTATAACTGCAGTTGTATGCATTAGAAGTTACGTGAAGTGTCTCACCTTAAAGACATACAACACTCCGTCTATCATTGTTGCAGCGTCGTAACCTCGGTTGCATTTCGAATCACGGTCGCCATAACTTTTTGGTTCCAATGTGCCTTTTAGGATTAAATAAAAGGGACACGAAATGCCTATTTATGCGATCTGCTCTCTGCAAATTAGCCGCATTAATATTATTTAATTTTTTTTATGTTTGATTGGCCATAACATTGTTATTGTTATTATTATTATTGTTGTTGTTGTTTGTTGTTGTTATTGTTACCGTAAAGTAGTTGTGCTGCTCGAATGTCGTCCGTCTGCAGTTTCATACCCGGCACATATCCAGTGTAGTCGGGGGTCATGATAGCGCCCTCTGTCCACGAGTGCTGCAACCCGAGACTGTGCCCGAGCTCGTGTAGGGCAACCTGGTATAAATTGTAACCTGTAGTGATGAAAATGGATAGGTGTGGCATTTTTAGACCTCCGTAACGATGACGTATGTTTACGGGTAGGCCTAAGCCTCACAGGTGCGCTTTCACTCATTAAACTTCAAATCAGCCGCCAATGGATCCCTTGCCATAAGAAACACTGTGACAAGATCTAGATTGCGAACGTGTAAACGAAGCACGGTTTCTTGGAGACACATGTTTAACTGTTAAAACTAATGTTACGTATAAATGTAAATTGCCAACTCAATATTGTAGGGAGTAACGAAAGGATTTAGATAGAAATATCGAAGAGCAGGATGATGTCATAACTTACCTTCGTCTCCCCGGTACGTGAACACCTCCGCGTCGTCGAAGTGAACGTCGCCGTCCAAATCACCGTGGAGCCCGTTGGGCACGAAGGCGTGGGCGAGGGTGCCGTTCACACCATCGAACTCGTACGGGCAGTCATGGGACAAGGTGGCAAACTTGATGTGTATGTCAGCATGGCCGTACCGGATCTGGCGGAAGGATAAGGGCGTGGCGTCACCCCACTGCTTAAAAGCTCGACCGATGGAGTCATCTACCTCATCCTCGGTCATTCGATAATAGTATGGATAGTTCAGGATTCTGTGGTAGAGGAATAGATCGATCTTTTTCAAAGGATGATTGACATACTTACTTACAGGTAAAACATACACTATGGTGGAAACTTTATTGGAAAACTTGTAGGCCCTCCCTGGCCGTACTACGTCGAAGAACCAATGCCACTTTGCATAAACTCAAAGCACAAAATCGTCTGCCCTATAGCCGAAATGTTATGCGCGCCGCCATATTGAATTTCGTCTCGTACGTCAGTATATAGTCACAGACTTGGCATACATTGTCGATATGAAATCTAGGCTTTACGTTATAGGAAAACCTAACTAACCTGTAAGTGAAGTGCTTCTTGTCCCATCTGGTCCAATCCACAGAGTATCGACGCCGTCTCGTCCTCGCCTCTGTGCCGTGGTCTTCCCCCGGGTGCGTACCACCGCCCTCCGGGACTACGGGATCCGGGACGCCACAGCGGGGCTTTCCCTTGCTACTACCCGGTTGAATCTCATCTCCTCCCGGCCGGCCTGGTGGTGACCCTGGTACGTTCCCCTTACCCTCGAGTTCATGTCGATCTACGCGTTCTGCAACGTTTGCTGATTGCAAAACAGACGCGTGTATCTGCATGAAGAGAACAGGGGAAAAAATCCTTTTGAGAAAGCATAAAGGCGTTGTCAATCCAAATTTGATGGAGAGTGTGGTTGCGTGAAAACTTCAGGTATTCAATTTACGATTTGTTGTCTTTTCCCTAAAAATACTTCTGCAATAGCAAATGACCTAATTGGTTGAGCGAGGGCGCTGTTTCGGACGCCATCTTTGAAGGCATAGTGTGCAAACTAATATTGATCGTTGTCCTAGTTTCTTTGAATCGATCTATATGTCAGAGTACAAAAACGTGCCACATCATGTGGTGATAGTGCATTGTGGTCTTGCCTTAGCCTAATAATGGCTACTCTGAGAGATGTCGTGAATAAAACACGAATGTAGCGACGTCCATTTCGCATTGCATTTTTGCCAGTTTACAGTATAGGCCTAGCTGTAGAGCCCTGTTTCTAGTTCAGGTCCAAAAAACTTCGAAATCCATGTTGTAGATGCTGCATTGCAGTAGCATCACGACGTGCTATGTGCACGTAAAATCATCGTGCTCTGTACTCTTGCGGCTGACTCTGTAAGTTCACTCAAAACTGTACTTCTGAATTCACTTTTCTCAGATTGAATAGGGGCAGTTTGAACTACGCTTGAACCGGACAGGCGCCTGTGTAGTTTTGAAGGACTTATACAAGGAGAAATGAAGAGTAAACTAAGGGAAGAGACGAAGCACTACCTCCCAAGGTTGATAATTGGTAAGTTTGTGGAATTCCCCCCCTATCGGGCAGCCATTTATGATCTCCTTGTGGATTTCGGTTTGTTTTTCCACATTGCTCGTGGTTGGAAGCGCAGCGGCGCGGCGTATTAAGCATAGTTACGTAGTGTGGTCGGTTCCCTACACCGTGGGAGGACCCAGGGCCGAGTTGTACTGCTTTCTTGTCCGTGCAATTTCAGTTTGATTGATGCGCTGCTCGCATTGTAATTACGAATTTAGCACTTACAGGAATTGTATGGTTTTTTTATATAAGCTTTTCTAATTTTTAAAGAGAAATCGACTTAAGCAGAATTGGATGCCGCAGCGAAGCGGCACGGCATGAAGTTTGTGGCCTCCCTTTTGAAAATATAATCCGATTTCTGAGAAAGCACGTCAAGTAATAAAACTACAACACGATTAATTTTGAATGCTTAATCAAATTACGGCGTGCAAATTAGGGATTCTCACTTCTTCTTTTTCAAAGAGGGCAGTGATTGGGTGCGTTCCGTGCGCAGGTACATTAAGTATTCACGGGAATGATTTCAAATGATACTATAAGAACTTACGTGGATGACGGTTAGAAAAGCACTTGGCTTTGATTTGATTATTGACGCTGAACTTTCATTAGACTAATTGCATTAAGTGACTTGTTCGTGAAAACAGATTATAGATTACAGGGTCGATTTCACCTAACTCATCGTAACATACTATCAATCGTAGGAGTTATGATGCATTGCAGCCCTCCGTATCGTAGCATACGATGATTTATCCTTCGTAACGCGATCTGCGATCGATCGTAGGGCTTCTTGAAATCAACCCCAGATCCCAAGAATTATATGAAGGGACCAAATTTAGCTTTGCCTGTTGTATAGGGCCTAATTGTCGATATTTCTTTCTTCATCGGCCATGGTTTATGAAATCCTGGTCGGTCGCTGAAATGCGAAAGAACTTTTGTTGGTTGGACGAGCACGGGTCCGAGAATGGCCAAACCCCTTGACCCTCTGTCTCCAAACTAACAGGGCGGTTGGGCCGAGAGACACACACTGGGCCGAGGCCGGGTCGAGCCGGCTACCCGTGCCGAAGAGAAAGCCGATCTCCAGTCAATTTCATTCTGTTGATATTAAATCAACTCAAAAGACACTGGGACGGGGCTAATTCCTGCGACTTTTGGTTCCTTGACAAGACTGTCAAACTATCACATTCAATTTACCAGGTTATTTACACCATGCTGTGTGCTTATGACCACATAGGAGGGGCAATCAACGTTCGTTCTATTGAACGCATAATAATGTATCCATAAAATGCCTTCAGTGTTCAATTCTCATTACGCTATAACTTTTTTAAAATTCCTTCACAAATTTCTGCTATTTGCCTTTCGTTTACTTGTCATAGGCTTTTTGGTGGAATGTACGTAGAATTTGTAATTATAGCTGTCGATGTTTCGAATATTCTCTTGACTGACTGCCACGGCCGATGAGTCGATAACACAATGAACTTGTAGAGTCAAACCACAAAATGCACCCACTGGTACTGAAACAGGTTCTTAACAGTCGAGTAGTGGCTGCCATTATCGTTGAGTAAATTTTCTTCCTTGCAGAACGTGAAATAAAAGTGCCATTTTGACACCAGGGGCCAATTTCATGAAGCACCAAAATCTGCGTAAGCACCAAAAACCTTAGTAAATAAAATCAGTATGCCAGCCAAAACTCCTTGTAAATGTTATGCTCTGCAAACAATGGTCGAATGCAAGTCAAAAGCAGTAAACATAACATGGAATATTTGGTTGGTAATCCTGTTTGATCAAGAAAGACTTTTCATACTACTTAAGCAAATTTTGTGCTTGAGCAGCTCTATGAAATTGGCACCAGAGTATTGGGAAAATGTATGCACTAATTTGTTTTGCGACGTGAAAGACTGAACTTTTGTACCGTGGCTTGGAAATTTGAGTGTTAATTTTTTTTTTCTGAAACACTTATTTTAGCTGCATAAGTGCTTACACATGTACTGTAACTGCATGGCATTAAGGGAATCCTGATGTTGTTGTGCCTTTCTCAAAGCTCGACTCCGGTTCAGGTTTGGGCATTGTCTCTGTAATCCTTATGCTGAAAATGAAGGTTGTGGTTTTTTATTGAAGCTGAAGCTCTGTTTTCTTTTTTCAAACCAGAGAATCTACCTCCGAACCGCGGCCAAAAGCCTCTATTTTGATACCTGTTATTTCAGAATGGATCCCTGCACGAAATGGAGCCGGAGCCTGAGCCCGAGCCGAACTTTGAGAAAGGCCCATGTTCTCATATCAAGAGGATGCGATCGGAGTATACACCCACGCACTAGTTTATTTTGGTTTCTGAACCAATAGGTCAGGGAATCCCCCAAAACAAATCATACAAGAGATGCATGCAGTGGCTCCTAGAAGGAGCCCTCAAGCCACGGCGCCCATGCAGACACGGCAGATTATCCCATCAGCACTTGCCCCTAGAATTAATGCGCTCCTAGAGGTAACTTTTGATGACTGCTGCCTCGCCATCTCAGGCGATTGGGAATTGTTTTGTGGGAAAGAAAGATACAAACGGTCCGTCCACTAAACATTTGGCAATTCCGCATAATGCTGTGTCCACGGTGCATGTTGTAAAAGTATGGATTGGCAGCATCTTGTGTACATTTTCTTGGGAGGGGCCGACAATTTGGCGTTTTGATCCACCGTGGTAGAGTGTTGTTGGTTCTGCAGCCCATGAATCTGTGGATAGTTTGAGAGGTTGTGGGTCACAGCTCAGCCGCGATGCTTGCATCCAAGGATCGTTGCTTAGTCTTATCCAGGAGATCACATTCAAATGGGTACCTGATAGGCTGGAAATGGCGGTACGGGACTAGTACAGGCCTGGAGTAACTTTATCCATGGAGAGTATCCTTACTCCATGCTTTAACATTGCCTCGGTAATAAAAGGAACTTTCCGTCCACAAACGCCTAAGTGCAACTAGCGGTAAAAATGTTTGAAATTTCCCATGGTTTCGATAAGAGCCCCATGAGTATTTTGTAAGTCTACTCAAAGTTTGTTAAACATAAATACTCGAAAGGATGCTTTTTATCCCGGCGTGAGATTCGAACTGAAAAAAGGATATTTGGGGTAGATATTGTATACTGAAATGCTCAATTAGGTATCGAAGATGTAACTTTGGTAGGAATTTGAACTTACGTTTGGGGCGACACCAGTCTCTGGCGCGTCGTTTTCCTCTAGGACAGGCGCTGCAAAGCTCCAGTAGGGACCACTTGTTGCCAAGAGGCAGAACCAGATGAGAAGCAGTTTGCTCAGTTGTTCCATTGTCCACATCACTGCCTGCATGTCCTATAATTCTAGAGTCTAGAGATGGTTTGGGGAGCGCACGCACTCTCTGCACTGCCCGCGGCCCGTCCTCGAAGCTCTGTGCGCTCTGAGGCAAATGGGGTCTTCTGGAGTCCACCGCAACTTTTTTTTAACCAGGCACTTGGGCGGACGGTACGGGGTGGCTCCGTCCCAGCTTCTATCCTCGTATACAGGGGAGGTAGCTGCCCATCCACCCCTGCGGCCGTTTGGTGTCTGCATCGTGTTGGCCGACGCAAACAGCCGTCGTGGGGAGCCCCGGACCCCGGGACACGCCGCCGTGAAACAATCACCGTAAAATGTGCGTCGAATTATGAAAACTGATTGAAATCGGTATCCGATGGCACTGGTTGGCTGAAGGCGCCTGGGCTATAAGGATCTAAGGACTTTAAACGTATATAACCAGGTCTAAATCATTGCATTATTCACTTATGATACCGTAGGTGCACAGACGAAGGTTACCGATTCTGCAAATCGAAAGTTTAATAGTTTAATCAGTAATGTGCAGATTATTATGGTTTCACTTGTCTCTTGCCCAAAATTAGAGTTCGAGCTCAGTTTAGAGCGGTAAAACTTTTATTGTCAATTTAACGATTTCGTTGAATAGTTCTGAGTTCATAAATTGATTCTTGGAAAAATTGTCATTGTCTACCTCGCTGAGCTATTTCAAGATTTGTGGTGTTCCCGGTTTTTGCCGTAAAACCACTCGGGTTCCACGAAAACGCCAGTACACACTGCATATCGTCCGTGTGTAACTGCGGTTCAATGTACGGTCTGACTAAGCGATGAGTCATTAATTTTTGTCGTAAGACCTGAACTTTGGGCGAATTCGGTGAAAAACGGTTGGCCAACCCAGCGGGTATATAATCAGAACGGCGTTGAATTTGAAAAATATGCTCGGAGGTTGACGAACCCTATTCCGTCTATGACAACCCCGAAGGAGACCCTTATTGCCCCACCCATCTCCACACATCCTGTCTCATCCCGCCCCTTGCCTCCGCCCTGTCCACACCCTATTATAGGTATGTTTACGGGGTACATGTACCTCTGAGGTCCGGGTACAAAGTCAACAAACTAAAGACCATGTGGATCGGTTTGCAGAAACACCATGTAAGAATCGTTCGCACTTTCGCACTTCTACTTCGTTCGCACTTCTCGTAAGGTCTCAACGTTTCGACTAGCCTGCTCTAGTCATCATCAGGAAACTAAAGACCTGCAAACCAATTTGTGTATATCCCAACAGCCACCTTTTCTTGCTAGAAAATCTGTGTGCACCAACCATACACCATTTTTGTTGTCGTTTGCAATTTTCCCCAAGCGCTATAATTTAAGGCTTTAGCCATTGATCATTTCGAAATTATGGCCTGACATTCCTCGAAACATTTGCGACAAAGAATAAGTGATCGAGAATATCGTAATATATCTCTTAAGAAGCCTCAGATTCTCTGTTATTATTAGGAAATAAAATCTGTGGATGTTTTCCAGCCTATTGGTGAACATTCATCATGATCATCATCAAGCGCCATGGCTGTCCCAGACTTCGGCTGCCATTGATAAAGTTTTCTCAACTTGACCGGTTCTTGAGATCTGAGCGATCCATTTGAAAGAACAGCGCCCTCTGTTGACAACACGGCGCTATAATATTTCCCCCCCGGTTTTCTGCACTTTACAAGATTAAATCCTTGAACAGAAAAGTCAGTGATTGTTTACACAGTTTATTCCGACTCTGATTTTGACATTTGCCCCCTTCACATGACTGACAGGTTAAGCACGAAGTCCCGTGCAGGAAAGGTAAAAGGAAAAGTACAAGATTATGGGCACAGTTATTTGCCAAATATGGTTGCAGTGTATGGGTTAGACATCGACAGAAACTGATACTGAAAATTTAACTGCTTTTGCCGCAGGGGCCTATAGACTTAACCGTCTACAATGCATTTCCAGCCATCGATTTCACGAAACCCTACGATCGATCTTAACTCGAGTTACGAATGATAACCCGTCGTATCCAACGTATGGCTGCAATGCATCACAAGTCCTAAGATTGACAGTAAGTTATAGTAAGTTACGATGAGTTTGGTGAAATCGACCCATGTCTCATTAAGTAGGTCGCCAGTCGCTGCCTGTCCTGTTCATGTTCCCGACGCCTACCAAAATAAATACATTTCCCAGGGTCCCCGTATGTTGTCCTGAGCTGTATGTGGTATGTTCATGCTATGTTCAGCAACTCTGCTGCACTTCGTATCGGAGCCCAATTTCATGCATGCTCTGCTAGCCGCTTAATAATACGTGGAAGCAAGGAATTCTGTACTAACTTGATCACATTTTGATGGAGGGATTTTCAGTTGTACGCTTGCTTATAGTTGATGAATTCTCGCTTACTCGGCTAGGCATATAATTTGGACAAAAGAAAACAAACATAGAGAAAACCAAGACCAGAACAGCAAAAATTCACAATCAAAAACCGAACAAACAACAAAAACACCTCAACGAAATTATGCATTTATTTCAGACAGCCATAGTTAAAACGAAGCGATTTTAGGCCTGAATAATGTGAACATTTTGTGTCGTTCGATCTAGACGCTTCATGCCTTTAATTCGTCATTGATATCCTGTTCACTTTCACTTTCACCCCACCAGTCCAATGTGATGCCAAACTGTCGTGACATAACGTTCAATGACCATTCATGACCCTTGCAGGCCTTCCCCAAACAAAAACTAAACACATGGCAGTCATTTAAAGGTACACAGGATTGGCAACATATACCAAACAGAAATATTCACAGATTTACGTATACATTTCAGGATATGAAGATGGTGCTAGTAGAAACATGTAGATATGTATTAGTAGAAAAATTAGTAAAACAACGACCGAAAACAGTTTGATGGGGTGTATGGGATCAAAACTCATATGAATAGATTTGAAAATACCGTGAGCGTTTTTCACTGTTTTCTGCGATTTCCAATGATTACATGAGCTGACAATTTCTCAGGTTTTATTCTATGACAAATCAAATTATGAACATTATGCAGCTTTTCTGTCACCTTTTCCAATCCTGTATTATGCCTTTAATACCACATTATGTCTTACAACTCCGAATAATTGCAATCACCCTTCGGATCTTTTGTAATTTTTATCCGTGTGTGACAATTTTCCCTGTATTTTATCGCGGTTATTAATAATGTTTGTTTTTTTATAGGCTAATATCTGTTTAATCTCCGTGCAGTTTGTACATATCCATTTTTATTTATTTAAAGTTTCCTATATATTTATATATTCAATTTATAATACTTGTTTAAACTTCTTTCAGTTTGTAAATTCGTGTATCCTTTTTATTTCTTTATTTTAGTGATATCTTTGTAAATTCCTAACGCAATTCTGCCCTGCGGCCGCAAGTTTATGAATTGTTAATAAACCAATAATAATAATAATAATAATAATGTCTGCACGTGAATATTCAAGGAATGTTGCATGGGGCTTGTCTCACACATTCACAGTGCACATTGTATACAGCAGTTGCTATATACAACTGTTCTAATACACATAAATTGTGATCTGCAATGCACAATCAATGACCGTGCTTATCATAACTGGTTTCCCTCGTGGCTAAGTTCACCATTATTTAAATGTATTCATTTATGTTTTAATCCTTATTTTTATCGCTCTGAAATCTATCCTGTGTTTTATCATTTTTGTGCGGGCTTGTATAATGGCATTGATTTCCACAGAAAACCAATTATGTAAAATAACCCTGAACCCATGCCTGGGAGCAATATATTTCCATGGTAAAAATTCCCTTTAGAATTAGAGAAAAAGAATTGTCAGTGCGCCTGCGTGATATTTTATTTAGTACTGCTCATGTGTGAGTCGCGGTGCACCTCTTATGAAAGTACGTGTCCAGGGTATTTTTATCTCATTGTAGCACCAGCCACGGTTATTGTACGTGTGCACAGTACCCGAAGCTCCGTGTTTACCCAAAACTCCGTGTTTACAGTCAGTAGGTAAGTTGTTGAGGCAATGAAAGCGTGATTTCAGTAAAGCAGAGTGTACACTGTCAACATTTTCGGTAACATGTTACCCAGGTACCTTTGCGGAAAGTGTTGTCAGTGTACACAGAGCAAAACGAGTTGGGTGACATTTTGCAGCAACATCTCGGTAACATGTTGACCAAATGTTGCTAGTGTACACAGGGCCCAAAATCGTGTTGCCCAGGTGTGTTGCTCTAACTGGGCAACATGTTACTGAGAATATTACCGAAATTGGTAACAGTGTACGTACACTCTGCTTAAGTTGTTAATGAGGGTAGGCGGTGTATATGCATTCCGATATTCAGGAGGAAAAGTGCGGAAACGTATGGCAAATGTGCGTGTTTGGAAATATTATCACACGTCCATTATGCAGTGAGTTGTGAGAAACCAACTGAAGCAGAGTTGACGTTGTTAAAAGGAAGTAATACAGTGCAGTGTTATAGGCATACTGCATTTTGACACATGCTTCGCCGAGGCGGTTCAGTTCGTATGCAAATAACTGCCTAGCATCAGTGAATCACACAATAATATTGTGTGGAACTATATTATAGTTCCGAGGTTATTTGTATTTACGCAATCTCTGCGTCGGTTATTGCATGCTTGTCATTCTTGGTCTGGATATTGTGGCTTAACCCTTAAGCTTTGAAAAGGCCAACTATATGCACATTGCCATATGGACAGTATACGGCCATGCAATCAGTATAGCACAACCCAACTGCCCAAACATTAGCTGTAACTACACGAATGTAAAATGATCTTTTTGATATTGATGCGGGTAGATATTATTTTGATGCGAGATGCAGTCATCATGTTTTGTTTTTACAGTACATTATTTGTGGCTAGTTGCAATGGCCTTATATGCACTCAGGTTTAGAATGGTACCATATCCAATATCTTAGTATTTTTATGATGTGAAAGTATCAAAAAGCTATGTTTGAATGTTCATGGTAGGCCTATTATTATTACGGTTCACATGGCCTACGTGCTCATTGCCATGTCAACATACAACCCTTGGCCTCTACCAACAAAATAATACGGCACGGTATTTGTGAGTGTGCGTGCGATTAAAGGTACTTTGGTACCATAGCGGGACAGAAACTTTCACAGATTTATATACAGGGTATAAAGATGGCGATGGTGTAAAAACAAACCGTTAAAATTGTTCTGCCTGAAATGCTGTATTTATCCAGTAAAGAGTAAAACCATAGTCACAAAAAAAAACAATTTTGATCTTCGGAAGATGAAGAATCCTGTGGAAAGATAAAAAAAAAAATATCGTGGTCGTTTTTCACTGTTTTCTCAAAGAGTGGGCAGCGTATGGCACTGAAAATTTCACAGATGACTGTTGCTGTATCTTTCTTGATATTTTGGCAAATGAATCTGTACTTCTTTGACAAAAACTGAAGTACGAAAGTACCTTTATGTATGATAACAACAATACAAGCGAAGTCAGACTAGACTGTAAATATTATTTCTAGCCTTCACACAAAATTGATTATGATCAATGCATATTATGTAGCCTATATTAACCCATTCAAAACGCAGCCGATAACACAAGCATTTTCTCCAAACCCAGACGGCTGCTACACATAAACTTGTGTTATAATATTATGTATTATTATTAGTCAAACGTGTGGAGGTACATTATATCTCTATAGGCCTACCGTGCGGACGTGCCCAGCCTGCTAATAGTGTTCCTTGCTCTGTATGTGTTTTTATTTCCCCTTCAAACAACATTATCTGGCGACATTCACGTTCCACACATGCCTTTTAGACAGGCCGACTTTTGAACAACATTGCACAAAAAAACATCTGGCTGTACAGCATTCGTTTGCTTAGAAATAGTTGAGCAACATTATGTGGCCGCACCTTTCCCCCATAATTATACACTCAGTAGTGCAATAATTACATCTACTACCGGCCCCATTGGCGGGAAAAAGTACAGGGGCCGTCATAAGTACAGAATTATGGAGATTCGAACGTGATAAAATGCGGCCCATCGACACTTATATAGCTCAACCGTTCAAACCCACCTTTTTTTATTACTACCTGTGTATTATCAAATATCATGCAGTACCATAGGTCATCTTACTTTGCCTATAGGCATTCAGTTTCTCTTTTCCCCTACATTAAAATAGGAAATGGAATTAAAGGAACTCACACATTTCAACCAAATAGGAAATGTTTTACCATGACCCGTGTTTTCCGGACCTGAGTTGCTTTGACAGATGTAACATGCATCTACAATAAAAAAAAACGAAACAAAATGTGACCTTTAAATTAGTGTGATGTAAGGTGTTGTTACTTTTTTGTGAACGGAAAGGTATTTTGTTTTTACTGTTTTCCTACTTGAGTCCCGGTCATTTCTGCTGAAGGTTAAGGGATTAACGATTTTCTGTTGAATTCCCGACCGGGTTGGTTTCAATCGTAGTAGATATAAAAATTCATTCATTCTCTCCCAGCATAAATATTGTTACCTTGTCATTGGTTCTGTGAGGGCGCTATACGAGGCGCCCTCTTTGTGAAGTCAGAAAGAAATCATGTGCATATTCTTTTTGATTAGAGTAAATTTAGAAATTTATCACGATAAATTCAATGCAGATATTTTATCCTTATTATGATGTTTCGATATCTTAATTGACACCAGTTTAATGTTTTATGTACTATGCTCCTCATCATTGGTGACTATAGAGCGCCCGCACCAGTTAAGACATGGCCATTTGAAACCTTATTACGATTGACACCGTTGATTCATTAGAACTATGAATATTTATCGCTCTTTTGGTTTGTTAAAATGTTGGCTTGCAAGGATTGAAAGAACATTATTCTGCTGCGTTGTTGTATACCTCATCACTTCTCTGCATATGCCAATGCGGAATCGATATAACGGTACATTAATTCTGGACATGTCTTGATGTTATTATTCTTTCGTAGAGCCTGCAAGCATCATGGCGAGCGTGAGTCTAGGTCTGGCGCCCTCTGCTGGTAAATTGTTGGCCAACATGGGACGGATCAGCGCCCCCGTAGCACCGCTTATCGAGATAGCTGAAATACCCAAGACTGGTATGATATGACGTTCTTTCTAATCTTCCATCCATGTATACTAATTGCTAGCTTTGTGATATCTTAACTTCAAATAATTTTGTAACTGTACATAATTTCTCTAACCTCAATCTTTTATTTCAGTTGTTTTGAAATGTTTTGGCCAACACACACATTCGACCAATCATTTCATTTCTAAATCTCTGAGCGGTTCTCCTCCAACATATTCCCCAGACGGTCAGCTCGTGGTGGAATCCGTGGATTTTCTGATTGACCAGAACCGTTCAGCCCACCATACTGACCAGTATGAGTACCCTGGGCTGGTGGTCAGACGTGGCCAGACCTTCAATGTGGACATCACTCTGGCCAGGGGCTACGACGCGGCTGCCGGGCATCGTCTGTCGCTGGAACTACAGTGGGGTAAGGACACAGTGAGGAATGATTACCTTTTGCGAACGCTAGGAGGTCTATAGTTTCATCGTGGTTAAGCTATGGACGGCTTTAGATACATAGTAGAATCTTTCTTCGGCTTCGTCATGTGGCCCAATCCATGCACAGTTTTCTGGGCCTCAAATGGCGATATAACAAAAAGAGTCGTAAGGCTGCATCCGAATCTGTTGTCCAGAGCTAGGTCTAGGTCTTCGCTTCATCGGAAGTACGCGGAGACACCAAAGCAATAGCCGTAGCTCCGGAAGCCCGTTTCGGACATGGCCTGAGTTTGAGTTTGAGAGTTGAGATGTCATAGGATTTGTTAACAGGCACTCGTAATGATTTTGAAATCTTTCTCGTCAGGATCAAGTCCCGTGGAGGGGTATAATGCCCACGTGATCGTACCCGTCCGTGGGGTCGAGGGAACCCTTATCGACTTCGTGTGGAGCGCCAAGATCGCTACGGTGGACGGCGCCAAAGTGACGGTGCAGATTCAAAGCCCCGTTGACAGCCTGATCGGACGATACAAGGTGGCAGTCTGCACCAAAGTGGGCGAGGAGCACCCCTTCCGTCAGTTCCAAGACAAGCCCATGTTCATGTTGTTCAATCCCTGGTGCAAAGGTATTGAAATTACACGTGTGAAACTCCATTGTTATAATGTCGTTTCAGGATCTATCCATGTAATCCGTTAGCGGATGGCCAATCCATGGGATTTTGAGAACAAAATATTACCGCAAACTCTCCCAAAATGTAATTCCCATACTTCGTCGCACACATTCGGTGTGTCCACGACGAAAGGGTCCACTTGCTTCTTTCCCGTTGTATCATGCACTTGAAGTCATTCGCACACGCCCTCAGCTATTGGTCGAAAGTAAGTCGTTTGTTGGGTCATATTAATTACCATTGCGCGTACATGGACAGTGCATGAACACTTAAAGAGTGCAGTTTCAGTCTTTCGGCGCCCATGACGCGATATTATTACCCCTGGTTATCGGGCTACACTATCCGTTCTTCATTTAATCATCGCTCGTTGGGCCTGTCTTGTCACTCTTCGTATAGTTTACCCGGGAAGGAGCTTCTTTGCTTCCTCGTCGTTGGTTGAGGCAAGGATCGTTCGTTTTATAAAGACGTGCTTACTGTTTGATCGTGCGTTTTTTAGGTGATGAGGTGTACATGCCGGATGACGAGAAGAGGAATGAGTATGTACTGGATGACATGGGAATGTTCTTCTACGGAGCCGGAGATCGAATTGGAAGTGATCAGTGGTATTTCGGACAGGTGAGAACCATAGCTGCCAAGACTCTGGAGCCGCATGACGTGTACCTTCCATTAAAAACTTTGGCCAGTTTCACACATAAAATTGAGACACAGTGGGGAGCCCTTATGTAAACAGATTGACCAGTAGCCTGGTGAGATAATCCCTTAAATAAACAATCTTCTCTGGGCCAAGCAAGTGGACTTCACAGTTGACTAGCACTGGAACTACTTTTACCCATTGGTCATCAGATCATGCTGTTATGTATAGTAATGTCATGTTCTACTGCTGCGGCTCGACTTCAGCTGTGGGTCCGGAGTGCAAAACGAAAAACAAGGAGTGCTTGTTGCAAAGCACACAACACGAGCGAGCATTTCTCGAACTTTGAGAAATAAAGTCAGAGAAAATTTTGAATCTATTTTGAATTGCATTCCAAGACAAGACAAATCAAGTCCACTAAATTTCCTCAGACCTTTTAGAGCAAAGGTTGTGAACATTTTAATAAGACTAAACAAAACCTACAAATAATTGATCAGTACCTACTACTCCTCATCCTTACATTTGTCAGTTGTTGAACTGGGAGGTTTAAATGTGTTAAGTTCAAGTGTTTTGTTTTGGTGTTTTAAGAGAAACCTTAATTTATTCCTCAGTTTTATTCTTTTTCAATTATTGCTGATTTACTAGAAATATGTCTATGGTAAAGCGAAAAAAGGTAAGCCTAAAACCATTGAGAAACAGATTTTGAATAAAAGTAAATGCACATTTTTGGCCTTCCTGTAAAGAAAAGTATTTGGACAGACTCGAATAGACATCTACTAGTACTAAATTTCACAGAAAAATCAAAAGAGAAGTTTACATTTATAACAACAGTTATGGCAAACTTGCAATAAAAGTTAGAGGCCGCCCCTGACGGGGTATTCTGCAATTACTACAAGTAAAAGTTAGTGAAAAACAATCCATAACAGATGAACACGAAACATTTTTGCATGGAGATTAATATCAACTAAGTTTCCGTGCGTTGCGGCACACAATGTGGGTAGCGTGTCCGCGCGGAATGTTGACCGGCCACACGAAGCATTATCCCCACTACTGCCGTCGCACAACACACCTCGCGGTAATAAAGGTAAAATTGCGTGGTGGCTTGTGTACGTGTCCGAGTCAACAGTTGCAATCGCAACTTAATGTAAGCATATGATATGTACCTCAAAATGTCCCAAAATGTCCTTGTCTGTTTTTGTGGATGTACGAGGAATCGTCGAAGTGTAACGTTAGTTTGAATAAAGCAACCTCATTCAAAACATTGGAAAGAATAAGTGAGGAAGTTTCGCGAAACTATAATACGACGAACAAGATTGCTTTCCTCATAACGAGTGCGAAATCGATAGATTTGAGCATGGTGCTCTATGGAAGAAACGGTTTAAATGCATCGAGTCGATCGGGAGACGCGTAACCAGATATTTGTTCACAAATGTGAAAGCGCGCAGAACGCATGCAGCAAAAGTCGATTGCAGTTCAGAACACGTGTTTGCATGCAGGGCCGAGCGACTTATCTACACGTGGTCGATAGAGTCGCCCGCGTTGCAGATTTGACAGTTCGTGCGAATTATCGGAAAGTCTTGACGTTAGAATCAGTAATGGTTGTTATTGTTTCCAGATTATTTCTGAAGTAAAATATAAACATGTACAGTGTACCATGGAGGTAGACTACCTCCATGAGTGTACTAAAAAAAACCAAAAAAAAAAACACGGCATGATAAACACCGCCAGGCCAAGTGACTTTTTGTTTGCCGACATTGAGGGGATTATTTGGCGGGGAGAAATCAGCGAGAGCGGTCGGCACGTCATAGTGTAGAAAGGATGTAATGTTTTACAATGGTTTTTATTGTACGAAATTATGAAGGACTAACTTTATTACTTTAATGTGTTTAAAACCATGTGAAGAGTTACACGAGTACACAAACACAGGGCCTACTTTATCTGACCAAACAACCATTCCACGAGAAAGGTATTAGTACGCACACATGATTTCCTGAGTTCGAGTCAGTGTGAAAAATCTCTGCAAGAACAATTCTCGATCTCTGCCATTTCTTAACCGATTTTCACCATTCAAAAATATAATCGAAGAACGCTTTCACAAAAACAAAGATCATCACATTTATATCAACTAAAATTACGACTTTATAAAACAAAATATTCTGGCACAACTTTCAGGCAGAGTGGCTCCCTGGAGCTCATTGTTTGTTTAGTGCTGATAACGATCTTAATCCCCTTAATCCTCCAACTCGAATTTTATGTTTCCCGACCCGAGTAAAACCCAGTTTACTCGGGTTGGCTTTTAATGGGAGGTACACGTAATGCGCGCCGGAGCCCCTCATAATTTGTGATGTTTTTGACATTCGTAGTAATTGTCGCAATGAAATTTACGATGTCATCGAACATATCGCAAGGTTTTGAAGTTATGTAAAAAGATCGTTTTGCCCACGGCGTCGAGCTAGTTTCAGCTTGATACTGCCGCGTTGAAATCAATATTTCAGTTTGCAGAATGCATTTTTTCCCCAAAGTGATAGCATTTCTCAATGTACAAAGAAACGTAACTGAATCATAATTGATTTCGAGTGAACTGCATGAACTGTAAGCTTCTAGACCGAAACTGAAACAATGATGCCTTTTCACCTTACCAATCAAATACTTTACCTTGATAGGCCCCTTGATTTAACGTATTGTATTCAGTTGTTTATGTGATGTTCTGTTGGGGTATTTTTTGACACACAGTTTGAGTTGGGCATCCTGGAGTGTGTTGTTAGTCTCCTGGAAGGAAATCGTAAGCGACTCAGCACCTTCTCCAGCCCCGTGTCCATATCTCGTCTCCTGTCTGCTTTGGTAGGTATATGAGAGAAGAGAACATCGGTCCCTCTTGTTAAACATCAAATGCCATAACAGGAAAAGTCCTAGCCTATGCTCTACTTTGGAACTCCGTGGATCACCATTAAAACTGTCTATACTTGAAGTATTAGTCGATATTTGCCGAATAGTATAATAAAAGTGTATAGACAATGCAAATGTTCAGTATGTTCAGTGAGGGGCATTTGTCGGGCTTGGTCCATCTCCAATCGGGCTACAGACTACCCATTGACTAAATTAAATTGGTCAGTTTGTGGCCAGAGAGTTAGACAATTTGCTTGATATTGGTTAATGGTTTTTGATTATGACTAATGTAATCCTCATTGAAATTTGTTACACCAGATATCTATATTCCAGATTTCTATAAAGGATCAATGGGTCGATTTCACGAAGCCCTGCGATCGACCGTAACGCGAGTTAAGAAAGATAACCCATCGTATCATTGGGTTGCATTGCATTACAAGTCCTACGATTGATAGTAAGTTACGATGAGTTTGATGAAATCGACCCTTGTTTAACTTAATGATTTTCCTCTCTCCCCCATAGGTGAACGCGCAGGACGAAGGAGGCATTCTGGTGGGGAATTGGAGCGGGAACTACACGGGGGGAACTGAACCCACGGCCTGGTCAGGCAGTGCCTCAATCTTCGAAGAGTACATCAGAACGGGACAACCAGTCTGTTACGGGCAGTGCTGGGTGTTCGGGGGACTTCTCACCACGGGTAAATGAAAGTCATTCCAAATGTTGGCCATAAGCACTATAAACTCTGAGATTTTTTTTCAAAAGGTTTGGGGTTAACATCTTTACTTTGCAATAATGGCAATTAATGTTTAGCCAGCTAATTGTGCTTGAAGGTAGTATCATACTTTGGTTTTTGTCAAAGAAATGCAGATTCACGGGCAGAGATATCAAGAAATATACAATAACAATCATCAAACAGTCATCATTTTCAAATCTGTTCACATGCAGGAGATTTGATCTCCGTGATCAAAACTGTTTTGAGATCTTGATTTTACACTCCAAGTTTGAACATGACATTAGTATGAAGCCATTATAAATATTCACTTGTTTTTTTTCCTGTTATTTTGTCTTCCTTTCTTTTGTTTCTGTCTGACCGAGCAGCTCTGCGTGCTGTGGGTATACCAGGCCGGACTGTCACCAACTTTTCCTCGGCTCATGATACTGATGCCAACTGCCTCATTGACGAATACTTTGATGGCAAAGGCGACCCACTTGATGATTATAAGACTGATAGTGTGTGGTAAGCCATATTGTTAAGACTGTAAGGTCTGTACCGGTTTCAGAAAACATCAAGACATTGTGGCCAATGTTTGGCCAGGCCAACGAAACGGTATTGTGGGCTAACTTTAAAGTTGACCCAACGCCGTTCCAACGTTAAGATTCTTCCCAACGTTGGAACTCGTCGTATTTGCCAATTCAATACATCGGTGGTAGTATCTGAACCGGGTATCCTTATCCGAACCGGTATCCGGATCGTGCATGTTGGTGCTTGCTTAGTTGAGACTAATTACGAATGAAAGTACCTGGTAATCTATAAGGCATGCATTATAAGTATCTGATAGACTCCCTTGAATCCTGTCATCCTTGAACGTCAATGCAATAGAGCTGCACACAAAAAAGTCCGGCTTCTGGATGTTATCCACAGTGTGGACTTAAATCTACCAACCAAGTTAAGTGCCATAACGATCATGATCCAAGTAAAAACTAGAGGCATAAAGTAGATAATCCAAAGAGCCCATCGTAACTAACTATCAGTCGTAAGACTTGTGATGCATCATAGCCCTTTGTAGGATACGGTGGGTTTCTTTCGTAAGTTGAGTTACGATCCATCGTAGGGCTTCATGAAATCGACTTCAGGCTATAGTTGGCACAGCCAAAGGCAGGGCCCATTCAACCATATAGTGTCTAAGTCTCTTTCCTTGAATTCTCTTGAATCCGATTGAACAGGAACTTCCATGTGTGGAATGATGCATGGATGACTCGTCCTGATCTTCCCGAGGGCTATGGTGGATGGCAGGCAGTTGATTCTACTCCCCAGGAAGAGAGCAGAGGTAAGAAAGTACCGTACCAGACAAAATGCATTCTTATAAACTAAGATGATACCTGGGGCCAATTTCATAGAGCTGCTTAAGCACAATTTTTTTTCTTAAGCATTAAAAGTCTTACTTGATCAAACAGGATTACCAACAAAATGTTCATGTGATGTTTACTGCTTTTGACTTGTATTCGGCCATTGCTTGCTGAGCATAACATTCACAATTTACCAAGGTTTTTGGTGCTTAACTTATTTTTGGTGCTCAAGCAGCTCTATAAAATTGGACTCTGGACACAATTTCACAAATTCAAAGGTAGTGCATCATTTGTCATGGAAGTTTGTTTTTGACAAGAACATTAATTTTGATCACTAGACAATAATTTACAAAATTCTCAAAATCTCTGCCCATCCCCTTAACGAGGAAATAAATTGGAAAAAAAGTGTTGTTTGCATGAATTATGTCTGTTTCTGCGTTTCTTGTCTGTCTCTTATACCTTGAAGGCGTATTCCGCACTGGCCCCGCCCCCCTGACAGCCGTCAAAAACGGCAACGTGTACCTGAACTATGATACCACCTTTGTGCGTGCAGAGGTCAACGCCTGCAAGGTCAAATGGATGCAAACTGATGACATCATGGAGGTATGGTGCTCTTGATAGTGTCGCAGGCCGTTAATACGAAACGGAGGCTCAGGCTCCGTCTCAGGCTCAATTTCGTGAATCCATTCTGTCATAATGGGTATCAAAATAGAGGCTTTTGGCTGCGGTTCTGAAGTAGACTCTCTAGTTAAAAAAAGGAAAACAGCTTCAGCTTCAATGTAATACCACAACCCATATTTTCAGCATATGGATGACAGAGCTGGAGCCTGAGCCTCCGTTTGGTAAACGCCCTCAGAAGTGCGCACAACGAAGTCAACCATCCATGTCATTGATATTACTAATGATTAGAGAACAGTGTATAAGCACGTGATACTTAACCTTTTTTGGTTGTGTACAAAGCACAGTAATCCGACATTTCTGAATGGCGCCCTCTTTTGTTTTAAAAAGAAAATACGGTGGTATCTGTATAATTATTTCGGTGTACACTATACCAAATCATCTTTATTGAAATCTGGAAAGCCGGAAATCTAATCATGAGCAAAAGACCGGTGGGGGATATGTTGTCCATGTTGCCCAACATTCTGCTGACTCCGTGTTCCTTTCACTGGAATAAATCGCGTGCTCGTGAGTTGGAGTTGTAGTGCTAGGCCGAAAACACCACCGCAATTTCTTTTTGGCTACTCACTAGTACAGCCCTCATTAATGTGTTTAAAATCAAAGAAACTCTGGAATCATGTGAATTGATTGTAAACACATTGTTTTCATTTTCTTTTCCCTACCAGCCATGGAAGATGATAGATGTGGAGACCGATGGGATTGGGACTCGCGTTCTTACCAAAGCCGTCGGCAAGATGGAACGTGAAGACATTACCGATCAGTACAAACCCAAAGAAGGTTGGTCTTTGTACTCCTGAAAAGGCTTCCTACAATTGTTTCATCTGATTACGTTACTAATAGGAAACTGCCTCTGTTTATTACCTTTGTATCATCTTTCATGAATTACTTGCTCAATTGTGAGCTTGTTGGCGTCCTTTCATTCTCATGTGAATGTCAGTCGGTCATTGTTGCCACCTCATATTGCCACAGAAGCTTTTCTATTGCGGTGCGATGATCGCAACCTACACTTATTAGCGAGACCGTCAGTGGGCTATGCCCACGTTTACGTATACGGCGCACCCCAACTTTTTATTTTTGTCGAGGTCAAAAATGGTGCGCCGTATACGTGGACATTTACGGTATTTATTTTCCGTGAAAGGTTCTACCTTTGAGTACCTGAGTCTCTTCGCTGCCAACAAGTACGTGACGAATGTGCAGAAGCTGTTCAAGACGTCCGGTGAGGAGGATACCAGCGTGGAGCTGATCTTACCGGACGAGGACATCCTGATCGGCAAGGACTTCACGGTCAGGGCCAAGCTGAAGAAGACTTGTCCTGCTGAAGAGAAACGGACAGTGAACCTGGCCTTCACCTGCAACACTATGTACTACACGGGCGTAAAGGCCAGGCTTGTCCTTCGGGAGTACAGCTTCTTGGACTTGACGGACGATGAGACAGGCAAGTTTCATCAACATCAAACTATCAACTGTCGACCTTGTCAAGCATCTACCAATGTTCGAACTAAGTCAGATAAGTGCCAAAGGCAAGGCACATGATAGGTATTTGTCAAAAGATTAGCATAATGTACTATGTTCTTTACAAAACCTCGGCTGTTGCTCCTGTTCCGGCTTTAGCTCCATTTCTTGCATCCATTTTAGAGTAACAGGTATCAAACTAGAGGTTTTGGGATACGGTTTCAAAGTAGTTAATCTGTTTGAAACAAGAAAATGAAAGTTCAACCTCAGGGGAAAAACCACAATCTGTATTTTTAGCTTTTAGATGACGGAGCCCAAGCCCAAGCCCAAGTCCAAGCCCAAACGTAACCCAGGCCATGGTTTCGTAAAGGGCATGTCTGATCCAACGCATACATATAATTGGTGCAAATCACCGTGACCATGAAAAGTGATGTGTATTAAGCAACAACATCCTGGCATGATGAGTTGTATAATTATTATTTTCATGTATTAACCCCAAACTCCACTCGCCTGTTTAGTCCATGAGTGGCAGGTCAAGGTATCCGACTATCTTCCCAACCTGGTGGACCAGGCCAACATGAAGTTCTTCCTGATCATGTTCGTCAGTGAAAATGACCGGACTAGCACTAAGGAGGCCAGCTACCGCCTGACCAAACCAGATCTGGATGTTGAGGTATGATGATTTGGCCTATATAACCTAGCTATAAGCTCCCTGTTTCAGTACCACTTACTATTAATCGTAGGACTAATACGATGCATAGTGCAACCATGATAAGCCCCTATGGTGGGTTATATCCTTCGTAACTCGAGTTACGATCGATCTTAGGGCTTCATGAAATCGACCCCTGGTGACAGTTTTCATTCGAACTAATGCAAATTGAGCAAGTCACCGAAAACAGCAAATATTAGACCCTCACTGGTGAGTTGTATTCTTTCGGCAGGCTCCACTGACTGTGACGGCCGAAACTCCCTTCAAGGTAGACATAAGCTTCACCAATCCGCTGTCCACCATGCTGCAGGGATGCTTCTTCCACGTCGAGGGTCCGGCTGTGGCACTCCACAAGAAGCAACCATTCAGGTATGCTAAGGCTCTATGTGATTCCAAGAGGCTATGGGAGGGTTAGGACGTTAGCCGTTATTTCACGGTATGCTCCCAGAGCTGCTATTTTCACAGATATTCCCTCCCTAGTTAGATTTCTTCCCAAGAAATTCACAATAAAGTTCACGTTTGACAGTTCCTTTCCATGAATAAGTTTCAATAGGCTAATTCGACAAGAATATTATCTCACATCCTTGCATCCCTCATTTCAATCGGATGACGACTAGAGCAGACTAGTCGAAACGTTGAGACCTCAATTGCGAACGATAAAGAAGTGCGAAAGTACGAACGATTATTACATGGTGTTTCCGCAAACCGATCCACATAAGAATATTATCATATTAAAAACAACAGGGCAAGGTTTCGTCCCTAGCAAACAGAAAGCTGGCAGGGTTTTGACTTGATGCTGATGTGAATACTATCCCATTATTATTGAACCTCAGTTAATTTTGGGGCATAATTTAATAATTGTGCACCTTAGGCCGATACTGTGGCCCCTTGACCTTACCAGCTCATCTCCTCTTCCACAGAAACATCAAAGGCGGCGAGACCATCAAGCACCAGATTACCATGCATGCCAGGAAGACGCCGGGTACCAAGAAAGTACTGGTATCCTTTTCATCCCAGGATCTGATCGGTGTTTCTGGCAGTGCCTTCGTCACTGTCGGGTAAATCTGTCTAGTCCTGCTGTCAGTTTTTCGGATTTTGCCATGAGCTGACATGAGCTACAGTGTCTTAACATGTACAACAGTACTAGTCTTTATTGCACATTATACCCTTTTCGTTTTGTCACAGTTTTGTCGTTTTGTCACGCAAGTGTGCGTATCTTTCTACAAAATATAATAAAAAGTACATACACTGTATACCATTGCGAGTCACTGTCGCATGCTATTACCAATTTTGAAATGAACCCATAATAGACTGTGGTTATAGATTATGTCAGGATTTTTTTTGATAAAAACGTAGCGCAGACTTAATCACAATGCCCTGCTAGACGCACGTTGGATGCATACGGCTGTCCATTTATGGTCTATGAGAGCTGCCATCGCAGAGTCTAATGGCAAATTTGAGGGCGTATCATTAAACTAGAAGCTTTGTGCTTTAATGCAGATGGAATTATTTGACATAAAAGTAATTATCATAGTCCACAACTTACGCAGATGCTTTGAGTTTTGACTGTATGTGTTTTGCCTTTTCCACAGGACCTTTAGGAAAAAAAAAGCTATGTTATGATATGCGGTTTAAACATGGTATTAAGTAAAATTTTATTTCATTTGTTAACTTTGTTACACAGAATGACATAACCGCTATGTCCTGTTGTATCCATTGTGGATACAGAAATATATAATTCATTTCCAAAGTTGAAACTTTTGTACTTTGACTCATTTGGAAGTAATTTTGTAATCATGGAGTAAATTTTGCATAACTTGAAAACATCTTAAAATGCATTATTTGTTGAATTATGTTAAGATGGTATGTGGGTAGATCAGGTTGGCATTGAGGGGTCGGGCTGGGTTTGGGGTGGGAAAATCAGGTTGGTGAAGCAGTTCTTTCCTTGCTCCGTCCACCGTTGGGGTCCCCGGTACGAATCCCACCAAGGGCACCGGTTGGATTGGACCTTCATACCCAACCCAATCTTGTGGCTTTCCCAAGAATCAGTCTCTGTCAATTTTTCTCTCTAAAATGCAGTTTGTTTTCTATTTTTGAAAGGGAGTTATAAGATCCCGATAAAAATATAAAGTCAAAAAACTTGCGTTGATTCTAGGCACTGAATTGCCAAACTAATATTAAATAAAACCAATCAACGAATATTTACGTCATTAGATTTCACAAGTTTCTGAAATCAAATTGTTATATTTTTCGGCTGCAGAATATATACATGTATATGCCGACTGTTTGACATGCAATGTTTAAACAGGACGTGCATCTATAGCCTTTTATTTTGTTGCTTTTCAGTACTAAGGTTCAAAGGTTGCTGTTTTTTTGTTTCGACTTAAGTCTCTTAATTATTAAAGAATAGGTTAAGTGGGTATTCGGTTTTAATTTTAAATTTTTATTAATTGCGTCATAATAACAAAATGCCTTTTTGTTTATCTGCGAAGAAGTGCAAGTTAACATTGAATGTGCCTTAACAAAGAATGATTTTGTTTCTTATAATTTAGAAGCCCGAGAAATATACTCTAGTCAACAATTTATATAAATCTCAATGTTTGAAAGACGTAAAGAAAAAAACACACGTTAATTTACGCATTTAATATTATCCGCATTATAATTTTAGCTTTTCACTCGAAGCACTGAGTTAATAAAGTTAATTAAGTTGACTAGAATAATTATTTGCCATACTATTTGCCAAGTGCCTTGAAACAAAGACGTTTTTTGCTAACAGAGTTTAACCGGAAGATGAAAAAGACTGGTCAAATTTTATGTCGCGTGTTTTTTGTTTTGATTGACGAGGATGTGACTTGTTTTCACCTTATGAAACGCTGAATACTAAGAAGACTTGGCAAGTCTATTATTTAGCTCCATAAGGGATGACATGCGTGGCGCGCCAGGAATGTTAAATGGTATGGTGTGCAGTTTATGCTTATGGTATATCTTTGGTTTTCTCGTGCTTAAGTGAAGCATATTCATGTTGTCTCAATGGAGGTTCTTATTATTAGCTTTTGTATTTTATTTTCGTTTTGCCTTCCATAACCAGATAGCCTAATCAATAGCTATGATAGAAGAAAAACAGCAGTGGCGCAGTTGATATGATTTGAGGTAGAGTTGAAATGGAAGTGGAAATAAATCGGGTTGGCTGTTATCTTACTAGTATTGTGATGGATTGATTTCTTTGCTGAAGCCATGGCAGATTTGCGATCCACCACGGCTGCCGACTTGGTGGACTTGATTAATGGCGACGCGAGCTCCGAGGAGTTCGGGGCCTCGCTCCGATCCTGCCGAAATGCAGACACGACGGTAGGAGCAATGAACCTGACCGCGCTCCATCACGCCGTGTACAAGCAACGCTCGGACTGCATCGAGCGACTCCTACAGCACGGTGCCAGCGTGAACGTCCAGGACTACTGCGGGTATACTCCCGTCCACCTGGCTGCCAAGCACGGCTCGGTGGATATCCTGAAGCAGCTTGTGCAATCGGGCGTTGGAGCGGATACCAACCAAGTGGACGCCGTAGGCCTGACACCGCTCTTTCACGCACTGCAGGAAGGGCACCACGCCTGCGCGGAAGTCCTGCTTCAAAATGGCGCCAACCCTAACTACTGCCATAAGCACATCGGCTACGAGCTTCACAGGATTCCCATGGACACGCCTGATTGTTTGGAGATTATGTTGCTGTACGGAGCTGATCCCGAGACCCGTACCCCTCGAGGATTGACGGCGTTACACGCTGCCGTTGAGGCGGGCAACCTACCGTACGTGGAGATCCTGCTGGCGTTCGGCTGTGAAGTGAACGCCTGGACCACTCCGCGAATGCAAAGCAAGCCCAGGCGGAACGCGTTGCAGTTGGCGATCATAGGGAACGATTTGGACATCGCAAGGTGTCTCCTGCGCAACGGCGCGAACCCCAACTGCCGGGACCAGCAGGGCAATACCCCGCTGCATCACGCCTCGGCCCACCGTGGCACCGACATGATAAACCTCCTGGTGGCGAGTGGTGCCAGCGTCCACGCCGTGAACGAACGCCTGTACCAGCCCCTCCACCGTGCCTGCTCCGCCGGCAGGGACCCAGAAATCCTGACACTGCTCATGAAGATCGGTGCCGATACGGATGCCCTGACCAGCAACAATGATACGCCCCTCCACTGCCTTCTCCTGCACTACATCTACCTAACGGACATCGAGGGCTTGGAGTGCGCACCGCTGGACCAAGACTGCCATCAGCGCATCCTGGCCTTCATCAACACCGGAGGGCGTTTCACCATCACCACCAACAGGGAAGACATTCGCAGCGTACTGCGCATGCTCCCTCTGATGACGTCATTTTCCAAGACCGTCCAGTCGCTAGAAGCTGGTGCCGATCGCATACATGTCCACGACTCCGACGACCTGGTCTTGGCTCTGGTACCGGAGGCACGCCGGGCGCGGCTACTTGCTGCCTCTCGGAACCCGCCGTGTCTTCGTCAGTTGGCACGGCGTGCGATCAGAGACCTCATCGGATACCACCAACTCGAGGAAGGCGTCAAAAATTTGCCTCTGCCCGGTTTACTGCATAAGTACTTGTTATTCCAATGGGAGTGAAACGTTAATAACTAAACAATAAACACTCACTGAGGATTTTATAGGCTACTTGTCCATTCGTTTATACATAAAGCTATATAGACCCCGTACATTTGGCGCCATTTTGTATGTCAATTAACTTGCATGCTTATACGCGCGATAACATTCGTCCAATTACTTCATTGGCCTCAAGTGAGGGCGCTCTTTGAGCTAATAGCAAAATGTACATCTAACACAAAAGCAATCTGCTGACAGTAAATTTATAGAAATGAATAATTCAGTAGGCGTCTAAACCGAAAAATGAGGAACAAATCACACCTAATACTCTATACCTGAACACTTTGCCAGAATGCAAATATCAAAACATAATAATAACATACAGTTTGAGCAATATTTTTAGAATGAAACTTGCTTGTTAATAACGGTTTTTCACAAAAGCTAGCGCTGCATGCCGCGATTGGAAATTACGAGAGCCCGTTTGACAAACGTATAATGAGATGACCTGCCTCAGCCTCCGAACCACGGGGGAGCTCTGGCGCACTCCGTGGCGTCACAGTGCCACCTTCCGTGTTTGCAATTTGTGACAGGCTCTCCCATTAACCAAATCGTTTATCAACTGAGTTTCTTCCTAGATGGAGTCGAAATCTCTGGGTGCTTGCCATACGATCCAATATTGAGCATCAAGTCCCCCTTGAAACTTCTGATCCGATTATATTTTAATATCCGGTGGATCTGTGAATCTGAAGGAAAAAAACACACCAGCAACATCGCAACTCTCCAGAAATTTAATTTTGTGGCCGAGGCAAGGTCTTCAGTTACCGTGATCCCATGAGCAATCTGCGGGATTTGGAGCGAGAACATGATGGGAAGTGCCGTGGGTCTTTTGGGTGGCACAGTGCCCATGCCAACCTTGCAAAAGTACGCTCAAGAGTTGTCGCCTCCGAACGGGTATTGAGACCTCGGGCTTTCCTTTGTGTTAGCACTTTTTACAGTTTGTAACAGTATCCGGATAGTTTTACTCAATAACCAGATTTAAACCAACAACAGGCAAACGGAATGATGCTATAAATTCTCTCTTCGACACAAAACACCCATCCGTTTAACTTGTGTTATTCATTCATGCTCGTAATTATTATTTGTAGTATCTTAGTTCATTGATGTGTGTGTGTGTGTTGAATAGATGGTCTTAATATTTTTTATAACAAGAGCTGAGCCTTTACAAATGATAATTAGTCATAAGAGCCTCCTCCCTTTATCTGTCTGTTGAGGTGTTTTGGTTAATTACGCCACAGTTATTTGTGGGAGACTTTTCACGTCAATGGTGAAGTAGTGGTAACAATAGTCTGGTTTCCTGCCCAAAGATTCCCTGACGTCTCTTATCAAAAATCCTAAAATTGACAGACAATAGTCGGAGATTCGTGGTCTGGGATCCAGACTTTGGTAACAATGTATCTCCATATAAATGAAATAACGGGAAGCATGACGGTGTTGCACTGTCAGACTACCAAGCACACATTCATGTGCTATACCATCACTCACAGCCACCTCCCCTCCCTTTAAAGGGATTGCATACGTTTGGTAATTTGAGCCTACTGTTTGTTTCAAACCAATAAAATTGTGTATATATACCATAAAACTAACCTGTGAAAGTTTCACTTCAAAAGGTGGTAGCGTTTTTGAGATTTTGGCGACAAACTAGAGCGGTTATTTTACGCCAGATAACAGTTAGTCAATAGCTGAGAAGCGTTACGGCCATAACGCTTCTCAGATTCGTAATTTTTGGAGATAAAAAGTGACATATTTTTCCATAACCGCGGTACTTCGAATTGAAAGTTTCTCAATATGCATTATAATATCCAAAGCACCTGTAGTTCTCACCATGTAAGTTTTTATTGCCATAAATTTTCAGAGTCATTACCAAACGTATGCAATGCCTTTAATAGTCGTTCGTCGTGGGAGCTGCATTTGACAAGGTGTCAACATGTCTAAAGCTGTCTCCCATGGGTGGCTGCACGTTGCCTCTTCCTCATGTCCATCTTGCAAGTCAATGTCTTCTCCCGTCGTTTTAATCAGTCTTGAAATTTCAATCGTGCCAGTCCGATTGTAAACAGAAGCTTTGTTTTTTGTCCATAAACTCGACATGCTGAACTTTTTTCTGTAAATGTCACACAATTGGTAAGGATCATATCTTTATCCATCTTCTTCGTGGAATGACGAATTTCTTGAAATTTCATTAGGGACGTAGATTATTAATTTGCCTTTTTTCTCTCTTTTCTGACATTATAGACATGCTGTGAGGGCAAAACCTTTTTAAAGGGGAGTCCTCTTTTACCTTACCAATGTCTTTACGACAGTTAAAGGTACATCCGTGAGCAGACTTGAATCTAAGGGCCTGTTTGTTTAACGCACAGGATCCGATATTTTCGGATCCACCTCCTATGCAGGGTACGCTAAAATGGGATCCGGATCCGGATCCGGATCCGCAGGATTCGTCATAAACAAACAGGCCCTAGGACTTATCTGCTTGTAGCTCTTACCAAGTCTTGTGTTATCTCTTAATTTATAGTAATACATTTGTTGCATTTTTATTAGTAGGAGAGCATTTTTTGCCACATACATTCGAATTTTAAAATGAATAGGCCAATCAAAGGAAATACTGTTCTTGTGCAGAAAATAACCATGTTTCCATGTTCTTCTTCTACATTGATCACCATTACAGAGGGAAATATTTCACAGGGAGATTGGGCCTAGGCTTTCATATTAAAACCGAACGACCCTTTTTAAAGGGGCGTTCGTTAACCTTCCACGTGGCAGCCCCGACCTGGGAATGATTGTGTACACTACACAAAACAAACGAGAGGATGGGGACGAGGTTGACTGGTGTCGACCCGTGTAAGCTAAACGAATGCAATGTTTAATAGTTTGGGGTGCATGCGTCATAATTATTGCACCATACCTTTAAGAATGTTTGTTCTATTTGTTCTGCCTGGGAATTAAATTGATTCACTTAAGCAAGGCGAGAAGGTTATAATTGAAAAGACGTTCTAGTAACTGGAGCAATGTATTTACCATCACCTTCCATCTGACAGATGCCACGATTGGTTAATAGGTGTCCGATCGATTGATCTAATCGCTAGGCACATATGACACCGTGCAGTGCCAGTGGCAGTGCTGTATGCACGGAGTCGTTAAAGGGTACCCGAAATCAAAACTCATATTAAGTTAAATACATCTGTATTGTCTTCAAAGTCAACATGTCTATTATTGTTTGTGCTAAAAAAGAATTGTAAGTGAAGAAGGAGGTTTTAACACCCACAATTTAGCATCCGACTTTTCGCGATGAAAAACCTTGCTACGTCATAGGCAGAACGACACACAGTTTACAAGTCGCAAAACTACCGACCCCGCGTTTTTGTTCAAATCGAAGAGCAAAATCCTACATACATGAGCTATTGCAGTGTGAGCCTACTTGTTCTGCCGATGACGTCACACGCATTGTTGCGTGGATCAGTTCTGAGGGGTTTTTTTTGGGAGGCGGGGCATATATGTACCGATTTTTCAACTTTGGGGCCAAAATGAAGCACTTACATAAAAGTTGAAATTTATATAGTCATTAATTATGCATTAAGCAAAATTCTGAAAATATTTTCATCCCCATTACAGATAACCTTTAAGCGCCCTAAATGCAAGTTCCATTGCAGCAGCGCGCGGAGCATGTTGGAAATATAACTCTATAACCCAATTGAAAGGAAAACTCAATTTGATTGGGGAATCGGATTTTGCGAGTCATCACTGTGTATCGAAAGTGCCCGACTGGAGGGCATTTTAACTCGAGTCTCGGTTTCACCAAACTCATCGTAACTTACTACTAATCGTGGAACGTATGATGCGTTGCAGCCCTACATTGGATACGATGGGTAATTTTCGTCACTCGAGTTACGATCGATCGTAAGGCTTCGTGAAATTGACCCCATTCCGTTATTATGGCACAAAATGCTCTCAAATGAATTCACTTTGGCCTGCAGCGAGTTTTTGGCTCTGAATAGAAATTGGGGAAAACACAATTTCTGGTTGCTTTAAACCAGTTTAGGCGGTATTTTTTATCCTTGGGTATCTCCAGTAGTCTCTCAATGCATAATCTTCTGTGTCCTCGTATATCTGGCTTGATTAATGTCGCCTGGCTCACGGGATAACTTACTGGCCATCTGTCAACCTCGAAGAGTCGCCAGGGACTGAGAGTTAGTTCTTTCACGAAAATTGGTTCGGTCCTCTTGCGACGAGAACGGAATTCCATTGTGGTTACTTAAGCAGACATTTTGTGCGGCACGGGGCAATTTTGCGATTAGTACAAAATAGAAGTAAAGAGATCGGTCAGTCGAGTACCAGTCACAATTGCATGCAACTTATGGCGGTTAACTTCAGGGTGCCAGCGAAACCAAACATGTTGATGCGACTTGTACTTTGCTGGTCAGTGCAGTGAAGAAGACCCCAGAGCACAACTCTCTAAAGATGGAAATGAAACTAGCACTAAATCACGCACTGTAAAAGAACGTCCGGCAAAGCAACCAAAGTTGCCAAGAAAAACAAAATAAGCTTTCTTTCCTTACTGCCTTACGTAATTTTGAAAGCAGTCTTGATTTCTGCAAAAGCCTAAATATTTATAGCCTAAATAAAAATGTGATATAATTATCAGGCCTTTGTAGAAATGATCATGTTTACTATATAATGTCTTCTGCAAAAAGAATATCGTATATCGTATATCGAGGGGATTGTTGGAATCAAAAATAAATGGATTAGCACAGCATGAGCTAATTTCTGCCGATGAGGGCGGTATTCCGCAAAATGCATTTTGAGGAAAACTCCACACTGTGTGATGGCCGTGCAGTCTGAACTTGATCTGACATTTAAACATACCCAAAAACATGTACCGTAGGCACATAAATAAACAAGTGCTGCGGACAGGTACGAAATCGAGCACTTCTACAATTACTGGGGCACATAAAATTAATAATTGTCCAATTTCAGTTCTTACAAGTAATTCAAAACTCTGCATGACTTTTGTGTTCAGTTTGAATTATGCACCGTTTCGGACAAGTTCTTGAATATAGATTTGCCTTGCGTTTTATGCAAATAGAAATATGACTCTTGGAAAAATAGGCCCTATTGCAACTGTACTGTGTGCAATAAAATAAGACCCTGGCCGGGCAGGCAACAATAATTTGAATGCCGGGTCACGCACGTTAAACCACCGGTGGGATTTGTTTGATGGCAGACCGCCTTACAGCAAAGCATCATTACTGTGGGCTACTGACTCGGCTCAACGTCCTGCCTATTAAGATAGCCTCGTTCCATCCACCATGGGGGTCATTCCAGCCTGAAGATGGGAGTATCGGACGGCCTAACGATGTCGACACCTCCGTATCGATTCATCGGCAGCTATACGGCTGGCCCTAGCTCGTATTTCGCCGCAGAGTCAACGGGAATCATCAGGGACACACACATGCGGTCTACCTGCCGTATAATCTCTCTCATGATACCAAGTCTTGATCATATTTGAAGTAGAATCAGCCGACTCGATTCTAGGCCAAGAGACGCTGCAAGATATTGACTCACGTCGGCCAAGGAGTTCCCCGGTGCAACTCAGTCGATCATGCGTGTTAGACATCCCTACCTGACTTAATGTTACTTTGGGCCCGTTCGTTGGAGAGATCGTATAATAGTACCGCCGCCACATCGCAGTCACTATCTTGAAAACTGTACACGAAGCTTTCACGGCACATTAAATAGGCCATGGAGATTAATAATTCGGCCGTGCACGATTTCAAATTGTCCGCAACCTTTCCTCCCCTTTCCTGCATGGTAGCCTTACAAGCGCCGTACTTTCGGCCGGTCCTTCCCCCTTGTGCAGCTTGGCTCAATAAGCTAGCCCGGATGTAATTTCTGAAATCAGATACAGAGAATTCAAATGGGTTTGCGTTTTATTTTCTTCAGTTTTATATCCGTAGCTACAGTGTTTTGCTCAGAATGGCCTTCTGGCTACATTGCCATGACGGTGTTACAGTACTGCCGAAATTGAGTTTAGGCCTATCCAATAAGTCTTCCTTACAAAATCCATACCTGATATTCAAATGTAATACACCGGTAATGGAAATCTGACGGCCTTGCAAAATTAACTCCCCATGAAAATCCCCGGTAAATTATTTCAGTGGATAAATAATTGAAAGGGATACAGTTGCAGATGGAAACATTACCTCTTTTTTCAATCAATTAAACTCTTGTTTTTAACATTTAACTTACAAATCAAAGAAAGGGAGTAAGGAAGGAGGAAACAAACAACAAACAAACAATCAATTCAACCGGCAAAACTTATAGACCTTTCTTTAAATCATTCCTTTTATTTATTTTAAATGAAAATTAGAAATCATTCATTATAGAACTATAGACCTTTCTTTCGCTTCGTCACGGCCCGCGTTTTTGCCAACCAACATGGCGTCTAAAGCCAGGCATAAAAAAATAACAAAAATTTGTATCCAATTTGTGCACAACGTTTTATAAACATTGAAAGATATTGCTGAATGTAATGGAAACAACACAAGCAATGAAAATTCGAAATCATTCATTCGACTACTGTTGGTTGACTCGGGTAATTATAGATTTGCCACACGTACGATGTTTAGTTGGGGAAATTTCGAATAGCTGTCTCATGCCGCAAACAGCCGTCGCGTACCTGTGTAAATTCCTTTTGCGCGCGTGCCAAAAGTTAAAACCAGACGATTATGCAACAACAACAGGTTCAATGAACAAAATGGCGTCTCAACATGGGAGCACGCACGTGCGGGAACAGCTCGGAGGAAAATTGCATTTTTACTCAACTTTCAGCCCGGAAAATGGACAAACTGGAGGCCAGAGACTTTTGTAAGTGATTCAAGAGACAGCTTTTGTGATAGTTACATAAACTGGAACTGGAATTTGACCACAAATTAGATAAATTTGTGTCTGGATGTTGCAAACAATTTCACACGATGTGCACTTTGCACAAAAATGGTAATTATGCGAGATTGACGCCTATAAGACTGCTGACCGACGTTGTTCAACGAGTTTTACAGCTCCAGCGGGACTCTTGGGCTTGTGGCGGCGACGGAATTCGCTGGAGAATCCTCCGAATTTCAGTAACTGTCCACTAAAATGAGGACCAACGACTGGACATATTCTTGTTTGTTACGGTTGTTTGCCCCGGGCGGGACACGGAGAGCGACTATACCGTAAAATACAGCGCATCTCCGGGGGAGTGTCTCGCTGCGGATCCGCCGGAAGTTTATCAGACACGTCCTCCTCAAAAGTCACCACGGACACTGTCCACTTACATCCTGCGGAAAGATAACAACAGAGAGGGTAAGCACAACATATTGAATGCATTATTCATTAAATTTCACTGGTATTCGCCTTTTTATTCAATTTCAAGATTGTAAACCTGACGCGGGTTTGAGATTTGCAATACACTGCAGTACCGCACAAATCTTGAGCGAAAACTTGAATTGTCGTTGAGTGAATCGTAATATAAATGACCTGCTTACATTCTTCTGAGAGTGTAAGCACAATTAGGCCTATGTTTATCTTACCTTATTTTTCTCCAAACATTTCACATTTTTTGCCTGTTTGTAATAACGACCTTTTTTGTGGGGGGGGGGGGGGGATTTGCCGGTCTTCACCTAAAAATGATATCCAGTTGTTCAGGTTCAATTTATACAATAAGTTACGTGCTTACATTTCTCACATAATAAGACAAATAAGTGATCATTTATTTCGTCATTTTACCTATTAAAAATAAATATTTTAACTTGAATATTAAAAATGTATTAAACCTCAAAATGAGGTTTAATATTATCAGGGTGCATTGTTAAAAAACATTTTAAAGCATTCCTATTGTCCTATTGTCCATTTCCTTTTAAATCGCCCTTTCTTTATAATTACCAACATTTATTCAAACATTATTAAATGGTTACTCTTTAGGAGGGATTTGATTGCGTCGACCTATGTAACAACCATAAATTATAGAAAATGTGTGTTCAATTTTGAATCCCAATCGCACTTTCCGCATCGTTATGAATGGACCAGCATTTTGAGCTTGAAACTGTGCCTTAGGAAAATGACGCCCTCAAACGTCCACAATCGTCCAGCTTTGTATTGACTAACTTCAGTGTGCTGTTCGTAATCGTCTGGAAATCTTTAAATTAATCAAGTGTTTGCTCCGCTATGCCGCCATGATTTGATGTTAAAGGATCTATTCTGTCGATTTTTACTTCGTTTAAAACGCCTGTCGTGTGAACCTTTGTAGATGACGATAACTCAATAAAAATGTAAGATGTTTGTTACTTGTGTACTCCCTTTTTTTAAAGGGGGATTTGTAAATGTTAAAGGTTAATATGTAGTTCTGCAAATTGTTTTTCTCTATTTTGTGATGCCTCTGGGCCTTTTAAGCTACATTCACCTTTAGATCCGGCGGTAATTATTGGCCTAGTTAGGTGCGAGCCTTAAATAAATTGGCGAGAATTCAGGCATATACTGCCCGGCCTAGCTTGCCTAATAAAATTAAGTCTATCCAGACTCCCGGACGAAAAGCTTTTAGCTGAACGAATCAAGGGGGAATGAGATGAAGAAAGGGGGCAGGGGTGTCCTCACCGAACAGACAGTGACACAGTGGAAGGACCGAGGACTGAAGGAATATGGAGGCCTGGCGATAAATACGTCGCTGTATACTCTGTTACCGTTCCACAGTGAATTTTCTTACAACTGCAGGACAAATGCATTTACATGCATCACCCAATGTATCCTTGATGAAGCAAAATTGCCCCTTCGATTAAGTTACAGAGAATGAAACTTTGCTAAATGTGTTGCCATAAATTTGTTGTAATGTGCTCAGAGTATAGCCGTATCTATTTCATATGATAAAACTTGTCCACAATAGAACTTGTCAGATCCATTTATGAAGTAGAATACCAAGAAAGTTATAAATGTGTCGCTAGTGTCGATTTATCAACATCGTATTGAGGAATGATAATACCGCAAACACTCAAGTAGCAATTGCGATCATTCGGGACACCCTTCACCAAAACCTCGATCTGCAAAGGCTTGTCCTGTTTACCGATACTTGTAATTACGTGTACGTATATGACGCCTGATGCGTATTTCGTTTACGCATCCCACACACACGTAATGATGACGTATGTGTATCGTCTCATGTACGTATGCGTGAACTTGGTATCACGTGGGAACTGTCTGTACATGCCACGGCATGGCGTGGCTTAACTAGGGTCATTGTCTTATAGTTGATTACTTATGTGGTATATCTTGTTTTGATCGGAGGTATAAGCAGCCCACAGTCAATTCATTTGTGGCAAAAAATATACCCTTATATCTCCTTACTAAGAAATAATCTTCATCGTACTTGACATGAAGCTATGCAATCTGGTATTCAAACATTATTGCCAATTAACGAGATACTTTCACAAAGCAAATGGTGCATTATACTGTTTGCAATAATTACACGTTTATTGGTAATCATTTCCCAAAAGTTTCCCCATGTAGTTTACCGTACGGCTGTTATTCCTGTGAGCCTTGCTTGTGAGGCAAGCAATCACTTTGTTTTGTTTTTTGTAATTTCACTGCTCCAGATTACTGTATGCTTCCCTAAGTGTATGTGATTATCAGTTTTCAGATATCAACATGGGTTTGATTGGAACGCGTGGCAGTTTTACATATCCTTCGTTTAGGTTAACCTGTACTTTTTGCTTTCTTTTTAAATTTTGTTTTAGAAGAATTGCTTAAGTCTTTTGACTAGTGTAGAAGCCTTTTCTTGATTCTCACGATGGCAATCTTCCTCTGCAATTTTTTTTTCCTCCGAGGATGCTACTGATTCATCAGTAATAATGAATGACCATTGACCATGGTATATCAATTCAATCTATTCACCAAGACGCCACCAAACGTTAATCAGAGTCCAATCTTTAGGTCGAGGCGTTACTATGACGATAACATCTTTTCTGACAATTTGATCGCAACCTCAAGGTCAAGCGACATTTCCATTACATGTTAAATAACAATTTTATGTATGCCGGTAATATTTCAGGGGTAGATTTCACCAAACTCATCGTAACCAACTATCAACCGTAAGACTTGTAATTCTTTGCATCTTGCAACCTGGGGCCAATTTCATAAAGTTGCTTAAGCACCAAAATTTGCGTAAGCAGCAAAAACCTTGGTAAATAGAATCAGTATGCCAGCCAAAACTCCTTGTATTGTGAATGTTATGCTTAGCAAAGAATGGCCAAATACAAGTCAAAAGCTTATTTTTCTTATGAAAATTTGGTTAGCAATCCTGCTTGATCAAGGAAGACTTTTCATGCTTAAGCAAATTTTGTGCTTAAGCAGCTCTATGGAATTGACAGTGTCCAAACGTAGTAGTGTACGCGTGTGCTGTATAATTATGTTTCGTGTGACTCTTGTTGATCTTTCTTCCCCGTGGCACGAACCACGTGTCACTCTCTTGGCACTTACCATCTTGCCGCATCAATTAAATGTGTGTGCTCACATTGAATCAACATTCATTTGCCGTCAGGGAATGGGTGTATTTGCTGATGAGGTGATGTCGCGTCTGTTGAACCGTAGTTGTGACCATGAAGTAAGGAACTGTTCCTTACTTCATGCTATGACAGATACTGTACATTCTTGTGACGTCTAGGCTAGGGAGACTATGAGCATATAGTGAATAAAGAGTTTATAATCACCGTGAAAAACAATCATTAAACTTGGCTAGTTCCACCAATTCAATGACGACATCATTTCACAAAGATATAATACATTTAAAGGTTAAAGAAGGAAATACCACTGCACAAACTTATTTCAAATTATCTCCACTAATAAGTAGCTGAGGCCTTAACACTATGTGGCCTAACTCGTCAAAATGAATCAAAGATCACCGAAATTGATACGATACTGAGAATCCAAATGTCTTTCAATATCACAGGTCTTAATTTACTAAGTTTTTGCTCAATATAGATAGCGTATTTGTTACCCCTATAATGGATTTGGACCTCAGTGATGCCCCTAGAAATAAACGACTAGATCAATAATGCACTGTCTGATGGATGGATATAATGGAACAGTCAAAAAAACTGGAAATCAGTCTTTACTCCGTTTCTTTTTTACTGAGACAAGAGCCGTGCGCACTGGTGTTCTGCAGTCACGTTCGTCTGGAATCAGACGCTCTCAAAACTGTTATATTATCTCCGTGATTATAACGATTCTTTCCCCTATGATTAATAATGCCATTAGTCCTTAATGTCTCCCGTTTCCTTCCGTCGGTCGGGGTTTAAATGTCCGATATTCCTCAGGTAGCTTCATCCATGCACCATCGGTTAAGAGCACTCCCGAACAACAACACAAGCCAATTTATTATTGAAACACTTTAAAGGGTAATGCCCCGATGCAAAATTAAATGGAAGATTATACAAAAAAAATAGCTCGACTTGTTTTGCCGAACTATAATTATTTTATGGTGCATTAGGACAATATTAGAAGCGTTCGTTTTGCATCCACTGTGTAGACACCAGTTAACCCTCTCACTTCATGTGTGCAGTATTCACGACCATTCCCATGTCAGGGCTGCCCCGTGAATGCTAAACGAACGTACCTAATGTACACTACTCGCTCGATCTCGTGATTTATCAAGTGTTCAATCCATTGTTTTAGTCACGACGTTTTTAGTCTTTTCTCCCTCAAGGTATTTGAGCAGAAAGATCCGAGTTGCTTATTAGGTTGAAACATTTGGCATCATAAGGAACATTTGTGAACAGTCGCTTTCGATTCAGGTGCTCGCATTTGCCATTTTCAAGTTGTCCCCAGAATGTCGCATTAGGTGCATTAGGTCTGGATGCGTCTTTATTTTCCAGGAGAGGTAGGAGTATATATTGCTGCTGAATGGAAAATAAGATATCTTGCGTTAAGGGATCATTTCCAAAATGTAGACCAAACGATTGAAAATAATGTTAACAAATATTATAAATATTATAAATATAAATAATAAAAAAGATTTTATAATGGAAAATTAAGTTGTACGTACGTAGCCCACGTTAAAGATGAGCTGTGCGGCAGTCTGAAACCAAATCAGTATGTCTCTCATCAGCAGTAAGATTGCTCGTCAGTGGGAAAAAAAAGCCAGCAACACCCTGGAGTAAAACCCATTATTGAACTTGAAAAATCCATACCGCACGAGGAAGGTGTTATTTCGCCGTGTCGGCCATGCACCACTCGCCGTAAATCGCTTCGAATCACGGCACAAGCACTATAAGTCCACGCATGGTGTAAACTTAAGAATCCGGAAAGAAAACATGAAAAAACCGCCCGAAGCACCAATTAGAAGTTGTTCGTTTCTAAATAAGGCAGGCTTCTCTACTCCACACGGAGTTGTGCCGAAAATAAACCGTGGCAATTCGGTGACTAAAGGATGGATTTTTTTATCGGGCTTTGGAGTTGTGAGCGTTTATAATCAACGGAAAAAAACACGAATTAATAAGCCGTCGTAGCGTTCCGGGTGAGAGTCACTTAGATTTCCCGAGTGGTTTTTGAATTGGTTCTCAAAACGCCGTACTTCACCAATCCCCTGGTCGACTCTGATGTTATAATAGGCAAATTGGGCTGAATAATTCCGGGTACCTAAACCCCTGAACGGTCTAATTATAAGAATCTGTGCCTGCCACACAGCCGAGGCCATGCACTATGTGCAGTGACATTATGCCCTAAATTTGTTCGAGCATAAACGATACAAAAAGTCAATAAATGAAATATACTATCGATGCGCAAAACTTCATTCCAGTATAGGGCGCCCTCCGATGAAGGTTAGAAGAAAATGGCAAATGCAGATTCATGGGCAGACATATCATGAAAGATACAGCAACATTCATATGTAAAATTTCTAGTCCCATACGATGCCCACTTTTTGAGATTACATTGAAAAACGCCCACTGTATTTTCAAATCTGTCAAACATGCAGGAGCTTTGATCTTCTAAAGATCAAAATTGTTTTTTTGGTCGTTGATTTTACACCTTTCTGGATAAATACAGCATTTCAGGCAGAAATATTTTAACGATATGTTTCTACCGCCACCACTTTTATACCCTGTAAGTTATAGGTAAATAGGTAAAGATTTCTGTTTTGGTATGCTACCAAAGTATGATACTACCTTTAAGTCATGACATGTCAAAATAAGGCAAGAATGGTCGATTTCTTAAAAACTAATTACTCACGCTTGAGAAATCTAGTCGATGTACCTCTCCATAATAAATGATGTCCAAAGGAAAACCTCCAGACACCATACATGGCTCAGTTCTAGATCTTCCTGGGGAGTTAACTTCATTCTTGTTTTTAAAGACTCTACAAGGGGTGCTCAAGACATGCCTTAGTAAATAAATTAAGGTAGGGTAAACAAAACAAGTAATGAACTCATAGATTGATGTTTGGCCGTTTGTACTGTGCCGTATTTTAATATTGATGGCAACGGCGTATGGTGATGTTTACATAACCCTTTCCGACAAACATGCACTAGTAGCCCATTGGGACTGATTTTCTCTAATCTAGGATGTTTATCCAGTATTTTAATGATGTACTAAACAACAACATGTCATAATCTAACAAATAAACCCTAATTAGGTTAAAATTATGACAGTTGTCAGTCGATGCAACAAATGATGCTATGCCTGACTGAAATTATACTCGAAAACATGCACTTTATCCTGTAATTGATGAATTTCTACGACAACACAATTTTTTTGCTTTCCTTCGGCAATTACATCGCAATGTATAATTTATCATGCTAAAAAAGTCTTCCTGCATTAAGGACGTTTGTTTGATTCGTTATGAGTGTGAGATCCATTTAGATTAGAGGTTTGTCAGTGACATTGCTCTCGGCAACTCAATTAACGATGCGTGAATGTCATGCATGTTAAATTGTATCTTGAGTTAAAGGTAGTTTAATGTTGAGTTCATGTTCTAGGACGAAAAACACCATAAGTGCAGCTTCGCGCGGTCTGAAGGCTTACTGTTGATTAAATTGAAACTGAAAATAACAATTCTGTGAAATATCATCCCAAAATGCTATCATTATCAGAGAAAACGGCATCTAACACCCCCACAGTATGTTGGTTCACATCGAAATGCCACACGTAAGAATTCTGAAAACGTGTAGATTGGAAGGATTCTTTCTTGCTAACAGCAATGTGACCAGTGCTGCCCCATGACATGATATACCTTTAACACCACGCGCGTGTGCACTTGATCCGATACTCGCGCCGTGTACTTTTGCCAACGGGGTCTTGACTATAATGCTCAGTGGGCAAGCAAAGCTCTCTCCACGGAAGATGACGGCAATCCAATAAGCAATCACGTTTTTGAGAACAGGGCAAATTTGCTCGCCGACCGCCCGATCATCCCCGCATATCCCTTGTTTGATTGGCTTTGGGCATAGAAAAAGAAAGTCAACGAGTTCCGTCTGTAGCCTCCTCAGTCAACAGGCTACACTGTATTATAATCCTGTTTTATTTGCCTCGGTTAATATTTGCGTCTGACCAATCCAGGATCTGATCCTTATTTTTGTGTGTGTGGATGGGCCTTTACTTACATGTTTTCTACTTTGTGGTATTTATAGCATTGCCTATTCCATCAGGAATTGGATAAATCACAAAAGCATCCTGTTTTGATGTTGTGATGGTTTCCAAATATTCACGGTTCTCAGCTTTCAAACAACACCTATTTTAGTGTATACATCGACTGCCTTAAATCTCATTGGAGAGAGAATTGGTAGGCATATCAAGGGTATATTAAGCTTCATTTCCTTGTCAACACATGTGCTACAGTGTTATTCTATCTAATACCGGACGGGAAAGGGGGCTATAACTGAAAGTGCAAATTTGTTTTGTTTTGCCTTTTGTTTATTCTCATACGTGTAATAGGGGCGTTTTACTTGTTAATTTGTGCATTAACATAAATGTATTCATTCATATTTTTGGCAACACCTGAACTAGAGTCTGATTTCCATAGTACACGTAGTAAACTAAAAACCGGCCCATGGTCATAATCGCCTGTGAACGTTTGACGAAATCATGGCCACCGCTTCTGTCACAAACAAGACGTTGAAAATGACCAAAACATTTCGATTTACGCCCCACGTAGAGCTTGCCGTATTTATGCTTGAATCTACGCGTACATTGGACTATTGGGAATACATGGAATTAAAAAATAATTGAAGTCTGTGTCCTTTATTTCTTCAAAAGAGTCGAAATGTCCAAACAATTATGTTGTATACTAAATATCATCCAAATATCATCATATTTTATATATGACATTGTGGTAGTCAATATTAAGGCAATCATCATGATCGTTCCTTATTTCTGCGTGATTTACTATGGAACAATTTAGCACCTTTGTATGAGTCTGTCGCCAATGTCGCCATTATACTAACATATTATTCTTTAAAAGACAGATCAATAATTTTGTCAGCCTTACAATTAAGTTACAATTGAATGAAAGTCTTTCTTACCTCTGAAAGACCCTGGCTACTTGGTGAAAACACCTTTTCACAACGGTGCCTACCGGTTATGAAACTATTATTAGATGATGTTCTGTAAAGCACTGTGGATGAAGCGCTCAAATTACTTAGAAAAGAGCGCTCAAATTTCGCGCGACGTGGTCAACAGTTCTGTGGAAATATTGATGTTTTTCAGCGTGTGAGCTTGGTTTGGTTTGTAAATATTTCACAGCCAAATACAGACTCGGGGGAAATGGTAGAGAAAACTCGCGTTTCGAGAATGTACTTTTGCAGTTTCTATGTGTTGTTTTGCTGGAGTTTACATACGGTGGTGTGTGTTGTTGTTTTTTTACCTTTTCTAAAATGTCCATGGAATTTTCCGATAACAGAACATGACAGCATGATTTAGGAGACAGCGAGTGAATATTTGGCTGCTTCGGGCTATCTTTGATGGATGAATGTGAGTCGATTGTGGAACTGCATCCTGCCTTTAAATTCATCTGAATCGACCATCTCCGATTTCTTTTGCCAATTTCCTGCAGTTTATGGAGGAGCTATTAATACATCGCCGTGGAGATCCTGTATTGCCGGGTTGTGCTGCAAGAACTGCAGTGGCCGTTTACTCAGTCTCAACTCTTTGATAATCAAATTTAAAAAAATTTCTTCAAATTGGAATGATACATGCAGTCATTTTAGATGCAAAAGTACTGTATTTGTCACTTGCATATAATGTGGACGAAGAGCTGATGGATATCATGATGAAGCGACGTGAATGCACTTTGATTTGAGTCGGTGAAAGATGCGAGCGCTGTCTCGCATCTGGCTTCTCTTGAACTTAGCCTACCATCACCGATGATCGATAGCGTCGTTAGTACATGGCTAGCCTGAATTATTCAATTTGTCCTCCCTTTCCCTTTTTTGGTCGTCTTGGATGCAGGACAATTCTCCGGGTTCAATAGCCCTGTAAAGTCCCTTCATATATAGCGCTGGTCATTAGCCTAGCTACTGCGGACATTGAAACAAACATCTGCGGGCATTACTATTAAAACTCACCGGGGTATAATTCAGACATATCTAAACCATAATTAACCTGTTTTATTGCGAATTTTTGTATATTCCTCCTGCAAAATAATAATAAAAAAGGCCGGGACCTCCGGCATCTGGCGGTAGGTCTGTGATGGGGCTCAAAGGATGTAAAATGGTTGGCGAAATCATCTCCAGCGACCCGGCCCTTATTTTTCTGCCGGCAACGGCTGCACTTTGAGATGTCGATCGATGACCGAGTGCCATGAGATATCTCCTCCATTGCCAGGCATACATTTGCAAATTGCATTCGGATTAGTCCTCCGAGTGCTACGCGGGACAATAAATAAGCAGTCCGGCCATTACGGCTCCCGCGCAAATTATACGTACGCGGTGAAAGTTTCTCGCGAATTGCTTTCGCTTCATTGCGCAAAATACATTTTAGGCTAAATGGCAATTTGGTTGGGAGCTTTGCAATATTTGTCCTTGTCGGTTGTGGATTATCTGTGTGTTTATTATTCATTTCGCCAGTTGTAAATCACTAATTGCTGCTCATATAGGTTTGTTTACTTAGAGATTCGCGTCCTAGCGTTACTAATGTAAATAAAAAGAAATTAAAATACATTCGTGCGGAGATGGGAGCGGGTTCCCGTTTTAGGGTCTCGAACTTGTTGGACGACTCATTGTCCCACTGTATGGCCAACAGTTGAGTCCGAGAGCGCTCTGATTTGGGACCCCATGGAAGAAAGTTATGATTCTGTTGTGGCTCTGCTTCTCGGCACAATGCTGCCAATACAGGCACACAAGTCGTTATCGCGTATGTCGATGACCATTACGCCCACATGAACCGTAATGTTCGAGAAAATTGTAGTCAATTACAGTTCTTGTCTCTTGTAGATTGCAAAAACAATGGGCACGATATATTGGGCATGTGTGGACACGATAGCACAGTGGACCGGTCACAATGGGCCTGCTGACAAAGTTAGCTGGTCACAATGGGCCTGCGGACACAGTGGGCCAGTCAGAATGGCCTTGCAGACAAAGTGAGCCGGTCACAATGTGACGTATGAGTAGTTTGACAACATTGCCATTTAAACCAAAAAGACGACCGTAAACCGTGAAGTCAAACCTAGTTGCTGCAATTTAAATAAGTCAAGAATGTCACCCATGACGGTGGGAATAGGGAGGGGGAACCCGATTTACTCACCTTAGTTCGTAAACACGTCACGGTGGCAGGCGGCCTTAGGCTTAACACTTTCACCCGGGGGTCATACAACTCATTATACCGCGCGCGCCTTGGATGGTGCTCGTTTTGGACACGGATCACATCGTTACGGCTTGAATTACCCATCATTTGCAAGGGCTTCCCCATCTCATTCTGGTTGACCTGGCCGGCCTGTCTTCGTCGTGCTCTTCAAGCCGCCTGCAAAGTGTTGAACCTCCCAGTGTCCGGTGTACTGCACTGCCCGCTCATGGCGTGGGGGAATTCGATGCCGAAATTTCCATGTCATTTGAATTCCTACAGTCCACAAATAGCTCAATGCCTGTAAAAGATGCAGGGGTTGATTTCACCAAAGTCATCGTAACTTACTATCAATCTTAGGTCTTGTGATGCATCGCAGCCTTGCGTAGGATACGATGGGGGTATATCCTTTGTATCTCGAGTTACGATTGATCTTAGGGCTTCGTGAATCCAAAGGGAGCAGGGTTGAAACTCTCAACCCGGTTCCAAATTGCATTTTGCGCCGTGTGACGCGTGATCTGTGTTGTATGATCCAGTTCATCATAAACGTAGTGTGAATGTTGCATCTCTTCGATCCGGTTCAAAAACTTACCGGGCTGAACCGGTGTGGATCCGGGTTGGTTTCAACACGGATCGAAAAGGAGATAGTGTGAAAAGGCAGGCGCGGTATTCGATAGCCGACGATGAGAATGTGGCATCGCCCTTTGGTGTTGATGAGAGGTGTAAACGGATACCGTATCGGATGTCGCATTGATTTCGTGTAGGTGTGGTGTATTATAACACACCTATTAGTATCAATGACCGCCTAAACAGATTAGGCCTGTGGGGACAGTTTATTAAAGAACAGAACATACTAGGGGGCTATCATTGGATACGAAGAAAGCATGGCCCAGTTTCCAATCGCCGATTATTCAAACCGACTTACGTGCAGGTGTGGATTTCCCATATAACGTGCCGCTGAAGAAACTTTATCTGATCAGATCGCATCTCAGCACAAGTTGCTGCGCGGTTTAATAGCCTTACTTCCAAATGCGGCAAAAGAGATAATTAAGGGTACTGATGTAATTATGTTCGTGTAGATCGTTGCTTTTAAAATGTTGTCCGGAAGGCAAAGCCTGTACGACCTTTCTTTATCCTCTTAGCTGGGAGGTCGTGCATTCCTGAGAGGACGTTATTAAATTCTGTGATACGGAGCGTTCAGACAACCGTGAAAATGTTAACGGCGTGTACCGTCGAGCAGGCATTGCCCGGACGTTTGGAGTTCGTGACGATAGACTGTCCTACGGGCTTTTCACCGTGCGGACACCGGACACCCCTACGGTAGGCTTAAACTGCCGGAGCAGCGTGTCCGGTGATGCCTTCGTAGTGATGGATAAGTGAAATAAGAGCGTATGCCAGTCACTTCGTGGCTTGACAGCTGAGACGTACGATACTACTAACGCAATGATGTGTGATAATCGTGGTCGCATGGCAGGATATCCAGCCATCTTCCAAAAGTCAGCCTGCAAATTGTCACGACTTTAGTGGAAAGACACATCTAATCTGTCAGCCGTAGTTTCTATGATAGCAAATAAATTGACGAAATGAAAAACACTCAGCCCTTAAGCTCTTTTTGATTGCCCCGAAGCCTTGCAGTCACTACACTTTCTACACCATTGGTACAATACAACGTATGATAGCTGCGGGAGTGGCGCCCAATTTCACGCTGCTTAACGTTTCACTTTAGAAGATTTCACGAAGTGCGTAATATCTGCGCATTGACATAAATAACGGGCAATTCTTTAGATCAGGGCCGGTCTGTGCAATAGGAATATTATGGCTTGAACATTTACAAAAAAAAGCAGCTGTTTCATAAGGCCTGTGATTTTACCCAGTTGCACAGCTGTTTCAGAGTTAACAGCAAATGTTTGGTTTGTATGCTAATTAGAATTTCCATATTCATGAGCAAAACTGTGATGTCATTTAGGTAACTAAGAGCAGTAAAACACTTGAATTGTGCATACAAAGTTGGGGATGTTTTAGTATAGCTTTTCTGACAGACCTTTTTCTCTTCAATGGGTTTTTGTGCCGAATACGTTCCTTTCAATCAACCGGTAGTAAAATTTGTTTTGCCAAACCTTTTCTGTGGGTCAAGTTTGCCTTTCCAAGTTTTATGTTTTTTTTTTCATTATATTTTTGCTGTTGGTTCCCTACCGTGTACATGCATGCAAATCCTCATTTTGCAAAGCCATTTAAAGGAAACACTGCATGAACCCTTTAAGGTAGCCCATTAAGTTGTGGCGTGGGCTGCTGTAAAGGATACCTTTTACTGTTACATCGTAAAATGTCGTATAGAGTCTCTTAATTGTCAATGTTGAAGCAAGACACGTATAACTTTGTGTATAACTATAATGAAGTAAAAGCATTTCTATTTCAGTCCTGACAGAGTTATAGTTCTGCTGGATTCGGACACGAAGGCTGCATTCGAAACCAGTTGCCTTTTGATGCATTGAAACACGCTGACTATAGACGTAGCCATAACTCTGGAAAGTTGGCGTTTCGGACACAGTCATAGTTTAAAAGTTAAAAGTTTAGCGGGCGTGAGTGATTGGGGTTCTGTTTTGTAACCAACTAAAACCGTGCACAAAACAGTCGTCGTAAATACTGTTTTGTGAAATCGATCGTAGGTAATTTGCTGCATCAAATTTATTTATTAAATTTTTTTCAAAGGAAGAAGAAAGCACAGTGACTTAAAACTATGGAGGAATAAACACAGTTTTATTCCTCCACGCTAAAACGTGACGTGCCGTGAATAAAAGCTCCGTAATCTGTCAGCCTTCATTTAGGTAAATAAATCAAAATAGGATGAAACGCCCTCTAGCGTTACCTGTGTGATTTAAGATGAAAGGTTATTTGTGCCTTCCAGTTGTTCCCTAACGCATCGTTATATACATTTACCATAGACAAACACTGCTTTATATGAGGAAATGTGTTTGTCTTACCACCGATAGTGATAATACTCCCATCGTTACCAATTGTTGACAGAGCTCAGTCTCGCCCAGAATTTGTCTTATATGGACATGGAGGTCCGTGTTCTGGACTCTGTGCGTTTACGAAACGGAGGCTCAGGCTCCAGTTCTGACATCCATGACTGTGCTGTAAATAGTGTGGTTTTTCACTGAAGCTGAAACTCTGTTTTCCTTTTCAAACCAGAGAATCTACTTCCTAACCGCAGCCAAAAGCCTCTATTTTAATACCAGTTATTTCAGAATGGATTCGTGAAATGGAGCCGGACCCGGAGACGGAGCCTGTGTCTCCGTTTCATATTCAGGCACCGTCTGACTCTAGGACTTGATTTTGGTGCAGGCAGCGTTAGGAAACAATCATAGCGGTGCCTTCAGGTACCCCCAGGACCAAATCAGCCGAAACGAAGTAGGTAAATTAACTTATATAACGGACCCTAATGCGAAGCAGATGAAATTTGCCTATGCAGCCTGCATGGCTTGGCCCGAGGCTACAATCATGTTGATGAAAATAAAGCACCTAAATCAAATATTCTGGCAGAGAAAGTTCTGATGAATGATTCTTTATTGAATACCCTTTCCCCTATTTTCTTTTTGTTTTTTACCTTACATTGACAATGCTGGCGAAAGGGATATTTTTTGAATATTGGATCTATTTCTTGAATTTAACCCGTTTTACAAAAGAAAAAGAGGTGGGCTTTTTAACTTGGATACAATGTTCCCATAACCCCTGTCTTTGTCTTGTTATTTGTCTATACCTTCTGTACAGCGCTTTGATCTTTTTGTAAAGGGGCTTTTTAAATACCAGTTATTATTATTTATGATTAGATAGCGATCTTGTTGTCAGCTCAAAGCCACTTGACAAAATCCAATCACATGAAAAGGATATTCTTCCCGAGGGGATTGATATATAAATCCTCGGTCGTTAAAATGATAAGTTGGCCTACGTATTTTTTTTTTGCCTGGTTCATGCAGTGACAGGTAAAAAGAATTACGCCACAGGCCTACAATTTAGGGTATAAAGAATGAAATAATTGAAACCTGCCGTTGAAAATATGATACGCTTCTGAAACGCTTTTCCTGTATTTTTATTTCGTTTAATAGGAAATTGTCAAACAAAAATGAGTTTATTGCTCTTTAGGGAAATCAAGTTTGTTTTCCCTGTTTTTCCTTTTATAATGACACAGAATCTGCGGCGTTTTTCTTTTTTTTCCCTTCAATTTCCTTGGTTTGTGTAGTATTTAGCCGTTTTTTAAAGCATTGTATTTACTTCATGAACATGTTGCATGCATCAAACGAATGAGTGCATTGTGCAATCATTTAGTTCTCTTTTTTTAAGCAAACACTGACGGATCTCACCTCAGTCACAAACTGACAACCACTGAGAAATCAGTGACAAAATATGCTAGACTGAATATTTTAATGATGTCATTCGTGTGGGTGTTTTATGGACCATTGTAAATGACTATCTTCTCAGAATAAGCCCGGGGTTGTCTCTGGTGAAAGATCTCTCTTTCCACGGTTACAAAAAGGTCGACGCTCTGTCCATGCGTGAAATGAGACTTGAAATCGTGGTCCATCTTTCGGGACACGAACACCGTTGCGGAAATGAGAAGTGAGTTTGTTGTTTCCCGTTCTGCGTACAGCGCGTTAATAATTAATTTTGTTGAGGTTTCTACTAACCCCTACAAACATAGTCGTGAGGTGATATATAACGGTAAGTCGCAAAGGTTGTTGAACGAGACATCTATTCCACAATGAATCACTTGTATGAATAACTAATGATAATGAAGGTATTATTGGTCGTGACCGGCTGGGTTCAACACAGATCTTAGCAGGATTATGATTGTACGTCACAATTTGAGTCAAAAATCATACCTCTGTTAGGCACTTGATGAGGAACGAGTCGTGTGTCCGTCGCCAAGACCAAACAAATCGCCCGGGACGACCGTCACGGAACATGGATTTCGTGTCCAAGTTACTGACGAGTTCTGAATTTGATTTGTTATGCTCCATGGCACGAATCATATAATAGCAACGAATAGGCATTTTAAAGTCTTGCTCGATAGAAATGTACCCAGAAACGCTACAAAGACAGAATGATGCAAAAAAAAAAATTGCATTTTTGCGAAATGTCCGTGTATTTTTGTACCGGCGTAGTTTTGTTTCAATATGAAAAGGCGAACATAGCAAATTTCCTTCTATGCCTGCACATGTGGACAATAAAATAGGAACTGAACGAACTGAATTTAACAAATCTATAATCATTATTTGTACACCTTGGTATAAAGTACAACCGGCCTATCTTCTTTGGTCGCCGGCAGAGAGCTGATAGTGCAAGCCAAGGGTCAAGCTCAAAACAGAGCTGCTTGGAAGAAACAGTGGATTGATAACATCAAAGAGTGGACAGTATACTGACGATTGGCTACCATCTGGACGCATCTCCTTATGTCCATATTTCTTTCCAAACAGTTCTGTTTTGAGCTATAGACGCTTGGCTTGCATTAAGCTCATTCCTGTCTACTCTTTCTTCTGACTTCCTCTCTTCAACTTTTCCTTCCGTGATCTGGAGTCGATTTCACGAAGCCCTGCAATCGATCGTAACTCGAGTTACGAAGGATAACCCATGATCCTATCCTACTTATACTACGTGGGGTTTAAATGCATCACAAGTTCTGCGATTGATAGTAAGTTACGATGAGTTTGGTGAAATCGACCCCATGACCTATATTGAATTTGAATTAAACTAAGTGATCGTGCTGAATTTGTATTCTGTGTACGGCGGTCATTCTAAAGAAACAAGGAAATTTGCGGTATGCTGAGGCCCAACTTGAAGGTAATTGCGACAATTGCTCATTGACATTTTTCACTGCGGATGGATTCCCTGCCCCATTAGCGAAGTAGAGCTGTGGTTTATTTCCTTACCCGTTTCCCAATCAGGCCTGACCCACTAAAAGCCGTTCCACTGTTCACTTGGGATCGAACGAGACACTTAAAACAAGACACTTCGTCAGGATTTCGACCGGCATAAATGGGTCCCACTTCTAGACGAACCGCCATGTGGTTGCCATTACGATTACGAGGGAAATAAGGTTCGAGACGAAGCAAAATGTGAAAGATGGTTCGCCTGTATTTGGCCCGAGGATCGGAAAATGAAACCTCCAGACGAATTTAATACGAAAGTTTATACATAACGTGTATACAAAACATATTTTTAAAAGCCGTCATTTTCTAAGCACTTTGGGCAGACTTAAGGGTAATATCATACCTTGGTTTTTGTCAAAGAAATGCAGAGTCATGGGCAAAAATATCATGAAAGATACTGAAACAGTCATCTGTGAAATTTCCACAGTCACAAACAGTGCCCACTTTTTTAGGATCAAACTTATTTTGGTCAATTGGTTTTACCCTTTTCTTGATAAATCCAGCATTTCAGGCAGAAAAGTTTGAACGATATGTTTATACCATCACCATCTTTATACCATGTAAGTAATAGGTACATTTGTGAAGATTATTGTTTCGGTAAGCTACCAAAGTATAATACTACCTTTGGCTGGCCGACAGAACAGTTCCACGCCCTTTTCTTATTTTTGATTTGAAATTCACTGCCATTAATTCTTAACTGATGTTTTGTCCTCAGTATGAAATTAGACCTGACATTTTTACTGATTTAAATGAGCAATTTCAAAATGTTCTTATTGATTCATTCTTGTATTTGTTCACTTTCACCTGGTCGATCGGTTCGGCTAAAATTAGGCTAGTGGATCTTGACATGATAACGCACTGGGGCCAATTTCATAGAGCTGCTTATAATATACATGTAAGCATTAAATTTGCTTAAGCATGAAAAGTCTTCCTTGATCTACCGAATTTCCATGTGATGTTTAATGCCATAAACTTATGATAGGAATTCATTATTTCATTTATCTATTTTATTTATATTTGTGTATTTTTTTTTTCCATTCAAGAGAATGTGCTCGTTTGTTTTGGGGCGGAAGCCAAGAGCGATCGCCTTGCGAAATGTGCCGTGTGAAATATTCTTTTAAAATCGTTCACAGACTGACTATTGTATAGCAGGGAACGTAGATCAAATAATGTATACTATTTTGCGTATGGTATAGTTCTGTATTGTATGCGTGATCCAATTTTAATTAAAGCCCTATAGTAGTAGTAAATAGTATTGGATAACACTGAATTCCGACTCCAGAGTTCCAAAGGATGCATAAACGGGGACACGCGCTGCACCTTAACACGTTGTACGTGAAAGTAGAGCGCCGGTTGGTTTAAAAATAGACCCCAAGCTATAGTGTTTGCTTTAAAGGGTAAACTTACACCGTCGAAAAAAAAAGGAAACCAAAGCTGCGTTGTGCAGAAGAGAGGAGAGGCGAAAGGTTAGAATTTCATTCCTCAACACGGCAAGGTGGGCGTGTAATCATTGAAGAGACGGATGACCGTGTTGGCAAAGACCGCGCGCACATTGGCTGTAGTAGTACCACGGCCACGGAGCAAGGAGATTACCATTCGGTGACGAGACACTGCGCATGTCACGTGCGGTCGTATTGGGGAAGCTGCATCACTGAAAAGCTTGTGCGCCTTGCGAATGCTTCGCAGTCTAGTTCGTGCGGTGTGAGCGTCATGCTGCAAGAAGCAATGGGACTTACGGAGACGTGGTGCTACGTTATCTAGCGGTTGGGTCTTTGGCTGTCTTTCTCGTTTCGATCTGTGCTAACCTACTAGTTCGAATATTCCCAGTGAGACACCATGGATACGCCAACGGTCTTCTTCAATTCCTCCAACGGGCGGTTCGACTGTGATCCTTGGTTGCGCATCAACATCACACTGGAAGATGTGGATTTTTACACTTACCAAGACGGTCAGGTGTTCGTGATAACGGTGCTCCTGCCCATCTTGCTGATGCTGGGCTTCTTGGGGAACTCTGCCTTCATCTTTGTGGTGTATCGTCGGCTTGAAATGCGGACGGTGACCAACTGGTACCTGACCAACCTGGCCGTGGCCGATATCATGTTCTTGTTCAGTGCTATTATCGACAAGATCTGGGCCTATTCCGTCTCCCCGATCCCGGGCGATAATGGCCCTCACGGCCATGTTGGATGCGTGCTGCTGTACTTTATGGCCGACCTGACTTATTTTGCGTCCTTGGGCTTCGTCACCCTGGTGTCCTTCGACCGGTTTATGGCCGTCCGTCGGCCCCAGGCCTCCAAGGGGAGACAGGGCAAGAAAACCGTCCCGACCAGACTCTGCGCCGGGGCCTGGGTCCTCGGCATCTGCTTCGCTGCCTGCCTCATACCCTCCCGCGGTGACTTCGTGCGTTACTGCATAGAATGGCCGCAGGTGAGCACGTACCAGGACTGGCCGCTGGACTTTTACGTCTGCCGATCCCGCCAGTTGTGGATGGATGCCTTTGCCAACGTCATCCAGACAGTGCCCTTCTTCCTCACCCTGGTGCTGAACGTCTTTCTGTACGTCAACATCATCCGTGGTCTGGATCGCTCCATACACAACATGGGAAGCCACGGCGTGTCTCAGGATAAGAACATCACCATGAGGAATCAGATAGCCCTCATGCTGGTCGTCAACGGTGTGGTCTTCTTCTGCTGCCTCTTTCCATTCGAGCTCCTCAGCCTGTTCCGGATGATCCAGGACGTGCGAGAAATTCCTTTCGAGTGGCTGGACTTGCTGACCGAGTTCTCCCGGGCCCTTTCCTACATCAACTCGGTGGCCAACCCCTTGATCTACACGCTGATGAGCCACAGGTACCGGGCCAACTTCAAGTGCGCCTTCTCCCTAGACCAGTGCACCAAGGCCCGGTCCGAACGCGGTCGCAACGGCCCTAGCGGCACCACTCGCAACGACGACTTCGGCACAAACTCACAACGCTGCCGCAACGCCACGCGCCTCGAAACCCTGTGATGAATTTCATGATCGTTGATGATAACCGACTAACTATCCTCTACGATGTACATGTACATCAGTGCTGTTTATAAGGAGTACTACGCCCAAATTAATCACATCAGGAATATTACGTAAATTTAGAACAGTTCTGAAATTCACATGTACAGTGTAAAAATCAGTTGATTATTATTTGTTATCATTAATTTATTCAGCATTTATCAACAAGATACGAAGAACATACAATAGAAAAACAAGATACAGTTGATTCATTTTGGGATAACCCAATAAAGCCAATTACATAGGCTTATACTCCATGGGTCGATTTCACGAAGCCCTACGATCGATCGAAGGATAACCCATCGTATCCTACGATTTCTACGTGGTGTTGCAATGCATCATAAGTCCGAACGATTAGCAGTAAGTTACGATGAGTTTGGTGAAATTGACCCCAGACCATTTTTTTTATCAAAAACCGAGATACGCTACTGCACTTGTTTTTACTGGTTGAAAAGTGCTGATTCCTCCTCTGTTTTTTCTGTAATTTTAGTCTATTTTATTTTATTTTGATGTATTTGTATAGAGATCTGTGCATCCAATTGATTAATTAAATTAATGAAGACAAATTCTTACAGACAGCATTGCTTATCACGTGAACTGTGTTTGTATTCATAATGAAATTTTGACTTTACGAAGGCCGATTGGTGGGCCCTGTGCAGCTGCGCCCCAAATTGGAATTCCTGCGAAACGTTTTCCGGACGGTATTCGTTTACATTGCCAATTACCAGAAATGCACAGGCCCGACCTTGCTGTGCTATTACACACAATTGTAAAACGCACTAATGAATCACCCCTCGGTCAGGTCATGTTTCCATAATGACCCAACCACACGCGGTCATTATGAAGAGGCCGAGCACAGGATCACACAAGCATCAGTTTACGATATTTTTCCTTCCCTTTTTGAAAAGGTACAGTACAGGATTGGTAGCATACCCAAACAGAAATGTTTTCACAGATTTACGTATAACTTTCGGGGTGTGAAGATGCTAGCGTCTGGTGATGGTAGAAACATACCGTTAGAATATTTCCTTCTGAAATGGTGTATTTTATCCAGAAATTAGTAAAACAAAGCCGAAAACAGTTCTGATCTCGGGGTGAGATGAAAACCATTCTTTATGTTTTATAAGAAAAAGAATATCATATCATGTATATGTTGGATCAGACAAAGTGTGAGCGATGTTCTGTGACCTTTACCAATCAAGTATTATACCTTTAATGAAATGACAACATCAGAACTAAATAGTGAACCATTGTGCCCCGCCCACAAAAAAACTACTACTTATAAGCTGTGACGTCATCGATAATTAATCTTGCAATAACACATGCTAAATTAATTATCTCAGGATTCATTCTATGACGTCATGCAAAAACCAATGAATTACATCATCTGTCTGTATTCCGATAAGATATTTTGGGCCAAAGCATTGCTTAAAAACAAGCAGTGTGTATAAAAACAGTTACCAACGGAATAAGTATTAAACTACCTAAATACTGAGGTTGAGACGTTGGGATGCTTTTAAATGTGTAGTAAGTAATATCTTGATTCCAGTGAATCAATTATTGAACGAAGAAAGGTCATCGACAATAGTTTTGAGAAAAAGTGAAGAAAAAAATCAACAGCAGCTAGTTGTTCTTTTTTTGGTTTAAATTTACGAGAACACAGCTAGCCATTTTCTGGTAGGTGTATGTCATCAGTACGTTATTACGAACTTTGTTTGATGTTCACTATTCGGTGATGTTATGACTTCATACTTATGGCACGGCTAATAATTATGAAATATTGACGGACAAGACGGACGCCACTGACAGTTACATGTAAGAACCTGAAAAAATATGACTAGCGCGCAGGTGTTTAAGATCGATAAACGGGTAAAGAACGGTGAAATTTGTTGATAAATTCTGCTGGTAAAATCAGGCCGAACGAAGCACGGGAAATTAACGAATGGCGTGTAGTTTGTGCTGCTGGCGTTACAGTCCATTGCGTCTGGGTTATTTGCTTGATGGATGTTGGAAATATAACGAGTAATCTGTCTTGTCTTGCAGCAGCGATTACCTAAACGTGCTCATGTGTCTCTTCCTTGTATATATGGATGGATGTTAATCTCAGAGTTGGGTGGAACGCCACGTCTCTGAGCTTACAATTGGCGACGCCCTTTAACCCACAACTGGGTTTGTGTTCTAACTCGCTTTCTGTTTGCGGATTCTTATTAACCCTTAAGACGTGCACTCGCATAGGGATGGTGAAACATTCTCAATCTCTTGAGAGTTTGCAAAGAGCAAATTGCTCAAAATGCTTAAAGGTAGATTTACATTATGTAGCCCTGAAGAACTGAAAAGTTCTTTTTGTGATCATTTGGCATTATATAACCAGGGGTGGATTTCACGAAGCCCTACGATCGATCGTAACTCGAGTTACGAGGGATAACACATCATAATTATGGGCCTATCCTACACAGGACTGCAATGCATTGTAAGTCCTACGATATGTGAGTTACGATGAGTTTGGTGAAATCGTCTCCCGGTGATATTGAAACACATGGATACGGCATGCACTGCTGTCTGCAAATCTGGGGCCAATTATCATTTCTGCACTACTATGTAATGCATCCCTCATGAACGTGCAGTTGACGAGAGAGCACATTATAAGGCAAATATATTCTGTATGTTGGCACAACGCTATACTACAGTCTTTCTCAAATCTCATTGCACAGAGTAAAGCTATATAAGCCCATTGTCGTCTCGCCGTTCAGAATAACCCATGCTTGATATTAACAGTTGCCGTCAAATTTAATTTAGCACCCGAGGATGCAGCTCTCTGATTACACCCCGTGAGTGTTAAAAGTGAATCCCTTGGTGTTACATTTGACACCCTGGATGTCGCTCGCTTATTAGTACTTTCCCAAGAACACGCTTCTTTAGTTCTCATTGCCCGAACAAGCCACATAGGTAAACGCGCGCTTCTCTGAATCACAAATTGAATGACGGATTTTGTTTCACTGCAAAAGGTTTGGTTAAGTCCTCCACACGATGCATTCAGAAATAGTAGACAGTTTCTGCTTCCATTCAATTTTTTTCTTCGTGTCCGTACGCGTATCTGTATGACACCACACGTACACGGGGCGTCAGGCGACTGCGAAAAATCAGTTTCTGCATGATTCGCACGTACGTCCTTAAAGGGGCGGTCACACAGGCTTTCCCGTCTGTATCAAGTCTGTATCGCGGGTAGAATTTAGAGATTTTTTTTGCCCGTGGTTGCCCGTGGTGGAAAATGTGCAAAATTGTCTCACCCGCGGTTTTCCCGTGGTATGCCCGCGGAACAACCGCCGGCGACTATTTCGCGTCCTCTTCACGGGTGAAGCGCGGCGGTACGGCGGCCTTATCGCGGATGAAGCACGGCGGTAATGCGGTCTACCACGGGTTGCAGGCGAGTCTGGCTGTAGAAATCATAACCGAGGTCTTTACGGTGACGGGGATCCATGTTCACCCCTTGACGTCTGTAGCACAACTGACGAATGCTTGGCAAATCCCGCTTTTTTTATATACCTAAAATCAGACGTTGTATGGCCGTGGACAATCGTATTTTGGAACGTGTACAAGACGCCATTGAACGTGATTAAGCCGGTATTGGGCCGCTCTGTATACGCTGAGAAAGGCGTCTTACCGCGTGTAACCACGTATGAACCGCTGCCGTAGCACGTCCTAGCACGTTCGTTCAGCGTCTGTACCACGTCTGTAGCGCGTGTTTACCACGTGTGCCGCCCGCGGTTACCCGTGGTCTAAATTTTTGAGCAGCGCAAAACTTTTTCGAGCGGTCAACCGCGTGTGAATTTCTTAGCGCGTGTAACGCCGGGTAAAGTACGGCTGTAACGCGTCTTTATCTCGACCTCAAAGCGTCCAACAGCGTCTGCTTCACGGGCAGTAATTTTTGGCCGCGATACAGACGTGATACAGACGGGAAAGCCTGTGTGACCGCCCCTTTAGGCTGACTTGGTTGATACAGACGGAAGATCGGCTCCAAACTTTCTTCAAGAACAAATTTATCCATCGAAAATGTAACTCAAAAGCACGTGCTATCCGAATGAACAATAAATCAAGCACCGTGCAAGGAATGTATTTTTGTTCATATGAATACAATTTGGTACTAATTTGGTTTACAAATCCGTAGTGTGATAGGTATCGGTTCCGTATCAAGTTGTTTGCATGCGTCGTGGCCCGTTTGCTGTTCGCCATTACGTGTCAAAAGACAGCATAAAGTGATGACGTGATAAAAGATGAAATTATGGATAGGCTACCTAATACGTGCGCACATTTTCTGTGTGCCGAAACTGTCTTATATCTGTTTCAATTCGTGCTTTCTGTGTACCTTTTCGATGTACATTGACATGCCCTAAGGCAAGCCAGTCTATGCCACTACTCATAATAATCACAGTTCCAGGACTAGTTCGTGATGTCGCCAGGAAGAAACAAAACCTGTCAGATTTGAACAATGTTTATGCCAACTAGAATAAACAGTCAAGAAGATGGACTTTTTGGACTGTAAAACGCAGTTAAAGGCATAATACAGGATTGGTAAAGGTGACAGAGCGGCTGACTGCTCATAATTTTTATTTGTCATGGAATAGCTCGGAACAAACCTGTGAAATGTTCACCTCATGTCATCAAAGGAAACTGTAGAAAACAGTGAAAAACGCTCAAGGTATTGTCAAAATTAATGTATTCTCGCCTCGAGATCAGAAATAATTTCGGTCGTTGTTTTACTTATTCTGGATAAACACACCATTTCAGCCGGAAAGAATTGAAAGGTATGTTTCTACCATCATCATCTCCAAATCCTGAAAGTTATACGTAAATCTGTGAACATGTTACCAAACCTGTGCTGTACCTGTAAAAGTCAGAAACGAGGCCGACTTTGTATTGATATTATTACTATTATAACCGAGACCGGACAGAATAACGCATATCCTTACGTGACTTCTGACTGTGGTGTATAGCTGTGTAAGATTATGATAGACTGACATAATTATTGTTAATTTTTGTAAAAAAACAAGTAGGGGACATTGCCTTCCCGTTGTGCCTTGAGACACAACTGCATTTATATTGCAGCAAGACTTGAGTTCAAGTCCATCATTGGCATTTACCATCGTAGAATGGTGGGAAACGAATGCACGGAGGACTTAGAACCAGTCCAACAGATGCAGACTAGTTTTATTATTACTACTAGACCGTCATACTAAACTATATCATACGAGGCAGGGACTAGACCTTAAGTCTGTTCTCCCCCAGTCAAATCAAGAACGTTAAGTCTGTATATAATATTGTATGGAAGTTGGGGCGAAGATGTACGACAACACTGTGTATAAATTAACCGTATTAAAAAATCTGCTGCATAAAATGAGCAGGACATTGACCGTGTCGTCATTTGGTGCGCTCCTGTTGTTTCTGAAATGTCTCCCTACGCGCCCCGGCCGCTCGTTTGGTTTGATGGACAAATATTATCCCGAACCGAAATCGTAGACTTGTTTTTCGCAAAGGTTGTACCAACACCGATAGCGTTTCCGTCAATAGTAGGCCTCTCGTTGCATGCTCTGTATTATGGTAAAATGTAACAGTTACAGGCAAGAGGTTTACTTGAGACGCACTGAATAAATGGCCGGGACAGGTGCTGCAGTGAGGGTAGAGTGATCGGTGCGCTGGCAGGCAAGTTTGTCTCGGTATTGTCGCTGAGCCACATACTCCTCCAGCTAAGCTGGTTATGTATTATTCACTGAAACCGCCTCCCAGGTTTCCCCCGAGTGGTGTTTTGATGTTTTCATGGTGTTTTGGCTACGGGGCTCCGAAATGGTCATGTGCCGTTTGCCGGTATAATGTGTTTATTATTGATTCTTGAAAAGGGATTCGAGTCCTGATGAAAACACATTCGTATAGCATTTAATGGATTCCCACCACTAAATCGAAACCTTCGCTGTGTTTCGAGGGCCGAATGTTGATTTACGTCACACGCGAATCTGGAAATAGTCTTGGCATAGGCCCACGCTTTATACTTGCATCACCTTGGCATTAAACGAATGTAATATGTATTTTCAGTGTGCCGTATTATTACTTAAGTTGTCTATTATGCTCGTCGTTTGACAGCTAAAAGCCTCCTTTCTTCTGAGTTGAAGTGTACCGTGGATAATTAAATTTTGCCCGGTTGTGTTTTTGTCGTGGAAAAAGACCAACCTTCATTGTCCTCTGAGACCACTCTCTTATAAAAGGCTCAATTCTCCGAGGTGAGCCAAGTTATAGGTATAGAATGTCGTCTGGAAGATTTTTTTTTAGCAATGGGGATTGATTTTGGGTGTCGTTGTTTAGGTCCGTAGAGACTTGACAAGTGCCATTCAATCTCGTATACGTGTGCGCTTCAACCGTCCCACGTAAAAGGAAAGGCATGTCTGCGGTGATATTATATACACAATACAGAGTCGCCAATGCCCACTCGTGCTTGCTTAATTTAAAACGAATTTTGTCCTCAAAATGGTCTCTCATCATGCCCTCTTTGCTCATGACGTGTTTTGTCCTTACCCCCTACTTACCTATTTGCCTACTTGCTCCTAATTACCTGTTACAGTAATTGTTGTACGCCAATGTATGTCATCTTTCTTTGTCTATACTCTTTTGTTTAATTTATTCTCCAATTTTCCTAAGCGCATAGAGACTTAAATTCACTTTTTTGTGTGATATACGCTATATAAGAACTGTTTATTTTTACTATTATTTTTGCCATTCTTTCAATAATGATTATTTAAAACAAACTAAACGAAACAAATTGAACGTCACAAAAACAATCGCTGTCTTGAAATCGTATTTCTCCTGGGACAGCAGTGCATGATTTGTAGTTCCCCAAAGGGAATCTGTCTTTAAACGCTGCCCTCTTTTGACGAAATTAAGCCATGCTACTATTATTATTTCCACCTAGCACGTCTTGTCGTTAACAATCTTCTCTTCATTCCAAACACACTCTCAATTCTCGATGTAATCCTCCCACCAAGCACCTTACAAAACAAAATAAAAGCAACGGTCCACTTTCGGAGTGGCCGGCGTAGTCCTCAAGCTTTTGTTGTTGTTTGGTGTTCGCGAATTCTCCTATTTTTATGTCCTTTAATGCCGCCGTCCCACACACTTCAAAAACATCGGAAGGGCTCCTTATCCAGTTTGATTTGTGCAGGCACCGAATGAAATATGCTTTGCTCCATTACCTCCCGGGCTGGCCTGAGGAGTATATGAGGGCAGAAACAGCTCCAACGGACCGTCATATCACGTGCAGTGGGTATGTTGTCACCTGCGTCTTGGAATCGATTAGTTTGGCCGGCCGATGTGCCCAATAAGCATGAGGTAATTCGAATCGAGACCCACCTGCCTCACTCGCACCACACTTCACGGTAGCCTACTCCACGGGCTCTCCACTCATGAGTATAACATTCGTGTTACTCGCAGCTGGCTTGCTTTTTCTCGATCGATACTCGTATTAAAAGAAAATGACGAAAAAAGGGGAGAAAAATGACAAAATGATTGTCAACAACTATTCTGACTGCTTAAGTAAACATCATATGGCAAGTTCACATTATGAATAGTTAAACATCAACATGAGCACAAAAACCCCGAAAAGAGCTCACTGCGCTTGGTATGTACATAATCTAGTACCTAAACTCGACTTTTCAAAGTCCTTATCGATATGAAAATCCTCAAATAAGCCATAAGAACTCTGAACTTGCCTTGCTATTGGCAAATATTGGGCGAAATGAAGATGTCGCGAAAGCAAAATATAACAAAGATAGGCCTGCGTAAATTGAAATTTGTCTTATACCCTGACTTGATTAAGTGCAAATAGATATTCACCATGGGAATTCCACTGATTCTACACAACGTCACGTCGACGTCGGTGCACCACGCGATTTAGGGCAATTGCCTTCACGTACAGTAACGTTCACATTTTTTTTTTTACAATAAGATGCCTTTTTATTGGTTCCTTCTTTATCAAAATAACATGAAATCTGATTAATTTCAAGGTTTCTAGGAAAATTAGAGGTTTCAGTCCATTTTCTGTCTAGTTTTCATTTGATTCCCGATGACAAAGAATCCTGTAATAAGTTATAACAAGATTCTATTAAAAGGTACAGTCTATCATACTTTGGTTGCATACCAAAACAGCATCCTTCACAGGTTTATCTACAACGTTCATTGTATAAAGATGGTGACGGCAGAAACATACCAATAGAATGTGTCTGCCTGATATGCTGTATTTATACAGAAAAAGAGTGAAGCCAATGAGGAATATCAAACCTGCTGTGAAAAGATTAGAGTTTTCACTGTTTTCTCAAAAAGTGGGCACCGTATGGATCTGGAAATTTCACAGATGACTGCTAATGTATCTTCTTGATATTTTTGCCCTTGAATCTGCATTTCTTCGACATTTCAAAGTATGAAATAACCTCTTAAGTCAAAATGGTTGTTTATTACAGAGGTTCGACTGCCTGTTAAAATGACAATTTTTTTTTCCATTGGCTCTTCAACGTCAATGCCAATAATAAATTGTAGCCTAAAAGTAAGTAGTTTCTTCAGAATATTGTCTATTTTCTACAAGCCAAACCCTGACAACAAAGAGCAAGATTGAAAGGTTATGTCCATTAGGGTGTAGTAGGTCTTTGCATGAGGAAAAAATACTCTTAGTATGAAATGTCAAAAGAGCAACTTCTTGTTTTTGTCAAAATTTATAGGTAAAAACCAGGAGTGCATGTAATATGGACATCAGAGCTTATGGAGCCGTAGACTGTATAGGATCAGACAGGAAGGATGTCTTTGGATTCAAATCCTAAATCAGAGGGGAATATCCTAGCCTGGCCATCGAGTGTTACCATCATTATGGATAGCATTACATAAACGCGTGCACAACAACAGCTAGCTGTTTTGTAAAATAAAATATATCGTCGTATTTTACCCTCTTACACATCTGTTTTGGGCGTGTTTATGCACAACCTTTGTTAATTCTGCGCAAAGCAGACCATTTAAAGCACTATCATATTTTTGACAGCATACCGAAACAGAAATCTTCACAGATTTACTTATAACTTACGGGGTATAAATATGGTGACGGTAGAAACATACCGTAAAAAAAATAAAACCAATTGACAAAACACAAACTGTTCTCTCAAAAAGTCAGCAACGTATTGGACTGGAAATTTCACAGATGGCTGTTATTGTATATCTTGATATTTTTGCCCATGAATCTGCATTTCTTTGACTGAAAAACAAAAGTATAACATTACCCTGAATAAGACGGGATTCCTTCGATATTAGCAATGTTCTGTCTAACAGCCTACTTGAATCGTGCACAGTCTGCACGCTGAGAAATAATTGCCAATTTGATAATGGAGTTTATTTTTGTGCTGGAAATCCTCTGGTTTCCCCTTCAGTCTGCCAGTAGCTATGTGACTAGTGTTTCACTTGCCCCTGATTATCTCCGTGCATGTGGTTCATGGCTGAAACACACTATACCTTATTATGTTCAACCTTCAATCCTGTTTATCTTCATGTGAATGCACAGAATAATTCAAGACTATGCACCGAGGATGCATGCATTATAAATAAAACGTGACTGATGCTGAAGGTTAGACGGTATGCAGCATACACTATGTGGCTGATACCACGTGCACGTGTAAACAAAAACATTCCGTGGACAATACATTAGTAATTTATATGCATGCATTTGCCCTATAGTAACAGTGATTTGGGACCACATTCACATGTTGTTTATATTGCGAGCCGCTAGATGTGAAGTCAATTTGGTCATTGTTTTACTCTTTTCTCTGAGGACAATCAATGAAACAAACATAAGTGGATTAGCACGGCTAAATATTTGAGTAGGACGTTTCTTCCGTCTCAGTATATCGTGTCCGCTAGGGACATCTGTGTAGATTCATGTTGTTTCGATCCTACCTTTGATGAGTATCATTCAAGGCGAAGTGCAGGAGCTATTATCTGCAGTGGCCCTGTAATATAGCAAGCATTATTTCAGATATTACAACGCAACTATGTATTTATGTGTAATATACACCGACATGCATTTGACTTTCAGTGTATCAAGTGTCATGTAAATACTGCAAGTTCAAATGCATGTCTAGAACAATAATTATAGATACACTCCCATGCATTCCCATGTATACTTAGACCGTATACCATTGCCTGGCATTATAGGAACATGGCTATGTGTTTATTACTGACCACATTCATTATACACGCAAGATGATGAATGGTAACCCTTATAGCTAAGCTCATGCTTGTCAGTTAATAATGATGTATGCCCAGAAACCCCCAAGTAATTAGTCTTACCGGTTCGGCAGCTTATAAGAAATGCCGTTTAATTAAGGACATTAATTTGAATCAAGGACTGTTTGTTTGGCCGTAATACATTGTGATCACCGGGGAACAGAATTGATGAGTCTGCAGCATCTATGCCTGGAATTGGAGCTTTTGGCCCGTCGTCAATCAAACTGAAAAGAACATGTATACTCTCCTCTAGACATCCCTTGTAGACACCCATGGTTTGCAAACTGATTAGAACTATAGTCGAGGTAAAGACAAGATTCAGGGGATCTCAAAGCAAGAACTGATATCTCCTTCTAGGTATCATGGGGGAGATTAATGGGAGATAAAACAGCATTCAGTCAAATTGAACAAAGACAACCCACATAGTATGGGGGAAAAATATAATCTTTTAGCCGTAGAGCCCGTTGGCGAAAACTATTGTTAAAACGACACAACCAAAAGGCACTAAAATGGATTCACATTCATCATGATGTGACAGCGACAGCAAGTATAGGCTACGCCTTCATGACGTGATAAAGATGCGCAAAGCTCCTACCTAAAATGCTTGGCTGCCGTATGTACCCGTTATTGATGGAGGTAGCATACAGAAGTTAACATTGCCCTACATACGAGTATAGTGCCAGTGGCTGTACCATAGTATCACGAGACGTACATTCGTCTATTGGCGTGATATGTTCATCAGAGGCCAATTTCATAGAGCTGCTTAAGCACCTTTTTTTTTCTAGGCACCAAACACCTTAATTGGTAAATAAAATTGGTATTGCCAGGCAAAACCCCTTGTGAATGTTATGCTCAGCAAACATTGGCAGAAATCTTGTGCTTAAGCAGCTCTATGAAATAGGCCCCAAAGGTAAAGACATTTCTGGCGATGGAATAAGACGGCGCATAGGCATGCAGTTAAAACAAATACCAAGGTCTCTTGATATGCGATATGCACATATATGCCAATTCAAATTATCCACCTTGTAGTGCTGTCATTGCCTTGCAATCAGCACCGTGTACAGATCATGCTACTCATGTTGCATTCCAATTCTCTACTTGACCCCTACGAGAGCTCCTAGCTGCCAATAGTAACTCGACCGAATCCCCAATTTGAAGGATAGCGATCACAACACCCTTGGGGGAAATCCTCACTCAAAACACGGGCGTTGAGCACTGTGTTCACAACCCGAATATGATGGGCCAATTGGCAGATGCATTCGGGCAAATGAGTGTAATTTGTCACACTGGATTGCGAAATAATGTCCGCTTGGACAATCACAATTGTTTTGTTTTTGTGTGTGTACTGGAATATCGACGGTAAAAATCAAAGTCCAGCTTGCGAGTATATTTATAATGTCAGGTCTAGCAAAGCATCTCCACTTACGTATACGGCCGCGTCAGTGCAATTCGACAAATGGCATCGTGGTCGAATGGGCCGTAATTGGATTGCACATTGACCTTCGGGACAATTCTGCAATTTCAACTTTCAAAAAAAAAAAAAATCCCAATCACTCCACTTTGCTGCAAATGCAGTTAGGCGTGACATCTGTGAAAGCGCCCTGGCGGAGCCAGCGCGCGTAAAATAGACTTGAAACAATTCAAATGCAGCCTTCTAAAAGGGTTTGATGGGTTCAACTCCAAAGCCTTTTGAATTAATTCATTGTTAAGTGATGATAGTGAATATAGTTTAATTGTGGCTGTTGGCAATGGTCTAGTGGTGGCACTATGTGGGAGACGCCATCGTATACGGTTACAGAAAAAATCTGTAATGAAGTCAATTTATACGTCAAGACAATTAAGATTGATGGAACCATTCCAACTAACGCGATTTCAATACATTATTTTGCTTTCTTGGGTATTACTAAATGTTAAGAGCTCTATCCTCTTCGGCCAAACAGATACGGCCCATTGAAACATTGGTTTATGATATTTGTCAGCTCCATACCATTTGTACCACCATAATCCTATCATTGTTTTCGATAGCACATAAAGTCTCTGAAAAAATGCAGCAATATATCACAAAGCATCGAATGAAATAGATTTGTGTTGATACAATTTTCATGATAGTTTATTACAGTCTGTAAAAAAAAGAGATAATTTTTCTAAGAACGTAATATGATTTCTTAAGGTTCTGTTTTGGTATAAGTAGTGTTGCCCGTCTGTTCAGGTAATTATGCAAATCTCTTGGGCCTCTCGACCAATCAGATGACCGGATCTAAAACGCATGAACACCACACGTTAAAAAGCCAGTCAATCCAACATGGATCAGGGGTCAGGTCGTGAGACCAGGGGCCAATTTCATAGAGATGCTTAACACAAACAATTGCTTAGCACAAACATGGCTTGCCCAATAAAACAAACCAACATTGAAAATTCGATTTGATATTCATGGTCAGCGAACAACAGCCAAAGAACAATTGCAAGTGATACACAACACACGGAAATTTGGTTGTTAATCCTGTTTTCATTAAGGCAGAAATGTCATACTTAGCGATTTTTTGTGCTAAGCAGCTCTATGAAATTGGCCCCAGATTGTCTGCTTGTTCACAGCAAGACAGCTTGACTTTGCTAGCTGTAACCACGACATCTTTATATCCTCGTAGAAAAATTGTAACTCCAGAGCCAAGACTAGCTTTGCAGCATCTAAAACAAACACACACACAAACACACCAACAAACAAAAACCAGGTCACTATTTTCTAATACACCGATTGATAGATCGTACCTTCACACGAAAGTTGCCCTATGGCTATGATTTGCAGATGAACAAAAGTGACTGTGATTGATTCTGTTATTATGCCCACGTTATAAAGTCAGAAAATGCAAATCCTAATGGCATTCCTTGTCTTAAAATTAAACCAAATAAAATCGCTTTCCCGGTGGAATTAAGTTGGTCAGACTTACGTATATAAACCGCTATCAAAATCAATGGAGTTTTATTTGCACTGCAGGCGGACAGGTGGAGATTCTTCCCTCCGAAAATAATTGCAAAATATCGGTCGTCGGTTTGTGGAAGTCATCCGCTCAGCTAGCTCTTGGACAGTTTTATACGAAGCCATCAATCAAGAGCGCCGGAAGAATCAAATTGCCCGCGCCGGGTCAGTTCCGGCCTGGGTGACTTCATGCCACGCGTTAAAGCAGCTAATAGTCCCGTGGCTTTCGGCATGGCATGCAGCACATATTCAAGGTACCTATCTCGGTCATATTCGGTTAGTCAGTTCTGTTCTCAGCCCGGTGAACGTTTATTCTGTTCCGGTTCCATTGTCGAAGATGAATTAGCATGCAAATGGTGCAATCGGACCGGTGAGGTCGGGTCAGATCCAGCCTGACGTGTCTAATGAATCCAGCTATGATACCAAGTGACTTTAAATTATTCAAATCTTGTGGTTGAGATTTCAGCGTGAATTTGGAGACATATCGCAATCGACATACAGCGCATAACACAAAATGGGACTGGGAGTTTAGGAAATGTTGCGCTCGAAATTGCATAGAGGACCTACATTAAACGTCTGGTTACCTTGCTAATACTGGGGTCGATTTTACCAAACTCATCGTAACGTACTATCAATGTATGACTCATGCTACTATGCAGCCCCACGTAGAAGTCGTAGGATACCGTAGGGTTATCCTTCGTAATCCTCGAGTTACGATCGATCGTACAGGGCTTCGTGAAATGAACTGGAAAAAACGACGATACAAAACAGACAGACATTCATATAATAGACCTACATGCAAACTGAAAAAGAGCAAATTCCTGAAACAATAGTACAACGACATTACACTTTTGTTGTTCAGATTCTATCAAAAACATAGAAAACTTTACGAAATTCCAAATGATATAACGGGAAAGATCCGAAAAAAGAAAAAGCCGCGTAACGATAAAATAATTCGCTGTGACACACGGGTGTAGTCACTTCAAATTTACGAAATGATCCATCTCTCTCCTACGGGCGAGCGATTCGTCTTGGTTATGTTCATGTATAGGCTATTTTGTGTTAGCTCGCCACGATTTTCCAGGCGCCAAGTCAGTCTGAATGATTTCCAAAATCACCGCAAGTCCTCGCAAGATATTTGCATTGTGATTCACTTTCCGATGGATTTCCCGTTAACTTGTTGCCCCCTCGGCTCCGGAATGTGATGTGATGGGATGGGATGGTGCCCAGTGCAAACAACCACGCACGACCGCGAACTGATTTGGGTGACGCCTTATTATGCAGGGCCTCTAGGGCTATCACGGGTTGCGCGGTGTAAGTGATCGCTTAACGATTTTATCGATCGTGTGTAATGCAGGTGACTTCTCCAAGTACTGAGTGTAGGTCTGTATGGAGTCTTGTCCTGTCCGTCCCGTGCCCTTGCAACTGCCCCTGCCCAGGCCCGTGTTCCTGCCCCTGCTCCTGCCCCTGAACGGATCCGTAACAAAAGCCACCCGTTCGGGGGTAATTTACGAAATTGGCCCGTCGTCAAACATTCGCATCACCGTCCGGAAAAACAAACACCCGTCACCTGCTCGCTGCGCCCGTAGCCCTAGGGTGACGCAATTTGACCTTCCCCCATCCCTTAACACCTTGAATTCAATTGCATCTCCAATCGCTGGCCGAACCTATCTCCTCATCTCGTCCGATATAGGATATGCAAATACACGAATAGAGAAGTTAACCGCCGTGTGTTTTAAGGAGTTCCCCTTCATGGGTCATATATTTACAGATCTTCCCCGAGATCCTACATCTGTTTTTTTTTGGCGTGACACCGCGGCGTGCATACATACATTTCCAGCCTTGGAGAAGAGTCGCCCGTGTGTAAATACTAGACCCTCTCCCCATGACGCCTATGCCATTACCTGAAGATTAATGCACGTGTTTGGTTAGGTGTCCTTCCAACCTCAAACCTATCATCTCGTCGGAAATTAACACCAAGGAAATGAGAATTAAGAATAACAATTATTGTAATTGCCAGTGGGTAAATGTTAGCATAAGCAGAATAAACAAGCATACATATCCCATAGAAGCACTCACAACTTACGAGTTCCGTTTCTTCACCTTTGAAAATAAATCGGCGCTTTCTGGTGGACGTCTTTATAAATAACAGTCAGTATTATTAAAAAAAAAACAAAAAAAAAAACACCTACATTTATATGCAAGAATGTCTTTTATGGACATGTCCCATTGCAAAGCTTCTAACTTTTAAAACATCGGCGAAAAATTTCAATTGAAGTTAACAACTGTGCGTTCAAGCAAGACATTTCAATATCAACCGTCATGTACATCTTTAGTGCATTTTAAATCATTGCGTTTTACTTTGCCCATTGTATGGACTTCTTTGTAGTACCAAACTAATGGGAAAGGTGGAGGACAACGTCTTACCTTCTTACCTTGATATCACATATTATGGCATATGACTGCTGTTCTAATTTTGCTCACGAGCCAGAAACGTGCACAAAGCCCATCCACAGACAGTCGGGCGTGAAAGTGTGCAGGATAAGTGGAACTATTACAGAACTAATGCGATTTGCTTGTTTTCAAGAAAAGAAGTAACATTAATGCACAAACCCTTTAACTAGTAACATGAGTGTTAATCCATGGTTTACCTTCCTCCACATTTAAATCATGCATGTGACTTGACACTGTGTGTGGTAAGTCTGACAACCCCGAGATGCTACGATCAAAGAATCAAGCTTTGCTACAAGAACCCCAAACACCACTGGCGTAGTTTACCTCGAAAGAGATTCCTCTCGAGGCTCAGCTCGGTTTCAAAGATTGTATAGAAGACAATATCCTGTAGAGCTTTCCCCTGTGATCTTGTAGCATGTTCTGGACAACATTTTGGAATCTGCAACCCAGATTCATTCGATCCCGGCATCGTTTAAAGGTACTATCATACTTTGGTATGTGCCGTTTGCTGTCATGTGCACCATTATAATAAAGGATTTGACAGAGGTCTCCTTATTGAAAACCATACATTATTTTTGTCTATTTAACAATTCCGTTCCAATTATAGCTCTGGCACGATAAAAGGTTTAAAGGTACTTGTTGTGAAATTGCACATTCGCGAAGAGCGCCAGCGCGCGGCCATGCCTGGGCAGCGTATGTTATGCTCGGAGAGACGGAAGGCTGGTTGGGATGGTGAGCCACATTATTTCATGTTCTTATCACTTTGATAGCTTTATAATCACATTCTAATCATAGCAATTATATCTTCCAATCATAGTGATAGTATTTTAATGACCATATGTGTTGACAATCCGTTAATTTATCACCAGGGATACGAAATACGAAGTGTCGGAAATAAACTGATTTACCCCATTTTTATAACGTTATACCACTGTATGTATGGGCGCGCCTACCACATAACATTATTTTGTCACCATTTTCAATCTGCTTTATGTCATTCCACTTGGGTACATGAATATGTAATTGAATTGTTAATTGAAACTTGTTGGTTTTCATGTTGTCTATACTGTATATCCTTTACAGAACGTTCCCCCGAGTTATAGACAGATCGATCTATACATTATGATCACCACCTGGGATCCGTATTAACTCCCACTGTTTATTAAAGGTTACTGTAATCAAAACTCATATGAAGTTAGATACATCTGTATTGGTATAAAACTCAACCTGTATATCATTGTTCGTGCTATAAAAAATGTGTATGTAGAAAAAGGAGGTATCTTAGACCCATAATTTAACACCCCACTTTTCGCGACGAAAAACCTTGATACGTCACATGCAGAACGCCACGCAGTATACTGTGGTGCGGGCCAATACTGGATTCTATACTAGGTGACGTCACTCAACACTTTTTTTTTGGGGGGGGGGGCATACATTTTGCAACTTGTTGGTCAAAATTAAGCAATTTCATAAACATATACAATTTATATAGTCATTAATTGTGTGCTAAGCAATAATTTTAAAACACTTACACCCCTTTTCCAAATTTGATTACAGTAAACCTTTAATGAATATACAGCACACATCCAGTGCTTGTAGACCATCAGGGAACGCCTCCGTATCCCCCTTTCTTTTCAGTACTTTTATGGTAAAGTTGATACAACAGCTGTGGTCTGTTCATAATTTGATTCGTCATAAAATAGACAAACAAACCTGTGAAATGTTCAGCTCAATTCATTGGAAACTGTTCAGTAAAAAACAGCAAAAAAGGAAAACAACTTTCCGAAATTGCGTTAAAGGGAATTGTTATTGTGAGGTTTTGATCTCGGAGATCAAAACTATTTTCGGTCTTTTGTTTTACCCATTTCTGGATAAATACACCATTTCAGGCGGAAATATTTATAAACGGTATGCTTCTACCAGTACCATCTTCATACCCGGTAAGTAAACGTAAATCTGTGAATATTTCTGTTTGGGTATGTTACCAACCCTGTATACCTAAAGACGCACTATCCGATTTGAGGCAGACCCCACAATAGATAGAAATCTTTCAATCGCTCAACTGTTACTGATAGTTCAGGGCTTTTTTATGATATCTTGGCTGGAGAACATTAATCAGTGGCATGCAGTTTATTTCAAACAAATGTAATAATATTAATACCCATCTTTTTAATCACCCAATACGAATGAATTAGAAATGTTACAGCTTTTTTTTTTTATTCTTTTTTTTAATAAAATGTTTAGAGCTAGGAGGGCCTGACGTGTTTCGATCCTAGCTTTTCTTAAAGGCTTGTACTACTTGTATTAAAAATGTTTTTGTTATAATAACATAACCTTTCTGTATTCCTCCGCCTCAGAATTTTCGTTGAATACCATCAGTCGGTTTCGCTTCAATACATGCAGAGTATATTCACATTTCTTTTCACAGTCTCAGTGTGCAATTTGCCCTCCTTTGACCAAGCAATTTTGTGGTTATTGGGATTTTCTTAAGTGCCATTCAACTCGCGCAGTTCATGAGTTATGTCTGAAGCATTCGAAGCGTCCATCAACTGAAGGTCTGCTGTCCAAACATTTGTATTCGTCTTCATTAGTTTAGGAAAACATTGCGCACCAATGCAAAAACAACAAATGTGAAATTGTCATTGATTTTGGTTAGTACAGTAGTAAATTATAATACATGGTAAATAATAATTAAAACGAAGAATACTGAATGTATTTACTATTGTATCAGTGTATATGGCACTCGGGTTGCACGAGTTCATCTGTGTTGTAAATTCCGAGACAGGTCCGAGGATTAAGCGTCTCCAGAATTCTTGCATGATTCAGGAATTCGTCTGTGTCCCCACACAGACTAGTGACATATGTGGCGACTTCCTCCATTTACATTGTGATGCCAAGGCGCATTATGCACAGGCAGTAGCAATAGCTTAGGAAGCCATGCAGTGTATTCACAAGTAGACTGCGCATCTCTCGTCTTTCTTGCATTTTCTCTCAATGAGCGACTGTAGGCGATAGGGAGGAAGTGGCGAGGGCAAACTGCGAAGTAATTGAGACTAAGCTTGCAATACGAAATGAGGAGAATTATAAAGAAGGGTTCAGGGGCAGAGTATGGATCCCGTAGCCCCACGGACGCCGAGGCGATGCGCATCTCAGTCTCAGGGGCAACACCTATCAGCCTCTCCGTGCATTGCGGTAGCCAAGAGATCCTTACAATGATGCTTACGAATCTAAAGTGGAAGCCCTCTGCCCCCAAACCACGACGCAGTAGGGGAAAGAGGGGCGGACAAACAGTCTGACATGATGGGTATAAACCAATTAAGTCCATTTTAGTTGCAACATTCTGTACTATACGGTGGCTCAGAGGGGCCATCACAAATCGGAAATATCTTTAAAGATATTTGCGCCTTCGCAATTTGCGAATCCAAATATTGCGCACAATTCTGCGAAAAAAAATTCCATTTTTGCAAATAATGTATGCAGAATACCACGAAGAAATTTGAGATTTGCGAATGTTATCGCAAACATGCGTGGGTATTCTGATAAAATGCAACCGCACTCAGTGCCGACACGGGACGGGTTTTCGGCATGGATGAGGGATGGTACGTTTCGCATGCAGTGTCAAATCATCACACATTGCCCACTCTGCCCTCATCTGAAGATATGTCATACTATTCCCACTAGAAACACACATTCCGAGAGAGAGATAGAGTGGGGGAAGAGCAGACAACGGCCCGGTGATGGATGCGATCTGGGACTAGTCCTCTCCACTCCATTTAGCATGCAGGTCGCTGTTTACGACAATTCGTTATGCACCGTGCCAGGTGCAATGCTGTTATGACCAAACTATGCTACAAAGTATCCACCAAAATGCTGGCAAGCTCGTAAAATCAAATTGAACGGCATTCGTTCTCTCCATTATGTCTATGAAGATATTATGATATATGTCAATCTCATAGCTAGTGTATAGTCTTCTATAAGAGGTCGGTCAGAGGTAACACTTAAATGCCTGCTACATGATTACTCTTGATACCGCAAGGTGGGCGTTTCAATTCATTTTATAAAACATTTTCAGTGATTTCATTCTGTAGAAAAAAATGGAAGATGATATCAACTTTTTTGTTGTGGTCTTGCTGTTTCCTTTGATGCCGTCTGTAATCAGTAAGCGAATGAATTGTTTTATTTCAATCAAATTTAATTTTTTGTCATTTGTATTCAGCATTCATTGAAATTCGTTATGATCTTGCGAGCTGCAACATTAGATAAAATTTGACATTACAAATATAAATAACAGTTAAAAGGCAAATATAACTTTAAAAAAATATACGAAATGTTCATACAAAAATTAAACGACATGTACTTAATTTGAAGCCCCCAGTCAGTAATCTGTACTGTTTTTCAGTACAAAAAAAGAGGAAGATCCAGCTTGTGTTTGTCCGTAGCGTGTGTATACGTATAATAGTACTGTGTGGACCTGCAAGGGACACAATGATCGAACGAGGTTTTTGATACGTACTCCCAACGGCCAAACTCCTATATCTAGTGCAAACTCAACCATACACAATTTATTCCTTGTCGCCTCCATTTGGAGGTGTGGAAAATGTAAATCCCGAGTCGGTTAAAAAATATGATAAATAAATAATTGAGGTACCATTGTCAGAGGACGTGTTGTACACTATCCGTCATTCCAAGGTTGTTTGTTTTATTCCATTCATTGTTAATACACTTTCGACTTTTCTTTCTTTATTTCAGTTCATCAATTCGTGATAAACCGGTGTAGGTTTCTTTCACATCTGCCGTTTCAATGTCCATTCGTTGTCATTCGTGAATATTTCAGTCTTGGGTTTATTCACAGCCGTCTTTCTTGTGTGGCATGTGTTGCCGGCTCTGCCGTTAGATTTAAGTATTTATATCCATGTAGCTCGGAGCTGTTCGCTGAACATGGGAGAAGTTTGTCGATTTCATGGGTGGAATTTGGTACATTTTACACCACGGCGGGACAAATTGTACCGCCATCAATGACTGTGATGATGTGTTTCCCATGAACAACGTCAATAACGTATGTAGCGAACGGATACATGATATCATCAGGCCTGGAGGTCTTTAGTAGTAGGTCTATAGCTCGCTATCTAAGAAATTCAGCGCACTTTGCATTATACACGATTGGTGAAGGTGACGGAACAGCTGTAGACTGATTTATTTAATTTGTCATGGAATGAAAATAAACCTGTGAGATTTTCAGCTCATGTCATCATCGGAAACTGTGGGAAACAGTAGAAACGCTCACCGTATTTTCAAATCTAATCACGGGAGTTTTGATCTCACCCAGTAATCAAAACTGTATTCGGTCTTTGATTTTAATACTAATTTCTGGATAAATACAGCATTTCAGCTGGAAACATCTTAACAGTATGTTTCTACAAGCACCATCTTCATGCCCTGAAAGTTATACGTAAATCTGTGAACGTTTCTGTTTGAGGATGTTACCAATCCTGTGCTGTACCTTTAAAGGGAAAAAAAGACGTTTTATCATCAATGTGGGCCTTGTTTGAACATGCTGTGGGCTCTCATGCGACATCCAACGCTCGCTTCTGTGGAAAGATCACAGTGCAAATGGATCAGCATCTTCTTCGCTTGTGTCATTTGATCCATTTCACTTGGCGCGTTAGTGTTTCAGAGCACGTGGCATTTAACCCCGGGGAGCATTAAAGAGGTTGTACGTGCGTGCGCCCTCTATTGGCAAATATCATGCACGCCCTGCTGCATCGGGAAAATACAATTCGGTGGGCATTTCCCGTTTGAACACTTTAAACATTAATCCGACTGGAGAAAAACATTCTTCGAGGGCCTAGTCGTATGTTTTGCGAGGGCCGAGGGAATTAATGAGATTATGAATCGTACCGAGGAGACATTACCGCGAGCACTGCATTGCAGTAGGCCATCATTCATGTGGTCCGCCTCCCGTCCGTATACGGCGCCGCGTTGTGCATAAAATGGAGGCCTCTCGGTGAACTACGCCCGTAAATCATAGCAGAGCAAGTGGCCAACGTCCCGGTTCCGCGCTAGGAACATCGGAACAGCCTTAAGGCCAGCAATATGTCTTGGTCGTTATTAATGTGCATGGTATGTCGTCTTGATGGTAATCAGACTGACAGCTTGGTATAAATATTATAACGACCTGTTTCTGGTCTAATAATTGTTAGGCAGTGTCTGTTGTTTACTTCCATACATGGCTGTTCGGGCCGTGGGCGACCAGGGGGTCGATTTCACTAAATTCATTGTAACTTACCGGTACCATCAATCGTAGGACTTATGATGCATTACAGACCTATACGTAGGATGCGATGGGTTAAACCTTCGTAACCCGAGTTACGATCGATCGTATGACTTCTTGAAATCGATCCAGACAACATTTCATCATATTTGTTATCTTTCTATCCTAATACGTTGTTTAGTCACGACCGATGTGCCATTTTCTTGAAACAAAGATTTTCAAAATTTATTGAAGGCCATTTTAATTTCTGGTGGAGTTACAGTCCCCTCAGCCCATATACACATATTAAATTAGGGAAACGTGTGAAACATGCATAGGACCCATTAGTCTGGTAAACGGTCATGTGTCTATGACCGTGCATCTAGACAGCTGCTGCAATCAGACCATGCCGTGATCCATGTTTTAGCGCTGGAATGATGTTCTGCCGAAAATTGAAGGCATTAATGGGAGTGAAGATTCTGTCTAGTTATGTCTGTACCGTCCTGCCCGGATTCGCCATGATAGTATAGTCCATGCGTATAAAGTCGTCACGGGTTGATTTCAACAAACTCATCGTATTAAACTTCATCGTTGGACTTGTAATGCATTGCAGGCATGTAAGACCTATACGTAGGATACGATGGGCTATGATAATTCGTCACTCGAGTTACGATCGATCGTAAAGCTTCGTGAAATCGTCCGAGGTACGCTAGTTAACGGCTTGTACGTGCATAGACGTATATAGCCAAACTTTTGGAAAGTACTTGAAAGGTGTGCCTGGTGAATTGCCTATAGGTGCTGTAGGAGGAGAGAAACAGGATTGTGATAAGTTGTTGAATCAGAGAGCCTTACGACGATGCGGTATTGATTTTATCTTCCCAAGGCCTTTGAGGAGAGTTTGTATAACGACAGCTGTGTTTATTGTAAAGGAAAAATACAAGGAAGTACATGTAGGTAAACTCACAAAATGATCAAGGTAGGGGCTACATGTCCCAGTGCGCATTTTCACTATGCACCTTTGAAAGATGCAAGACTCCCCTCTTTGGCCTGGCACGCCCCTAAGGCAAACCTACTCAATCAGCGCTGACACTTTCTCTGCGTTTTAATCAACTTATACCCAGATATGCTCTTATATCTAGTATCTACAAGTGGCTTGAAAAAAATTATTCGGCGGGGAAGATAGACCCCCAACACATCGAGAGTTCCTTTTTATATCAATTTGCCGGTCTCAGAGCGGATGCTTCATCTCTTTGGAGAGTTTGCCTTTGATGTTCAGTCTCCGCTAATGAAAATGCAACTGGTCCGTATACGTCCCCATGCCTGTCAAATGACCAGGCCCTGGCTATGATCACGTCACGGCGGTGCGTGGGCCGGAGGTATACGTCTTCCGTCAGTTAGTTAATTATTGAGAGCAAAGATGTTTGCACAACTGTCCCTAAGTCTGTTTATTAGGGGATCTCATTCGTGAAGCTGGCATCGTGTTACTCGGTCAATATCCCTAGCCATCTCGTTCCAGATTGAAGTTGAACCAGCTAAGGGTTTGATGTTAGACACTCGTAATAAGACTGTTTCTAGCTGGATAGTTCTTCTTTTTTTTCTCTCAGTATTTGTACGGCATTTCGTCTAGTGATGTATCTCAAGAAAGCCGATCTCTTTCCTCAAATCCTCACAAATTAGAAATCAACGTGTTGATTGATCAACTGCACCTTTTAGAAAGAACTCACTGCCAAATTGATCTGACTGCACAGCCAAACATATCGAGTTTCCTCAAAGGTGCAAGCACATGGCCCCAGGTTGTGATAACTGTTCATGATTACATCATATGATTTATGATTCAAAATAGTTGAAGGTGTACAAAATATGATAATTTGGCCTATATGATGCGGTGTCCATTGTCCCCTGGAAAGAGGGCGCCCTCAAGTCTCCATGCGAATACCAAATATACCAACGTCGCATTGCAGCAGTGATTAAATTTCCCTAATTCATATTGAAGAATTAACCATTTCTTGTCTGATTTTTGATTTGCTCTGAAATTGTACCATTTGTTTATACATGTTTCATTATAATGGTATCAACATTTATGCGAAGTGTTTTCCTCAAAAAAACATTCGATATTCCAGAAAACTACAACCGCATCAACAGAGTCGAAGCGTTACAATCGAAATATAGGTCTGGATCAACGCGCGTACAAATGTAATTTATTTAACTTAAAAGTAATATCATACTTTGGTTTTTAATAAAGAAATGTGACAAATTAGTGCCATACGGTGGCCACTTTTGAGAAAACATTCAAAAACAGCTACAGTATTTCTTAAGTCATTTCTCTTTTATTTTTGATCTTTTAAAAGATCAAAAAGATTTTCGGTCGTTGTTTCACTAATTTCTGGATAAATACACCTTTTCAGGCGGAAAAATGTTAACGGTATGTTTCTACAACCACCATCGTCATACCAAGTTATATGTAAATCTGTGAAGATTTCTGTTTTGGTTTCTTACCAAAGTATGAATCTACCTTTAAAACGGTACCTTTAAAAACAATATTATGTTATCTCCTCGGAATCACAAACACCGATTCTGATTCCATAAACAAGTCAGTGTTGGTGCTTTCAGGCCCAAATTAGAATGAATACTTCCTTCAAAGGAAAACAAACTGGCAAAACGTGTGTACCACGTACCTTTAAGTGCACCTAATAATAGAGACCCAATTGATGTTTAATAATACTCTCCCCTAGAGGTATTTAATAACAGGCCGAGCTGGCTTCTAGATTTTCTAGACCGATCCAACATCCGATCTGGTTTTGTTGTGTAAATTTTAATGAAAAGATCCGTTTGAGGGAGAAAATCAGAGGTGTCATTTGCTTTGTGCGTAGCTACTATTCAAAAATGGTTAGATGACCCGTGGTAACTTGACTACTATTGATGCTGACCCATATACCTATTATACAATTCGTGAATAGATAGGTGGAAATTATGTTACATTATCATTGTGTGGGGAAAACGATGTGGCATTCAATTGTGCGCTAGAATGTTTAGCCTAGTATAACTTGTACAGTAATCTGAGGGCGTTTACGAAACGGAGGCTCAGGCTCCGTTTCAGCCTCCAGCTCCATTTTCATGAATCCATTCCGAAATAACGGGTATCAAAATAGAGGCTTTTGGCTGCGGTTCGGAAGTAGATTCTCTACTTTGGAAAGGAAAACAGAGCTTCAGCTTCAATGAAAAACCACAACCTATATTTTCAGCATGTGGATGACAAAGCCGGAGCCTGAGCCTGAGCCTAATCCGCCGTTCCGTAAACCCCCTTAGACTATGAGCACCGTAAGAAGCATCTTAGCGAATATGTCCGCAATCGTGATTGGGATACCAATTGCTGCATGGCCCCATCGATTTGCAAGGATATGGGCCACTGCACGCAGCTTATTAGCGGCACAGTTCTGTCGAAATTTGTACCGTGACCGAAATAAGTGGCCACGCGGACTTCGAAATCGCGAATCGATATGACATTTTCAAACGAGAAAATGGGTCACTGGTAAACAGCGACCGCGTACCAGTTGATGATGAAGTGGAGAATGGGGTTGACAGTGCGATTCTTTGTGAGGACAATTCAGTGGTGAATTGAAAGGAGCAGGGGCAAGAATTTGGAATGAAAAGAAAATATGTCCCCTCCACATTATAGCTTGATATTGAACTAAAAGACTGCTTCACTCGCCTAGGGTCATGCTTTGTACTTGAACATGCCTTTAGATGCAGTCCCTAATGACCTTTTCCTCTTGTATCGTCCTTCCCGAGATCGCCAAATGCCGCCGGATATTTTGACAGTTGTTTTATCTAGTCCGCTTCGGACGCTTGGTGGCAGCAAACAAACAAAATCGCATCTCGTAGTAAAGTGTCCCTTCCCGTTCTAAATAATCTTCCATTGAGCTCGATGTAAAGCTCCATATACACACAAATTGATATTCGAGAGTTTTTCGGAATTTGTGGCATACAGATTATAGATGGAAATTTAGTACTTATCGATATGTGGCAAGTCGGAAGCAAAACTTAATAAAGTAATAAAAAAAAAGTAATATTATCCAGTCTCACCAATGCTGGGTTCATTACTGCGGTATCCCCGCCAGCCTTTTGTGTGACCTATAATTAAATAATCTGCATCCTTCGACACACCGCGGGGACATTTACATGAATCGCAAGTCTGATTAGTGTATAGGCCTATACGGTTCTAAGCATGTGTCATTATAATGGGGATTTTACCCATGATATTTTGGGGGTTTTGTTGATTTCCATAACGTTTGAGCTTCCATTGATTAAAGACCAGGGGCCAATTTCATAAAACTGTTAAGCACAAACATTTGCTAAGCATGACATTTCTGTCTTAATAAAAACAGGGTTAACAAACACATTTACACGTGTTGTGTATCACTTGTAATTGTTCTTTGGCTGTTGTTCGCTGACCATAAATATCAAATTGAATTTTCAACGGTGGTTTGTTTTAATGGGCGAGGCATTTTTGTGCTAAGCACATTTTTGTGCTTAACAGTTTTATGAAATTGGCCCCTGTGCGTTTCTCGAATATTAAAACCCAAGGTGGGTACCTTGTGGCGACGGACACGCACGTCCAGTTGCCTTCGTCTTGATCTTAAATGACGGTGCCAAGAAGCCAAAAAAACGATATGCATGATTCGGAATTGTGTGTCAATTTATCAGCACGAGAGGGCGCTACAGGAGCGCGGAGAAGTAGACAACTAGACCATAGACATAAATAACCTATAGACCGACAGCAGTGGGCGTGAGCGCGTAATTTTGGAAACGGACGCCATCTCAAAAAACTATGGGCAAAGTGAGCGTCACTCAGTGCGCGAGGCACGCGCGCCGCACGTAAACAATTGATTTTATTTCAAAATCTCGCAAAGATTCTAAAAGAGGCCAGTTGCGCACGTAATCTCGCGCTAGTTGCCTCTCATAAAAGCAAGATGAAATTTCGAACACAAAAGTTTTTATTCAATCTCTCCATTATTTGAGAAAAATATATTACTGTGCAATGGTATGTGAGGTAAACCTAATGCTCCAATGGGTTTAAAATTGATACCAATTCGTTTTCATCTAGAATTTCCTGTTTAAATCAATCCTTCCTATTCAATCGTGCGTAAAAGTAACTTTTTTTGCCCATAGTTTTGCAATAGTCGGGTGCCGTCACAATTACGGTACCCCGCCATGCATTTGAATAGGGCACTGTCGGTCTATGGGTTATTTATGTCTGTGAACTAGACCCATGGACCTTATCGGAGATAGCCAAAAACTGGCTGCGCGCAAAGCACTCTGGGAAACGCAGGGTTGTTAGGGCTGGCGCTGAGTGCATAAAACGTATGGACATGAAAATTCAACTATAAATAAGTACTCAACTTTACACCGCTGGAACAAGTGACTCGACAGTAATATTCCATGGACCGTTGTGCAGCATCGTTATGTATAACAACTCAAAGCAAGGCTTTCTTCTAGGAAAAAAGACATTTTTAAACTTCGCGAGCCGGCAGCTATACGAATATACGCGTGTCGACGCGAGTGGTAAAACTTTTAAACCCAATGTTGCCCACTGTCCTTTGCGCGCGCACGCGCAGCGCGGAAAACAGGCTATCTTCGATCAGGGGCCAATTTCACGGCGCTGCTAAGCACGCGTTTTTTGCTAACCGACCGCCCCTTAGCAAATTTTCCATTTCACGGCGACCGTAAGCAGACGTTTTTTGCTTAAAGCACTTAGCAAGCCTTTTGGCATGCTAAGTGGTGGTATTTTGTGCTAAGATCCGCCATCTTGGTTCGTCGCGTAAAAAAAAACACAATGTAAATATGGTATTTGGACGTATAAAACGACGTGAACGACGTCGAAATCTCCCACGACGAATATTCCGTGATCGGGAAAACCCGTTGAGGTGTTTACAGAGAGGAAAATGTGGGCATGTTTGAATAAAAAGTGGCCGTAATGTTATCCGGAATTCACAGACCGAACGTACGTTGCATGGCCGGCTCTGCACCCTATAGCCTAACGTTAGGCCTACTACTAAAAAGTATCAGATACTACTACTAGTACTAGGCCTACTAGTACTAACTTGTTAGTACTACTTTCGTATTTTGCAATATTGTGGTATTACTAGTATTATTAGGCCTTTCTAGGGACACAGACCATAACTTTATAAGAATAGTCCTTCCATGTATCCACGGCATAGAGGACTATTGATAGAAGTAGAACCGTGAAGGCCATCACTATGATCCAATTGATCGGCAATGCGGACCGAAAAGAAATCTAGTTTCCCCGATCCCCAAGTCCAAGATGTGGAAGCGCTGAGGAAAACATGGTTTCCATTTAGGACTGAGTGACTGGTAATGACAAGAATAAAGCAAATTAGGCCTAGCCTTATCGTTCATTTCTTTAAAAACTTTGTAACTTGGGCACGCTGGCGTTGCTGGCTCCCGGCAAGGAAATTATAGGCCTACGAACTTTTTTCCAATTTTGGATATTTTTTTTTATCTGTTAGGCCTATCTAACGTTAAACTTTTTACATTTTACTCACGATACATTCAACAGCAACCCTTGTAGTTTGTAGTTAGTTGGAAAAGTACATGGACGGACAGGAGTCAAAATAATTCTAATAACATTATAGGCCTATATGTACAATGTGTACAAACGTAGAAATAAAATCTCACGGTGGACAAGTCATGTCGAGCTGAAATTACTTCATGCAAAAGTGACTAGACTGCAGCAGTAGTGAAGCAAAAAAATGTACTGCATACAGTACATGCACAAAATTATGTTTGTATCAAATTGATACATTGTATCAATTTTTTCTATGGGTCGAACATAGGTCACCGTTACTCGACCCAAACACTGCATAATGTTTACAAACAAACACTGACAGTACCGCACCTAGTGTGAAAGAAAAAAGATAGAACTTCCATTACTGGAACTTCATTTAACCAAAATTTAAAATAAGGGCGCCCCTTTTTAATACTGTGGTTCTCATTTTCGACCGACCCATATTTTGGGCGCCGACCCTGTCAGAATGGCATAATATAAAAAAAAAAATAATAATAATTCCCAGAATTTCTGGAGACAATTTTTTTTGTGTATTTAGCCAGGTTTTTTTTCCACCAAACTTTTCTTTCTTTTTTCAACCGACCGACCCTCCCTCAAGGTGAACAAGAAATGAGAACCAAAGTTATAAAAAGTTGCGCCCTAATCATATAAAGGAAATCGTTTATTCCACTTCGGCCCAACGAAGATGAAACCGCCTATTAAAATGTAATAAATTATAATATGTATAATGGGGAATATTTCAGAGGTCGACGTAGGCCATAAGTCAAATAGGGTATAGTTATTCGTCCTGTGTTAACAACTATGACAATTTCAGATTCATGCATTTACAGCCTTGAACCTACCTCTCCCTCAATTAGCTGCAAATTTACGTTTGTCAGCTTTGAACCTTTGGGAGGACATTACATGATGTCTATTACATGCTTTTCTAATACGTATTTTGTGACCAAAGCAATATATCTATCGCCGATGAAAACAGCGAGGATTTGTGTATGATTTCTTCTTTGGCATGGCCATTATTGCCACGGTGATGTGATAGCAGACGACTCTCACTGAGAACCTCACGTAGCAGACGATAACGACCAAAAGTTGCACTAAAACAACGTTTTAAGATGCGCGCGCATACATTTCCTGTGCTAAGCATAGCAGGCGTGTAACGGGCGCCGTGAAATACGCTTGCGCCTTAGCAAATTTTTCTGCTATGCTAAGCACGAGAATTTGCTTACTGCTTAAGCAGCGCCGTGAAATTGGCCCAAGGTCCATAGACATAATTATTAACCAAAAGACCGACAGCAGAGGGAGTGAGCGCGTAATTTTGGAATCGGACGCCATCTTAAAAAAAGAATGGTTAAACTTGTGCGTGACCCAGTGCGCGAGGCGCGAAGGTGAATCGCATAAAGAATTCCTTGACTTTTCCTTGGGGCCCAGTTTTTGGGGACCCATTATGGGCACACTGTTAATTAACCTATTATACAAATTGGAAAAACAAGAAAATTGTTTTCACTTTTATTTTGCCGTTTTGGTCGATTTATATATTTTTTATATTTTCCATTGGAGCCTATACGGGAATCTGTTCACCCTTGTACACTGAAAAGAATCCTCACGCGCTGTAGCAATGGTCGCATGCACAATCCTATGCACGGAGGTTGTGAACTATACCAAATCTTACTGGCTATTCCAAACATAATCAACGGCCATTTCAATGCACAACTCATGTTGGTCCACGCAGGCTCTACGGGCTTGCCCAAAGCGTGACATTAAACAGTCGTTTGGCATAGTCGGTTAAATTCTGTCAAGTTTCTAGACTTCGTAATATGGTTTGTACACGATCTCATTGCTAAATCGCGTGGATATTTTTCCAGAGTGCACAAACGTATTGAAAGTTACATGCGACAAATTTGTCGAAATTGCAACCCCCAAATAATCGTAAGTACAACTGAAGTACCACTTGTTCCTCTTTCACGTGACTGTGTAGAAGTCGGCATGTGCTTTTATGGCATGTTTTGACTTGATTTCAGGCAATTTTGAGTATGAAGTCAAAAATCGTTTTAAACAAAGAGCTCCAACGTAGTGGAGGAGTACTATTTTTAGTCTGGCACCGGTCAATTCTGCCGTTTTAGGGGTATTTTTCTTTGAATGTACTTATCGCCAAAAAGGCATCGGTTAACCTATACAAAATTGAAAAGAAAATGAAAACGAAAGTTTTCACATTTATTTTGCCTTTTTGTTCGATTGTCTCAAAAACTTTAAATTGGCCATTTTGTGTGGAAGTCTATAATTATGGGAAATTATTTAGTGGTCTGCACCCTCCTTGTACGCTGGAAAAAAATCTTCACGAATTGTAGCAATGGTCGCATGCACTAACCTATGCACGGAGACTGGGAACTTGACCGCATGTTACTGACTATGCCAAACATAATCAACGACCATTTCAATGCACAACTCATGTTGGTCCACGCAGGCTCTACGGGCTTTCACTATAAACTTGACATGAACAGTCGTTTGGCATAGTCAGTGAAATTCGGTCAAGTTCCCAGCTTCGTAATATGGTTTGTACACGGGCTCAATGCTAAAGCGCGTGGGGATTTTTCCATAGTGCACAAACGTATCGAGTCAACACTTCTGTGCATGTGCGAATTGACATGCCACAAATTTGTCGAAATTGCAACCCCAAAAATAATCGTAAGTACCACTGAAGTGCCACTTGTTCCTCTTTCACGTGACTGTGTAGAAGCCGGCATGTGCTTTTATGGCATTAATGGATAAGGGTTATCCTTGTGAAAGGTATTATCATACTTTGATAGGAAACCAAAACAGAAATATTCACAGATTTACCTGTTACTTACAGGGTATGAAGATGGTAGTGGTAGAAGCATACCGTTAAAATGTTTCCGCCTGAAAATCTTTTTGATTTTTTAAAAGATCAAAAATAAAAGACAACAGACTTTAGAAATTTTTTGGCCGCTTTTCCCTTTTTTTTTTTTTTTTTTTCAAAGTATAAAATTACCTTTAATTCGAGGTACATATGGACAGTCAGTTTTTACTAAGAGGACCGTAGCCTCAAATTCAAATAGAAATTGAAAAACAAAAACCTGAAAGATCAAACCTGATGAAGCCTGAGCCGCAGCATCAGCCGATATTTCGAGAAGGCCCTCTATCTAATGGGCTCTGGCATATACTGTATACCGCCCTCTGCGACCATTATTAGCTGTTCTCGGTGATAGTCATTTTGTTGCGCTTACCTTCTGGAAGTCTTGTTCCTATGGAAACAGTCCTTGACCTTAAAATAGTCGGCGTGCGTTCATAGAAATACCCCATTGTTCATTAATTTACCCCCGTGGTGCTCTATTGTTAAATGCATATAATATTTTGTCGAAAAAAACATGAAGCTGGCCTGTCTGCCGGCAAATAGGGAACATCAAGGTCAAACTATTGAAACCGAAAATTAGTTCTGGTTGGGGAGCGCGGTAGACCGAAACAAATTTTGTGCGTGAGACGGACAAAAAAAATGCGACAGTAGCGAACAAAAAAGCAGTTGCAAATTCTCGATCGGTGCAAACAAAAGTAAAAAAAAAAAAAAAGAACTGTCAATAAAAAATGTGTTTATTCATTACCTCACCATGATTACAAAATAAAGAGAAAAATGGGACTGCACAAATAGAAGTGAATAATGGAGACACAGAGAAAAGGAATAGAATAATCAAAAATACAATTCCCATAATCAATTTGTGATATTATATCTAAACCAGAAATCACCAAATGATTTCATTTTCCCGCACAAAAAGGGAGAAAATGATAAAGGAATCCACCACATTTGTGTGCGCTCGTACAAGCAGTGAATTGGAGAATGAAAGCAGCCTCATGTCATGCAATAATCTAAAATAAATCCAATGCAACGATTTTAAATGATACATTTAAAAGTACAAAAATTGTGAAAAATTAAACATTGTTGAACAGCATTGCTGAACAGCTGTGCTCTGAATGTTTTAAAAGTACCTCTACAGGACTGTTTCAAACCCACCGTCTCATCCTGCTGAGCAAATACTCACTGTTTAGTATAGTTTGGTATTGATGCCAAACAAATCAATATAAAAACAAACTTTCAGCTTCGCTTTGGTAAACCAACAGCAGTAGATCACAAGGTTATTGCTACACTACGCAAAAGTACATAATGCAATATCTATTGAAGATTATGGGAGAGTTAATGAGGCTTATGTGGAACTATGAGTGACAGGACTTGAAAGCATTACATCATTAGGGCTTGTCTGGGCCAGGGGATGCAACGTTCTGAGTCCTTCATTGTGGTAATGGCGTGTTATTGTATCATTATAATGCTTTATGCGGCACTTGATATTGAGCCTGTGTTGACATAAGCCTAATTAATAGAAAAGGAAAACCCAGCGTATTTGCAATCAAGTTCGCTCCATGTATTCATTCATCTCGGGATACAAACCAAATAAAATGCCATATTATTTTTGGTTTGAGTCAACATAAAGCGATGACCTTTTTTCGTTTTCAAACAACGCAAAACAGTAAATAGTGGAAGTTTGTTTTCTTCAGAGGTTCCAAATATGATCTGTTTAATATTCTATGGATATATGTGCTCTTAATGTATGCCTTTTGTAATAGCTTCAGTAATAATCTGACTCTTATAGCACTCTGCATCTATATGTAATGTATACATCTGCTACCATTAACTCTCAATGAGGATCGGGAAATAATATAATGGCTTGCGGATTGCAACCGTTGATCTATGCATAAAATGTAATACTATGCAGCTTCGCATATCCATTCATTGTGATAATATCGTTTCCAATCCTTTCGTCATGATAATGATGATAATGGGCAATTTGCCAATCATTCTTCTCAAAACTATAATATTATGCCTCATCAGGTTTTTTTCCAATTACCGTCTGCAATCTTAAAGTAATCCTGTAGGTCGCCCATCCCTGCAACCAACTGAATATAACACGTAATAGGGTTTTTATTGCATATTATTATTGCTTCGGTGACTCAGGGAAAATAATAGCCTCTCGATTCGAAGCTGCGATATACTGACCATAGAACAATAAGAACAAAATGTCCATCCACAGATGATTGTAGGTGCTATAGCCTTCGTCAAATTATCTTCGCTAGGCACCCTTGCATTGTGTGAAATAAAAACTGTCATGGAAATCTCAAAATAAATCTGAAAATATTGGTGATATTATTTCCAACTCTTACTGAGAGAAATTACTCTCATCGGTCCTTCTCAGGACCACACACCTTTCCAAAAATGAGCGTTATACATGGTGTCACCGCAAGCCTTATACCCAATTCTATTTCAAACTCAATAGGTTTTGCCCTGACCTTCTCGTCCATTTATGTGTATCTTTACATGTATGTTCTTGTCCTTTTGTCATTTAGCCTTTGGTAAAGATCGTGGTAGGATCGAAACGCGTAAGGCCCTCCTAACTCCAAGCATACAATAGGTTGAGTGTGAGAATTCATTATTTTTTTATCACTGGTTGGATCAAATTTTATTTGTGGAATTGCTAACATGCTAAGCCAATACATGGAATTGTGCACGATGTAACTATGTAGTTGCTTATGCTATATCACCAATGGACATGCACGGATAATGCATAGACAATAATTATAATACATGGAATATACATATGAATTGTATACCTTTATGTTGCTTTACAACAATACAGGAATAGAAAGAGGTATCAATCACACTTGCCGCTGGTTCCACCAATTCAAACTACATGTAATAGAAAAGCAAGCGATGGTGAAACGAAATAACCCCAAAAATATTGCCCGCTAATAAAATCACCACATTTAAACAAAAAGTAGTATAACATGATAGTGTTGACTGTTCACGTATTTATTTTTAAACTCAAAGATCAATAAACGGGTGAATAGTGTAGTGTGCGTAAATTGTACAATTAATTTATGTTTTCGTTATTCATTAATTTATTTGGTGTCATTGAAAGGTATGCCAAAGTCTGAAATTGCACATAGAATGATCACAATCGACTATATGTAAATACTAGTCTGTGTAACAATGAACACATGATGAACCGGTGCTTTGTGCAGGTAAATGGCACATTTCATGCATCATTTCAATTTTCGCTTCCCACTTGTTTCAATTACAAAGAAGATGCAATTATCATACAATGTACATCTATTATACTTGCCTATGAACGTGTCCGTCTGTTGGGTTGGTACCGATTTTGTATGGTTTATCACTTACGTACGTTTATCCTCGCTGCTTTAACGTATTAATATATATTAATATTGTACTGAAATAGGGCACCTATAATAACAACTGTATTCCCCCTCCGACATCATGCTTCTTTTGACCTGTCCTTAATGGGTTTTTTGTTTTCCTTTCATCAAGCAGCGCCGTTTGCTATCATGTGCACCAAATGCATTCGACAGAGGTCGCCGTATTGAAAACCACACATAATTTTGGCTAAGCAATTTACCCGTGTTCCCAATTTTAGCTCTGGGACGATAAAACGTTTAAAGGTACTGTCTTCACAACGTTTATAGAACTGCTGCGGTCTGTTAAGTATTTGATTTGTCATGGAATAAAAACAAATCTGTTAAATTTGCAGCTCAATCGATCATTGGAATCAGTAAAAATCAGCGAAAAACCGTTGCCGTTGTTACGCGAAATTGTGAGGTAATTGTATGCAAAAGTGAGGTTTTGATCGTGGAGATCAAAACTGTTTTCGGTATTTTGTTTTAGTCATTTATGAAAAAAATACAACATTTCAGGATGAAAGTATAAAGATCACTCCCAAAAATACAAGATCATTTCAGGAATTTACTTATTAAAGCAGATCATACCCGAAATCATTTTTTTAAACCATTTCTAAGTATGAAATTATGACATTTTTTTCGGCTTATAATGAAGGATTTATGATTGCTTTTTAGAAACCTGTTTTAAGCGTTTGTTCGTTGAAGGAACCAGCATAATTTCAACACAAACTGAACGAACTCCTACCTTTACTTACAGTATTGTTTTTGTAGAGAGGGATAAAGCCCCAAATCTGTTTCTTTAAATAAAACCCATGTATTCGAACAGTATAATTGTGCCACGTGTAATGATAGACCGTTAAATTAACTGTTACAAGCTAATATCATAATGGGCATTTTCATAGTTTGGGAACACTTTTGTAACGTTACTGAGGCCTACCTTTATTTTTGGCATGTTTGATGCATTTCAAGGAACCGTAAGTGGTATTCTAGCTGATTCTAATCAAACGTTCTTAAATTGGAGTCTTTCAAGAATGATTGATCAAGGAATAGGTCAAAATCACTTAACAGGTAACTTACGTTACCGTTGAATTGCCCTAATAGTGTCTTTATATCAAAACAGGCAATGCGTTGATTTGCCTACGTAGTGAGTCTTATGTCGTGCATTGATGGTGTCGTGAATTTGTCTCTTTTGTCATGACATAAACATGATGTTTTGAACAAGTCCGGCTCGATTTTTTTCAATTTTGCTCGGATAGAAGACTTAGCTCTATACATGGTGTACCGTGCTCGTGTCGTGTGAAAACAGTTTCATTCGTCAAGACACAAAAACAACAGTTCGAAATCATCACTGCAGTCCTGCCTCATCTCAACACAAATTGCGGGATGTTTTTGAAGTTACATGAGACAATATTTCGCATGGCCTTGCCGAAATCAGGGTGCTTGGTGGCGTATATGACGGGGTTGATGACACTGCTGGACACGAGTATGACAGCGGCGTACGAGATGAAGAAATCACTGTCAGGGGCCATGAGCGCGGCGGTGTACGGCGTCATGCAGACCAGGAACGCACACACCACGTAGAACATGTTCTTGGTGACCGCGGTCTGCACCTTGTCCGCAGCCGCCGGTGCTGCTGCTGCCTTCTGATCCTGGCGTCCTGGCGGTCTCCTCGCTGAAATGTTAGCCGTGGCATTGATTCTCCTCCTTGCTTGTCTGACACGGAGGAAGATCTTGATGTAACTGGTGATGATGATGACCATTGGGACCGGGTAGTACGTCGATGCCAGTATGAAGCTGTAGTTGAGATATTCGTGGCTGGTGTTTTTCCAAGTGCATGAGCTGTATTTGGTGATGTAGCCAAACTCGCCGAGGCCGAATATCAGCGGCAAGGAGGCCATGGTGACGGGTACGGTCCACGTCAGGGCGATGGCGACCAGGACGGGCTTGCATGATGAGTGGCCCCGGCCCTGGCGATGGGACGCCACCACCAGGTAGCGATGGACGGCGATGCAGGCCAGCGTGTAGATCCCGCAGCCGATGCAGACCACGGAGCTGAAGCCGCACCAGGCGCAGAGCCAGCCGGGGAGGTGCTGCGGGCTGGCCACGGCCACGGCATTCACCGCCGTCGCCAGGCCGGTGATCAGATCGGCCACGCTCAGACTCACCACGAAGTAGTTGGTGGTGTTGTGGAGCTTCCGGGACAGGGCAAAGGCGGACATGACCAGGATGTTGCCGAAGAAAGCACCCACCGCGACCACAGACAACAGCCCACCGATGATGTGTCGCTCAACATCAGACACCACCGTCCTTTCTCCACTTGTGCCGTTACTCCAAGCCATCGTTCCCTCCGTCTCCATCAGTGATTTGATTTCAACTGCCGAACGGATTTTGTCACATCCCAATCCCTACTGTACATCGTCCATTTCAATCATTCACTTCACAACTGAGATGAAATAAAAATGAAAATCAATAATTCCACGCTGACTTATCCCTATCAAGCCAATTCAAATTCAATAGAGCAGCCTCCACGTTCAATGTCACCTTATGTATTGATGAGCTGCAAGCAGAAGGACGTGGGGGATCTAACCTCGCAAAACCATGCGCAGTGTACAAATGAGCCAAGCTGCTATTTAACATAATTGTATCATTATAATACCTGTGCTGTGGCCCAATCACCCCAGGTAGTACCATACACGTGAATCAAGATGCCGTCTTCTCTACGGTGTACGAAAATGGACATTATTATTAATTCATAAGATTTAGTGACAGGCATGCACACGCTAAGTACTCATCAGACACGTTATTGCTTCTCAAACAAGTTAATGAAACGTGCCCTTTGGCATAATGGCAACAACGATGCACTTTGGGCGGGAAGCAAAAACCATAAATGATAGTCTGTAATGATTCTGGAGCCAAGAGCCATACATACAATCATGTGTCATCACTTCGGCATCGGCCCTTGTAATGGCCATTAGGTAATCAAAGCGAGATTCGAACCTACGAACACCGATGTACATTCAGTCAACTCATGAGCTCCTCTGACCGATGTTTGATTAGGCTCCGTTGCACGTGTTGCTGCTTCTGCTGTGTGGCGTGAACATCATCAGAGTCTGTGGCGTGAAAATAGCGCCCTCATTAGTTAAACAAAATATTTGGCTTATGTAAATTCGGCTATGCATTTTATGAATGCCAGCGTGTTCGATGAAGGATCTATTCAAGCATATAAATGGACATATGCCTGCATATTGGTTGCAATAAACACAACAGTATGCCTACTTCACAATGCCCTTATGAACGCTGAACTCGTTGGGCGATTTTGGGCGCCTTTCGTCGCCAAGCTTGCTTTTACGACTTCATAAAATTTGACGATAATATAACGTTTCTCACCATGATAACATTTCGTCGGTTTTCCATAATTTTGTAAGACATTTTGCACGTGATCTTTGTAGGGCCTACCTTTCTAATTGTAGAACCAACGTGTTCCGATGATATTGATCATCATAACTTTTCGTTTAAGTTGGCATTTCTTCACATGCATTTCCCCGATAGCCATTTCCCTTTCTTAGAGAACTCACAAGTGCCTATGGCATATCAACATGCCTCTTGTCCCTTTCTGCGGGCCGTTTGCGAAACTCCTTGGCTGACGGTTTTACCTTCGTCTCACTGCACTCAAAACCTGAACATGGGTTGTGGTTCTTCCTTGAACTTAACTGCAGGGGCAGAAGTTTTCTTGCTCAAAACTTGGTAATGACTTCCAGTTCGCAGCCCAAAAAACACTCTTTTGATACCTGTTACTTTAAAATAGATGCACGGAAATTAAGTCGGAGCCGGAATTGAAGCCCACGTATTCAGGAAGAGCATACGTTCCTCTCGCTGTTATAGAAAAGCAGCCCCTTCCCTACGTTAATACACACATGAGCACGCATTGACATTGACAAAACATCTCTTGGCCTTCATGCAATATTGACAATGTGAACTGTATAATGTATAGGCATTAGGCTGATGCATGTGCTCTTCAATGCAGATTTTATTCAAGACACCATTGCACTGCACGGTCCTCCACAGTACCAGAGCCCAATTCATGAAATCCGTTACTGTAAGCAAGAACATTATTTTTCGCTTATGGTACCAGACTTTTTTGTTTACGGTTAGCGTATTTCACCGGAGAGTTTTCCTTTCGATAACGGTAAGCAAGGACTTTCTGCAGAATGCATATAACAAATGCGTTAGCAGAAAACAAAATCAATGTTAGCGTAGAAATTCTTCGCTAAGCGAATAAGCGCTGAAAGTCTTGCTTACGAATTCCATGAAATATAGATTTCACGTGTAGCAGTGTCCGTAAGCACAAAAATAGGCCGTAACGGATTCCATGAAATTGGGCCAAGCAGTCTTTGATTTCAAACCCACGCAATTATGTGTCAATTTACATCGCTGTTTAGTTCTCCTTTCCACCGTTTTACGTAATTATGAAAATAGGTCAGGCGGTAGAAATGTGGTTTTCCTCAATATGACAGGGAATCCACTGCTTTTTCCTTTACAATTGCCGCTTGCCGGTTGAATTATATAATTTTTTTGTCTCGTGACAAATCACGCCGGGAACATGACAGGAAAATTGGGCATTTAAAATGGTAAGAGCTGATTTAGTTCTTTGTCGAATTATTTGGATTTACTTAGATCTTACTTGGAAATTAGTGGATCGAGAAATACAAATAAGGCCTTGATGTCTAACGATTTTTATAGGAACAAACAGGCAAAGCTTCTTTCTTTTAAATTTTTTTTGTAGTGGCATTGGTTGAGGACATGTACTAGCATAAATATTATGTTTATATAATAGAACCAATATTTTAAATGATTTACATGCCAAAATACATTTGAAGACTTAAACTGTACATAATTCAATCTGGTTTTGCTCCTGACCGAAATTAAACACAAAAACGTTTAACGTGCACGAATTCCCCTGTCTAAACAGCCGCACGGCTATTCCCTGTTTGTCGAAATGGTGAACACCGATTGGAATAAAAAAGTCATAGGCCAGTCTCACGATTTACATATGTTGAAAACCAGAATGGATGAAATAAAAAAAGAGCAAAATAAGGGGGAAAACAAGCAAAGAAACAGAAATTTAGACATAAAGGGCCTAAATTGTGGTCATAAATCATCGTGGTAATTTATGCAGCTGCGTATTAAGTTATTACTTAGCAGTTTAAAGTACTTATAAAGCGAGTTCCTAACTCTGCGTAATGAAACAAAATTTGACTAATGACCATTTTCATCATGAGGGACAACAAAGAAAAGCTTATCGGTCATAAATAACTAAAGGCCTTTTATCTGCAATAATCATTTCTCTTTTTTGTGAAAATTAATGATGAAGCCATTTCCTTATTCAAACTGTCAAATGAAAGAGCCACCGCCGAATGGGAGCATAATAGATGGCAACAAAAATGAATAATGAGTAAGTACGCATTATGTGCATAATTTTTTTTCTGAGCACGCAAACAGATAGGCCTATATCTGGTAAGGAGAACCAAATAAATGGTTGCTTTTCACTGGCCGCTTCCGTTCGTCTTTTTCCCTCACATATTTATAAACCAATCTCAAAGAAATACAGATTCATGGGCACAAATAACAAGACAGATACAGTAACTGTCATCAGTAAAATTCCCAGTCCCATGCGGTGCCCACTTGTTCAGAAAGCGATGCTTTTAATTAACTTATAATTCGACACCGCAAGACGCCGCCATGTCAAGTTAAGTTGGCCTTGTGGCTGTGCATCGAAATGTTCCATGTTAATGCTTTCCTAATATGCTATTTACATACGAACTCCGTGTAATTACATCAATGACGTTTTTTGAAAGGAGCACATGCATAACATTAAAGCAATTAAAGCAATGCTTGCAATAATATTTTGAAAAGCCGTATTGCGAGATACTTCGTATATCAGATTTCGGAAAGGAATTGAAAATAAAGCCAACAAGAAAACAAATGTGCCCATCCCACGAAATACTCCCTTTTGAGCCGATGTGAGATAATGTTACATAAAGCTTTCCCACTCCTAAAAAATCAAGCTGCGCCAAAAGCATCATGCCGATGTGGCGGTCTCAGTAGTCTCCCGGTCTCAGCTGTCCCGACTGACGTATCCGGACACACTAGCACGTTATTTAAAACGGACGACTTTCCCGTTGTGCGAAGAGGTGGCATACGTATTGGAAAGGGGGACCGCTGAGACCGGAGACAGCTGAGTTCACCACACCTGTGATGATCAAGCGGGCCTCGAATGATGGAGAGATCCCGTATACGATCGCCTGAACGATCACTCGGAACTGTCTGCTATTACACTACGAATGGGTGACACTTTCACCTGTATGTCTGTTTCCGTCGCGGTTTCCAATATCAATACTGGAAATGCACCCGGACATGGAACATATTGCTCAGAGACGGGCTTGGAAAATGTTTTATTGTTGCCTTTTAAAGGTACATGGCAGGACTTGGTATATACCCAAACAGAAATGGTCAAGTTTCGTATAACTTACAGGGTATGATAATGGTGCTGGTAGAAACATACCGTGAAAATATTTCCGGCCGAAATGTTGTGTTTATCCAGAAATTAGTAAAACAACGACCGAAAACAGTTGTCATCTCCGGGTGAGACCAAAACTCCTGTGAATAGATTTAAAAATACCGTGAGCGTTTTTCACTGTTTTGTACAGTTTTCGATGATGATAATGAGCTGAAAACTTCACAGGTTTGTTATTTTCCCCATGACAAATCAAATTATGAACAGACTGCAGCAGCTGTTCTGTCACCTTTATACCAATCCTGTATTATACCTTTAAGGTGGCAGGTTGTCTGGAAATAACTTCGTTTTTATTACATTGTCAGGGCTGTGGGTGAAATTGCTTTCGTATATTGGCCCTGAAATTAAAGGTTTGGCCACCAACTTGAGCACGGTATATGCTGAGTCGATTAGGGGCGGTGTGGGCTCTTGTATATACCCTGCATCAACCAAGCAAACAATACCCAGGTAGCTTCATCGGGTGACACTTAATTCGTTTTTTATTGCAAGTTTGTTCGACGGGAAATATCTCTGATGTAATTGTACAAAACCTGGCTCTAGTTCTTCTTCTTTTTCTTTCTTTTTTTGTACTTCCGTTATTTGAACTTCATTTGATTAACGGCGCTAAGCAAATCAAAGAAAGCAATTTGCCGAGAGCACGCATGTTTGGGCCTACCGTGTATTTTACAACCTTTCTTCAAACATTAGCTTTGGCTTATGCACAGCATTATTTCCAACTTTACTTGTCTCTCTTGTCTTGAGCCCTTGTTCAACGATACTTTTTAGAATTGGTTTTTGCTAAAGAAAAACACATTTTGCATTTCTGAATGCCGTGTGCTATGCGTGCAAGCAAATTAAGTCAAGAGAATAAAGATGTTAGAACGGTTATCTGGCATGAATGAGACGTTTATAACCAAATTGTACCGGCGACAAAAATTCAGATTACAGGAACGAAATTTACACTTTTGCATACGAGGACACCTTAAAGTACTATGACAATTCACAGATTTACCTATAACTTACAGGGTATCAAGATGGATCTAGGACAAACGTACCTTTAAAATATTTGCGGCTAAAATGCTGTACTTATTCAGAAATGAATAAAACAAAAGACCAAATTATTTCTTGACCTCTGAGATCAAAACCTCAGCTGCACAATTACAATTACATGTACCTTATGAAATTTCACGGAAAAATTGCAACGGTTTTCCGCTGTTTTCCTCTGTTTCCAATGATCAATTGAGCTGAACATTTCACAGGTTTGTTTTTATTTCATGACAGATCAAATTATGAACAGCCCACAGCTATTTTATACAACATGCCCGTCGCAGCATAATGAGAAATTTACCGTACGGCAGGCACCTACGGACATTCAACATTCGTGCAAGTAAAAAAAAAAAGCTAAGATTTGGCGTGCGACTGCAATATTCCATGTAAACATCGCGAGTTTTTCTCATGCTCAAAAATTGTCATCGCGTGATTGAGAGTGACCGACGTCCCTGGTGAATCTTGAGAAATGTCTCAAGCATGAGAACAACTCGGAAGCCTTGCGAGCTTTTGTAGCATTGTGTGAAAAGGCCTTCACACGAAGCTATAAATTTCTTATATATTTTAAAATAACCTCCCTGTTGCAAGTCGCAATTCACAGAAGTATCACTAATTCATGCAGGGTGTCATCGCACGTGCGTTCATCCGTAGCTGTTCCAAACCGTTATGGCAAGCAAGCCGAGCATTGTCTGCAGCTAGCAAATATTGCTGTGCAAGGACAACATGTCTATATCATCAGCAACACTTAAAAACATTGCTTGATTAAAGGTGTACTGCTCGCTGTTCCATGCAGTCTCTTCTCTCGCTAAATTCCATGAAGGGCATTGAGAGTTGAAGGTAACATCTCACTGAAGTAGCATGCCAAAACATAAATTTTCTCATTTGCCTATAACTTACAAGGTATAAAAATGGTGGTAGAAACATACCGTTAAAATTGTTCTGCCTAAAATACCGTATTTATCCAGAAAAAGTTAAACCAATGACCAAAAGCAGTTTTGATCTGAGGGAGATCAAAACTCATGTGAATATATTTTTAAAATACTACGAGCGTTTTTCACTGTTTTCTCAAAACGTGGGCCCCGTATGGGACTGGGATTCCACAGATGACTGTTGCTGTATCTATCCTGATACTTTTGCCCACGAATCTGCATTTCGTTGGCAAAAACCAAAGTATAAAATTACCTTTAATGGTGCCAGCACGGTCTGCCATTCCAGTTTTATCAAAAAAGTTGAAGCAGTCAACAAAATTAATGACCAATAACTTTTCCCTTGCGATTTAGCCTCACTAGATTAGAATCAATCTCCCCAGTCAGTTAGTGTAACAGCAATTATAATGCATTTATGCAAATTGTCCTTGCAAATATTGATCAGTGTGTGTCCTCTTTGCGTGTTTGTTCCATCAGGTCGAGGCAAGATTTGTTAATACACGCGTTCCTCGTACATATTAAATCCAGTGCCATCAGTTCAAAATCACTAATGTATTGATTTTCAAATTTGAAATCTGCATGAAATCATCTAAAATATCATTACGCCAGGCGCCAGCAATGCTAGAGCTATACTCACGAAAGAGGACAACACAATTCGTGAAGGCGGCTCGTTTTCCCCGAAATTAAAGGTAAAATCATACTTTGGTTTTTGTCACAGAAATGCAGATTCGTGAGCAAAAATATCAGGAAATATATAATAACAGCCATCTGTGAAATTTAAAGTCTCATACGGTGCCGACTTTTTGAGAAAACCAGGAAAACGTCCACTGTATTTTTTTTTTTATCTTTTCGCCGTTATTTTTAATTTTTACAAGATCAAAATTGTTTTGGGTCATTGGTTTTACTCTTTTCAGGATAAATACAGCATTTCAGACAGAAACATGTTGACGGTATGTTTAACCATCTATATACCCTGTACGTTATAGGTAAATCTGTGAAGATTTCTGTTTCGGTATGCTGCCAAAGTATGATAGTACCTTTAAAGGGGACATCGAGTACAAAATTCGATTCATCCCAGTGATTGAAATATGTCTCCGTTCTTTTTCATTTTATGTTGTTGTCCCTACTATTATTCACCAAAAAGCTGCAAAATCTTTGACAATCAACTACATTTCGTCGGTGAATTTGATAAATATTCAAGGGGCGGTCTTCAGTACGAAAAGAAATGCTAACCGTGAAAAATCCTCCTTGATGAAAACCAAGATCTCTTACCAAATTTACACATGATATTATCTCTTTTCATAGAGCTGCTTAAGCACCAAAATTTGCTCAAGCACCAAAAACCTTGGAAAATAAAATCAGTATGTCCGCAAAAAATCCTTGTGAATGTTATGCTCAGCAAACAATAGCCGAATACAATTCAAAAGCAATAAACATCACATGGACATTTGGTTGGTTATCTTATTTGATTAATGAAGGCTTTTAATGCTTAAGCAATGTTTGTGTTTAAGCAGTTCTATGAAATTGTCCCCAGTGCTTTGCTACTGTTAGCTTGGCATAACATTGTGTATGATTTAGGTTTTCAGCCTCATATTTTATTAAGCAGTTTTAGCCTAACTTTATATCAGCAAAGTCTAGAGCTTACGCAGGCCTGTGCGTTGTTGGGTGTCGATGTTCAGTTTTCGAGGTACCGGTATTTGCACCGGTCATTCGCACCAAGAATTATTAGGTCTCATCGTGCAGTGGTGGTGCCGCCACAAAACCTGACCCGCTGTGGAACCTTGTGCAGTTGACAGAGCAGAATACACCGCATGGCTTTCTTGAAGTCCGGGTGCTTGGTGGCGTAGACGAAGGGGTTGATGCAGCTGTTAAGGGACAGCACGACGGCAGCGTACGAGGCCAGTCGCAGGCAGCCCGACGAGTCGGTCCCGCCGCAGAAGAGGGAGTTGAGACCGTACGGCGTGGTGCACGTAAAGTACAGACACACCACGAGGAACATGTTCTTGGTCACCTGGACCTGTCGCTTGTCCAGCCTCTCTCGGAGGTTTGGTCGGCCGTCCGGCTGCTGCTGCTGCTGCTTCCCCTGGCCCGGTTGACCGCGCTGGGTCTGGACAGTGTCATGGACTGAAGATACATGTATCGTTGACACCGTGGCATCAGCGGGTGCAAGCTTCCTAACACGGGACCGCAGATATAAGAACACCTTGAGGTACGAGATAATGATGATGATGGTCGGTAAGGGGTAGTAGGTGAGTGAGAGGAGTATGTCATACATCCTGGAGTTCTTATGGGCGTGGTTCTTGAGACATGTTCGGTACCTACTGCTGTATCCGATCTCTCCGATGTCTGTAACCCATGGCAATGACGCCATGGATAGTGGAACCAGCCAGATGATGGCCAGCATGGCCAATATGACCGGTGGTCTGCAGAGGACGCGATAGGCCGCCTGGCCGTACCGGATCAGGACCAGCCTGTTGATAGCGATGCAGGCCAGGGTGTACACGCTGGCACCGATGCAGGTGATGAGGACGAACCCGCACCACACGCACAGGCCGTCCGGCAGGGGCCAGCCGTCCTCGCTCACGAAGGCCACGGCGATCCAGGGCAGATGCAGTCCCGTCAGGAAGTCAGCCAGGCTCAGGTTGACCACAAAGAGATTCATCTTGGTGCGAAGTTTGTGCGACAGGAACACGGCGAGAACGACGATCGTGTTGCCCACCGTCCCGAGCACCGCAATCAGGCCCAGGGCCACCGCCAAAATCTGCCGCTCAGTAGTACTAATAGCCGCATCTTCATTGCTGTCATTTCCCAGACCTGGTAAAAGTGTTACGTTTTCCATTTGAATAACCCACTTCGCAGCAAAATAAAGATGTCCAGAATGACTTTGTATGTTGTAACACCGCTCAACACATCTCTTACCCTCTGTAAATCTACACACTGTGACCAGTCGAGATAGAAGGTTGGGAAGTTCTGCGCTTGCGCGGGGAAATCCAGTTGTTGCCATATACCTATATATGCATGGCCATAGTAACACGTGAGCGCGTACACTGAATACATGTATATAATTATATAATTATTTACCACCGCCCACAACACCCATTGTCCGCGTCACTGTCTCTCATTTAAAAATAAATAGAGAAAATGATTACTGAGTTCTCTTTAAAGTCGGCCGTGTTATATTATTCGAGTTTATTGTACACTGCAATCGGATGACAGTGATAAGATAAGACAAGAATTTGCATTTGCTTCTCTTTTTGGGGTCATGATTTTTTTTTTCACAAAAGTACCTGTACCGTAAGTAAATTGGTCATGAATATTTAATTTCACAGAGGTTAAATATTACAGAGCTTAAACTTGGAAATATTTATGTAATTGTTTAATTTTTTCCCCCTTTTTTAATTACAAACACTCGCTTCTGTTAGTTGTGTCTTATTAGGAGTAGAACAGCATGCACATATAGCCTATGCACAACACTTTTTCATGTAATTGGTGAGTAATAACTGAAAAATCCATTAGTCCAGCATTGTTTTTCATGCATGGGTGGGGGGGGGGGGGCTAGACACATTTCTTTTTTCTTTTTTTTTTTTTCTTTTTTTGGGGGGGGGGCTCAAGCCCCTCCCCTCTAGAGCCACCACTGGTAGTGTCACATGAAAACAAACAAACAAACACCCCGACAGACAAATTATAAGCAAAAAAACAAAACCTGTCACTGCAGTGATTGAAAAACGCCGTTTCCTCTTGATCTCTCTTTTTAGATTTCAATGACGTACTATATACCCACCTCCAGCCTCATGTTATGCGACGTGCCGTCCAACAGGTGAAAATCACACACATACTCGCCCCAAGGAAATTATAACTGCATGATGTATTGGTCACTGAGTTGAAAAATGCACGCGTGTGTTAGTCCCTACGTTCCGTGTCTATATTGTTGCAGGTCTCATTGTATATATTATTGTAACCATGGGAACAGTGGTTGTGGTTATCATACATTAGCTGTTATGATACCTATACACTAATATTGTATGTGGCCATACCGTTAAAGCTACCTGGCATGCTCTAAATGTCATACCTCCCTCTGTATTAAGTTTAAAGTTTAATACAAAATTCAGCAGTATCATTCTCAAAATAAAATTATTTAGGGGGAAAACAGTAGTTTTATATTCATAGACAGAACCGGTGTTATAGGCCTACTACCATGATTCATTTGTTAATTTCCATGGAAAGTATCCAGGGGTCGATTTCACCAAACTCATCGTAACTAACTACCAATCTTAAGACTTGTGATGCATAACCCCCACGTATGATACGATGTGTTATCATTCGTTACTCGAGTTACGATCGGTCATAGGGCTTCTTGAAATCGACCCCAGCTGTAATAGTGACGCACGTACGTAAGGGAGATATCAACCTCGTTTCTGTCGTGAACTGATATTATGTGATGCCATCCATCATGAATAAAGGCGGATTGGGAAAAGTTCTTGCATGTTAAAAAAAAATCAGAAAATGCAAACAACGTCGCTTCAAAAAATTGTTAATTTTATTTCTCTTCTTTTTATTTTATCTCTTCTTATATAATTTTCTTTTCGTTCTTCCTTTATTTTCGCAATTAAGTGTACCATTTTAAACACTGCGCAACCCATATAAAACAGTGTCTTCATCAATGATCAACATAGATTGCCCTTTATGAACAGCAATGGCACCGCGTGCTTTATAATGTAGCGCCGCAGCTCACACGGCACACTTGCACTACTTCAAACTGTAATGAGCTCTGTAAACAAAATGAGCCGGAAAAAACGTGTTTTATTAATGGGGAAGAGTGAACTGACAAGCACTGAAAGCAATTAAAACGCGCGGTGCCGTCAGAGATCGTGATTTCTTTATCGTGATTATAGTCTTGATTTATCGTGGTTGATCGCGGTTTACCGTGGTTTAACGTGGTTTAGCATGGTTCATGGTGGTTTACTGTGGTTTATCACGGTTTATCGTGGCTTATCCTGTTTATCCAAATTCATTGTGGTTATTAGCCCTGTCATCCATGACGATGTTGGTTATCGTGATATAAAGACACACGAGACAACAAGTTTACCGCGATAAACCTAGATGGATCACAAAATCACGCCAAAGAAAATAAACCTCGATTTACGACGATTACCAGGATTTATGTTGATTGTCGCGATAAACCGAGTTGGTATCGCGGTTTTGTGCATGGTAAACAGTGCTTACCTTGGAAATTGTGGTTATTCCGTATTATTTAAAGATAGTATCATACTTTGGTTTTTGTCAAAGAAGTACAGATTCGTGGGCAAAAATATCAAGGAAGATACAGACACAGTCATCTGTGAAAATTTCAGTCCTATACGGTGCCCACTTTTTTAGAAAATCATGAAAAACGGCCACAGTATTTCTTAAGACTTTTCACTTTTATTTTTGATCTTTTAAAAGATCAAAAAGATTTTTGGTCGTTGTTCTACTAATTTTTGGATAAATACATCATTTCAGGAAATATTTTAACGATAGGTTTCTACCAGCACCATCTTCATACCCTGTAAGTTATACGCAAATCTATGAACATTTCTGTTTTGGTCTCTTACCAAAGTATGATACTACCTTTAAGATTAATACTTACGATAATATTGAATGTTCTGAAGATATACTCATTACACATTGTGCACGCTGTTCATATTCCTACTGCATCTGTGCATTATTACATGTCTTCATGTTTCTGTTATCATGCTATTGTCTCTTTGTTGATTCTGCTTGTTGATATGAATGTTGGGCCGAGGTTGGGGGATCGATGTTGACGTTCATGCTGACAAGCATAGCCTGATGGGCAGTCGACGTGAACTGATTAATTTTCTCATTTCAATGAAGTAATGTCAAATATGGCTGTGTGAATGTGTAGCTATAAACCGCTGTGATTCTCAATACGTTCAGTATTCCTATAGTTTCATTTGCTTATAGATACACAGCTGAAATTGAAAGTACTGCTGGTTAGTCAGCACTGTCTATCTTTCTCTGTTTCCTGAACACCAATTAGTATATCTATGCTTGCAAATTGCCATCTTCTCCAAATGGTTCCTCTTTTAAAGGTACATTACCCAAACAGAAATGTTTACAGATCTTCGTATAACTTTCGGGGTATGGTGATGGTATAGAAACATACCGTTAATATTATTTTGCCTGAAATGCTGTATTTATCTAGAAAAGTAAGACCAATGACCAAAAACAATGTTGATAAAAAATAAGGGTGAACAGATTTTAAAATAATACTGTGAGCGTTTTTCACTGTTTTCTTAAAAAGTGGGCACCGCATGGGACTTGAATTTTCACAGATGACTGTTACTGTATCTTCCTTGATATTTGTGCCCATAAATCTGTATTTCTTTGAAAACTTACCAAAGTATATGATACTACCTTTAAGATAATGGATTCTACGTTTTGGCAATGGTTTGCCTTGTCGCTTATATTCCTTCAGTATTAATTTTGCCTGTATGTGTGTGAGCGTGATTTCACTTAGACCGTCGTTGCTTCGCGTTCATTTGCTGCATTGTTCGCAATTTTAATACTGTATTGATTTACTACTTATTTTCAACTGGGTTGTGCAATCAGTGGAATATAATTGTAACTGCCACCGGTTCTCATAAATTAAACAATGACAGACATTTCCAATTGGAACGGTGTAGCTCTGCGCATTTCACAGACCTATATTAATATAGCAGGTAGGTTGGAAATGAATTTAATTGGCGAAGAAACGTGTATCTCAAGACATATCAAATAATATTATGGGAATGTCTGTTGGTTAAAGGCGCAGTATTTATACAGGATTGGTAACGTACCCAAACAGAAATGTTCACATATTTACGTATAACTTTCAGGGTATGAAGATGGTGCTGGTAGAAACATACCGTTAACATATTTCCGCCTGAAATGGTGTATTTATCCAGAAATGAGTAAAACAATGACCGAAAACAGTTTTGATCCCGGGGTAAGATCAAAACCATTATTTATGTTTTAAAAGAACAATTATTATTATTTCATGTACACTATGCTGGCTTAGACAAAGTGCGACTGCTCTTCTGTGACCTTAACCAATCATGTATTATTAGTGTACCTTTAAAGATCAAAAGGCAGTCGGCTTGAGGGAAACTAAAAGCAAATGGCAGCGCAAGAGCTCGTGTCAGTAAATATCCAAAAATTGCGCAAAAGCATTGGATTTTTTTCCAGAGGTGTTCAGATGTAGGTGATGACGGTAATTCGTGGTAAAATAATTAGGATAGCAGCTCCATCAACGGTGACATTTTTTCAGAGAAAGTACATTTTATGGGGGAGGGAATTATTATGAACAACCCTTTACCACACCTTTAAGGAACGACTGCCTTGAAGCCTCCGTACAGTTCAGTGGTCATTTGTACACATAGTCTCTTATGATACGATGAAGTAAAAGATGGTGGCACTGGAGGTCTATGGCCATTATGTTTGAGCTGAAATATAGTATAGTATAGCCTTAATGCATTTTGCCCATCACTACCTATTAGTGCAATACTTAATTACCAGTTTATGTAATAAATAACATTGACCCCGGGCAATTAACGCAGCCCCAACAACAACAGTGACCTCAGCAGGTTGCTGTGTTTGTAAGTAGAAGTGGTAGAGCTAAAGCAAATCAAACACCAGTAGCCCTGTAATCATTAGCCTCATATTAGACATCATTTCAATACATTTCAGACGAAAAAATTTAATATGAATCCTCTGAACCGCATATATATATTGAAATTAACAACTTCCTTGGTGAAATAATTATTATGGAGAGAAACCATGAAGACAAATAATGTACAGAATCATGATGAGAAACAATGGAGAGAAACAACGGTGATAAACAATAGAGAGAAACAATGGACACAGTAGAGAGAAACAATGCATGGAGAGAAACAATAGAGAGAAACAATGGAGGGACACAATGGAGAAAACCAGTGGAGAGAAATAATAGAGTTGAACGCTTTAGAAATACAATGAAGAGAAACAATAGAGAGGAACAATAGAGAGAAACAATGAAGTGAAACAATGGACACAGTGGAGAGAAACAATTTAGAAATACAATGAAGAGAAACAATAGAGAGGAACTGTATAGAGAAACAATTTAGAGAACAATAGAGAGAAACAATGAAGTGAAACAATGGAGAGAAACAATGAAGTGAAACAATGGAGAGAAACAGGGAGAGAAACAATGGCCGTCAGTTTTTTTATGTGCATTGTATCAATGTATACGTCGTGTATGACAATATGCAGGAAGATTAAAACAATACGCCTACATGCAAAGTTTCATCACACGGTCCAAGTGATCTCTTACCTACCCACCATTCTTCGAAAGTGATCAAAAATAAATGACTGATTGAAAATGCATGCAGCTGCAAGCGATATGGACAAATTTATCAGTGCATTACATTGCAAATTGTATGAAAACAGCAGAATTCACCATTGGAATGGCATGCATATTTCATCAAGTCATATACTATTAAACCTACGTTTTACCAATCGGTGATGTAATAATGACGAAGATGTGCTTGTCTTTCATTATTTTGAAGAATAATATTTCTGAAGAAGAATATTATTAATCTATTCGTCAAGGAGAATAATATGCAAACGTTGTCCTTCAACAACGTAGATAGATAAGCACTTCACTAAGTGCATTTTTGAGCGCACATGAAAAAAATCATGCGCTGGCTCAGGTGGGATTCGAACCCACGACCCCCTACACAATATTTCTGTAAGAAAAATCGTACAGCGAATGTTGGTAGACATCAATTTAGGTTTATGAGTTAACAGAGCGATATTAATTAGTTTACATAATAAGCCAGTTTCTCTCCTTAATATGTATTTAACCAAACAGAAACATTGTTTAAGTTTTATTTTTCATTTTACATTTCCGTGGGTGTCGTCAAGTAAGGGTATGGAATATTTCTTCCGTGCATTTTTAGAGGGCATTGTGTTTATGATTAAAGCAACAATCACATTGGCTTGACAAGTCGGTTCGAGTTGCAGTGTTGCCCCATCATGCTGGTCGGCTGAACATCAAGTCTAGCATATTAGTGTAGATTCAGTATTGCCCATCACACGCCCACCTATACTGATATCATCATCACTTTCTGCCGCTACTCAAATTCAGCCTTCGCAGTTATTACGGGATTTTACACGTGATTAACGCTACCGTACGTCACGTCAAGGCTGTAACTAACGAGGCGTTTCCGCTCATCTCAGAGCAACGCATGGGAGATTTTTCCCTCCTTGCTGTTCCTTTATAGACTGTAATATTATGCTCCAACGGTAAAATGCATAACGGCTTTCTGCGCATCTTCTCAAGCTTCGTGCTCGCCTGTCTTTGACTAAAAAATCGTTCTTTTTGGAAGGTGTGTGGTCCCGAGAAGGACCGGTGTATGATAGAGAATATCTCGACGTTTCGTGCCAGTGTGCTCCGGCCGTCCTCTCACTTTCTGTCTCTCCTGAGGACGGCCAGAGCACGCTGGCCGAAACGTCGATATAATCTCTCTCATACACTGGTTCTTCTCAGGACCACACCCTTCCAAAAAGAGTGCAATACATGGCGTCTCTGCAAGCCTTTGATAAGTTCTGGGGCCTTTTCCAATCCTCGGCTCCGGCTCAGGCTCCGGCTCTGGCTCCATTTCGTGAATCCATTCTGAAATAACGGGTATCAAAATAGAGGCTTTTGCATACGGTTTGGAAGAAGATACTCTATTTTGAAAAAAAGAAAACAGAGATTGAGCTTCAATAAAAAGCAACCACCTATATTTTCAGCATATGGATGACAGAGACGAAGCCGGAGCCTGAGCCGAAGCCGAGGTTTGGAAAAGGGCCCAGTTCTCTCCACCGTGCACAACTCCAAATCCTCCAAAGCCATTTTTAAATGAATGAGTATCAAAATAGAGGATTTTGGCTGTAGCTCTGTTTCAGCTTAAATGAAAAACCACAACCTATGTTTTGAGCATTATTATGGATGACAGTGCCTGAGCCTGAGCCTCTGTTTCGTAAACCCACGTGTGTTTCAGTCAGTGTATGTCAAAACACACGCCTGCAATCTGGCAAGATCAGTGATGCAGGACAAAATGAAATGAGAATTCAGCCATCTACCAATCTTCCACCCATTGCGCACGATTAGACCCCAATGATAAATATACAGTCACTTGCAGAAACAGTTACGAGTTGAATGCAGTTTCAATTTAAATGCCAGCAACAATTAACCTTAGGTAAAAGAGAATCGGAACAAACAGCAAATTGAATAAATTACGTTTAGAATGAGATACTTTTTTCCGTTGCATTTATCATGAAATTTGTTGATAGTCGTTTAATATTGGAGTTTCGATCGGTCGTTGAGGGCGCTATAGCAGAACGTTTGTTTTCACATAAAATGATTAGATAAATATAACCCTATCATCAGACTCAATACGGTATTGATTTTATATTGATCGTTTCAAAGCAGGCTTTATAACTGTCTTTTTTGTTGTTGTTTTTCATTTTAGCGGATGCGATTATTCTTTTAGACGGCACCTTCTTTGTCAAGTGCAGTGTCGTCGGCAACAGTGGAATACTGCTTCGGAGTGCTTGTGGTAACCGCATAGCACTCTTGGGGCAGGCGATTCATTGTATCATATCCCGGTAAGTCAACCTCGTAGTATAGGCTTATCATATGATATCCATCGGTAACATGTATCTGATGAATTATGTGCAAATGAATCTGCGAAGACTTTCCCTTCTCCAAGCGCAATGTATTAATTCGCTTCTACTTATTATTAGAGTCCTGGGGTCGATTTCACAAAGCCATACGATCGATCGTTACCCAAGTTAAGAAGGATATAACCCATCGAATCCTACGTTGGGCTGCAGTACAACATAATTCTACGATTGAAAATAAGTTACGATGGATTTGGTGAAATCGGCCCCACCCTTTATCCATAACCAGACCATGCAGGCGCGGTTCTGCTGGGGGAAGAGGGCTATAGGGGGCCTGAAACAGACAATAAGCAACAAACAACTCGGATTCTGATTTATGAATGTAGCCTATAGCATCAGTTTTAGCAAACTATAGATTTAGGTTATCGGTCGTGATGCTTGTAAAGCAAACTTGAGCCCATAGGACTACAGTCATCCTATGGGCAGTGCTGTACTCGCCCCGTCCGTTAGCTGTCATCCATGGGGGTGGATGGGCTGGCAAACACGGCATCACGATCACTCTCTGAAGGTGTCCATTCTTCGGAGATGCTGGTGGAGTGTGATGATGACCATCATGATCGAATTATTGAACGAAAAACAACTACAATTCAGACGACAAAAACTCGTTGAATTACTGTATGCCGGGGCCTGGCATCGGTGCTTTGCGCCACTCGGCAAAATCGGCCCTTCGTTCCTCCTTCGATTTAGTGTTGAGAGAGGGCGCTGTTTAGTTTAAACCACGGTTAACTTCACTCTCGCATGCTTAGCCTGTTGGCATTGCTTCTACATGTATTTCAATTATTTATTTTACGTTGCATCGTTAAAAATAGCATTTGGTGAACTCTCTGCCGTGGAGAAAGATCCTATTACGTGGTTGAAATGTCGCCCTCACGTGACACACACCACAAATGCTCCATGCAGGGGCACGTTTAAAACTGCTGAAATTGAAATTTCATGAAAAAGAACAAAGTAAGTTTGAATGATTTAGCCCTAGTTACGTGACCAATGGATGCCCCTGTCAAAGACAGCATGAGCAACGTGTGTTCAATCATTATATTTTATTGAAGTTATAGGCCTAAAGTAGAAATATAGGTTGTGGTTTTTCATTGAAGCTGAAGCTCTGTTTTCCTGTTCAAACTATTTTTCTTATTTTTTCTACTTCCGAACCACAGTCAAAAGCCTCTATTGTGATATCCGTTATTTTAGAATGGATAAACAATATTATGCCTGAGACTAAACCTGAGCCTGAGCTTGAGCCTGCCGCCTGCGTTTCGAAAAATCCTATAAATGAGATAATCCTAATATAGGTTTTCCCGGTCTTTTTCGGCAAATGACCGGACAATTTAAACGCTGCGTCATTCCATTTCGCGTGAAACTGCAAGGCACCTCAAAATAGTCATTCGATTTCATTTTATGTTCAAGCAAATGTTCACAAGGGTCAGGCGATTAAATAGAATCGCCTTTCAATTAAAAATTCCATTCGAACAGCATTCAAATTCGCAACGGCTTTTGGCAGCGAGCGCTTAGTCATTCGAATTCGTTTTGGGGCAGGCATTTCTGTGAATTGTTCAGCAAAGTTAGCGTTCTGTCTGAAATTATGAATGTACCGCAAGAATAAAAAGGGTATAGAATGGTTCACTTCTTGTATGGAAACCACTTATGTGATGTCCCCTGACGACAATTGTTTGTAATTGAAAAATCCTCGAAAATAATGGCAGCTTTCGGTCGCTGTAAGAGAGAATATCTAATGTTGACGGTTGATTGATGCATTGAATGATTTAGATTACATTGAGCTTGCAGTCAATTTGAACATCAACACCATGATTTTCAATACACAGCCATGGCACCAATCCTTTCTTGGGAATAAACAAATAACAAATCAAAGAAATATAGAAAATCATGGAAAGGGAAAATGACACAAGATACAAAGAAATAAACAGGTGTAAAAGGGTTTGCATGTGTTTGCAACGTATTTGAGATCCGGACGAAGAGAGAGGTTGGTCGGAGGAGGGGCTATTCATTTCAAAATGGATGATGAGATGCGACACCATTGCAATACACTGCAATAAAGGGGTTTGCATTTGTTTGCTCATTTTGCGAAATTGGTTGTCTCAAAACGAAAACGTAAGTAACGATCTGGTATAAGTCGTTGTTTGCGGTTACTCTGCTAAATTGAATGCCGATTTTGCATGGCTTAACTGAACGACAGTTGAATTTAATTGAATGCAATGCTATATAAATACGGATGCATCAAAGTGAAATCGAGTGACGGTTTCAACCGAGGAGGCAAAATCACGTCAACACGAATGCGTGAAAATGAAATTGGCCGCTCATTTGCCGAAAATGACCGGGAAAACCTATAATAAGTATCATTATATAAATGATTAGGCCTTTAATAGTTATCGGTGATTTATGCATATTAAGAACGTTCTAAAGACCAGTACGTGGCTGCATTCAAGTAGGGCTAAATGTGACCACGTGAGTATTCGAGTTGCCTCTCGTAGGCCCAGGTCATTGCACGAATTTCAAATTCAAGGGCAATTAACGCGCAAGTGACGCGAATGTGACCGACGTATACCAGTCTACCCAGCTATTGGCACTACAGCGCTCATTGATCGATATGTCCTTCGTCGCGGCGAGCAAATTCTACGCGGCCCTGTCATGCAAAGCGCTGCCAAGCCGCCATAAGCCACGAGGCACTGCTATCTACTAGGCAGACGACAAAACGTGCATCACACGGAGTGAATCAAGATATAACGGCCACGAACTCCGCGGGAGTTTCAACAAGTACTGGTCTCCTATAGATTGCACTGCAACACTGCATCAACCGCCGGTGAGTGAGTGATAATAATGTTCATTTCTGCCTCATTAAAAGTAAAGGTTTTAGAGTACCGCCAAATCCCTATTTGGGTTGATGCTTGATAGGCCTACACACATTGATATGACGTATAAATACCAGTGCAAACCACGCCTAATTAGCCTGTCGTGTAATTACTCTACATCTAAGTAATAACCTTGGGTCTGTACAGAGTAGTGCTTCGGTCCAGCGTTCTAGCTGTGTCTACACTCAATTACTTTATATTATGAGTGTCAATGGTTGCTGTTGTTGTTTGTCTTTTTTTGAAAGATTCGCTGCGGCATTCGCATAATTTATTGAGGAAGAGATGTAGTCGGCATAATTGCTATTAATGTTAAATGATGAGCTGACTTCGTGATTGAATGGAGTACTGCCCTTTTCAGTTCAATTTATGTCACTCCATTTAATTCCATTCCATTCCACTGCAATCCGTTCCAATATATTCCCTTCCATTCCATTCCTTTCCATTCCATTCCATTGCAATCCGTTCCATTACATTCCATTCTATTTCATTCCATTTCACTCCATTTCGTTTCATTCCATTCCATTCCATTTCAGTCCAGTCCATGTCATTCCATTCCATTCCATTCTAAATAATCCATACCCATTCCATTCCCTTTTTTTCCATTTCATTCCCTTCTATTCCATTCCATTCCATTCCATTCCATTCCATTCCATTTCAGTCCAGTCCATGTCATGTCATTCCATTCAATTCTAATCCGTACACATTCCATTCCCTTCTTTTCCATTTCATTCCCTTCTATTCCATTCCATTCGATTCCATTCCCTTCTATTCCATTACATTCCCTTCTATTCCATGCCATACCATTCCATTTTATGCCTTCCATTCCATTTCATTCCATTCCATTTTATGCCATTATTATTATTATTATTTTATTCAGAAATCATCAACGGCAAGACAGAGGACATACAATAATAAACAAGATACAGTTGATTCATTCCGGGATAACCCAATAAAGCCAATTACATAGGCTTATTTCCGTTGGGGTCCCATAAATAAAAACAGACACAATTACAAGAATACAACAACAAACCTTAAAACCAATAAATAAAACCAAATAACCAAAATTGAAAGACCTCTAAAAAATCTAAATATCAATTGCCATGCAATTCCATTAATACATTCTAGGCCATGCCATGCCATTTCGTTTCTTTTTATATTATTTATTTAATTTCTTCTCCTTAAAAATTCCTCTTATTGTCATTCCTTCTTAATTCATTCATGTTCAATTTATTTCTTAAGACCATGTAACTGGAGTATTTCGTGTAAATATTGTGAATCTCATCACATTCCCATGGGCATGTTTGGATGGCGTCGGAGTAATAATAATATCAATATTATTTCATTATTATATTTAGAGCCTCTGGCAAGTCACACTGACATATTAAATACGCCTGTAGACCGTATTTTTATTTTATGAAAGTGTGCAAAATATGTTAAGCGGAATCCATATAAAAATATTTAAACCCTCAGTACAGCATATTGACAATCGTCGTAAAAGTAGTGTACGCAGTCTCCTGTATATTTATTGCTTACATTGGCATGAACAAAAAAAAGGGAAACATTGTCCTATTGTCATGGGAAACGTGCGATATAAACTTGGCATTTTCTATTGTGCGCTGTAGCATTAAGAATTTGCACAAATTTGAAGCCACGCATATAATTAAGCATGCACACTGCTCCTTGTGCGTTTGTTACACTGTTGCTTAGTTAGTGTTGTCAGCAATACGTTTGCCAGCGCAGGGTTATAATTAGAAAACAAAAGATACCGCTCTTTGTGTCGCCGTGTGACCGAGCTGTTGCCTCCGAGTGCACGTTCTTCTGCAAGTCCAAGGCTGTACGTGTCTTGTTGAAATGGCCGGCGTTATTTTGTAGATGCCTACCATATTGATATCGATTCTGTCCAAAGGATCAATCCCCACAAACTGCGTGGCATTGACGTGGAAAAATGGACAATCTGAGACCATGCAAAGGCCTTAATGAAAAATCGATACCATTAGCTATATCCATTACTCGTGTTTGACCTAAAGGAATTGAAAAACAATTCGCACAGATAAATTATTAAGAAATTTCGCGAAAGAGTGTAATTCGTATTACGGATAAAGGTACTGTACAGGATCGGTAACATACCCACACAGAAATGTTCACAGATTTCCATAACTTTCAGTGTATGAAGATGGTGATGGTATGTTATACCGTTAGTCAAACAAAATTAGTCAAACAAAGACGGAAAACCGTATTGATCACGGGTAAGATCCAAACCTTTCTTTATGTTTTATAAGAAAAATTGAGTCGGGTTTTCGCTATTTTCTCGTGACTCAGATGACCGATTGAGGTCAATATTCTACAGGTGTATTATTTCATGTACATGTTGGATTAGACAAAGTGTGAATGCTGTTCTGTGACCTTTACCAATACCTGTATATTGCTGGAAATAAAGGATATGTAGAAGGTTGTTGTAGCGTTGGATAAATAAGAATAAACCCTATTCATGGTGCATCCATCTTGTCACATTCCTTGTAAACCCGTTGCCGGAAGATAACACCAATTCTAACAAGAAAACGAGTACTAGACTACTGAATCCAAGCCTCGATATGATTGCTCTGCTTCGAATGTATAGGATGGATGTACTGTGAATAAGGGGCCAATTTCATGGAGCTGCTAAGCTCAAAAAAATGCTTAGCATAAAATGTCTTGCCCAATCAAACAAACCATCTTTAAAAAAAATCCATTTGATATTCATGGTCAGCGAGCAACAGCCAAAGAACAATCACAAGTGATACCCAATACATGGAATTTGGTTGTTAATCCTGTTTTTATTACCTAGACATAAATGTCACGCTTAGCGGTACAGCGAGTCTTCATTAGTTGAAACAATCGAATTGACATTTAAAGGGCATGCATGTATACAACATTTGTAAAGGTGACATAGCAGCTGCGGGCTGTTCATAATTTGATTTGTCATGGAATAAAAACAAACATGTGAAATTTTCAGCTGAATTGATGGTTGGAAACAGTGGAAAACAGCGGCAAACCGTTGAAAGTGTTACACCAAATTGTGAGGAAATTGCTGATGTTTGAACTTCCGAAGATAACCGAAATTATTTTGTGTTTGATTTTACTCTTTTTCTGGACATAAACAGCTTTTCAGACAGAAGCATTGTATACAGTATGTTTTAACCATCACCATCTTTATACCCTGTATACGTAAATCTGTGAACATGTCTGTTTTGGTTTCCTATATACCAAAGTATTATAGTACGTACCTTTAAGGGTTTTACGCTATGTACATGTAGCAACGCGCGATTAATCGACTTATTTAAGTTTATGTACGCTCTGCCAGGTTGAATTTAAATAATGTGTCATGCGTAAATAATAATTTCTATTATGAAAATATAATAATGATTATTAATGCATTAGAATGTGCCAAAGACCCATGAAAAGGAACTGTTTGAACAAGCAGGCTGTTTGTTTAAGGTAAACAAAGGCAATATGTGATCACATTATTCGAGTTGCATCTGATCGCTCGCATGCATTGCTCGGAAGATCAATACTAGGAGCGTGTTGGAGATGAAACGAATAGGGCCGACGAACCAGTCTATCCTGCAACCCACACGATACGTCGTTCATTGATTGATGTGTCCTTCGTTACAACAAGCCAATTCCGCGCGGTCGGCACCAAGGCCGTCAAACGCGGCAGTCAAGAGTCAGAATCCGCCAGGCACTGCTAGCTAGAAGGCAGACGACCAAAACGTGCATCGCACGGAGGGAATCAAGACATAACGGCCACGAACTCCGCGGGAGATTCAAGGACTGGTCTCCTAGATAGCACTGCAACATTGCATCCCCACCGGTGAGTGATACTAATGGCCACTTCTGCCTCTTGAATGTTTTAGAGTACCGCCAAATCCATATTTGAGTTGATAGGCCTAAACACATTAAGATGACGTATAATAACAAGCGCAAACCATCGTTAATTAGCCTGTCATCTAATGACTCTGATAATCTTCCGGACTAGCGAGTGACTAGATCTGCGATCCAGCATTCTATTTGTGTTCTACAGTTGATTACATATTTGTTATAGGTTAATGGTCTTTTTGACTTGTGTCTTTTGTCGACACCTTTGATGAAGCATTGTATGAATTATTGAGGAGAGACATGGTCAGCATAATTGCTATTATGTTGAATAATGAGATGACTGCGGTATTTACTGAAAAGTAACGCCCTTTTTATTTCATTTGTTTCATTTCATTTAATTTATTTTCATTCCATTCCATTCCAGTCAGTTCCATTCCTTTCCATTCCAATAACATTCCATTCCATTTTCCATTCCATTTTCCATTCCATTTTCCATACCATTCCATTCCATTTTTCCCATTCCATTTTTCCCATTCCATTTCCCATTCCATTTCCCATTCCATTTCCCATTCCATTTCCTATTCCATTTCCTATTCCATTTCCCATTCCATTTCCCATTCCATTTCCCATTCCATTTCCCATTCCATTTCCCATTCCATTTCCCATTCCATTTCCCATTTTCCATTTTCATTTTTACTGTCGTTGAATTTCATCCCCTCTTAGATTTTAATATTCCGTTCAGTTTGTAACTGAAGTATTACATGTGAATATTGTGTTTCCTAGCTCAATTCTCATGGACACGCTCGTACGGATTGGGAGTAATATAAAAAATATTATTATGATATAATTATTATAATCAGAGCCCCTGGTAAGCCACACTGGCATAATAAAGCCTACCGACCAGAGGCCAATTTCATAGAGCTGCTTAGCACAAAAATGTCTGTCTTAACAAAAACAGGGTTTACAACCAAATTTTCATATGTTGTGCATAGCTTGTGATTGTTCTTTGGCTGTTGTTCACTGACCATGAATATCAAATGAAATTTCTAACAGTGGTTTGTTTTATCGGGCAAGACATTTTTGTGCTAAGCAAATTGTTGTGCTTAGCAGCTTTATGAAATTGGCCCCAAATTTTATTTCTGAGTTAAGGCGGTCGTGCAGGACACAGTGAAAAACACGGTACTTTTAAAATCTATTGACATGAGTTTTGATCTTACACCGAGATCAAAACTGTTTTCCGTCTTTATTTTACTCATTTCTGGATAAATTTCAGCCGAAAGATATTTTAACGGTATGTTTCTACCAGCACCACCTTCATACCCTGAAAGTTATACGTAAATATGTGAAAACATCTGTTTGGGTAGACCTATGTTAACAATCCTGTGCTGTACCTCTTGGAACAAGATAGATGTACATACAACAGCCTGATATTCTGCTTTATTACTAACATCATCGAATCCATCTTGTAAAATGAGGTGTAATTTGTACAATATAACCAAATTCTATAAATTTTTCGGTGAAATGTTATGACTTTCGAAAAAAAAAAGAAACGAAATAAACTCAAATAAATAAAATACAACTATACACACGGAATATATTATATATATATATATATATATATATATATATATATATATATATATATATATATAAGAATTGACGAACCACCGTGAAAGTAGTGTATGCAGTCTCGTTTATATATCTTTGTTAGATTGACATGAGCAGAAAAATATAAGAAACGTGTAATAAAAGACATTGAATTTATCTGTTGTGCGCTGTAGCATTAAGAAATTGCACAAAATTGAAGCCACGCATTTCATTAAGCATGCACACTGCTCGTCTGTGCGTTTGTTACAACCGTTGCTATTGTGCGCGATACGTTTGCCAGCGCGGCAGGGGGAAGTATAAGAAAACAACAGAAAGCGGCATTTGTTGTTTCACGGGTGACCGAGCGGTTAATGTGAATGGACATCCTTAATGCAAGTCCAAGACAAGGGGAGTGTGCCATTTTGTTTAGATTTATCATAATAATCTAAATGAAGAACCTAGTTTTCTTTGTGTTTGGCTGAATGCTGATAACATTGAGTTTCAGGGCGCGGCATATCTAAGAGTCTCGATCCTTCCCTGCCTTTTGACTTGCATAATTCCAAAAAACGAACACCAATTTGTTTTTTCCGGTCATTTTCGGTAAATAAGCGCCAAATTTCATTTTCACGCCTTCGTGTTGACATTATTTTGCCTCCTCGGTTGAAACCGTCTCTCGATTTCACTTTGATGCATCCGTATTTATAAAGCATTGCATTTTATACATCAATTCAACAGTTGTTCAGTTTAGCCATGCAAAATCGCCATTCAATTTAGCACGCTGCCAAAAGCCGTTGTGAATTTAAATGCTTTTCGAATTGGATTTTAAATTGAAAGGCGATTCTTTTTTATTCGTCTGACGCTTGTGAACATTTGCTTGCACATGAAGTGGCTATTTTGAGGTGCCTTGCAGTTTCACGCGAAATGGAATGACGCAACGTTTAAATTGTCAGCTCATTTGCCGAAAATGACCGGGTAAGCAGTCAGTGTTTGCCAGTTTAGGAATCACATTCGGAAAAGGTCTGAACTTGCCCATCAATAGCGTCATCTTAGAAATTTATAAGCTATAAATTGACTATATGAAATAAATAATTTGAACCATTGAAATATGCAGTGGCCTTGCTCGGGGGAACAGGATTGAATATACGGGGGAAAAAAATCAATATTCATCAGGAAGAACAGTGTGTGTGCCCAAGAAAGAGCAAAAAAAACACACACAAAAGCAAAACAAACACACAAGCAAACATACCAGGTTAGCGTAGCCGTTCTTTCCTCGCCTTTCACCTCTGGTAGACCGAGTTCAAGTCCGACTCGGTCCACAAGTGGATTGGGTTTCAGTCCCTGCCTGATTCCGTGGGTTTTACCCAGAATATTACTCTGGGGTTTTCCTCCCACCTTTAAAACTGTATCTTCTTCTCATCATCTTTCCATAAAAGGTTTCATCAGGCTTTCGAGCTACAGTGCCTAGGGCGCTTTTGAGGAATCCTTGGTTTCATTACCAGAAATAAATAATGGAAACCAAATCAAAATAAAATCACAAAAAAGATAGAGTACATGGACGGTCGCTAAGCGCCAAAAAACAACTGTTAAATTTCGTACTGGAAGGTTCACGCACTAGTACAACCAGTCCGCAGTCAAAATATTTCCTGCTAAAAAGGGTTATATTATTTTATTGTTTAAAGGTATTTTTCATGATTGGTAAAGATCACATAATAGCACTTACACTTTGTCTTATCAAACATGTACATGAACTAATAAACCTGTGAAAATGTGAGCTCAGTCGGACATGGGTCCCGAGAAAATAATAGCGGAAACCCGAATCTTTGTCTTATAAAACATTAAGATTTTTTTTTTATCTCGCCGAGACATAAATTATTTTTTGTACACTTTCCGTAATAAATATAGTATTTCAGGCAGAACACAGTTTAGCAGGGGGCTTCTATCGTGTCCATTTAAGTTATAGGTTAATCTGTGAACATGTCTGTTTTGGTTTTTGTCAACAAAAAATGCAGATTCACATTCAAAAATTCAAAATATCTAGAAAGATATAATAACAGCCGTCTGTGGAAATTCCAGTACCTAACCGTGCCTATACCTTTTGAGAAAACAGCAAAAAACGAAGATCAATCTTGTTTTAGGTCAATTGGTTTATTAGGTAAATCTGTGACGTATTTTGTTTCGGTATGCTACCAAAGTAAGATAGTACCTTTAAAGGTACTATCATACTTTGGTAAGACACCAAAACAGAAATGTTCACAGATTTACGTATAACTTACAGGGTATGAAGATGGTGGTGGTAGAAACATACCGTTGATATCTTTCCGCCTGAAATGGTGTATTTATCCAGATATTAGTCAAACAACGACCGAAAATCTTTTTGATCTTTTAAAAGATCAAAAATAAAAGAAAAAAACTCACTGTGGCAATTTATCACTGTTTTCTCGAAACGTGGGCACCGTAAGGGACTGGAATTTTCACAGATGACTGTTACTGTATCTTCCTTGACATTTGTGCCCATGAATCTGTACTTCTTTGACAAAAACCAAAGTATGATACTACCTTTAAGAATTGGGTGGTTTCATATGGAATGAAGTGCAATATTTCCCACTGTAGTACTGTTGAATGTGCCAACCCGGTTTTTCTTCACAGTGACGTCTTACTGTCTACTATTTGGGTTGCATATTGCCTTACATAATAACACAGATTGTATTGTAATTGAACCGGAGGCCGCATGCATGCACACGGACAATCCGAACAAAAGGATAACTATAGATGGCGCAGTTGCCATGGTCACGAAGGACACCATCACAAAAGCATTCTGGACAAATACGCCACATGTACGCTTTGAACTTCAGAAGGCGTTTATTGTATAATTATTTCTATGAGGAGAACATGCTTAATTTTGATAAATGCCTTCAGGAGCGGGTAACACCTCAAAATGACGTTATATTCTGTCGATCTAGTTAATAGGGTCTTATTTTGAGAGGAAGTTCGTGCAGTAGGCCTATACTGACCTCACCGAAGGCTTTAAATGATATATTTCATTATCATCTGCATATTTCGATCTAAATTTATTGATGTCAGTGTATAAATATGGAGTGACTCTGCAACTTACTGTGGTAATTGATGATAAACCACGTGGAGACAGGTCCTAAATCTAAGGGTATTGTCACACGGGGTATCATTGCCACCCATACCTCACTTCTTTCTTTGCGTGCACGGTATTGCACGTATCGTTGCAGTGCCGTCGATATAGGGAACTCGTCTGGCTCATTTTTAGTGATGATAACGCCCTCGAAGTTGGATATGGTTTTGTCACTCTCCACTCATATTGGGGCTTTTTTTCCCAAACCTCGGCTCCGGCTCAGGCTCCGGCTTCGTCTCTGCAATCGATATGCTGCAAATATAGATTGTGGGTTTTCTTGAAGCATGAAGCTCTGTTTTCCTTTTCAAACCAGAGAATCTACTTCCGAACCGCAGCCTCAAGCCTCTATTTTGATACCCGTTATTTTAGAAAAGATTCACGAAATGAAGCCGGAGCCGGAGCCGGAGCCGGAGCCGAGATTCTGTAGTTGGTTTTAATGTACGTGTAATTCCTTTCTGTTACAGGTGCTGCTGTGGTGTCTTCAGTTCAGTATGAAGTCTTCGGCTATCATGAGGCCGTTTAGATTGCTAGTCATTACTAGTTCCATGTTGATCATGTTGATGCTCACCATGAATGAGTGGGCTCATCGCTCCGATACCGTCCATCTGAAAGATCCACATTACCCTTGGTCGGCGGACCAACAGCAAATGCTGCTGGAAAGGTAATATCGAGTCACATATCATATATCATAGGCAGTTAAAAGGTATAATACATGATTGGCAAAAGTCGCAGAACATCACTAACATTTTGGCTGATCATACACGTGCATGAAATAATAAAACCTGTGAAAAATTGAGCTCAATCGGACATCTGGGTCAGGAGAAAATAGCGAAAACCCGACTCAATATTTCTTAATAAACGTAAAAAATGGTTTTCGATCTTTGTTTTACTAATTTCTGGAAAAATACAGCATTTCATAGGAGAATATTTTAATGGTATGTTTCTACCACCACCATCTTCATATCCGGAAAGTTATACATAAATCTGTGAACATTTCTGTTTGGGTATGTTATCAATCCTGTATAAACTAACAGACATTCCCATAATATTATTTGATATGTCTTGAGATACACGTTTCTTCGCCAATTCAATTGTATCAGTATGTTATAATACCAATCCTGTACTGTACCTTTATCGTCAGCCATAAATCTCGTTTCAGTGAAGAAGTTCAATTTGTATTCTAAATGTACAAGTTTAGCCTTCAATAACTGCCAGGATCGACGCATTTTGTTTTCCTTCCATAAAATTTGTAGACACAATATTAAAATGTGTATCTCATTTCTTGTACTTACAGGCCCATCAATGTGAGCTTACCGACCACGCCCACGCCAGCAATATCATCCCTCATACACACTTTTGGCTCTGTGCAAGATGAGGTCCTGTACATGTACCACAAATATATCCTGACCAAATGGACACCAAATGTAGACAAAGTGAAACTACTCAGGTATGTTAACATGATATGGTTCGCTTCCTTTTATCCCATCTTTCCTGTGGTTTCATCAGTTTTTATGGTACTATCAAACTTTGGTAGAAAACCAAATCAGAAATATTCACAGATATTTACATATACTTACAGGGTATAAAGATGGACCTGGCAGAAAAATACCGTAAAAATTGTTACGCCTAAAATTTTGTATTTATCCAGAAATGAGCAAACCAAAAGACAAAAAATAGTAACAATTGCAACGATTTTTCGCTGCTGTCTATTGTTTCAAATGATCAAATGAGCTAAAATATTTGTTTTAATTCCATGACAAATCAAATTATGAACAGACTCAGCAGCTGTTCTATTAACTTTACCAAACGATGGCACTACCTTTAAGGCCTCTGGTTTCGATTCCTACCACATGAAATAGCCGCTGTTTTTTGTTCTTCCTAAATTGGTATAGGAAAGAGTTCTTCGCCATTTCGAATGCGACCTCTAGCGACCAGTTGGTACTAACGAAGGGAAATACTCATACAGACGTGGCGATTCCATTGTATGGACCGAGCAAGAAACAAAATTTCTTCAAACCCACTAATTCGTTACTGAAGTATTTGCCAAGGGTAAGTGCTTTTGACTTGCACTCTGAGATGCTTGGTATTTTGACTGGTCCATATATGGCATTATGTGAACGATTACAGATCTTATCCATCCAGTGGTCGATTTCACAAAGCCCTATGATCGATCGTAACCCGAGTTACGAAGGATAACCCATCGTATCCTATGTAGCGGCTGCAATACATCATAAGTCCTACTATTGATATCAAGTTAGTATGATTTTAGTCAAATCAACTTCAGGTGTCGATTACACCGAATTTATAGTTACTATAAGTTGTAGGACTTCAGATGTATTGCAGCCCTATGTGAGATAGGCTCCCTACGATGGGTTATCTTTCGTAACTGGAGTTACGATCGATCGTAGGTCTTTGTGAAATCGACCCCTGGCTCCGAGAGTCAAAACGATAACAATTATTCAATGATAATACGTACGGTGGCACGTGTTGAAGACATCTTATATGAGGAACTACAAAGTCGTGCACTTATGTCCCTGGTTTGACCCAATGATGGTTGAATTCTTGATAAGACCAATAAAAAGCCTTACAAATCTAAATTCACAGTCCCTCCCACCCCCCCCCCCCCCCCCCACCCCGCCCACTCCAAGTCATTATAACATTTTATTTTTTTGTCCATGTGTAGAATCCAGTTTTTTTCAACGGCACCGTCTATGACAAATGCAGTGTCGTAGGAAACAGTGGGATACTGCTTCGGAGTGGATGCGGTACAGAAATCGACTCGGCTGATTATGTATTCCGGTAAGGACAACGTATAGCATTGATAATGACTGTTGAAAACTATGTCTCTAATGAGCTCAATTGAAATGGCAAATATTGGAATCATCGTTGAAATCGAAAATACGCGAAACGTAATGCGAAAGCTAAATGAACACACCTAACGTTGGCCTATAGACCTCACGTACTTCCACGTGTCTGATATTTCAACTGCCTGGCCCCTAGGAAGACTAAACTTTCAACGTACGTCCCATTTCCTAGATTCGCTAAGTGTTTACCTCTGAATGGAAGCAGTGTTCAGTAGCAGGTTGATAGGAGGTAAATCAGCATCGATTGCATGTGAAGCTGAGTATGTTTGAGAAAGGCTTATGGAAGTCCCATGCACGAAAGTACACCCAATCACTTACAGTGCATCATCAGTAGTGTGACTGTTGGCCGTTCACCAACGTATTTCCTTTGGTTTTGTCTAGGTGCAACTTGGTACCCATCAAGAAATTCGGAGTCGATGCGGGCTTCAAGACGAACCTGACCACGATGAACCCAAGCATTATCTCATCCAGGTAAGCTTAGAAACTCGTACGAATTCAGCCAAGACCAATAGGGCATCTGTCGGAGGATTAACAGAATATGAGCTTGCACAAAGAGCGTGATGTTTTCTCTAAAATGTTACAATGATGGTGTGAATTTTTTTTAACTAGAGGATAGAATGAGTGTAGTCTCCCACAACCAAAGTGACCAAAATGTGTACTTTTCCCCATGATGATGTTCAGAGCATCAGAGCATCAGTGGTCCTCAATAAACGTTACTAGTTGGTTTGGTGCTTGTTTTCTCGGTAGATACAAAAATTTCCAGCTCAAGGTGGAGCTGACACGATTCGGTAAGGCCCTGGAGGAGTACACGGGTTACTTGTTTCTGCCATGTCTCTCACAAAGCCCCTTACTGAATGTCTGCATCAAGAAGGTCTTACCGGCCATCCGGATGAAGATACCTAACAGCAGGAACGGCACTCGACTGAAGATGGTCGTGGGTAACTCCAGGCACTTGATGGGAATCAAGAAGCTATGGGAAGCCCAGGGAATCCGCTACATGTCAACAGGTAAAGTGGGCACAGAAGCTTTCTTTCAGGACCACACGGGTGTCATAATCGGTACTCTATAATAGGACATCCATAACGGGCGCGGTTCTAGAGCCAATATTTTGAGGAGGGCTAGAAGAGCCAATTCGATTTGGGGGGATGGAGGGGCAAGACTCACGTGACGTGACCTCATCTTCTAGCACTTGCTAAGGCTATTATGTCTTATTTGGAGTACAGGACACCCTGTACAGCGCATTTTAAAGTAAATGGCGCGTAATATCTGAAAAGGTCCAATATTTGCCAGCTTTTCTTTTGGGGGGAGGGGCTAGACACAATTTGGGGGGCTCAAGCCCGCTCCAGTCACTTTTTCTCTGTCCACTTTTCAATGACTTAAAATGAACCAGTCAGTTTCCCTGCTGGTGATTCGATGATTACAAACTAAACTTGAGGAGTGATGCGCTATACCTTGGAACTGACTCAGTTGATGTTTATGACTTATTACTGTATCAATTATAGCTATAAGTCCAATTTTCCCTAAAGAGACTTTGTTCTGAACTCCCTCCTTTGTTTTCTCTGGCAGGTTTTTATCTCGCCCAGACAGCCCTGACCATATGCGACGAGGTACACCTGTTCGGTTTCTGGCCGTTCAACCGTTCCATCTTACCGAACTACAGGACCTACAAATACCACTTCTTCGACTCGATGGCGCAGTCGAAAGCCCACAAGTTCAGCCAGGAGTTTCAGATCCTATGGCAGCAGCATAGACAAGGAATCCTGAGACTTCATACCCAGGATTGCGACTAGAATGTCAAGCATCAAAGACATCTCTTAAACGGGTTTCATTTCATTTGAAAGATGTGTATGGATCTACACATAGCCTACGTTTTGATATAAAAAGTGCTTATTTGGTATCTAATAAGTCTTATTTAGTACCTAATTTTTCGAATGAACAAAATATGTAACGGATATTTTGGTGAGATTTATAATAATGCACCAAATGAATAAAGGATTGAATTTAAAAGGCATAATACAGGATTGGTAAAGTTGATAGAACAGCTGCCCCGGTCTGTTCATAATTTGATTTGTCATGGAATAAAAACAAACCTGTGAGATTTTCAGCTCATGTCATCATTGGAAAGTGTAGAAAACAGTGAAAAACGCTCACGGTATTTTCAAATCGAGGGCCTATAGGAGTTTTGATCTTACCCCGGGATCGAAACTGTTTTCGGCCTTTGCTTTACTAATTTCTGGATAAATACAGCATTTCAGGCGAAAACACTTTAACGGCATGTTTCAACCAGCACCATCTTTATACCATGAAGTTATATGTAAACCTATGAACATTTCTGTTTGGGTATTGTACCAATCCTGTACTGTATCTTTGAACGTCTTGGTAGATTTTGTTATCCTCAGGATCACAACAATTGTTGTTGTATATTTTTGCATTTTTGATACACAGTTAATATTTTGGCATTGCACAAATTTGACACTGAAATATTGTTCAGCCTGGGTTGTAGCTGGTCCGAATTTATTATGTAAATTGATGCATATTCAAGATTTGTTTCTGTGTGATTGATGCTGCTGTAAACATTTAATACTATTCTTGTACCAGCCAAACAAACTTAGTGAATTGATTTTTTATAGGTTTTCCCGCACATTTTGAAACTCTTTTCATTCAATTTCCTAAGCACTTCACTTCAATTTCGTCCCATGAAGTCTGGAATGTGCAAATGCTACATTCAATTTAGTCATTGGTCATTCGAATTGATCAATGGTCAATCGATTTCGTTATTTTTCATTCCTTTTCGTCATATATCACTGTAATTTGTCTCACTTGATCATCATCTACATAATGAATGATCAAATTCGTCTTTTGCCAAGCGATTTCAAGAATTTGTAGTTCAAATTTAACTGAAAATCTGACTGTAAACAGCTTTGTAAAAAAGCTTATAGGTATGCACTTTATAAGCCCCTTTTTTAGGCTACATGTAGTTTATTTCACTTGCTCTCATGATTCCGAACCGTCTTATACCACTTTATGCTCCAAACATCAGAAATCTTCGTAACGTAGGCCAATGGTTCCAAATTGAAACTGGGCAAGAGGGCCATACAATCAAGTGATGGTGTGGACTATTCCGAACAATGTGTGAAATAACGCTCTTCTATTATTTTGATGAAGTATAGGCCTGCTTATTTCTTGTATGCATATTTTAAAAACCATCTTTCTTCTACTGAGGTTTTTTCCGGCAAAACAAAAATACCGATCTGAATGTATACACATTCAAATAGGCTAACATTATTTTCGAAAAGCACATCATACATTCTCAGTTCGGATGTGTTTCTGCGTCAGACAAGTATTCTTCCGACAGTAGTAAGTAATGTTTAAAGTAAAAATTAAACGATGAAATGGGGAAAAAAATGAAGGACGGCATATAATCATGTGACGAATTTAAATGAGTGTTACACGAATTTGATTGATAAATAACGAAATTGATTCGTCTATCGTTCGTTTGGCAGCTGCTGTCGACGAAATTGAATTGTCTTTGATCAAAATGTATGGCAAATTATCAAATTGGTTGGCAAAGTGTCAAAATGGACGACCAAAGAAGAAATTGAACATGGGATATGCAAGGTTAGGAATCTCCGAGACGAAACTGAAGTTACTCGCTTTGGAAATTGAATGAACATTTTTTTTAAAATGTGCGGGAAAACCTATATTACACCCACAAAATGCGGGCGGGGACACCGCAGTAATGGCGGATAGTATTTCGTGCCGTCGTTGTATATTCTGACACTAGAGAGTTGTATTTGTCTACATTATTTTAGTAAGTGCTTTTTGATGTACCTTTACTTTTTGTATTACAGTTAAATCAATATTTGTCTTGTTTTGGGTCAACTTGTGGATATTCATGTTAGATTTGATTCATGCTGAAGACATTTCGATAAGTTTTTTTGAGGTTTTATACACATATAAGTGCCTTTTGATTATTCACGTATGAAATGATACCAATGAAGCGAATATTGGGTTATTTGTAGGTGAATGTGTGTATTTTATTCAACAGTTTGTGTATGGTTTGTATGAGCTTTGAATAAAAGAGTAGGCTGGACCTTTATATTTGTGATTGTCTTTCATAATTAAGTTGTTGACCCTCAAAAGACAGATACAAATACTTATAGATGATATTAAGAGAAAGTAGGCCTAATTTTCAAATATTTCAAAATAGGACCAACAACAACATTGTTCGCTCATAGGGAGCGCATATGGATGTCAGAGCTGGAGCCTGAGCCTGAGCCTAAGCCTGAGCCTGAGCCTGAGCCTGAGCCTAAGCCTCCGTTTCGTAAACGCCCTTAGGTTGATCATAAGATGTGTTGCCAGTAACGTCAGTATCACCATAGTGATATGTATTGTGACATCACACTTTGCTTAGCAACACGGATTGATTCACACTTATATGATCAATCTCAGTGCTTCGTGAAATCGGTCCCTGATCGTTTAGATTGTTCGTTGCCATAGAGCTAGTAGTACTTTATAGGCGCGACTAAACTAGAGAGGGCGCTTTCCGGCGCAGACCGCCCTGGTACTGTTATAATAATAATAATAATGCATGTAATAACAAATAAGACTTTTAAGACTAAAATGATGGTTTTAGACAGGCAATCGGAGAAACAGATCAACAAGGAGCGAAATACAGAGCTGGGATGTGAAAGGGTCCAAAGTTTACTCGAATGGCCCGTGTGATAGAGGCTACACGGAGTAGCATCATCCTGCATAATGCATCGTGATACGCATGGTGCATGTCACGACCAACGATTCGACTCCATACTATGTGTAGGCCTACCCATGGAGTAATTCCTATCCCTTTTATTGTGTGTCACTTTTGCAGGACAAGAGTGACCAACCAGAGGGTCTTCACACCCACATTATAATGGCGAAACTGAAAAAGGTAGGTGGGTTGATTCTTATTTTACGTGGATTCTGTCTTTAAAGGTAGTATCATACTTTGGTTTTTGATAAAGAAATGCAGATTTATGGGCAAAATAATCGAGGAAGATACATTAGCAGTCATCTGTGAAAGCTTCAGTTCCATACGGTGCCCACTTTTTGAGAAAATATAAAAATAAAATAAAAACGCTCACAGTATTTTTGAAATCTTTTCACCATTATTTGTTTTTGGTGATTGGTTTTACTCTTTTCTGGATAAATACAGCAAAACTTTAAGGGTATGTTTCTACCATCACCATCTTTATACCCTGTACGTTATAGGTAGGTCCTGTGAAGATTTCTGTTTCGGTATGCTACCAAAGTATGATAAGCCCTTAATTATTCAGAATTGTGTCTATAACTATGATTACAAATCTGCATATCCTAAGCATCATCAGCTTTTACAATCCAAATGGCATGCCCGTGGTTATAGTATGTACTTTACAACTTTTGAATAATTAGATCACGCGCGTTGCTGTGGACTACGGAAGCTTCCGTAGTTATTGCCCAATGTATGGGCGTTTACGAAACGGGGGCTTAGGCTCAGGCTCAGGCTCAGGCTCAGGCTCAGGCTCAGGCTCAGGCTCCAGCTCTGTCAGCCATATACTGAAAATATAGGTTGTGGTTTTTCATTGAAGCTGAAGCTCTGTTTTCCCGTTCATACTAGATAATTAACTTCCGAACCGCTGCCAAAAGCCTCTAATTTGATACCCGTTATTTCAGAATGGATTCACGAAAATGAAGCTGGTTCCAGAAACGGAGCCTGAGCCTCCGTTTCGTAAACGCCCTATGAATCGTAAATTAATGTCACTGAAAAGTCACTTAATGTCACTTATTCGACCATGTGGGTTGTTATGTATAAACGGAATTTCCACACAAAAGAGTCTGAAAGCATTTTTTTAAGGTCATTGCAAATACCACATACAAACGTGACGGTGACTGTGACTCCTGGGTTGTGAAGGAGTGTCCTGGTTATTAAGAAATAACAGCCACACTCCATTTTGAGACAATCTTAGTACAACAAAGTGTCCATGTGCTGGTGTTGTGGCGGCCAGACTATTTATGAGTCAATGCATGCTAGTGAATGTCTCTATTTGGACAAGTAGGTTATTTACTCAAAGTACACAGGGCGAAATGTAATAACATTCTTCAAGTTGCATCTCGGTACATTCATTTAAAGGTACTTTGTTTTTGTCAAAAAATATCAAAAAAGATACAGTAACAGTCCTCTGTAAAATTCCCAGTCCAGTCCAGTCCAGTCCAGTCCAGTCCAGTCCAGTCCAGTCCAGTCCAGTCCAGTCCAGTCCAGTCCAGTCCAGTCCGGCTCAGTCCAGTCCAGTCCAGTCCAGTCCAGTCCAGTCCAGTCCAGTCCAATCCAGTCCAGTCCATGTCCAGTCCAGTCCAGTCCAGTCCAGTCCAGTCCAGTCCAGTCCAGTCCGGTTCAGTCCAGTCCAGTCCAGTCCAGTCCAGTCCAGTCCAGTCCAGTCCAGTCCAGTCCAGTCCAGTCCAGTCCAGTCCAGTCCAATCCAGTCCAATCCAGTCCAGTCCAGTCCAGTCCAGTCCAACTGAGCCCAGCCCAGCCCTGCCAACGCGACCCAGTCCAGCGCGGCCAACCCGGCCCAGCCCAGGCCAGCCCAGCCCGCCCCACGCGGCCGTAGTCCATTCCAGTCCAGTCCAGATCAGTCAAGGCCAGTCTAGTGCAGCCCAGTCCGAACCAAGGCATAGACAAGGCAATGCAAAGCGATCAATTCACATGAAGCCAATGGGACCGACAAACCAGTCTATCCAGCACAAGGCTGACATACAGTGTTTCTTTGTTTTCTTTGGAAAGGCCAAAATACGCCGCATTTGCCGCACAATAATTTTTTTCTATGTATTGACTACCAGTGTGTGATGAGATTGGGCAAGTACAGCCCAACGCAGAATCCGTATGGCACTGCTACTGTATAGCTAGGCAAAGGACGGATTGTGCATCAAACGAATGGAATAAAATATTTGTTTAGAATAGACGAAAAACATCGATTCGAAGACTGGATTCTAGATTCTTTTGAAGAATAAACACCGGTGAGTGATTTACACCTATATCTATATGCATTGTACAACTTAATAAAGGTGTTGTAACTACTTGTCGGCTTATGCGTGTAGTCTATAGGCTATATTCATTATTTCAGATGTTAGACCTAACGTGATGACGTTTCATTTCCGCACTGAAGAAATGAAATTGAACTTTAATTATGATTTGCCAACGAACCCCTGGTGCCTTAACTGTGATGATTGACCCAGTATGAGAGTCTACACTTTTGACATTGGCCTAATTTGTTTTTAATTTAGTCGGGTTTGTCTTCTAGTAGTAGCGGTAGGACTGGTGCTACGATTAATGTGGGCCGAACATTTCAGTCAGTGCTTTAAAAGCGCATAGCGTTACAACACCCCTAATATTCGTATAGGGCTGTACAACGTTTAAAACGGTTCTAGGGGCTAGAAACAAAATTGAAGACTCACGGTATTATTTTCGGGTTCCTTTACTTCAGGGAAATATCAGGAAAATACATCCATGTTTGACACAAGATGTTTTTAAAATGGACATGGCCTCAAACTCTCATTGCAACTCGTTGTGCACAAAGTACGTGACGTTATTCTTCCGAAGGCTTGATAGAACCTCCTCGTTAAAACCATGGACAGCTATATGACTGAACTGAATCCGCCCCTTATACGCTAAAGACGTAAAGGTAATATCATACTTTAATATCAGAAATTAGTAAAACAACGACCGAAAATATTTTTGATCTTTTAAAAGATCAAAAATGAAAGAAAAAAGACTTAAAGGGATTGCATACGTTTGGTAATTTGAGCCTATTGTTTGTTTCAAACCAATATAATTGTATATATACAGGGTGTCCCAGAAAAAACGAAACCGAGATTTGTCAGTGTTTACTCCTATTTTAATTTCAATTTTGATAAAAAAATCACACATATCTGGAAAGCTTATTTCCTCAGCTTTCATTTGATACCATCCACATGATCCATACTTCACGCATGAGTGGGTAAAGACAATATTAAGCAAGGCTATCAAAAAGTAATTTGCACAACGATATTTTTATTTCACGCCAGATAATAGTTAGTCAATAGCTGAGAAGCGTTACGGCCATAACGCTTCTCAGATTCATAATTTTTGGAGATAAAAAGTGACATATTTTTCCATAACTGCGGTTCTTCGAATTGAACGTTTCTCAATATGCATTATACTATCCAAAGCAGCTGTACTTCTCACCAAGTAAGTTTTTATTGCCATAAATTTTCAGAGTCATTACCAAACGTATGCAATGCCTTTAATGGACAGAAATATCAAGACAGATACAGTAACAGTAATCTGTGAAAAATTCAGTCCCATACGGTGCCCACTTTTTGAGAAAACGGTGAAAAACCGCCACAGTATTTCTGAATTTGTTTCCCCTTTTATTTTTGATCTTTTAAAAGATACAAAAGATTTTCGGTCGTTGTTTTACTAATTTCTGGATAAATGCACCATTTCAGGCGGAACATTTTTTAACGGTATGTTTCTACCACCACCATCTTCATACCCTGTAAGTTATACGTAAATCTGTGAACATTTCTGTTTCGGTTTCTTACCAAAGTATGATACTACCTTTAAAGGTAATTTCATACTTTGGTTTTTGTCAAAGAAATGCAGATTCGTGGGCAAGAATATCAAGTATGATATAGTAACAGTCATTTGTAAAAATATCCAGTCCCATACGGTGCCCACCTTTGAGAAAACAGTGAAAATGCCCAACAGTATTTAAAGATACAGGTGTTTTTTTTGGGCCATTTCAAGAGCTTTAAATGTACTTAAAGTATGAAATTACTTTTAATTTCGCTGACATTTACAAGTACACTGTATCCAAGCATTGTGTGCTTTGCATTGCCCTATATATATCAGAGCCTGGCAAGGGCCTATATCAGGATATAAAGATAAAAACAAAATAGGTGACAATAGCATCAATATCGCATCTAGAACCAAAAACAAAAACGATCAAAATGCAATATGAAATTGCTCATTCCAATCAAATTGATTTTCAACAAGGTCCGCTCACAAAGACAAATATATTTCTTTTTGTACATCTGTTACATGTACCAAAAAAAAATAGTACATGCATAGGCAAAGCTACAGCTGTATAATTTTTGTGTGTGTCTAATCTAGAAAGGCCTATAGTATCCCCGGTTTTGTGCTATATAAACGCAGTTGGCCTTACAGCTTCTTTTTTTAATTGACTATTACTGGCAATTATAGATTGGACAATTGTGGACATTATGAGCATGGTTGTTTTGCGAAATAGGATGAAATCCCCATTTCTATACATGTATTTGCCAAATGATAATTTCATATTAACAGGTGCATTCAGTACGGTTCGGTGTTCCATTTCCCAATGTAATGAAAAGGCCAGTGCTTCATAGGGTTGCATGCAAATTTCTATACCCATTACTTTTTCATGGTATAGCTGTATAATGGGACTGACCTTATTGCCATTACCTGTGTGACGATTGCCAAAAGCTTTTATCAACCATGATGGTGAATACCTATTCCATCATGCTTGTACAAACACCTATACTCCTCCGTGCCTCAAGTTGTACCCAGTTGTAGACTATTGTATTCTGGATTTAACTTGCGGGGTGACCTTGATCACACAGTCTTTGTTACATACATGTAGTATTCCACGTGTACACAGTGTACGTAAAGGTACAGTGCGAACATACCTAAACAGAAATGTTCACAGATTTTCGTATAACTTTCAAGGTATAAAGAAATGCTGTATTTATCCAGAAATTAGTAGCCGAAAAATACAGTTTTGTTCTTTATGTTTTATAAAAATAAAATTGAGTCGGGTTTTCGCCTTTTTTCTCGTGACTCGCATGTCCGATTGACCGCAAATTTCCACAGGTTTATAATTCCATGTATATGGAATATACATGCTCTGTTCGTCCTGGGGACGAACAGAGCACACTGTTCGGAACGTCGAGATAATACCACTGGTTCTTCTCAGAACCACACACTCTCACAGAAGAGATTACATGGTGTCACTGCAATTTTACCGTCATTTCAGTTTATCCACCATGCATAGCTTCAAGTCTTACTTATCCATGTAGGCCTATATGCTATAACAAACAGTGCGAGCGCTGTTCTGTGACCTTTACCAATCTTGTATTACACCTTAAACCTATGGCGGCATGCAGAAAATACACGTACGTTTAGATGAATTAGAAAATGGACGAATAAGTAGTTAACGGTGATCAAGAAGTGGCGCCTTTTTTATCTGAAAAGCTGGGCGTGGATTTCTGAAACGGAGCAAAAAAATGGCGATTTTTTGGGATGACGTTGGGGCTAGTTCTGAATAGGAAGTCAATACATGTATATGATATCAAGATTTGTCGGAAGAGGCCAAAATATGCTACTTAAATGGGGAGATGTGGACCAGTTAAAATATATGAAAAGTACCTCTATACAGGAATATGGACGACGATCGAGCCCAAGAAAAGGCCAACAGGGAGACCCTCTTGGAAATCAAGAGAATCTTCTTTAACATATATTCAAGGATTTGTTATCAAGTTACCTGCATCTGAAAGATGATGATACTCATCAAAATATCATGGAAAATCTCGAAGAAAAAGTAGAATAAGGCATGAGACTTAACAAAGCCTTGAACAGAATATTTGTTTAACACCAGGCCAAATTTGACAAGATGAAGAGGATTATAAAACAGAGACACTGAGATAGCTATGATTAAAGATGTGATCATTTCAGACAGACTGTCATAAATACTTGTTTATTAATAATCTAACATTTGGCATAAACTCCGTTTCTGACCCCTAACAACACTAATCTGTTTAGTTTTTCATTCAATGATTAATAAATCAAAATTAAACAAGACGTAAAAAAATAAATCAAAAGCACTGTTCCGACTGATCCCATTGTTTCACGTTTTAGAGGGTTTTTTTTAAGGGTGATTTTTTTTTTCCAAGTATGACGTAAATGTTTTCAACTTGAGCCGAATTACGAGCAACCTGTTGACCAACAGAACAGGATCGGGCGACATAAAAACAAAACATCATCATCTTCATCACAATCGTAACACTGCTTCCCTTGTTCACGTTCAGACCTTATGTCCTTTCTTTCAAACGTTTCTAACGTTCATATGTTTGTATCATCACTAACGTGAATTTGTTACACATAACTGTTGCGTTCGTCTACCACTTACTCTAACGGCCACATTACGGCGTGGCGTGCTTTGCTAAAGCAAACGTCAACGTATAGCCTACGTCTCGCACTATCCCTACACATGATCTAACCAGCCTCTCCCACCATTTCATTCCCACTTGTTGACACCATGGAGGTACTATACCGCCATGTTGACTCCATAATATGGAGTGAATATTATTCATATTGGTCAAGGCTATTCAAGCACGCATTGCCAATTATGTCAAGGTCATTAACGTAATGACATACATCACTAAAAGAATCTTAAGGCTTGCGAGGTTTTCTCATCCTTGGGAAATTTCTCAAGGGTTTACCAGGGACGTCGGTCACTCTCAAGCATTTGTTTCCTTTCCCACGATGACACTTTCGTAAGATTTCTCAAGCATGGGGAAATTTCTCAAGTTGTTTTGTTAGCATCGTGTGGATGGAAAGGCCTATAGATGAGACGGATTATGCGAGGTTAAAGCAAGGCACAGTCACAATGCTCATGAAGGGCACATTGCATTCTGCAACAATAATACACATCTATGGGAACGTCAGCAGGAGCCAATTTCAAAGAGCTGATTAAGCTTCAAAACTTGCTCAAGCACCAAAAACCTTGGTCAATAAAATCAGTATCCCAGCCGAAACTTGTGAATGTAATATGCTCAGCAAACAATGGCCAAATGCGAGTCAAAAGCAGTAAACATCACATGAAAATTTAGTTGGCAATCCTGTTTGATCAAGGAAGACTTTTCATGTTTAAACAAAATGTTGTGCTTAAACGGCTCTGTGAAATTGGCTCCTGGCGATTTGGATATCTGGTAATAAACCACTTGGAGATAGCGTCTAAATCTTAGGGCCTTGTCACAAGGGCTTGTCATCTCTGCTGGCGGCTGGCCGGAGGAGTTTCGGCGTGGAGAGGGACGTCCAGTCTCTGATGTTGTCAGACCAAGTAGGTCTTGCGTTGGTGTCCTCTTCTGCGACTGCCAGCGACTTCATCACTAATATGACATCATTTTTCTGTTACAGGTGGTGCAGCTGTGGAATCCTCAGCTCAACATGAGGATCCTGCGCCTGATTAAACGGTTGGCCATAGCCAGCTTCATGTTGACGTTGTTGATGTTAACGATCAGGCACTGGGCGCATAGCCCTGATGGTGATCCCATCCGACCGAAGGAAACACATCATCTTTTGTCGCCGCACAAACAGCCAAAGATTACAGAAAGGTAATCTGAAATCACCTATATTCAGTCAAGCTCCACCATTATAGATCAAACTCATCGTAACTTACTATCAATCGTAGGACTTATTGATGCTTTGTAGCCCTACGTAGGGTATAGGCGCCCTACGATGGGTTATCCTTCGAATCTCGAGTTACGATCGATCGTAGGGCTTCGTGAAATCGACCCAAATGATTTAATCTACGATATATTCGTCTGTTTTGGTCATCTTGCGATTTTTTGAATACATTTTGACAGAGAAGTGACAGTAATTATCAAAACGTTTGACAGTATTCTATACCAAGTGTTACATTTAGATGTCACTTTCTAATTGAAAGTTAATGGTACACTACATGATTGTTAACATACCCAAACCAAAAATGTTCACAGATTTACGTATAACTTTCAGGGTGTGAAGATGGTGTTGGTAGAAACATACCGTTCAAATGAGTTCCGCCTGAAATGGTGTATTTATCCAGAAATTGGTCAAACAAAGACCGAAAACCGTTTTGATCTCGGGGTGAGATCACAACCATTCTTTGTTTTATAAGAAACATTAAGTCGGGTATTCGCTGTTTTCTCGTGACTCAGATGTCCGATTAAGCTCAAATTTTCACAGATTTATCGTTTCATGTACATCGGCTGGATTAGACAAAGTTTGGGTACTGTTCTATATTACATTTACCATGTAGTATACCTTTAAGTAAATCCTTCATTGTATAATTAGGCCTAGGCATGCGTCGATGTAGGCATCGTGCTTGTGCGCTGAGCAGCGTCTAGCTGCTGAGGTTGAACATACTGATTCGAGTAGGGCAAACCCTGTCACAGCTCTCGAAGGTGATAGTGGCAAAACTGCGATCGATCGTATCTCAAGTTACGAAGGATAACCCATCTTAGGTGGCCTATCCTACGTATAGAGCTGCATTACATCTTAAGTCCTACGATTGATAGTAAGTTGCGATTGGTTTGGTGAAATCAACCCCAGGGTTCGCTTCTGCAGTATTCAAGGAGTGCATGGATATGAATCCCAATCTGTCACAAAATAGTTTGAGAATAAAAAAGGGGGCCCCGTTAATATGACATCAAACGTATCATGAAAATCGATTAAATTGACTAAAATCCTACTCATAGAAATTACTGCACTTTATGTGAGAAAGAATTGAACGTTGCTTGCAATGCCTCCCAATAATGTGTATGGTGCAATTTATGACTCATGGAGAAAGCTATTGACCTTTTTCACGGTGCATTCATACCCATTCGAAGCAGTGTAATGAAATCGAGGCTTGGATTCGAAATAGTCTGGTACCCGTTTTCTTTTGGGAATTTGTGTTATCTTTTCCGACGGGTATACAAGGAAGGCGACAAAAATGGAAGCGCCGTGAAAAAGGCGTTATCGTGCACTCTGTCAACACGCAGTAACAACTTATTATTGTGGTTGCTTGGCTAAGTTCAAAGTTGTGTTTACAACACCACGTACTTTCATTGTCCGTGTATGAAAATCGTACAATACAGGTATGCCTACACATGCTTACTCATTCCATATTGCCCACTCTGTTAGTCATTGGCAGGGAATTTATAAAAGTTACAAAAAAGGTCAGGAACCTGAAATAAACTGCACAGGAAGACTAGATGTGTTTGTTAGTTGTTACAGTTGAACAAACACAGAACTGTTTCGGTACTTTTTCTAGTCTGGTTAGTGGGTACTAAGGAAATAGCAAAATGCTTAATGTTGTAGCTTATCATGCTCCTTGAACATGTTCACAAATTATTGGTCCAGTACAGAAATAGCCATATCAGCTGTGTCTTAAAGGGAGCATATAGGATTTGCAACGATGTGCGATTTTGCTGAATGTAGTACTTAAACAGAAGTGAAGGTCTTAAACTTCCTTACAAACGTTGTTTCGTGTACCTTTTTTTAAGCTTTGTTCATCTGGATAGCAGAAATACGGCCGAAATAATCTTGCCCCCCCCCCTCCGAATCCTTCACGGTTACACCACGCTTTCGAAATGCTGAAAAATCGTTTGGACGAACGATCATTTTAAAAGACACTAAATCTTGATTTCCTTGAAAACCCCAGCATCTGATGAACCAAGATTTCCCATGGTGACTGTTTGCACTGTTAACGAACTGTTGAGTCCTTTTTCTGTCTCAAACTCAATAAAAAATTATTTTAAAGAACTTATACATAAACACACACGCTACCAAATGCTATACCTTAATTTTCGTTATAGACATAATGTTAATTCTTTTTCCTTTATCTCTTTTCACTTTCAGGCCCAAGAATGTGAGCTTACCGGCCACGCCCATGCCAGCAATAACAACCCTTGTACAGACATTTCGCTCTCTGCAAGAAGAATTGCAGTACATATATAAAAAATACATGCCGAATCCTTGGAAACCGTACTTAGACAAATCCAACCATCCCGGGTACGTAGATAATGATCACGGTTTGCATTAATCAATTTTAAGGTACTTCACCGAGCTTTTTTTACAGATACTACCATAGAATGTGCTCCAATGGTCTTTCTATGGTTGTACCACCTAACCGGTCATTTTTGCTTTTCTTGCAGTTCCCATCCAGGATGGGTCCTTTCTCTGTTACTGCCCCCAAATCAAATACCTCATGATATTCTTCAAGTTTCTACCCACGCACTGCCTCACTCTGGAATTCCCTACCATCATCCTGTTTTCCTACAGGATATAATCTCTCTCAATTCAAACGTAATGTTAATAGTTTTCTTGCAAACAGATCTTCCTAATTGCTCTGTTTTTCTCTCTCCTTTCCTTTAGCCCTCACCTTTGAGTGGCCCTCTAGGACCTCGTATTGGGCGATATAATATATTTGTAAAAGAAAAAAATAATAATAATTAAAAAAAACTATCATAGATTTATCTGTAACTAACTAAGATGGCGATGTATTTATTCAGAAATGACCAAAGACAATTTTGATTTTTAAAAGATCAAAATAACGGTGAAAAGATACCGTGGGCGTTTTTCACTGTTTTCTCAAAGTGTGGGCACCGTAAGGGACTGGAAACTTGCAAGGTCAATTGGCAAAGAATGCATTGATATTATGTTCATTCTTTATCATTACATGTACCTTTCTTTATTTACAGGCCCAACAATGTGAGCTTATCGAGCACGGATACCTTTACCTCTCAGCAAAATGAACTGCTCTACATGTACCAAAAATATCTTTTGACTTCTTGGAAACCCAATTTCAACAAATTGAAACGTCTCAGGTACGTAGATATCATGGTTTACCGGCGTATAGTCACCAACTTAAAGGTACTATCATACTACTATCATACTTTGGTGGCATACCCAAACAGAAGTCTCCACAGATTTACCTATAACTTACAGGGTATAAAGATGGTGATGAAAGAAACATACCGTTAAAATTTGCCTGCCTGAAATGCTGTATTTCTCCAGAAAAGAGTAAAGCAAATGACCTAAAAACAAATTTTATCTTTTAATGATCAAAATAACGGTGAAAATATTTAAGAAATACTGTGGGCGTTTTCACTGTTTTCTCCAGAAGTGGGCACCGCAGGAGACTGGGAATTTCACAGATGACTGTTGTTTTTATCTTTCTTGATATCTGTGCCCATGAATCTGAATTTCCTCGACAAAAACCGAAGTATGGCATTGCCTTTATAAAGGCCTCTTGTTTTCAGTCCTATCTGATGCAATATCCTCTGTTTTGCTTCTTCTGTTTTTTTCCATAATTGGTGCAGGAATGAGATCTTCACCATTTCCAATACAACTTCGATCAACCAGATAGGACTAACGGAGAGCGATGCACATTCAGACGTACCGATCATCTTTTATATCAAAAGCAAGAAAGTTGGCCCCAAAATTACTGATTCCTTGCTCAAGTATCTGCCAAAGGTAAGGGCTTTTGACTTTCCCTCTGAAATGTCAGAGATTCTGAGTGGTCCGTGTGGCATTATGTGAACGATTACCGATCTTATCCATCCTGTGCATGGTTGATTTCACGAAGCCCTACGACTGATCTTAACTCGAGTTACGAAAGATAGCCCATCGTATCCTACGTAGGTTTGCAATGCAACTGTTTTAACTGTTTGTTTTTTTCGAAAAGTGACCACCGTATGGGACTGGTAATTCCACAGATGACTGTTACTGTATCTTTTACCCTAACCCTAACCCTAACCCTAACCCTAAAGTACTTAAAGCCTTATAAAGCTGAATTCACCCGCACCGCGAGTACAGTCATTATAACATGGAGGTTTACATTTTTCTCCATGCTTAGGACCCAGTTCTCCCCAACGGCACCGTGTATCGCAAATGCAGTGTCGTAGGAAACAGTGGAATACTGCTTGGGAGTAGTTGCGGCAAAGAAATCGACTCATCTGATTTTGTATTCCGGTAAAGACAGCCTAGATAATAGTCTTGATAATGATTGATAAAACTGATTTCAGGTGTGAGGGCATGGTGTCGCACCTACAGTGTGACTGTTGCCCGTTCACCAACGTATTCCTTTTGGTTTTGACCAGGTGCAATTTTACACCCATCAAGAAATTCAGTGTCGATGCGGGCTTCAAGTCGAACTTCACCACGATGAACCCCACCATCATTCGAATCAGGTGAAAGAAAACTCGTTATTATAGGAGCTCAGGCTCAGGCTCGGGCTCGGGCTCAGTCCCAGGCTCAGTCCCAGGCTCAGTCCCAGGCTCAGGCTCAGGCTCAGGCTCAGGCTCAGGCTCAGGCTCAGGCTCAGGCTCAGGCTCAGGCTCAGGCTCAGGCTCAGGCTCAGGCTCAGGCTCAGGCTCAGGCTCAGGCTCAGGCTCAGGCTCAGGCTCAGGCTCAGGCTCAGGCTCAGGCTCAGGCTCAGGCTCAGGCTCAGGCTCAGGCTCAGGCTCAGGCTCAGGCTCAGGCTCAGGCTCAGGCTCAGGCTCAGGCTCAGGCTCAGGCTCAGGCTCAGGCTCAGGCTCAGGCTCAGGCTCAGGCTCAGGCTCAGGCTCAGGCTCAGGCTCAGGCTCAGGCTCAGGCTCAGGCTCAGGCTCAGGCTCAGGCTCAGGCTCAGGCTCAGGCTCAGGCTCAGGCTCAGGCTCAGGCTCAGGCTCAGGCTCAGGCTCAGGCTCAGGCTCAGGCTCAGGCTCAGGCTCAGGCTCAGGCTCAGGCTCAGGCTCAGGCTCAGGCTCAGGCTCAGGCTCAGGCTCAGGCTCAGGCTCAGGCTCAGGCTCAGGCTCAGGCTCCATTTCGTTCCGAATCCATTTTTAAATAACGGATATCAAATTAGACGCTTTTGGAGTAGATAATTCTCTGAAAAGGAAAACAGAGCTTCAGCTTCAAGGAAAAACCACATTCTATATTTTCAGCATATGGATGACAGAGCTGGAGCCTGAGCCTGAGCATCTGTTTCATAAACGTCTATAGGGGCATCTATGGTAGACCCATGGCTTCGAATCTTTTACCTGCTATACTGCGTAACGCAGGCAAATTAATGTTATCGTGTCTCCAAGACTATTATAAGACATGCGAATCTACATGACCCTTGGGACTTATTTCTCTAGAGCCATTGCAGACCCAATACGAAATGAAGGGATTGGGCCACATGACGAAGCCGAAGAAAGGCTCCAGCTTCGCCATGTATCTCAAGCCCTTCATTTCATTTAGGACACAAAATGGCAGTAGTGAAATAGATCCCAACCCTATCCCCAAGCCTCATTTTGTATAAAGGTATTATGTGTCTTCCTTGTATATGCATAGATACGACCGTTTACACACAAAGAAGAACGAAACCGACTTCAATCGCGACCTGGATGAGTACAACGGTCAACTGTACCTGCCATGTCTGTTTGAAAACACCATACTGCGTCTGTGCACCAGCTATATCTTACCGGCCACCAGACGGAAGTTACTCAGCAGCAAGAACAACTCCAAGCTCAGGGTGTTCATCGGCAATCCCTGGCACTTAAAAGGAATCCTCAAGTTATGGAAGGCCAAAGGCATCCGCTACATGTCAACAGGTAACTGTTTATGGGGTGCCGTGATGACCTAGTGGTCTGGCGTGTCGTACTCAAGATCTCGTGGTCAATCTACAGGTTGTGGGTTCGAATCCAGCCATGGGTTAGTGGTGCTTGCATCCTTGGGCAAGATGCTTTGTCACATTATTGCTCCTCTTCACCCAAGTGTAAATGGGTACCTGTGAGGGTAGAGATGGCTTTGGGCTTGATTAGCCTTTTTGCGCTTTACAGAGGAGTATACTCCTCAGTGAGTTGAGATGTTTTCTAGATACTGTGCTCAACATAATATGCTCAGTTTATTATTAAAGACACTTTCTTTCACGTACACTCTCCACATCATAATCTGTAAACTATGATAATGACATCCATTAGGGTCTATAACACATGAACTTCATGTACGAGCTTTAACGAGGGCCGAGTAATTTGCGATACTTTGTTTCCATCCAACCACCTGATTATTTACACTCTACTCCTAACATCTGGATATACTTTCCAGAGCTCAACAGCTGATTTCGATCGCTGCCATGAAATACAACATAAACGTGCACTAAGTTAATGCTAACATAAAACTACAAATACACTATCGTGATAATGTTGTGGGCTTTTTTGGAAGTATTCGTAAATTTGAAAGTAAATCACCGATTTTAAGGAAATTTCACAGATTTTGTTCCATGGTGTGCAATTTGAAAAATTACTTGATTTGACTGAATATTACCTTGCAAAGTAACTAAATTAGGTACCAGTGATGTGGCACAAACCTTGAAACTGACTCTGTTGGTATTTGGGATAAATTTCAAGACGTATTTCAAACAGCTATGATCATGTGCTTTTTGCCCCAAAGAGAATGTGGTCTTAAAGGTACTACCATACTTTGGTAGCATGCCGAAACACATCTTCAAAGATTTCTTACAGGGTATAAATATGGTGATGATAGAAACATACCGTTATTACATTTCTGCCTGAAATGCTGTATTTATCCAAAAAAGAGTAAAACCAATGACCCAAAACAATATTGATCTTTTAAAGATAAAAAATAACGGTGAAAAGATTAAAAGGAAACATACTATGGGCGTTTTTCACTGTTTGCTAAAAAACAATTGGCACCGTGTGGGAGTGGGAATTTCACAGATGACTATTACTGTATCTTCCTTGATATTTGTGCCTATGAATCTGTGTTTCTTTGACAAAAACAAAAGTATGATACTACCTTTAACTCCCTCTTTTGTTTTGGCTGACAGGTTTTTATCTCGCCCAGACAGCCGTGACCATGTGCGATGAGGTTCACCTGTACGGTTTCTGGCCGTTCAATCGATCCGTCACGCCGAGCTTCAGGAATTACAGCTACCACTTCTTCGACGCGATGAAGCAGAAGAATGCCCACAAGTTCAACCAAGAATTTCAGATCCTCTGGCAGCTACACAAGCAAGGAGTTCTGAGGCTTCACGCTCATGATTGCAATTAAGGCGTATAAGACAGCAAGAGTATATACATGTACATCTGACAAGACCTCCGTGTCCACTCTCAGAGATAGACAACCCAGAACTTGGGTCGATTTCAAGAAGCCCTACGATCGATCGTAACTTGAGTTACGAAACCCGTCGTAGAGGGTCTATATCCTACGTAGGACTGCAATACATCATTAGTCCTACGATTGATTGGAAGTTACGATGAGTTTGGTAAAATCGACCACAAGTGCCCATTTTGATCGATTTATCTGTAGTAGAGACACGAAATAATAATAATCTCATTTCATTATTTATTTAATTTCATTTCATTTTAGAGATGTATTTGGAATTCACATAGGGTTGGATTGAAAAGTGCTTATTTGGTAGCTTGGTCAAACTAATAATGTGAAGGATACTTGTTTCTACCAGTCTATTATGACTCGAGTCTGACTCGGATTCGAGTACGACTCGAGTCTCTTTTTTCCACGACTCGGACTCGAGTTACAATGACTTGCCCTCGGACTCAGTCCTTACTGTCTCGAGCTCAGACTTGACTTACGTGACTTGTGGCCCCCCAAACGAAAATACCGTAAAATAATTCCTGTGGGTTTTTTTTTGGTGGTGGATGTTTTTTTTTCGGCGATCAACGCTGCAGTTACTGCACTGTAGACAGACTTCACTGGCCAGCTATCGATGTTTGGAGAGGTTTTAGGCATCTGTGAGCGTGGCATGATGGTTGCCGATCATTATGATGATTGCAGAGTTCAATTTTATAGCAATGCAGACGCACAGAGGCTGATTTTTGTTTGCCAAGCATGGCAGTCCCAGCTGTGTTGGTACTGCTCTTGTGGCATCACGGTGGCAGTAAGTGGCTCTCGATCCCACAAGTTGTGCATTTTTTTCTTTACTACTAGTTTACTACAACGAAATGTTTACAAAAACAGTGACTCGTGGAAACAGAACTGCAATCATGCACATCAGTTGATCAAATTATTTTTTTCTGAACAATAATTAACTTGACTATTTCTATTCTGATTTCTATTTCTAGTTAGAGGTAGTATCATACTTTGGTTGGAAACCAAAACAGAAATGTTCACAGATTAATTACCAATGGCTTACAGGGTATAAAGATAACACAAACATACCGTTAACATTTTTTTCTGCCTGAAATGCTATATTTATCAGGAAAATATTTTTGATCAAAAATAATGGTGAAAAGACTTAAGAAATACTGTGGCAGTTTTCACTGGTTCCTCAAAAAGTGGGCACCGTAATGAGACTGGGAATTTCACAGATGACTATTAGTGTATCTTCCTTCATATTTGCGCTCATTAATCTGCATTTCTCTGACAAAAACCACAGTAGGATAATTATTACCTTTAATTAAAGAGTCCAATAAAACTGTCCCAAGTTGTGAAATGTATAGGCCTATTTGCAGTACAGTATGGTTGCTAAATGTAAAGATGACTCGGACTCGAGACTCGAACTCTCCGACCCACGACTTTGACTCGAACACGACCCAGATGACTCAGAACTCGGACTCAGACTTGAGAGATGTAAAGTCATACTCGAAATTGTGTGCCTCGGCTAGGCCTACAAGTCTGGTTTATGTATACCAAGAATATTAAGCACAAGTTTAAAAAGCAGTGCATTTGAAACTAATATAAAAATTCATTTCATTTAAGAGATATGTTAATTATCCCAATTTTTGCCATTTGATGTTGAAATTTTGATTTGAATTTTGGTTGTTGGAATTTGTTTGTTCGAGTTGACTCATGAATAGATTGGTGGAATGAAAAGCAACTGTAGAGGGTAAGCAAGACTATCCACTAACAAAAGCTTATCAAACGAAAATACATAGCTGCCACAATTTGAATAAGAGACGAAAAACGGAAGATTCTGCAGTGCATGCTTGGAGTTAGCAGGGCCTGGCGTGTTTCGATCCTAGCAGGATCTTTCTCGAAGTTTCGATAAAGATCCTGCTAGGATCGAAACGCGTCAGGCCCTCCTAACTCCAAGCATCTGATAGATATTTCAGGTCAGTGAGTGCCTTTTGATGTATATGTATAATAGTTGAACACTTTAAGTAAACCAGTCATGTTAATAGATTATCATTTTTAGTTTGGGGTCAATTTGTGAATATTAAGTTCATTTTCGTATTAGATTTTAGTCATGCTGTACAACCGAAATCCACTTGTCTTATTAATAAGCAGTGTGTACACTGTCAACAATGTCGGTAACATTTTCGGCAACATTTTGCCCAGTTAGGACAACACACCAAACCAGGGCAACGCGACTTTGGGCCATGTGTACACATTAGCAACATTTGGACAACATGTTACCGAGATGTGACTGCGACATGCTTACCCAACTCGTTTTTGCTCATTGGCCAACATGTTGGGGTTTTGTTTGTTTTTTTTGTTTTTTTTATACATAACCCCAACCCCCTACATATGACAAAACGCCAGTGGGGTATCAAAAAACTCTCATAAATACAACAGATTGATGGTAGCAACAAAAATCAGACTTTAAAAAAAGCCTAACAAATGAGCTTGGGCTAAAAAACTCTGCTACAATACATGAGGCCGCGGACTAGGGTTGGCCTAACACTAAATTATTTGCTGCTTCCTTGAATTGCTGAGCCCCCTTCTCTGAAGGCTGTCCGATGATATCAGGGGGAAGCCTTTTTCAGGTAGTAACAGCTACTGGTAGAAAGCTTCGAGTTACCGAGATGTTGCTGCGACATGTTACCCAACTCAGCAAAAATGTATACCTGGGCAACATGCTACCGAGATTGTTGCCGAAAATGTTTGACAGTGTACAGTCTGCTTTATGCACGTGCAGACAGGCACATGTTTGCATGTACTTATCTGCATTTGAGGTCGGTGTATAAGTTTAAAACAATAGACACATGCAATACATGAGGTGTTACTAAATTTGAAAGTGACACATTTCAGAAGCCTGAAGTGCTATTCTATTCCTTCCACCTCACCAAACCTGTGTGCAAACACTATAGTGCCTTATGATGATTTACATAATGGTTAACCAATAAGCGACTCTGTTATGGGTTTATTTTTGGGTAAAGTGGTGTATTTTTAATCAACAATTTGTCTATAGTAAAAGGTCAGTAAAAGATATGAATACAAGAATCTAGGCAGGGCCTATACACATTGTCATTTTCTTTCATAAGTTGTTTGTTCGAGAGACTTAAAATGTCTAATACTTCAATGGAAAAGAGAGAGTAGGCCTATCTTTATAGCTGGGTTCGAATCCCGCGGCTGCAGTCAAGTTTTCTTTGTTCACCTTTCAAAATAGTGGTAGCAAAAAAAATCCCAAACTATGGGCGTTTACGAAACTGAGGCTTAGGCTCAGGCTCAGGCTCCAGCTCTGTCATCATTATGCTGAAAAATGTTGTGTTTCATTGAAGCTGAAGCTCTGTCTTCCGTTTCATTCTAGAGAATCTACTTCAGAACCGCAGCCAAAAGCCTCTATTTTTATACCAGTTATTTCAGAATGGATTCACAAAATGGAGCCGGAGCTATGAGACGGAGTATGAGCCTCCGTTACGTAAACGCCCCTAGCTTCACTAAGCCTCATTTCGAAAAGGGCTCATTCGTTACTCACCGCGACTTAACCAGAGAGGGCGCTCTCCGACGTAAACTAGACCGCCCTAATACAAAATCGTGAACTGCAGCGCAAAACAAATAGTTCAGAAATATTTTATCAAAATGATCACTAGACGCGTGCACACTCTGTGCCGTTCCATTCGACACAAGCCAAGTGATGATGATTTTAGGCAGGCAATACACGGGTTTACACCTTGGCGGCCATTTTAGATTTTGATCGCAACTTCAAAACGAGGCACTTCCACGCATGCGCATTTTCGAAGTGTAAACCGGTGTGTAGGAGAAATAGAACAACCAGAGACAGAGCTTGGACGTGAAGGTTTGAACCAGTAATGTTCCCTGCGTTAGGCTATTTAAGGCCTCCTGCATATTATGCATCTACGGATGGTGCGTATCACGATCCAGCGATTTCGACCGCAAACTCGTCTGTGAAGGCCTACCCATGGAGGAATTCATATTCTTCCATTGTACACCACTAGAATGTGGCATAACAAGAGTGCAGTAACAAACCAGCACTCAGCAGGTCTTCACATCCACATTATAATGGCGAACATAAAAAAGGTAGGTGGATACGTTCATTTTGAAGTCCCAAATTGTTGAACTGTTAGTTTTGATACTTAGTCTTTTTATGCTCTAAAATGGGAAGCCCACAGGCCTATATTCATTTAAAAATTGCGTTTTTCTTCAGTACTATCATCCAGGTTTTACAATCAAACTTGTCTGTTTGTGGTTTGCCAAGTTTGGAAATGGTAGCCAGTTCGCATTGTAACAAATTAATGCCAGGTTGCAATACACTTGATATGCCAATAATTGGCGCACCCTGAACTTGTTTTAAATCATAATTTATTGGGGGTCATACAACTAATGTTGTGTAATTTGACAAGTAATACACTCAATAATAAACTGCTGCAAACTGCTCATCAGCCCAAATAATGAGCTACAATTTATAAAATGCTTGGAGTTAGGCAGTTTCACGTCGAGGTTTGGGGGAAGGTAGGGGGTTACAATATGGTCAATGGAAGCTAATTTTTATAGTGTGGTGCTGCGTTCTTCTTATACTTATGTGTGCTGCATCCACCACATACTTGTACATAAAATTAACAGCACGTGCGCCCATCTGAGTTAACTGAAAAGTGTTATGGCGCCCTCTTGTGACGTACTTTCACAAAGCAACGGGAAATGAGAACACGGTGCATTGATTGAGTGTTTGCATCAGTATTGAACGGAAAGTTTGAGAGAAAATGAAACATATTACATATTCACTTCAATTTCAGCAGTTCAGATCGGTACAAGTTTTGCCGCTCATTTTCAGCTTTTTAATTAACAGTTCCCAGTATAGTGTGCTGCCTTGTTCTGGGACTTGACTGATAGCTCACCTATTCCTGTGTAGGTCGTGATGCTTCATGGGCCAATTTCATAGAGATGCTTAGCACAAAAAAAATTGCACAATAATGGCTTGCCCAAAAAACAAACTACCATTGAAAAATCGATTTGATATTCATTGACGGCGAACAACAGCCAAAGAACAATCACAAGTGATACACAACACATACAAATTTGGTTGTTAATCCTGTTTTATTAAGACAGAAATGTCATGCTAAGCAATTTTTTGTGCTAAGCAGCTCTATGAAATTGGCCCCTGGTGTTTTTTATGTTTTCTGTTAACGCAACGGCCAGCAGTTTCTCTTTTGTATAATATTTAATCTGCACGTATTCCTCAATCCCAATTGTGTCCAGTTTTGGTTTTGAGTCTCACATCAGCATTAACACAGTTTGGTTTGGGGTTTCGTTTTTGATTTTTTTTTTCTTTCAAATGCAGTTTTTCTTTCTCGACATGGCATAATTTATCCGAGGGAAATATTTATTATAAAAATATGATGTCAAGGATAAACTTTCCAGGGGTCGATTTCACCAAACACTTCGAAACTTATTATCAATCGTAGGACTTTTGATGCATTGAAGCCCTACGTGGCATAGGCCCAGGCTACGATGGGTTATCCTTCGTTACGATCGATCGTAGGGCTTCGTGAAACCTGGATTCTTTTGCAGTCGCAGCTAGATTTCCCCAGCAATACACAAACTATATCTGTTGTGCACTGCAGAACGACATGTTCGTTTTCTTCTTATTTGCAAAATCAGTCCAAACGGCGTTTAAAGGTAATATCATACTTTGGTTTTTGTCAAAGAAATACAGATTCGTGGGCAAAAATATCAAGGAAGATACAGTAAAAGTAATCTGTGAAATTTTCAGGCCCATACGTTGCCCACTTTTTGAGAAAACAGCGAAAAACGGCCACAGCATTTCTTAAGTGTTTTCTCTTTTATTTTTGATCTTTTAAAAGATCAAAAAGATTATCGGTCGTTGTTTTACTAATTTCTGGATAAATACACCATTTCAGGCGGAAACATTTTAACAGCATGTTTCTACCAGCACCATCTTCAAATCTGTGAACATTTCTGTTTTGGTCTCTTACCAAAGTATGATACAACCTTTAAGTAATATATGCAAAAATGGGTGAGCCACGAGTTAGCCACTCTGCCAAACTCGCTTCACGCTCGGCTGCACCCCAACGCTATAATTCCTGATGCGATCTGAAAAGGGGAGCCTTTTTATGTATTTATGATTTATGTATAACTTACACGGTATAAAGATAGACCTGGTGCAAACATACCGTTAAAATGTTTCCGCCTGAAATGCTGTATTTATCCAGAAATGAGTAAAACAAAAGAGCTAAAACAGTTTTGATCTCTGATATCAAAACCTCACAATTAATACCTTACAATTTCGCGTATTAACAATTGCAACGGTTTTCGTTGTTTTCTACTGTTTCCAATGATCAATATTAATCTGAAAATTTGCCAAGTTTGTTTTTTATTTCATGACAAATCAAATTATGAACACTACTGTTCTATCAACTTTACCAAACTATGATAGTATACCTTCAAGCACACATACAGAAGTTTGGATGCCCGCACTGAAAGAATCGTGGCATCTCAATACACCGATCCGACGGCACGACATACCGTCTTCCATTACTGCGGTGTCCCTGTTCACCCTATGCGCCTACTGAGTGGCAACAAATGAATTTCCGCTCCGCCGCACTCCATACTACAGGGTGTATGTCCCCTGATACACCGCTGGGCCAATTACATGAATCGCAAGTCGGATTCGTGTATACTGTTGCACCTTTTCGACTTTAACTTTTCGGCAGAAGCTCCATTAGTTTTGTGCATGCTTTCCAATTGTGGTCCTTTTCCAAATCGTCGACAACATTGTCCCTTTTTATTAATTATTAGCCCACGATTTGAATGCCACTACAAACTTACACACACACCATAAAATACTAATGTCTTATAATTTTGATACAAAAATGAACTGCTGCAAACTGCTCATCAGCCAAAATGATGACCTGAAATTTATCATGAATGCTTATAAAAGGCAAAGCAGGATCTTCAATAAAGATCCTGCTAGGATCGAAACGCTTCTTTCAGGCCTTGCTTGGGCATTTTTTTCATGCGCACGTGTAAACAAAAATGTGGTGTTATGATAAATGAAATCTATAATTATGTTGACTTGTTGGTTCGTTAATTTGAATCTCGAGTGGGTTGATAAACTGTACGAATAATATGGAATCCTATAATTAATATTTAGCAATTTCATGCGTGGGTTTTGCAGACAGTGACTAAAATATTCCACGGGCATGCAAAGCGGATGCGTGGTCGTTCCCGCCCCGAATGACCCAGGCCTTCAACCACTAATAAAGCCCAACAAATAGATAGTATAGCATTTATTTAAACTGAGTCATGGTCAGTGACGTCATGTCGGACTTTGCTCATTCGAACTGTTCTTTATCTCCGTGCATGTCGCAGGCTGATGCACGTAGTGTCTATAGTCAATCGCCTATACCCAGAAACCTGACAAATCGCTATTTTGTCCCCAGTCCATTGAAGTCGTTGTCATTGTGAATGACCATTGATAAAGTCTAGTTTAATACGCGGGAAATAAACTGGGCGCGGACAAACGAATTATTGCGAAAGTTCGGGCCTTTGCAAAATAAAATGTGAACAACCGCCACACGTACTGTGCTGTGGAGAATGGAACTCAATTTGGAAGAATATTAACTGCAACGTGGAGGATAAAAACCACAGGAAAACCAGAGTCCGCACGTTTTAACTGCACTATAGCCTCTGTATATCCGTCTGTCCTTGGATATTACAATGCCTTTCATTTCTGTATTTGCACTGGAGCGTGACGGTGGTTTACTTCCACATTTGCATTTTCATTGAATTTGTCGCTGTGTGATTACTATTGAGCCCGTATACATCATCTATTACACGCACCATGTACATGTACGTATATAGTAGCACGCCGTGGCGTAGGTAGGCTGGTGCATAGGTTCTCGCACGTCGTTAAGAGACACGGTGAATGCGCACGGTTGGAGTCTGGGAGCTTGTCAGGAAACATAACTGTCCCTGCCTCGTTTTTGGCACTGCATTTTGGGGGATATTTCATCACCGCCTCATCCCTAGAACGGTAAGTATTGTCTTTTTGGAATAATTATATCCTTTATATAATTAAATGAACTGTTGGCATCGATTACACAATGTAAACGTTAGGTAAGCATATCGATTTGTTAGGGAAACCTAAGCAACACGCACCCGCTACAGCTCTGAAGTCCTCGAAAACAGTCAAAAAACGCGCAAATTCTGGCTTTGTAACACCATAACTTTTGAACGGCTCATGATATAAAAAAGGTTCCTTCAGCATGAAGAAGGTACATTATTCCTTTTTCGAATGATATCTTAAAATAATCTTTTGAAGACTTTATAGACCTGTCATTTTTGAGCTATAAATGGTCGGTTTCCCCACTTTTACTGTGCAAATGTGTCTTTTTGGGCCGAAATAATGGACCATCGCAGCGCGGTTTTGCTTACAACTCAGGACGCCCTCAACGGATTTCTTAGGTTCCTCCGGGATGACCAAGTGCAGATGTTTCTCTACAACCTATGTTAAAATGAAGCTGATTGGCCAAAATAAAGACCTGTCATTTTGAGCCTAAAGATTTTGAGCCTATCAAAACCACTGTTCAATACTGCATTGGAACGTGCATGACCAGCTGAATGATAAACGAAACTCTTCAGTTAGTGTGCTGTTTCTCTACGATAAGTTCTCCCCTTAGAATTCTTCTCAGACTCTAAAAAGTATACGAGAATAAAGCTGATAATATGGGGATTCCCGTCATCTAAACAAATTTGCAGTATCTTGTCGGAATATTCTATAATTGTGCTGTAAATGTTGCCTTCGAACGCGAAGAAAATCAGCTTGTTGATACGCCATGCATGGCTTGAGCAGGGGACGCTGAGATTTCCGGACAAGTCCATTTTTGTGTAGGTGTGGAAACACATCTTGTAGTGGTAAACTCATTTCATTATGGAAAAGATGCCTCACAAATCCAATTGGATATGGATGGAAACATTCAGAATGAACTATTTTAGGTTTTTTTTAATAAGTCAAGAGTTGTTAATGGGTCAAGTCATGACTTCCTCTGTCTTCGTCTATACCACCCCAACCCAATTCGAAAGTTGAGTATTCCAAAGCCTTGACAATCCCTCTTCACGGTTGAGCGAACACCCACACACTGTTCGTGAGATAAGATCACACACAGAACCAATGTGGATGCACAGCATTTATTTCACATTCTTAAGTAGTCAAACTGGCCCAAACAAATCGATATGAACTCACAGATGATCATAACCAATATACAGTTTGTAAAATGAGTCCAATAAAAAGGTTGGGTTTCCTTGTGTGAACTTGCCGCCTACAGCATAGTGCAGCAGGCATACTACACCGCGACGGATGTCAAATGTGTCATTATAACCAGAGTTTTTGCCGATAGCATATAGTTCGTACTATTGTGCTAACTGGGCTTTAGGGAATACAACTTGTGACAGCTAGGCCTGAATACCAATTGAATCATCTGAATTACATTCCGTTGTGTCAATTGATACTCTGTCATACCATGGAGGAAGGCCCTGTGGTATCTAACGACCCTACCGTGCATTCAGCACAGTCATGTACCGTCATTTGGAGCGAAGTCCAGGCGTGTGATGAGTGACCGACGTCGTACCGTCGTCGATGTTTTTTGTGTTTGTTTGCAGGTGACAGACGGGATATTCCCACCGCTAGTATGCGGTTTTTCATGAAGCTACGTGTGCTTGCCATTGCCGTGTGTGTCTCCATATTCTGGATGATAACATTAGGAGGGGGTCCTTCCATATACAATGCCTTGACGTATATCTTGTCACCTACTCACATGTATGATGACTGGACGGCATCTTTTAGGAGGACAGCATTGTTTGGAAGGTAGATATAATAATCATTATTATTCATAGTTTGGTAATGGTTTACAATAGCACCCAGTTCTGTAAGAGAAGAGAATTACACTTGATTATTACCAAACTCACATGAACAGTTCGTTTTGATATTTAATTTGATGTCAGTAAAGGTTTGAGAATTTGGCTGGATTTTGAGTTTTTCGGGAAAATGTGAGTTTTTGGGGGTAATTATGAGTTTATAGGGGCACTCAGCACGCACACAGGGTTAAGTGAAAAAAACGGCTTACACCACTTAAACTGCCGACTCCCAAGAAAATTAGGTAAGATTGGGACCCATTTACTTTGCCTCGGAAAACAGCATTCGAAATTCCACATAAATGAAATTCTAAGAGAAAGTTACTAAGTTGTAGAAAATTAATTTTTGAATGACTAACATTATTTTTGTAATCTTTTGATTTAATAGATGCGGATGTACATGCAATTATAAATCATTACCCATTCGGTTTCATTTCCTGTTTTTAAGAGATCATCATGGATTTAAATGATGGTCAGTTGTCGTAAATAAATTTGTGTGAAAAGGAAAAAAGACAGGAATGCTTTTTTAAAACGGACTGACCCAACATTTCGAGTTTCGTCAGGGAATACTTTGAAAAAATGTGCATGATTTCCCCATCAGCCAGAAATGTTTGAGGTATATCTGTGGGATTTTCCCTTGTGTCTTGGATATTGATAACGTCACTTTACATCTGCAGGATGCACTGGGGCCGATATGGGATTATATAGACAAACTCACACAAGTCATTTGTTGATTTTCTGATGTTTGAAGCTAGCTTAAAAAAAAACCCAGAAATGTTCACAGATTTACGTATAACTTATACAGGGTATGAAGATGGTGCTGGTAGAAACATACCGTTAAAATACTTCCGCCTGAAATGGTGTATTTATCCAGAAATTAGTCAGACAAAGACCGAAGACAATTTTGATCTTTGTAGGTAAGATAAGATCAAATCCGTTCTGTATGTTTCATAGGAAAAAATGAGTCAGGTATTTTCTCGTGACTCAGATGTCCGATCGAGCTCAAATTTTCACAGGTCTATTATTTCATGTACATGTTTGATCAGACGAATTTTGAGTGCTGTTCTGTGACATTTACCAATCATTTTGTCACACTGTTGCTTATTCTTCTTCTTCTTTGGCTTTTTAAAATTGTTCATACACGAATCGCCGCCGCTTTGACGGTCAAGCACAAAGTCCGTGTGAAAGCCAAGAGACAAAAATCGAAAGATTTCATAGTTCCACATGTAATTTTTTGCTTTGTTTTCAACATTACCCTGTTGGAAACTGATTGTCATGCAGCCAAGGATATTTGTGGGGACTTTTATCTCTACAATGCTTTATCTTACCAATCCTGTCACACGACCGGTTCCGCTTTCCATGTAATAAAAAAACCTCACACACGACAATGTATTTTGGGAATTATTATTTCTGATTTCCGCATAGGTGTTTTTCTTAGCATATATTTATGTATTCTGAACACAGAGTAGGCCATATTGCGCTTGTTGGGTCAGTAACTAATACAATTAAAGGTCGTATGGGCTTGTCTTTTGAATATAAGTGTAGGGTCTACTCTATTTTTTGTTATTCAAGCGGAATAGTATTGTAGCAATTACATATTAAATATTCATTATTGAGTGTTTGTTGTACGTAGGTCGAGCTTGCATACAATGCTGGGCAAAGTAGAGGCCAATATACGTACACACATACTACGGTGTAGTCACATAATTATACATGTACAAGCAAGGTTTGCGTAGTGTGGCTGGCACACTACCTTAATCTGTCCACGACAACAATAGGGATTCGCATATTATTATTTCCCTCACATTACATGGGCGGTTTGATCAACATAAATATGTGAAGACGCATCTCTTTTGCAGTGTTGGAACTCGGCGGAATACACCTGTTTTTTGTTTGGTTTGAAAATGAAATTATATGCAAATGAAGCCAGTATAGGCCTATATAGATTTTAAGGTAATAATTATGTGCATGCATTGTGAAGATCTATGGAAAGAATATTAATAATATAGGACATTTATATTGTGCGGGTATACTATATCATTATACTCTACTGCGCACTACAAACAAACTAATTAGCATTGGATAAATGGGTCTTTAACCTGGTCTTGAACTGATCTAGAGAGTTAGCCTGCCGAACAGAAACAGGAAGATTATTCCACAGAGTGGGACCAGAAACTGAAATCTACAAGTAATAAATTGCTGCAAACTGCTCATCAGCCAAAAATAATAATGACTTCGAATTCAGCAAAATGCTTTTAGTTAAAAGGGCCTGACGCGTTTTGATCCTAGCAGGATCCTTCTCTAAGGCTAAATGACAAGAGGACAAGAACATGGAAGTAAAGATACGCATAAATGGATGAGAGGATCAGGACTAAAGAGGGGGAGGACCAGGGAGGGTGTGGCTGGGCAAGTGTGGTCAGGGAAGAGGGAAAAGGGTCTTGGGTAGACAAGAAACTAAAATATGGTCTACTCTGTGTCCAAAAGAATATAATACATTAATATACTGAGAAAAACACGTACGCGGAAATCAGAAATAATATTACCAGCTTTTACAAATATAATCTCCTTTCGACCACACACTGTTTTGTATCTGCTTAAAATACAGGAGAATCCGACGCTATAGTGCTATAGAATGTTTCACGACGAGAGGAAGTGTTGGATGTCCGCCATCTGTTTTGTGGAAATTTCTTCCATTTAATAGTCCGAGTACCGGATCTCACACAGAAATTCATCCTTTATATCATCCACATGTAAAACAGAGATACCTGTTCTTTAACATTTTAGCATCATCTATTTTTTCTGCCAAAGATTTGTGGTATAATAAAGTACCAGCACCTTTTATAAGGTCTTATTACATAATATTACGAAATTGAGAGGTCTGACATCATTAGTATTCAGTATAATGAATGGTCAAACGAATTTTGTACTGACCCGTCATGCAAATGCAATCCTATTGTGATGTCCTTATACTGTTAGAATTAATGCAGTATGGGGTCGATTTCACGAAGCCCTACGATCGATCGTAACTCGAGTTACCGGAAGGATAACCCATCCTATCCTCACAGGGCTGCAATGCGTCTCAAGTCCTATGATTGGTAGTAAGTTATGATGAGTTTGGTGGAATATCATATTAGTAACGGTAATATTTTCCATTTTTCAGCTCCAAGCTGGTGCATACGTTTTCCTCTGTCCAAGATGAAGTATTGTACATTTATCAGAAGTACATGCTGACTGATAGAGAGCTACAACCAGGCATCGTACAGTCACACAGGTGAGTTTGAGCTAGTACCAAAAAAAAGACCGCGGATTTAAGGTAACGTCATACTTTGGTAGAATACCAAAACAAAAATCTTCACAGATTTAACTATAACTTACAGGGACTAAAGATGGTGATGGTAAAAACATACCGTTAAATGTTTTTTCTGCCTGAAATTCTGTATTTATCCAGAAAAGAGCAACACAGGTTACCAAAATTAACAGTTTTGACCTCAGGGAGATCAAAACTCCTGTGAATAGATTTGAAAATACAGTGAGCGTTTTTCACTATTTTCTCAGTAATTTTTCTCACTATTTTTCTCAGGGCACCGTATGAAACTGGGAATTTCACAGATAAGTGCTAATGCATTTGTCTTGATTTGCCAATGAATCTGCATTTTTTTGACAACAAAAAGTGTGAAATTACCTTTAATTATTACCAAATGGTCGAAAGGTCAAATGTAGACTCTTATATTGTGTTTCTACCCCGTTGGTATCCGGCAAGCAGTTTTCCCCATATACCACATTATGTACACACGGAAATCGTGTTACGATATTACAAAAGGAAAAGGGTGCTATAATGTTATTGTTTCATACTGGCCTAGTGTTGGAATTTGTTGTTTGTTGTTCTTGTACATGTATTTTATTTACATAATCATGAAATAACCACAAGGGAAACTGACTGAATTTTATTTACGTTAACCCTTCTCGGTCAGGCATGTATGAAGGCAATTTGATTTTACGGTTGCACGGAATTCTGTTGTTATCTGTGCGTAGGCCTAAAATGTAGGGCATACGCGTAACAATTATGTTAATTCTCAAGGGTTAGCGAAATCGGACGAAGTTGTATTATTGAAGGTTATGTTTGCAAAATAACACGACAGTTTCCAATTTGTCCATGCAGATTCAACCATTGTTTATTATAATTATCACAATGTTCACGTGTAGGGCCTACATTGTTTGATATATACACAACACGTCATTATCATTCCAATATTTATCATATTCATATTAATTATTCAATAACTCATAACTATGATTGACATCTGCATGGCTTAATAAACTGAAACTGAACATTATCGACTTTCCCATAAAATACGTCGAGTGCGTATTTCTACAGGTTAAATATTAATAATCAGTGCAGGGTTATCATTCAACCCATGTTGACAAACAAGCAATCCTTATTTTCTGCTTCCGTTACGTCGTGGAACACATTGTTATCAAGAGATATAATAAATGAATGTCTGTAACAATTTCAGAGGAAATCAATGAGTATTTATAGACGTGGAGAACGTGGTATTATATTCACCAAACAGAAATGATTCATATTTTTCATATTATTATTAATTTTCTGCCGTTACCCAGCCGCCGTTTAGATTGTATTTAGCGGTCAAGGTCGTAGTAAATAGCATCTGTGTGTCTGACAGCCTACCCGTATAGAGCTATAGGCCTAGGTCTAGACTATACCCTGCCATAAACACTCTATGGGCCTTTAGGAAAAGAAGCTTGAGGCTATATTTTCCTGGAATTTATTTCGCTGCCACCATTTTGCGTCCTACGGGCTTGATCGATACATGGTCAAGCTGGAGCCTTTCTTCGGCTCCGTCATATGGCCCAATCCCTTTCGCCTCGTGCTATGGGCCTCACTGCGGTAGCGAAATAAGCCCAACCCCGGGCCTAGCCACAAGCCAAGTTTCGTATAAAAGCATTAGATGGTCATATGTATTCATATGTTGCATTCGGATGAATCTGCCTGACTTGTATTAAAGATCTGGGAACAATTTTATGGAGCTGTTATAAGCACACAATTTGTCTTGCTCAATTAAACAAACCACCATTCAAAATTTCATTTGATATTCATGGTCAGCAAACAACAGCCAAAAAACAATCACAAGTGATACACAACACACGGAAATTTGGTTGCTAATCCTGTTCTCATTAAGACAGAAATTTCATGGTTAGCAAATATTTGTGCTAAAGCGGGGCTGTGAAATTGGTCCCAGGTGGTGTCCGCTGCGAGCCATCTTTGCCATACAATGATGAATTTATCTACACATAAAAGACACTCGAATTCACTCCCAGTCCATGGTTTTGCAAACCAAAATGATAGAAACTAATGCATAAACAGATACATAATATTTCATCAACATTCGAAAATAGTGTTGATTTGGTTGTCAACGACACACTTTATGGGAAATGTGTCTTTTGTACACATGAATATAGTTGTGTAGCAACATTCAAATAGATAAAAAGTCAAAAGAGCACATAATTCGGGCGATTTGCAAATAGTGCGCCTCCAAGAGTTTGCAATTGCGTTGGCCAATCACGATGCGCAGAATCTGTCGACCATTTCCAGATGCACATTGGATCGACAAATTCCCGGAATTGTGATTGGCCAACGCGTTGCAAACTCTTGGTGGCGCACTATTTGCAATTGCCCAAATTGTAAATGACCAAAATTATTGTTAAACTTCGATCTTCAAGCGCCCTCTTGGAAATGTAAGTACGCCTACTGGAACCACTTTAAACTATTAAACTTTTCCCTCTGACATGCGGTCTTAATCGTTAAACTGTAGTTTGAACAACTATAGAAAATAAGGAAAAGAAGGAATTTAAAAAAAAAGTATTTTTAAACGAATTAAAGCACACAAACAAACCTTTATTAACGACAAAGTCCTATTCTGTTGAAATTCCTACACGTTTTTGATGCGTGGCATCTCCCATTGAACAATGGCAGTTCACTTCCAAACAACAATAGTAGCGACAACAAACAAACAAACACCCCCAATACCACAACAAACATTGTCTGTTCGTCCGTGGGAGTATCTATTGTCTCCCATATTATTGACTTTGATTGTATGCATGTGCATGACCATTATTATATTCATGAGACTGAAGTCAGTGATGTTGAACAGAAACTCTAGACATGTTTTTGGCAGCGCAATATAAAATAAAATGGAATCTGTGCTCGGTCATGTCTGAAAAAATGACGTGGATGACTGCATGGTTGTGAGTTTACTATCATGCAGCTTAGTACTTGTACCAACAGGGTAAAAACAAATGTATATTTTCATTTGGGGTCAATCTATCACCTTGAGGTTTATACTGGTACCCTGATCCCATGCCCAGATCACACCTTGCTTTAGTCACCTGTGCGTTTGCCAGAATACTGACACTGTTTTGGAGAGTCATAATGTGGCAAAACCGTGTTTATGATATTTTGTTCAAATAATACATGGTCGACAATATGACATACACCAGGTCGGTTTCGGTTGTCGACTCGACACACGAATAGTTCGACACATCGTATCAGGTTATAGGGGAGTAGGGTAGCTAGCATAGCAGGATAGCTAGGGCTGGGTAAGGCAGGTTAAAGTAAGGCAAGGCGACGCTAGGCAGGGCTGGGCTGGGCTGGGCAGCCTCGGGGCAGGGCAGGCCAGGGCTGGGCAAGACAAGACAAGACTATAGGTAAGGCGATCCTGCGAGGCGAGGCGAGTCGATGGCAAGGCAAGGCAAAGCAAGGCATGAGGCAAGACAAGACTAGGCGAGGCGAGGCACGGCAAGGCACGGCAAGGCGATGCGAGGCAAGGCAAGGCAAGGCAAGGCAAGGCGAGGCGAGGCAAGGCAAGGCAAGGCAAGGCAAGGCAAGGCGATGCGAGGCGAGGCAAGGCGAGGCAAGGCAAGGCGATGCGAGGCGAGGCAAGGCAAGGCACGGCAAGGCGATGCGAGGCGAGGCAAGGCGAGGCAAGGCAAGGCAAGGCGAGGCAAGGCAAGGCAAGGCGAGGCGAGGCGAGGCAAGGCAAGGCGAGGCGAGGCGAGGCAAGGCAAGGCAAGGCAAGGCGAGGCAAGGCAAGGCAAGGCAAGGCAAGGCGAGGCAAGGCAAGGCAAGGCAAGGCAAGGCGAGGCGAGGCAAGGCGATGCGAGGCGAGGCAAGGCGAGGCAAGGCGAGGCAAGGCGAGGCAAGGCGAGGCAAGGCAAGGCAAGGCAAGGCGAGGTACGGGGAGGGGATGCACGGCGAGGCAAGGCAAGGCAAGGCAAGGCGAGGCGAGGCGAGGCGAGGCGAGGCACGGCAAGGGGAGGCACGGGGAGGCAAGGCACGGCGAGGCACGGCACGGCAAGGCATTGGCAAGGCACGGCAAGGCGAGGGGAGGGGGGAGCTATATGCAGGGCAAGGCAAGGCGAGACAAGACAAGACTAGGCAAGGCGAGGCTAGGCGAAGCAAGGCGAAGCAAGGCAAGGTTACTCATTAGCCGATGACTCTTCAGAATACGTACATCGAGCTTCGCTTCGTACGCGACCACCTGCATGCTTAGATTTTGCTGATTCACCGTATAGCAACGCACGATGCCATTTATAAACCAGCACGGTCTATGACAAACGCCCAACCACAGCACAGTGTGCGTGCTTGTCCATTTTAATGAGGCAATTTTATGCTAATTTCTAATGTTGGAGTAGTCATGGACAAAGATTTCTCAACTCACTGTACATATATGGATACTCCATAGTAAAGCCATCAGAAATTAAAAATCCAGTCCAGTACATGGAGCGAACGTTAGACTGCACGTGCGCTTATGTTTAACCCTGACACATACATGTACACCAACGTTGCTTGTAATGTAATTAAAATGAGGCCTCGCCGCAATTACCACGTGGCCTAAGTGATTACATCTTATCTACGATAAAAACTGAACAAAAAAACCCAACACGTCTTTGTATTTTATTGTTTAATTGGGCGAAAGGATTATGTGGGGGGAATTTTTTTCTGACAGAACGAATTTTAATCAAATTGTTTTGACGAATAATGTATTGAAAAAAATTCTGAATTAAATATGCACTGCCATTTTTATTTCTAGGGGGATATTTTTGGCCGGGTATCAAATAAAAGCTTTTTTAAGCCATGAATTTCCTGAAATTAATGATTTGTGAAATATTATTTTGTGTGCCGTCAGCTCAGCCTGAAGTCAGAATTTTTTCTCGAATGCTGCAGGATTTGGGTGATTTGAAAGTTCAAATCGACGTGATAACCAAGGTGGATTTAGGCTTGCTAGAGTAAAGACAATGAACAAAATACAACGACAAATCGTGACCCATGTTTGTAAGATTGTTTTCGAATTGTGGTTCTGACTTGGAATTTCGGATATCCATTTGTAACATTTATTACGGTAGAAGCTTGTGGCTACAGTTTTCAGATAGATTTATTTATTTATTTTATTTGTCTATTTTCGGGCACATTACAAACTACAGAATCAGAAAATATCAAGACAAAAACATTATATAAAGACAAGCCTGCGGATCAGTGCCCAAAAGCGAAATAAATTACTATACAAGGGGCTCATGATTCACACAATACAATAATACAGTATGAGACAGGTAAATAAATACCATGGAGAAACTCTGTTTTCTACGAAGACAAACAAACAAGCAAACGGACCAACAAGCAGATATTTCGTAGCGCATCCTGGGCCCTTTTCCAAGCCTCGGCTCTGGCTCAGGCTCCGGTTCCATTTCGTGGGACCATTTTAAAATAATGGGTATCAAAATAGAGGCTTTTGGCTGCAGTTCCGAGGTAGACTCTCTGGTTTGAAAAGTACAACAGAGCTTCAGCTTCAATGAAAAACCACAACCTATATTTTCAGCATAATTATGGACGACAGAGCCGGAGCCTGAGCCGACTCAGCCGAGGTTTGGAAAAAGGCCCATGATAATTGGAAAGCCCAATAAAAAAAATGGCATACGCATTTGCCTTCACCTATCGTTCTTAATTAAATATACGCCATCTGTATGCACGTGGTTCGTTAGTTAGGCTATTCCATTTTCATTTTACATGCATGTGCGTCTCGCTCATATCTGGTCTGTTTGTCTCATAAATAATATACATGTTTACCATTGTCATATGTGTGTTCACATGTTTGCATTAGTTGTCTGTCCGTGTTTTCTGGTCTGGTCTGTTTGTTTCGTAAATAATATACATGTTTACCATTGTCATATGTGAGCTCACACGTATTTGCATTAGTTGTCTGTCCGTGTTTTCATAGCACCAATACGTTGACAATGATGGACGTTCGTGCGTATAGAAAATAACAGCTTTCATTATTATAACGTATAGGGGATGAGTGGTTTACATCAATGCACAGTGACATAATCATCCGTGTAAATACCAAACATGTCCGTTGTGAATTGTGCACTAAGTGTATATGTATTTAAAGGTATAATACATGTACATGATTGGTAAAAGTCACAGAACAGCACTTTGTCTGATCAAACATGTACATGAAATGATAAACCTGTGAACATTTAAGCTCAGTCAGACATCTGAGTCACGAGAAAATTGCGAAAACGCGACTCAATTTTTTCTCATGATAAAAAATTAAGAATGGTTTTGATCTATACCCCGAGATCAAAACTGTTTTCAAATTCATAGTTTATTCGCCACTCATATAAAAATATGATTAAAAAAATGGCATATTTCGGTTTTTTTTTAAATATAATTTCTTGATAAATGCACCATTTCAGACGGAAATATTTTAACGGTATGTTTCTACCAGCACCATCTTCATACCCTGAACGTTATATTTAAATCTGTGAACATTTCTCGTTGGGTATGTTACCAATCCTGTACTGTATACCTTTAAGTAAACTTGACGTGACGATACGTTGGGTCTATGTAACTACACGGTTATTTGGGTTTGGGTGGAAATAATTTGTGTGAATAATTATTCTTGTCGGCAAAGATACGGTACTCAACGCAATGATGTAATGACTGGAACTAATTGACAATGTCACATTAAGAGCAATTTATGTCTAGGTGATATTGAGGGAAACAAATTACCGCACTGGTAGTTCAAAAGAACGCTTCGTTTGCGCATGAAATATTTGACTATTATCTCAGTATCATTGTACAGGTGAATTTAATTTCATCTTTTTCTTGACCATTACCTGGGTCCAATTTCATAAAACTGTTAAGCACAAACATTTGCTTAGCACAAAAATGTCTCGCCCAATAAAACAAACCACCATTGAAAATTTCTTTGGATATTCATGGTCAGCGAACAACAGCCAAAGAACAATCACAAGTGATACACAACACGTGGACATTTGGTTGTTAACCCTGTTTTTATTAAGACAGAAATGTCATGCTTAGCAACTTGTTCTGTGCTTAACAGTTATATGAAATTGGCCCCTGGAACAGTTCGCACGAAAACAAAAATCATCGGCCATAGAGGAGTATGTAGGCCATGTTTGTTTCGCCGTGGATTTTAATTGGTCGCCATTATTTGATCTTACAAATCCACGTCATATGCAGGATACACTCAAACATAATCCAGAGCAGTCTGTGCGTGTTGAACCAGTAATCGCGTGCCTTAAGCAAACACGTTCCATCCCAGAAACTCTGGCCGGCGCACGATACACCGTTAAAACCTGATTGCAGATTGTGTCTACGGCCGTGACCCAATTCTCTGGCTGCGGCTGCAGCCACTGGCTAGTGGCTGCCATAGGTACATGCGTAATGTGCAGCCGCAGCCAGAGAATGGAGACACAGCCCAACAGACCGATTGGACGAACAATGTTCACATGCCATCACTTAACCTATATTGGGTATTTACACATCTCTTTTAATAATGCAGAACAGCAGTGAAAACGAGCAAAGAAGACTATTATATCATCCACATTCTCCTTTGCATATTTCCATCGCTGCTCTGCGCCAAATGAGATGAAAAATTACCCACTGTAATGTCACGTGATGGCATGCAAATATTGATCGCACAATCGGTCTATTCCACACATGTTCAAAGCCTTATTACTTTCCCCAACAAGTCATCACTTTTAAGCTGCATCGAATTTAAAATTGGTGATTATTTTGACGCCGACATGAAATTTTCTATTCCTATATTCTTTCCTTTTCAATTATTTATGTTAATTTGGAACTTTAATGCAAATTCATGGGCAAAACATATCAAGGAAGATACAGTATTGCGAAATCCCCAGTCCCATACGGTGCCCACCTTTTGAGAAAAAAAAGTGAAAAACGCCCACGGTATTTTTAAAATCTTTTCACAGGACTTTTGATCTTCCGAAGATTGCTTTTGGACAGTTGGTTTTACCCTTTTCTTGATATCACTATTTTTATACCCCGTACAGTATTAGGTAAATCTGTGAAGATTTCTGTTTCGGTGAGCTGCCAAAGTATGATAGTATCTTAAGTGTTCTCTCTCTATTATAATTGTTAATTGTTAATCATAATGTAGCTTTCATGTTATTTTGTATCAATGTAGACAACAAGATTTTTCATTTGGACAATAAATGAAATAAAATGACATGAAATAATCATTAAAAAACAAGGAAAACTGGCCTAATTTGAAGTCATTGAAAAGAGAACAAAGACAATTTTACTGGAGCTGGATTCGAACCGGCGACCTCTTGGATACCGTACTTGGACTCTTACCAACTGAACTGAGCCCTGTGTTGGTGGTGTCCCCAATAGTCAATCTCGGTTCGTTTGGCAGTCAGAAGCCATGACACCACGCACATACTGCTATATTCTTTTAGAAATGAAATGAAATTAACGAACAAGTTCCATCTTTTCCCCTGGCCATCTCGTCTCCAGGAGAGAGGTGTTCCGGACGGCAGATTCTACCACGGTGGACGAGTTTGTCCTGACTCAAGAGAACACCAATGAAGACACCACGCTGCCCTTCTACTCGCCCGTCCTCGGCACAAACGCCCCTTACTACAAACCCCAGCCAGAGTTCCTCCGATTCCTACCAAAGGTGAGACGAGCATCACGACACTGAGGTCATAAACGGGTTACATACAGGTCACATTATAGGTCACACTAGTGTCACACAGGAAGTAACAAATGTGTCACATACAGGTCACAATATATGATGAACTGTGGGTTACATGCACAAGGGGCACATCACAGGTCATGCCATAGGTCACACTAATGTCACACAGTAGGTAACAAATTAGTCACAGTGACAGGTCACACATTGGTCAATCAATAGGTCATACAATTTTGAGAGCAGCACATGTCATTCCATAGGGCACACTTGGACCAGTGACCACAGGTCATATTAGGATCACCCTACAGATCACACCACAGGTCACATATTGGTCACCGTCATACAATTGAAAGAAGCATAGGTCACACCCCAGGTAACAACCCAGGTCACGTCACAGGTTACCCCACGGACCACACCACAGGTCACACCACAGGTCACACTACAGGTCACACCACATGTCACACGATATCAGACATGATTAAGAAATCATTATTATTAACAGAGATAAATTCATTGAAAAGTGAACAAAGTAAAAAATGACTGGAGCGGGATTCGAACCGGCGACCTCCTGAATACCGTGCAGGCGCTCTACCAACTGAGCCATCCAGAGTTAAATTCAATCAGTTGGCTATTTACCCACGGTTTCCCTGAAATATTGTTCCTGATTGTCAATCCCCTGACATTAATGGACCATTCATTGACTGACTGCGGGAGTCACGATTTCACAACATTATTATTGCCTTTACCAAAGGCTGCAGAGAACTTAACGAAATATAGAAGATAAAAAGGGAATTTGTGGGTTTTTTTTCTTCTTTTGAGATGTCAAGCGCGGCCAAAGGTCACTTAGATTCCATTTGCATTCTAGAAGGGAAGTCTAAGTCTTCCGGAATGGAATAGTGTAACCTTGGATAGGTGTGACTACGCGTACATGTATAACTTTTAGCCATTTCCTGGTACGAGAAGGCATAAAGCAGTGAATTGTTATCACAAAGCTTTGGGCATTGTAAGCGCATACCGTCGCATACCACTTGTCATCAGACATAATCATACCGGTCAAAATACCGTCAAATGTTATGTATAAATGTCGATATAAAGTGAAATGTATAGCATATCCCCAGTGATTTTCACAGATTGCAGTACTGTCTGTAAATGCTTGTGCGTGCATGTAAGGATTGTACTAGATCATACAAAAGTCCTTCAAAAAGCACTGTTGGCAAGCAATATTTTCAGCACTCATGGGTACAGTTCCGTTGAGCCAATTATGCGTCGATTTTGATATAATTATCGTTTTTAGTGGTGTCAGTTAAAGGTACGTACTATACACTTTGGTAGGAAACAAAAACAGACATGTTCAAAGAAGTATAACTTACAGGGTATGAAGATGGTGGTGGTAGAAACATACCGTTAAAATTGTTCTGCCGAAAAGCTTTATTTTTACAGAAATCAATAAAACAAAATACGAAAAACAGTTTTGATCTCCGAGATCTCATAATTACTCAATGATTACTTCACAATTTCGCGTAACAATTGCGATGGTTTTCGCTGTATTCTACTGTTTCTAATGATAAATTGCGCTGAAAACTTCACAGGTTTGTTTTTATTCCATGACAAATAAAATTATTAACAGACCGCAGCTGTTCTATCAACGCTACCAAAGTATGATGATAGTACCTTTAAATTCATAAATCCGTGAAATTATACAACATGTAAAAGTCAAACAAATTCATTTTTATCTTAACTGTGAGTGTGAGATACATAACCATATTCATGACATACATTTGTAATTTGTAAGAGTGTTTTTATAAACAAATAAAAAAACAATTGCACGATTTCCATGACCTGCAAAAGAAAACATGAACAAGTTTTTAATAAGAATTTGATAAACGTTTTTCCTTTTTTCACTTTGGCTGTTCTTTTACCAGAGGTCAATTCTTCGCAATGGAACTATATTTGAAAAGTGCAGCGTGGTCGGCAATAGTGGAATTCTAGCGGGCAGCGCCTGTGGAAAAGAAATAGATTCGGCCGATTACATTTTAAGGTGAGTTTATCTTGTTTACAATTCTTCCATTCGTTTTCCCCATTCAAACAATTTATGGACTTGTGTAGGCTAGTCAGTTAACTGTTGTTGGCTAAACATTACCATGCTGTCGCGATCTTGTTGAGTCGGTATTCTTTTGGAACGTTTGAAAGAGTAGGAACTTCAAAATATCGATAATAATACCTATAACCGAGGATGGGACCTTAGGGAGACTTTCCCATAGGGTCGTGTACAAACTTTACTGATCTATTCCTAAACATCCTCCAAACCAATTAACTTCAAATTGACATATGTTAATATTGAGAACATTCCCTGTCTTCTATTAAAACATTATTACAACTTAGTCTCTAAAAGGTGGTACCTTAGGGAGATATCGAACAGTCTCCCTAAGTCCCGATGTCTCCCTAATGTCCTCTTTTAGATGCTAACGTGTCTCCCTGATGCCCCATTTGTAATTGTAATAGTTATGATAAATAAAAAAAAAAAAACGATTTCCATGTCACAGACATCACAAAGCGCTGTACGGTTATAAAATCCACAAATTATGAACAAGTAACAAGCACACATTTACAATGAGTACCAAATTAAGTGTTGAAAATGTGCTTCTTAAAAAGAATATGATTTGTGTATATGTATGCAATAATTGCAATTCATACTGAATGCAAACTTGCATGTGAAGTTTTCTAAGTGAAATCATGCATTTTTTATCGACTCCTATCTTGTAGGTGCAACATGGTACCGATAAAGAAATTTAGAATCGACGCTGGGACAAAAACAAATTTTACGACTATGAACCCGAGTATAACAGCCACCAGGTAGGGTGAATTTATATAAAGCCAGTTGGGATTTTTTTTTCTGTTGACAGGTTCTTTGGGGAATGCAGTTTTTAATTAATTGTCTATGAATTCAATAGTTCACCAACCGTGTCTTTCTTCCTTAAAGGTAATATCATACTTTGGTTTTGGTCAACGAAATGCAGATTCATGGGCAGAAATATCAAGAAAGATACAATAACAGTCATCTGTGAAATTCTCAGTCGATCCCATATAGGGTGCCCACTTTTTGAGAAAACAGTGAACATTTTTTTAAATCTCTTCACATGATTTTTGTGATCTTCCGAATATCAAAGTTATTTTTGGTCACTGGTTTTACTCTTTTCTAGGCGGAAAATTTGTAATGGTATATTTCTACTATCACAATCTTTATACCATGTAAGTTATAGGTAAATCTGTGAAGATTTCTTTCCCCGTATGCTACAAAATTATGATACTACCGTTAAGAACGTAATAGGCCTATTTTGTACACGTTTGTTTTCTTCAAAACAACCTACAACGTACTCCCGAGAAAGTCAAGTTGAAAGCTCCCTTTTTGTCGTCCTAGCTCTTTCTCTATCCGGGATATCTGAAGCAAATAAATATTCCAATGAATTGTTGCTGACAGATCGTCCTGGCATTCGGCAATGCTTCTTCGTAGTGAAGCCAAACTGTTGGATTAAGAAGGATTATCCCTTATTCACACTTGACAATTTTTACACCCGAGTCAACCCGTGTAGGACGGCCTAGCCATATATCGAAATCAACCCTGGTAGGGAGCAGGGTTGAAAATCTCAACCCGATTCCAACTGCATTTTACGCCATTATCTGTGTTGTATGAGCCGTTTCACCACAAACGTTGTGTGAATGTTGCATCTCTTCGATCAGGTTCAAAAACTTGCCAGGCTGATCCGGGACTGATCCGGGTTGGTTTCAACACGGATCGAAAAGGAGATAGTGTAACAAGACCTATTGGGAGTTGTTGTTTTTGGTTTATCTGCTATTTTATTTCGTCTTTTCTTGCAGATATCATTCCTTTAATACCGACGAGGACATAGCATTATTCATCAAAGACTTGGATGAGTACAGCGGTCAGTTGTTCCTGCCATGTCTGTACGACAGCAAGATCATGGGCATATGCGTGGAGAAGATTCTACCGGCCATCTTCGGGGAGCTGCGTAGCACCAAGCTTGCCATCACGGTGGGCAATCCCAAGCATTTGCTGGGCATCATGAAGGCCTGGAAACCTGCTGGGATCAACTTCATGTCTACAGGTGAGCTGGAACTTTCACCAGGGTTCGGTTTCACGAATCCTTACGATCGGTCGTAACTTGAGTTACCAAGGGTAACCTGCCGTAACCTACGTAGTAGATTTTTCTCTGTTTTAAGAAAACTGTCTTATGTCTTCAAATAAATGCAGCTTTCTCGAATATGGGAAAATACTGTACATAAATATCAGGTCTGAAATTGTATGTACTCCATTAAAATAAGGACTTTCCTCACGATGCTAAAAATACTAACTCATGCTTGAGAAATTTCTCAAGGATTCTCCAGAGATGTCGATCACTCTCAAGCATTGGTGTCTTTTCACATGATGACACTTTTGTAAGATTTTCAGTCATGAGAAAAGCTCACAAACCTTTTTTAGCATCGTGTGAAAAAGGCCTACAGTAGGCTTTTATGCTCAACTGACGAATGATGGTCATTCCTGTATACTTTACCTTTCTTTACTCAGGGCGTCAGACGTTGATCACATCTCTCTCCTAAAGGGCTGTCGATCTTGTTTGATTTTCAAACAAAACTTCGCCATTTGTTCTGTCAAGTTTTCCCACATCCTCGATTCTTGACATTTGTTTCTTTTCTTTTAAAAAAATAATTGTCCACAGGTTTCTATTTGGCACAAACCGCCCTGACAATGTGCAATGAGGTTCACCTGTACGGCTTCTGGCCGTTCTCACGAACTGTCTACCCGGTACCGCGACCGGTAAAATATCACTTCTACGATGAGCGGGAACGCTCCAAAGTACACAAGTTCAACGCCGAGTTTCAGATTCTCTGGCAGCTGCACATGGAGGGTGCCCTCAAGCTCCACACCCAGGACTGCCAGTTGCCCGATTGACGAAGGAGGAGCTTGAAAGTGTTTTCGTGAATATGATTCCATACATTGTTTTTTATATTTTCTGTGGGTGTTTTTTGTTTTTGAGTTTTTGTTCTTTACAGTGGCATTTATGTTTGACAGGGGGTATTTTGCCAGTTGTTTTTGAGTGTGAATGGTTGCAAGCGTGCATCAGGGAAGTCCGTGTAGAATTGCAGTGCCGACCGAGCATAATTGTGGATTGTTCGTTGGTCTATAGGCATCCTGCAAGAACATGGAAAGTTGCAACCATGACTTGATACCGTGTTTGTTGGTTTATTACAGAGCCACAAACGGGCTACGTGGGTACATTAAGCATTTTTTAAGTCCATTCTATACATTCTCGCCTCCGTTAAAAAGAGAAATATCCACCAGAATCGATACACTGAACTTTGGAGGGAAGCGATTGGAATGGAGTCAGCATCACTACGTGTTATCGTACGGAGTGAGATTTCTTGCTGTAGACCGCCTTTTGAGTACCGTGTGCTGAAATGAACGTTAGGGATGTCTTGCAAGATGTCGTGAGTGGGATGGTGAACATTTCACCTGGATTCAGAGTTTGCCGAAGGAGATACCCGTCTAGAGGACAGAAAATGCATAATGCATGGGAAATATTGAGGCCATCTTTACAAGTAGATCGCAATTTACCTGTAAGGGCCTACCAGTACTTAGTCTATGTGATAGATGCACGCATCGTATACAGTGAGGGAACGTCTATCTCATTGCGTGCAGATTTCCTGATTAATTATGCAAGCCATCACAGCACTGACCACTAAGTTTTGACCAATCAAGTTCAACATCCTCCGGACGTATGTTCTCAAAACAGATCTGATTGGCTGATGTGCCGCGTTGCATAAAATTTGCATACACGCATTTATCAGACGTTCGTATAGCTAGTAGTGTGGCACAGAGTAGAACTGGTGATACTCAGACTAACCAGTACTTAGTAAACATTCACAGCACACACATTGTCCAGCATTTAAACAACCTATCGTTGATGTAACAACCCCACCTACCTTTGGCAGACCATACTCGAAAACGTCACGCTATTTTGAAAACCACTTGGCAGGAGTTTAATTGGATTCGCCATGTACATAATATGACCGATGGGGGCGCTATACCATCAGCATCTTTGCAGTGCACCCATATTGCAGTTTTTTAACTAACCAAAACAATCAGTGTATTAAATTCACAGCATATTTGTGTTTTAATTTGACCCACCTCAAGTTTATTTATTCGTCCGATCGTCAGAATGTTTACCGTGCTTATTATTTTGGAACTGTGTGTTTTTGTCTTTTGTTTAATCTTTAGAAAATCCCATCGAATGATTCCATTCCTGACACAAGTTGAAAACTGTAAAGTTGTTGTTGTTGTTGTTGTTGTTGTTTTTTTTGTTCTTTAATATTATATTATTTGTGTGTGGGTTGCGGTTAGTGCGTTCTTCTTTTTTTGGAGATGTACTTATTCACCCATGGAGAAAGAAGAAGGATCACTTTACAGGGAAAAGTGCAAAATTATTTTCAATATGCAGTGAATTTTGTTTGTCTTTTAAAAGTCCCTAAAAATACGGGCGATTCACAATTCACAGTGCGCCTCCAAGAGTTTGCAACACGTTGACCAATCACAATGCATCTTTCCAGATGCACACTGTGTTTACAAATTCCGCGCCTTGTGATTGGCCAACTGCGTTGCAAACTCTTGGAGGCGCACTATAATGGTGAATCGCCCGTTTTGACTTTGGAAATATTTACCACACGAGGAAGACCGTGAGCCATTAGTTAATGCCAGTATGCTAGTATTAGATTATGCTGTCATTTTGAGAGAGAGGGGGAGATTATAGACGGAAAAAATCAACCGTCGAGCTTATAAAAAAAAGTCTTGTTTTTGGCAAGAAGAAAAGGTTAATGCATGTACATTTTTTAACGTAAAAATAAGTCGACTGTTTTTATCTGCAGTTGACCTATCAAGTGTGATTGTAAATTTTGTGTTCCACGCAGTCTTTCACGAGGAAAATGTTTCTTCCTTGGTAGTTATACATTTTTGTAAAGTCATAAAATGCCTTCCTGAAAAAAGTGAATTATTAATTTGCAACGGTGAGGGGAGATAGTTATACCAAAAACTGAAGTTGGCGTCGCGTGTGTCATTCTATTAGCACGTGTACCGACTATGACGTTTTGCTCCGTTGCATTGTATAGAGGTTATTCACCGACGTCATAAAATCACGTGATTGGCCGTCAAGCTTTTTTATGTTGTCCATGGTTACGCGTAGGACACTGTAAGTTGCGTGTGACGGCCAATGACGTCACGTAAATAACCTCTATTGCAGTAGATGTATATTTTGTATGTGTACGTATTACGTTTATGCATATACGCATACAATCACAATTAAATGCACCGTTAAAAACATAAAGTGGTTTTACTTAAACTTTTAGAATTTACCTCAGGGATACACGGATCAATGAGACATTAATATACGGTGTCTCTTTAATGCCTTCAACCTCTATTAATTCCTAGAAAGAATTTTAATGTTGCAAAATGAAGGAGGTTTTGTCATTGGTGATATGAAACAGTTGTCGTGCCGGCCAAAGTTGGTTGGAGAAAGGTTTAAATTAGGGGAAATAAAACACGCACAAGTCAATGGGAATATCTGCCTTATACCAACTCGGGTGTTTTATACATAGGCCTACTTGGTATGAATATTACAAAAAGTCTATTCAATTCAATGGAGAGGTTGATTTTTCTTATCCTTTGGCGATATACATTGGTTTGAGTAGAAGTGCCTCATCCGTGGGTGGCCTTTTTTGTGCCTTTCATGGACTTTGTGCGAGCAAAATGGTCGAGGGCCAAGGGCGTCGGAACTTGTGTCTTTCGAATGAAGGCCAGTATAGCAAAGTGTACACGAGATTATTGTTCCAAATCCAAGACATGGATATTATATTGATTATTCAAGAATTGGGAAGATTCCTAAGTGCAAGCCGTTTATTTAATGTTCAGTCTTTTCCTATGTACGTTCCAGAACGGAAAGTGTTCGATTGAAAAAAAAATTGGTAATTCGAGGCACAGCTTCTTCTTCTTTTCTTTCTTTTTTTTCCATTTTGTTTTTCATTTTTGAAGGTTTTTGGCCATATGACGAAGCCGAAGAAAGGCTCCAGCTTTACCCTGTAGGCATATCTCAAGACTTCCATTTCATTTAGGACACAAAATGGCGGTATAGCCAAATAAATCCCAAGCCTAGCCTCAAGCCTCATTTCGAAAAAGGCTCATGCTCCGGCTATGCCTCCGGGCTCCTGCTCCGGCTCCATTTCTTCAATCCATTTCTGTTAATGTGTAACTCACAAAACATACTTATGGCTACGGCTTTAAAGCAACAACAATAAATTAGATAGGTTTTCGTTCAGTGTTGTTGTTTTATACACGGGACAGACAAAGCCGAAGTTGGAGCCTTGGCCATCATTTTGGGAAAATGGCTTATTATTAATAATTCTACCGCACTGAAAAGGAAAAGTGCATTCCACTTATAAAATGCCTGATAATGATGACGAAAAATCGATTACATTACTAAGCCAATGTGGCACAGGAGGGACATCGTACATTTCTATTTTAGATTGTGCGATAATGTGCACATCGTTAAATACATTCTACATAATGTGCTACGGCCAATCTGCTTACATCACAAATTATGTGCTACGGATATTCACCGTGTGTGATCTTTTTCCTGCTTCAACATGAAAACAAAAATTAATAATCTTGCCAATTTTATTCCATTTCCTACTTGAATGAGCACCATTCCGATACTTGTTTTCCTCAAATCTTTCGCTTATTATTGTAATTAGTGCCGGTAATGATTAACACTATTGTCATAATTATTAATAATTGTCTTTCACAAAGTACTGTATACACTGTATAAAAGTTACTTAAGTTTATTCATCTGTTTTTAATGAACGTTAATACGTATGAAGTGCCGTATCTTGAGTGTTACAAGAATGGCATTGAGTATGCGTTATAATTATGTGTACTGTCCTCATTATCATTAAATATAATTTGATACAGATTTTGGTTTTATTTTGTTGCTGTCTGTGTTACACGTTTCCAACGCGCATGATTTCTCTCTTAATTTATCGGATGAATTATTTTAAGGTGCTATCATATTTTGGTAGCAAACATAAATCTTCACAAATTTACCTCCAGGGTACAAAGATAGTGATGGTAGAAACAAACATACCGTTAAAATGTTTCTGCCTGAAATGCTGTATTTATCCTGAAAAGAGTAAAACCAGTTTTGATCTTTAAAGATGAAAAATAAGGTGAAAATATTTGAAAAATACTTTTTTTCAAAAAGTGGGCACCGTATGGGACTAGAAATTTCACAGATGACTGTTATTGTATCTTCCTTGATATTTTTGCCCGTGAATCTGTATTTCTATGACACTAAAGTATGATATTACCTTTAAAACAAAAAGGAGTGTCTCCACAATGCTTGAATGTGAGCAATGTTACGCTCGTTAGGGTTTATGTGGGGATAAAATCCATACAATAAATGCTTGGGAATTAATCTTTGCTCTGTGCTCCCTGGGGTATCGTCGCAATTGATATTTATGGAACGGGATATCGCTTGTCTTGCATTGACGGTACCGTTCGGTGCGCTGAATTTACGGTATAAAGTCAACGCACCGCGCGCTGCTTGCCCAACGAATGTCTTGTGTCTCGACATGGTGGGGCGTACCATTAGTCCCTTATAAGCTCCTTTGATTGACAGATTTGCCATGCATTTTCAGTACGTCAGCTACGAACTCGTATCGGTTGGCAACATTTTCACCGTTCAGTCGAGTCACGCGTTACCCGGTGGCTCAGCAAGGCGTACGGAGAATATCGACCGCTGGCCTCGCCATCGAGCAAGAAGCCATCAGCCAGATTTTTTTTTTCCGGTAATTAAGAACGTTTAAAAACCGTAGCCATGTTTGGCTGGAGCGGACCAATCGTGATGGCTATCCTCGCGTCGTCTTGGTCCAGTATGTTCATTGGTCTCGCGACCGGACAAGCTAGCAGCAGCAGTAACCTCTCAGAAGCACTAGCTTTCTTGGAGTACTACGACGCGTTGGCTGCACGGACCTGGCCGGGGATTGTACAGAAGTTATGGAATTACAACTACAATACGACGGAGATGACGCGCACGGAGCAGGTATAATGCCCAATTGTTATCATTTTGGATGTTGTCAAGAAATTAACGGCCTGCCAAAAGGTGCATGATTGGAAATGCTTGTGATGTGCAGACCAGCTAACTGATTTCCCATAGGCAGCCATGCAAAATGGCAACTTTTCAAAAAGTAATTGCAAAACATTCACAACTTTCTGAGGGGGTTCGAGCTATGCAGCAAAATTATAAAGAATAGAGGAATCTTTCGTTTTCATTTTCTTTGCATTTTTCGATGGTTAAACGATGACATTTTGGTACAAAGTCCTCACGAAGAAACCAATAACACTGCATAATTTGACTGGTGCCCTCCACTATACATGGCAAAATTAGAGCGACCATTAGGGCCTGATTTCAGCAAAACGGTTGAAAGTGCAAACTCTTGGGACCATGCAGCTGGTTCCATCCGTTTCTTTAACAAGACTTCCATTGCAGGGCTTACCAAACGTTTTTACAAAAAAAAAAACGAGCAAAGATTTTGAGGATATGCAAAAAAATCACGAGCTCGCGGACCGATTTTGCCCTATTTAGGCCTACTGCGTGGTCCTTTCTAGATCATACTGTGTCCCCATAGTAAGACATATATTCATTGAATAATTAATCTGGCTCAGCCATGAAAAACCAGTTGAAAATTGTTCTAGTTCGATTTAAAAACAACTACAGATGACTGTTTGCCGTGTAGAAATCAGAGACGGTAAAATCAACCCAATTGTCCCTTTTCCTGTGCCATGACTAATGTCCAGATGTCTATTCTGTCCATGACTTGTGTCTTTATATACTAAGACAGACTTCCTCGTTCACCGCATTAAAGATGCATTGTTCTCATGTGTCTTTTAAATATATTTTCTGTTGTTTTCACCAAAAAGCGAAACTAAAAATCCACGAAAAAAGTTTCCCGATTCGTGAAAATACTGCATTTCAGATAAATAAAAAAATACACCGTTTCACGATGTATATCGCTCGGTGTATGATTTTGTATGGAAATTACTGTTGTCATTTCAATTTTCCAATCACCTAGGCACTGATATTACTTAGTTTAGGGTATATATGAATCTGCCTTATTTGAGTTCCTTCAGGGATGCTCTGCTAAGTTTTTGAGACTGCGTGGTGGCTGTGTAGTCACAAGATTCCGCTCTGAACTTTCTTGAAGAATCTAATTTTAATATGCTGCCCATGCTTAGACTATGGAGCTAGGAACTCCATGCTTATACTGCCGTACAATGCCAATACATGCTCTAACACCGCGAAACTTATACTCGTATTACAAGAACGGCATTTTGTTTTACGAATCTTCTGAAACTGAAACACTCGCTTATGCCATACAAATGGGAATGCAACTCTGAGATCTTTACTTGCTATTGTAGAAAATAAAAAGCTATACATTGTACAGTAGAACATGACAATTAAAGGGAAACTGAATTTATTGATGTAGATATTAAAGGGGGCGCGTGCTATTTTTGTCATTAAAGATTAGTAAGTTTGCATGCGATGAATTCGCTCGTTTACTGAAAGAAATCTGTAAATTGTTGAAGATCTTTTGGCGCAATATGGGAGGCATGCACGCAAGTGGTTTCGGTACAGCGTTTTCGCTCGCCGAGTTTATGCACGTGTTCCCTCGTAGTTTGGAACATGCCGAGGAAGTAGGTTAACGCGTCCCTTGACATTAATGGTTACTGAGCGGCGTGATGTATTGGGGAGGTTTAAGGGTGAACGACAAGGGCACGAAGAAAACTCAAATCAATTATGTTCTATTTGACAGAAGACCAAAAGGAGAACGAAGACCTATGGGAGACTTTTGGGAACCGGTCTTCAAGTCAACAGCGCACGCGCACGCAATTGTGAGCATGCGCGCGTTGTCTTGCGCCTGCGCTGTTGTGGGCGCGCGTGCGCTGTTGACTTGAAGACCGGTTCTCAAAAGTTTCCCATTGCGATAGCCATTTTGTCAGTATTCGGTTACATTCTCAAAGCCTTTTCGAAACCGTGGTTTGTGATTTTTGTTTAAGCTGAGGCTCTGTCATTTTGTTCAGAGCTAATTGCCGACTGTCGCACACAGATCTTTTAGAAAGATGCGATTCAGGACTCGATCTCTATTTCTCCATAGGTGGACGCCTACGTACAGTACTCGGAGTTCAGCCAGCAGGGCAGGCTTAATGCGTCCCGGTTCGACACCAGCAACTTCCCGGCCGACACCAAACGCCAACTCCGAAAGATCATGGTCAACGTTGGGGAGAACGCCCTCCAGGATCAAGACAAATTGCAAGAAGTGAGTAAAATGGAGGGTTGGAGGTGTCGATCGACCGTCGATGTGTCGACATATGATGCGACTGCCATTGATATTTGATTATGTCATCAATTGTGTCGATCATCGATATTACGAATACTATGTGTCGATTGTTGATATGTTTACCATTGAGGTGACGACTTGAGAGCGCCCTGAATCAAAACATGATACGTGGCATTTATTACTATTAATTTATCATTACTGCTCAGGTCCAAATCGAAATAATTACGATTTTCGGGACTGGCGTATTAAAACCGTTTGAAGTTCCAGCTTCGAACCTTCATTGTCTTTCTGATTGTTTTTCCATGAATAGTTGAAGGACATTGAGAGTCAGATGAAGTCGCGGTATTCGCAGGCTAATGCGTGTGTGAAGGCGAGGAACAAGACTTCAGAGCCGGTCTGCATGCCGTTAGTTCCAGGTGAGTTTGAGCCTTAAAATAAAAGATATATCTTGATGACTTGGGATAGCGATAATGATACTATCAACATTTGTCTTAAAGTCGTAATACTGTATAGGCCTACTGACCAAAATGTTCTCGAACCCAAATAAAGTGCAAGTGAAATTTCCCAGTAAAAAACAATCGTCAGTATTTGGCCTCAAATCTGATCAGTTCGACCAATGTTGTCATTTACTTCTTTTTTTGTTTCATTCTTTAGAGAATTGTGACTTTCCATTGTTAGCGCTTTACGGTATAGAGGAGGTGCTTTTAGAAACTAATATTTATAAATCATCCTGTTGTGTTGTGTTGGTAATAGGTTTTCACCTAGACTTCGTTTTAAAATCCTTAAACCCTCAGTCCAATTGTTTTGCAGACAGGGCATGTTTCGTAGCCCATGGGGACTAAATTTGATTGCATTTTGGTATCTGGAGATAAGATTACATTGCATTTAACCAACATTCCAACTGTAACCTCTTTTAACGTTATATTATGTCTGCAATGCATATATAAAAGAATTAGTCCTATTTTTAGCCAACCAGATGTCTTAGAGGTATGCTTTGTGCGCTTTTATAGTTAAGCCTCAGCGAGTTACGTTGACTTATTCTTGATCGAGCGTTTGACGAAGCTTGAACTTTAACCTCACCGATTGTCTGGTTCACGAAGTGCACTGCCGATGCCTGAAGCGTTGACTTTAATCATGCATTATGTTCACATGCCCATGCACTTAATTTTTTTTTTAGAATAACGATGAGAGTTGATTTTCAATAACCGCTGACATCTCGTCTTTAACACCCTTGGATGAGTGAGTGTAATGGATTAGGCGATTAGGCTGCACAATGATTACGGTGTACATGACTTGGGGCGATGTTCCAATGAGGAACATCCATCGTTACCCTGTCAGTGAACGATGAATGTTTCTATCATACATGTAGCACCGCTGCCGTAGACAATGTTCACAGATTCCGTGCGTGGCTGCAATCTCTGATGCTTACTGATGATGTTTCCCAACGGCCCTGCAAGCTATTGACCTACCGGTCATTAACCCTTACCAGCAGTACGTGCTTCAAACACAGCAAGCCTGACATGCTTTCCCTTAGGCCAAGACTATAAGCCGTGCTACTGCCGTGCCGAACTTCAATCAATTAACGAGTGCAACAACAGCACGGCAAAAGCGCGGCAGTTGCGCTAAACGCCTAACTTAATTATAAGTGCCGCGCCACTGCCGTTCCGAATACCGATAGCGCGGCATACCCTGTCGAGCCAAAGAGCTTACCGTGCCGAACTCAATTTGCCAAGCCAAATTCACGCTAAACGCCGTGCCATTGCCGTGCCAAACATGAAAATGTAAAAATATTTGAAGTCGGCACGGCAGTAGCTGCACGGTGTATAACCTATAGGCCTCAGTATCTACAAATTGTGCCCCTTTTTCGTCTTCCTGTAACACAAATACTTCATTTTGAATGGCACAAATGCGTGTGTCATTTTAACAGATGGCGAAAACCTGATGGCAGTCAGTCGGGACTACACGGAGCTCCTCCGTCTGTGGGTCAGTTGGAGAGATGCCAACGGGCCGGCCTCGAGACCCATATTCGGGAGATATGTGGAGCTGAGTAACCTTGCTGCAAATGCCAACGGTAGGAGAATTTAATGAGATCACATTCAAGCTCCACAATGTCAATTCCAAGCACTTTAAAATCACAAATACAATTTGCTAGACAACATTCCAAAAAAGCAAAATTATATGTACATTGAAGACAACATAGGACTTGTAACTTCGCATAGAAAATACATACACGAGCAACCAGTTGCAAAATAAACGTTATTTTATGCAGATGTGTTTTGGATTTAGTTTGGATAATCTTCGATATCAATATTGATGGTCACGCATCTTACTAGAAGTTTAATACGGGCGGTTCCAAATAGTGCGCCACCAAGTTTGCAAATTGCGTTGGCCAATCACCTTGGAATCTGTGGACTCTTTCCAGACGCGCATTGGGTCGACAAATTCCGCCCACGGCGATTGGCCAACGCGTTGCAAACTCTTGGTGGCGGACTATTTGAAATCGAACACCGATCCGATGGCGCGAACATGGGGGTAAAAGAAACCACCCGCCATTACGGGTGTCCGCCGCACTCTGTACTGCAGGGTGTATGTCCCCTAATCATGGGACGTACACCCTGCAATTAAAGAATGCGGCGGAGCATAATAATTCTTTTGTTGCCGGACAAAATACGCCGCTGGGACACACCAGTAATGGCGGGTGATGTTTACGTCCATGTTCGCGCCGTCAGATCGGTGTATATCTTAATTTGCATGTTCTTGTTCTCGTGTCTTTAATCCATTGAGAAAGATCTTCGTATAGGATCGAAACGTCAGGCTTTCCTCACTCTGAGCATTTGATATGATTATTTCAGGTTATTTATATTGGTTGATGAGCACTTTCAAACAGTTTAATATTTCAATTTGTCAGAATTTTCACATAAGTTTATAATAACTTGCTATCGTTAACTGCAGCTGTCTGTGCTGTCTTTCACAGTGGATAAGGTTCGAATCCCAACAGAACGTTAATAACCACATCCCATACTTCCACCTGCAGACCAGCCTGACAAGGGTGCCATGTGGCGATCGTGGTACGAGGTTGACAACCTGGAAGAACAGGTGGACCGAATCTACCAGCAATTGCGCCCTCTGTATGCCAACCTCCACGCCTACATACGCAGGAAATTGTACAATGTGTACGGGCCCGATTTCATTAATCTACGGGGGCCGATTCCTGCCCATGTACTCGGTAAGAATATTTGCTTTATTATAGTTCATTCTTTGTCATTTATTTATGAATAGTCTGCGGTGAAAAGCCTGAAACGTGTTGGTATGAGAAGATGAAGATTATGAAGAGGAGAACTGCACAATCCCGGGCTGGGTTCGAACCTACAACCAGTGGAGCCTGATTTTTTTCTCACCATTGCACACTGCCTCACCACATAATGTCTTGGTTTAATTTCATCTAACCAACCATCTAGGGCATATGTGGGGTAGTAAATGGACAAATCTTCTTGACATCGCCAATCCGTTTCCAGAAAAGCAGGCCATCGATATTACGTCATTTCTCCGTGCTAAGGTAAGATTTAAAGGTACTTTCATATTTTGGTAGCATAAAGATGGTGATGGTAGAAACATACCGTTAAAGGTTTTCTGCCTAAAATGCTGAATTTATCTAGAAAGGAGTAAAACCAATTGAAAAAAGTAATTTTGATATTCGGAAGATCATTTTTTTTCTCACAAACTGGACACTGTAGGGGAGTGGCAATTTCACAGAGTAGAGACTGTTGCTGTACCTTTCCTGATAGTTTTGCCCATGAATCTCCATTTCTTTGACAAAATCCAAAGTATAAAATTACAGTGAGAAAAAAATCAACTCTTGCTATTTTGTTTTACAGGGCTACACTGTGCGTCGTATGTTTGAAGATGCCGATGAGTTTTACGTGTCAATGGGATTACTCCCTATACCCGATACATTCTATAACAAATCCCGACTCACCAGGCCCTGCGATGGACGACCAGTGCAATGCCACCCACTGGCATGGGAATTTTACAACAAGGAAGATTTTAGGTAAATCAATTCAAAAATTTAACTCAAATTATACCTTTAATCAGAATAAGAAAGGTTGTTGCATATACCAAATAAATTATCTTTGAACACAGCAAATCATCTCTGCTTATTACAATTGTCTTTGTCCGGGGTCGATTTCACCAAACTCATCGTAACTTTAAAAAAGATTTGAGGCTTTGCATGGTGACAATTGGTATGTTTTGCAATCTTCATCGTAACTTACTATCAATTGTAGGACTTATGATGCATTGCAGCCCTATACGGTAGATTACGATGGGTTATCCCTTGTAACTCATGTTACGATCGATCGTAGAGCTTCGTGAAATCGACCCCAGGTTCTATAATCTTGACCTTTTTATTCCCAGAGTCAGCATGTGTGCTAGTGTGAACGTGGATGATTTTTTGACGGCCCATCATGAACTTGGCCACGTACAGTACTTCATGCTATACCGAGACCAGCCTATTGTGTACCGCCTGTCGGCTTGCCCAGCCTTTGGAGAGGCAGTTGGTGACACGGTAGCTATATCTGCATTCACTCCAAAACATCTGTATACGATTGGGCTGCTGGATGAATTGGTTGAGGATGATGGTGAGACTGATGGCATGATAATTTTTCAATCCTGCTCTTTCAATCCTTCTTTTCCGAACCAAGCTCAGTGAGACAGCCAAATCTGGCAGAGCCCACACATCCCATTCCAGCTCACTCCTGTCCAGTCCAAGCCCAGCCAAGGCAAGCCCCGCCTAAGCATATAGCTCACAGCCCACCAGCCAGACCTGCTCAGCCCAGCCAAACCAAACTCTACTCATCCCAACCCAGCCCAGCCTGGCTTGAACCACTTTTCTCCATTTTCACATTCAGCCGACATAGGTGGGTAGGCCTCATCTTTGAACACAGATCAAGCCGCTCATATTAATTCTTTTGCAACACATCCCAATGCCTTTTTGAATGTGCTGTCATATTTTTGTCTTGTCCATTGTTTCACTTTCTGAATTTAACAGGCGACTTCTTCACTCTTTGCAGAAGCTGATCTGAACTTCTTAATGACCATGGCTCTCGAGAAAATAGCATTCCTGCCTTTCGCTCTGATTGTTGACAAGTGGCGATGGGGTGTGTTTAATGGCTCCATTACGCATGACCAGTATAATGCAAAATGGTGGCAACTTCGGTAAATAACGATAATTATTTATTCTCTCTTCACCTTTCAGTGACTTTGAAATCAATCCAGGCAGTTTCTCCTCAGATATTTGATAATTTCATGATTAAAAAGCCGTATCCTCTTTGACTGATCCCCCATGTATCGTTTCTCAGGTTGCAGGATTGCTAATATTGCTTGCATCTTGAATGATCCTTGGGATATAGCGTTATGTGAGCCGTTTCATGGCTTCTGAATGCCAAACGAACAAAGACAATTGACTATTTGGGACATCGCCAACCTATAGGGCTGGATAGCTCAGTTGGTAGAACACCTGTACGGTCCGAATCCTGCTCCAGTCGTTTCCTTTGTTCCATATTCAGTCAAAATAATATTAAGAGATGCATGTCTATTCACGTCACATTTTCTCTAACATGAGGTACGTTCATTTCACCAAACTCGTCGTAACTTTAAGTTACGACGAGTTTGGTGAAATCAAACTATCAATAATTGTAGGCCTTGTGATGCATTGCAGCCCTACGTAGGATACGATGGGTTATCTATCGTAAGCCGAGTTACGCTCGATCGTAGGGCTTCGTGAAATCGATCCCAGCAATATTAGAGTGCAGACGCCATTGTAGACAGGTTGCAAAATGAACGGCCTATTGGGGGTAATCATTTATACGCTGATTTGGTCCGACAGAGCGCGGTACCAGGGAATCGTCCCACCCATTGCAAGAGATGAAAGTGACTTGGATCCCACCTCCATCTATCACATAAGTGCAGACGTCGACTATGTCAGGTACGTCTCTCCATGGAGGGCCTTCCTTCCTCCAATGTCTCGCCGAAGCCTCAAAACGGTGTTTAATGTCTATTTTCACCAGGAGAGGGCGCTTCACCAAAATGTGTGCAGAAGATGCGTTTTAAAGACACTAAAACCACTTGGGAGTCCAACTCACTAAAATAAAATCACTGAAAGGAAGAAACAAAATCTTCATTTCTAGTATATTTTATGAGCACTGAAATATACTTCGGAGTAACACCTTTGTGCATCTCCTATATTGATTCATGTGATCAGCTTGCCATTTCGTCCACTATCGCCAATTTCTTTTACTTTTGAGCATCCCCGCCTCCCCATTACATACAAAATCTAAGATGAATAAGGAATTGGAATAGTCAATTTCAAAATCTCTCTTCATTTGTCTCCATGGTTGGATGAAGAAATAATAATCTGCTCAAAGATGACATTACAATTTTAAAAGTGATCTTTAATAAAAAAGATTATCGTCTTAGTTGTTTTTTATTCACCAGGTACTTTTTAGCGTACGTCATACAGTTCCAGCTCTATCAGTCATTATGCAACCATGCTGGCCATGTGGGCCCACTGTATAAGTGCGACTTCTACAATTCCACACAGGCTGGTGAAGTTTTTGGGTAAGTAGGGCCTACCTTGAGTCAAGCGAAACAAATTATCGTCTGTGCATCCAGACCAAGGTAGTAAAAGCACATTCATGGAATATCTAGTTTTTCCTCTTCTTCTTTTTCTTCTTTCTTAGACGCATGCTTAGAATGGGGATCAGCCAGCCATGGCCAGAGGCCATGTTTGAAGCTACCGGGCAGAGGGACTTTGACGGGGCCGCACTCGTGGAATACTTCAGGCCACTAACTGAGTGGCTGATCAAACAGAACCAGCAGAACGGCGACCAGGCGGGCTGGCCCGATGATACCTGGATGCCCCCGCTACCTCCAGGTAAATTGACCACCTATCAAGACCCCAAACCTCAAACCCATAGAAATACTTGATAGTTTGACATTCAATAGATTTCAGATGGCCTATTGAGATTGCTGGCCTTACCTAGGCCTTTTCCAAACCTCGGCCCCGACTCAGGCTCAGGCTCTGGCTCTATCAAAATAGATACTTTTCGATGCGGTTCAGAAGTAGATTCTCTGGTTTGAATAAAAAAAAAACAGAGCTTCAGCTTCAATGAAAAACCACAACCTATATTAATTTCAGCATATGGCTGACAGAGCCGAACCCGGAGCCTGAGCCGGTGCCAAGGTTTGGAAAAGGCCGCTATACTGTTGCATATCGAGCTAATGGTTGGGAAAGGGGGTACATGTGCCTCCTCTCCCATCTGGATGTCACTCCACGCCCCAAGAAGTTGATTGAAGATGGTTTTCTTGTCTTGATTTATCTTTGACAGGGGAGTCAGGGGCTTCGTCGATGTTTGCGTCCTCATCAAGTGCAGTTATTGCCTGCATCATATTTTCTGCGACCATGGTAGCAGCCTTGAAGAACAACTAACTATTATACAAGTTAGACTGATCCATTATGTACGTGAAAGATGCTGACTGGGGTTTCCGCATGCCCTCTCTGACCAAGTCACTGACACGACTTGCTGTTGGATATTGAGTCTGCAGCTTGAGAGGTCATTCGAATGTGACTGTTGAGCTCGATGCCTACAGGATATAAGACAAAGGAAACGGAATTGACAGCTGACTCCTACCAATGGTCATTTAAGCCCCGCCCACGTTGTCTACTCCTGACCAATCACATGCTCGGGTTTTGTCTGATATGTTAAAACGTGCAAGGATACATGGACCATGTACTGTAGTGCTGGAGTAGATCATCACATACACACATGGTTTACTGCATCAGTCTGAGTTTCTAAACGTAGCTTTTGCTGCTCCAAAAACATTGTGAAAGCTTTAGCAAAATTCCCATGAACGTTTATAAAGCTGTTCCTTGAATTTATTCGCAAAACATTTTTTGGGGTCATTTTGTATAAAGTCTATTCAAACAGTGTCCTGTTTCTATGCATATTCAATTTCCATATGGACCGTTCTACCATTGTACATGCTTTTGATACGAATAAGACTATATATTATGAGTTGCATCGTATTGTATCTCATGATTATGACTCATGTGTCATAACTAGGACAAGGTTTATGCAGAAATAAACATTCTTAGAGTTGGGAAGACCTGGCGTTTCGAGCCTTTGAAAAAGATTTGTCTAGGATCGAAACGTCGGGCCCTCTTAACTCTGGGTGTTTTATATAATTCAGAGCATTATTTTTGTTGATGAGCAGTCTATAGTGGGCCTAGTAGTTTATTACTTGTACAGATTAAATAAATAAAAGATTCCAACCGACTTGCGGTACAAAATGAGTAAGTTGTCCTCTATCATTAACAGCAACACCAGTTTGAAGTGGTTGGACCAGTTGTACTTCATGATACCATTAAACATACACCGTAGCCCGTGGTATTTAACGGGGCGCATGCTGCATTGGTATAGACCTACATCTTCAAAAACGTTTGAATAATTTTGTAAACTTTTTTTCCAATAAACTATTTAACTATACTTGGATTATGGACTATGCCTACGCAATTTGGTCAGTTGTTTACAGTGTTGGACAGTAATGATGAAATGCATCGCCAGATGTATGAAGAAACTAACCAGTTTCTGACAAGTAATCGAATAGACTTTGAGCAAGATGACCGGTTAAATATAGGCAGTTTTTGAGTTGTCCACAATAAAAATGCCAACGTTTCGCAAACGTTTTTATACGAGCGCGCCTGCAGGTCCCACAGATGTCACACCCTTTCAGGCCGGGTGGTCGGCGCGTTTGCTCCTGAACCATCTCAACTCCATAACCCGCTTGCAGATGAAGAAGTCGAAGAACTCGAAGACGGTAAGGACACTACCGCCCAAGCACAACCCCAACATACCTCCAACGGAACCTGCATGATGAAGACAAACACACAGTGTTCGTTTTGACTAGTATTAGTGAGTAGTCACCTATCGTTTCTAATCTTCAAACTTTGAGTGTGAATGTTCAGATTTCAAGATGCATTGTCGAATTTTATTTAACAATTTTTGTAAACTGTAAAATTTCAGCCTTTTTTACTGTGCTTGCTCGAAGTTCAAGCACACGGGTGATTCATTATAGTGCGCCTCCAAGAGTTTGCAATGCGTTTGGCCAATCACAATGCGCGGAATCGGTCGACCCTTTCCAGATGCGCCTTTTGGTCGACATAAGCCGTGCATGGTGATTGGCCAACGCGCTGCAAACTCTTGGAAGCGCACTCTTGTTAATTCCAGGGCCTATAGGGCCGGGCTTTGGTTTTCGTCTCTAGCCATTGAATTTGACTGCACGACAAACCATATGCCATTACCGCGGTGTCCCTGCTCGCCTTTTGTGTGGCAACAAAATAATTCATGCTCCTCCGCACTGTTTAATGCAGGGTGTATGTCCCCTGAAACACCGCAGGGCCAATTACATGAATCGCAAGTCAGATTCGTGTCAGATTCGTGTATAGTGGAGGCACATAACTCGCATGCCTAATGTTATTGTTTTAGAACGATTTATTTGGAATTTACACTGAATGGGGTGTGTAAGCAGCAAGGCAGCTTACTCAATAAGTCGGGGAAGGTGTGTGCTGGTAGCTGTATGGCCCATTCCTCCCGTAGATCCTCGAAGAAAACAGACACCTCCAAGATGCTCTCACTGGTCAGTGTAAGAAATAATAGTAACTAGTAACTGCTTAAGCACAACATTTGCTTAAGCATGAAAAGTCTCCCCTGATCGAACATGATTATACCAACCAAATTTTCATGTGATGTTTTACTGCTTTTGACTTGTATTCGGCACTCGTTTGCTGAGCATAACATTCACAACGAGATTTGGCTGGCATGCTGATTTTATTTCAAGTTTTTTGGTGCTTAAGCAAATGTTGGTGCTTATAAGCAGCTCTATGAAATTGACCCCTGACTTGGGAAGCTGTTTAATGCTTCGTGTGGCTGCCGGTTGGTCGAGGGGGATTCAGAGCCCAACTAACAAAATTCATCAACATATCTGCCATAGATTGCATGGAAATAATAAGTTTTCAGATTGCAAGTGCAGAAAAATCTATTGGTTGATGTATTAGGGTTTTTCTTTTATATTATTACTTTTGGGGGGCCAATGCACGATTTATCCTTTATCAATATTAAAAGCTTGAACTTGTGGATGTCATATTTTGTTTTAAATATCAAACTGTCCCTTACAAAACTTGTTCTCTAGTGGAGTTGACGAGCTGAGGAACTTCCGGGTCGTGGTCGAAAGAGGGCGCCCTTGCGTTGCTGACCCGCTCGTCATACATGACTTCGGTGCACGGCGTTTCGCACGTGCAGTTTGACGAAGCTATAACGGAAAAGGATACAAAACGGGGGCCAGTTCGTCGCGGGAAATTTGATTTGAAAGACGGCACGGTGGAATGGTAAGTACCAGTGTTACATTTTAATACAGTTTGGCTGTCTTTAATGTAATATGAGGCTATTTTGAGTGCAGTTTATCTTTATAAACCCTTGAGTATATTAAGTGGAAATGTAAAGGCCTAACCTTTGTATGCCAACACAGTACGTGTGCATTTACTCATTGCAATGTACTGTGGCTTCACGACCTATTGAAGTCAGCACGGCGTCATAGTAACAAAAGGGAAAGAATGTCCAGAATTTGACTTGCGGTAGACGGCCTTATCAGGCCTAATGGCCAAGTAAAGGATTGACCGCTGAATGAAATAAGTGGGGGTGTGTAAATAAAATATAGGTCGGACTTTGTTGTGATGCGTCTATAGCGTGAAAGCACATAACGGTCGTCTATTTTTATATCCCCCTCCAGTGAATACATAACCACGCCCCCAATATCATCAGAAACCAAAAAAATCTCACTACGGCTTGAAGCTACGATAATGACTTTTGCTTATCCATCATCGATAAATTGTAATGCAAAAATCAAGCTATTGTTGCTAAAATTAGTGTGTTTTCAGTGTTCTTTTTGTGAGGCATGCTTAGATCTGACTCAAGTCAAACTTGGTCTTTAGCCGAATTTATTTGGACCCGCTATCGGGCTCGGTAATAATATTTAAACTGTTGTGTTCGGCCGGAAACTGTACAATCTGCAACATGAATGATGGTACACGGACGAGTCAACAGAGGGCGCTTTGCAAGGTATTTAAATACAATAATAATGTGCCATGTTACTTTAGTCCTTGGCTGCTTTGTGAAGTAAGAATAAGCCTACCTTTACGTAGCGGCGTAACACACGTTGTCAACATTGATAGATTGCAATAAGGGAATCCTGAAGATTCTATATAAGGCAAAGATAAACATGCTGGTAATTATGCATTCATGTTCATTAGGGTCTTGTGGAAAAGGGCTAGGGTGAAGGGGTAGATAGCTATGTAATAAGCCTGGGTCGGAAGGGGAGGGGTGGAAGGGAGGGTGTGGGGGGGGGACAAGCCACAGCCAGGCCAAGGGGGCTTATCACTAGGACAAATCACCAAATACCCTTATCCTCAATGTTGCTACTTGTGATCATGGAGTAAGGTGCGGAATTTTTACTTGCAAGGCTGTTTATACTGTCTCCTTCACCCAAATAATTACGGCCTACGTCCGACTGTACACACACGTACGCACCTGGCATGTACGGTGCTATGCAGCCACACGCACCCATGGTGTAGTCCGTTACGCACTCCATACGGCAGGCTCCCATGAAAAAGGTATCGTAGTATTTCAGCCCGTCCTTACGGCAGTTGGTATCGTAAGGTGCCATCATGCTCTTCCTCTACCAATGTAATACAATGATAGATATGTGCACAGACACTGTGACAGGGTGAGCCTTTGGGTAGTTAACCATGCAATCCAGTGTGTGTTATCAACAAATTGAATAAAATGTTTCGTAAACATTTTAAGATCATGTGTTAATGTTATGGAAGCCAAATAAAGAGACATAAAAGAAAAACAAGTGTAGCTTTTGCAAGTTGGGGGAAAAAGTTGAATTTGGTCACATTTTATACCTGTCAAGATGATGAAATGTTTTTGCAACATTTGGCCGCCCATACCAACTACATCTACAGATGCTCAGTGCTTAAATTTTTAAAAGAAAGGTGCCCATTATGGGAAGCCATCTTGCTTCCAGACTATAAAGATGTGCTGCACTCTCTGTATTGGAGTTACCGTGGGCGAATATAGTCAGTGCGCCCCCTTTTGTTCCAAATTATGAATTTTCTTTAATTTAAATATTATTGTACTTTATACCAAATTAATCAAATGCTGCTTTACCACTCGTTTCCTCAGGCCTACGATGAGTTGTGATCCAGAGCTGACAGTCCGGGCAATGCTATGCATGTAATGGACTTCACCACGAGGCAGTATCCCCACCTGGAAACCAAGGTAATGTTCAAATTCAATGGATTTATTTGAAAGGTATAGCCGCACAGAGGGCGGCATATACACTGCTCGAAACGGTCGTCGATACAGGTGTATACAAGTCACGGGGGTTCTGCAACTTTTCCCGAAAACTTTGCTATACCTCAGACAGCAGAACTGGTATGGCATAGACCGATCCGACGGTGCGATATATCATCCGCCATTACTGCGGTGTCCCCGTCCTCCTTTTTTGTGTTACAACACCAGAATTTACGCTCTGCCGCACTCTTTACTGCACGGTGTACGTCGAGGATTTGATACCGATAAGTGATAATCACTGATGTAATACATGTATGTATTGCTATTACGCAAACCATGAAATAATACAAAATATAGGAGTCCCATGTTTACGCGACGATCAAAATGCTAATATTGAAATATGAAAAGTGCATTATGCCAGTGGCGTTCATATAATAATACATGTAAAACAATCACCAGTGCGCCTGATAAAATAATAATATAGTATAGGTACATGCCGTACGTACACCTGATCGATAAAATTCATTCACATTGAATTAATGATAAGTTTACCTTGAAGCAATTTCCTGTGTTGTACGCGGTGCTGTGCTGTGACTGTTCGACCCTCAGTCGCACCCAGAGCCCGCCGTAAATCCCAGTATCGTCCGCCATCAGTCCCCGATCCCTACCCGCTGACGACTCGTCGTTCCCGTTGAAGACATGGCACACTCCGAGATCGGTCCACACCGGGGTGAAGTTGGCTGCGGAACAGCTGCCGGCACCCTCGGCCCACCAGCAGCCCAACAGCACCGGCTTAAAGTCCTGCGAGTGCTCCAGAACCCGGTCTCTCACTATGTCCCCAGTCGTAACCCGTCCCTCCGATTCCTCGGTCCCATTCAGGTCGGGGACATCCTGAAGTATCCCATCCCAACCCTGGTCAGACACGGCCACGCCGTCCCGTATCTTCTGTAGTTCCCCCCAGCTGCGGCCGCTGAGCGAGGCGCAGTTGCACAGGTAAATACTGGGGAAGCTTGTCCGACCAGGGGACTTGTACACAAGGGCCGTTTTTGTCTTGTACTGGAAATAATCCTCACAGTGGAGATAGCTGGCAATTGATACGGACATCACCATTGACAGGAATAAAAACATCCATATTGACCTATTGGTCACAAAAAGAAGAGAAGATAATCATAAACACATACAAAATCTCCACCATAAAAATTTAAAAAATCGTAAAGCCTCTTTCGTACTTCGGAAAAACCTTAAAAGATGTTGTACCGAAGTTGTAAGTCCTAGTCTAGTATTCCATCACATTTGCGGTGGCCCTTTTAATGAGGTGTTACATCTTAAGTTATGATTCCCTGTTCGTGAGCATAGGCTATGTGCATTAAAAATGTTAGGAATTCTCAGGGTTTTGTATTTAAAGTCTTGTAACTTTCGTCAGTTTTCACTTTCTGAATATTATTCGCTTTTAAACCAGCCAGTAAGCCGAATTTAGGTAAAAATGCAACTCGCGCGGTAGCCTGGAGCCTATGTATGTTTTTTTTTTCGCAATCTTTGCCAAGTTCATGAACATCGGGTCACTGCCTTGACAAGTGTAAATAGCGCCCCCTTGAGTCAGCCAAACATGTTAAATTTGAAAAGTATTATTCTCCTGCTGTTAATATCACTGTTACCTTAATAATGTTCAAAGTCTGCTTGCGTGTGATATTCAGTTTAATAGCAATGCCTTTTAAAGGTGCATCAAAGTCTCGTGCTGCATTGTCCGATTGAAACCAAAGGAGTGGGCTGGTTTTTCTCGAAATCTTGAATGAATCGATTTTTCGTGAAAGTAATGGAGGAGAATGATAACGTCTATAATTTGCACTCAATTTAAAGGGGCGCGTATCATAATAAGAGCAAATGTTAGGAAGTTGTGACAAACCAAAATCCACGCCTTGGCTTTCACTGCAATGTGCACATTGCTGCTTATTCAAATATTTGGCAATACTATAGCGAGCATTTCCAATTTGTCCATCATAAATGATTATGCAGGGCAATAGAGTCAACTGTCACCCTAGGCGGCCTCCTGGTGCACCGTTGCTTAGTTTCTAACAGTATGTCAACAAGCCCATCCCCAAAAGCTGCCATTGCTGAATAATCACGTGTGCTTAATTAATTGAATGACTGATGACAGTGGTTTCTAGACAGTCAACCGAGTGAGCTTGCCACCATTAATCCATAAACGTATCATTATTTTTATTAATGCATCATGGTGATCAACTATACTGCATTATAGAACTAGCTTTGAGACGTTAATGTATGTTTGTAAAGCGGGACATTATTAAGCTTTACCGCAATTAGAAGATCTAGGTCATTATGTCCAGTCTTTTAAAACGTTTTTTTTTTTTTTTTGCAAAATCGTATTTGATTTTCCTGACGGAACTGCGCCAGAAAATAACAAAACGTCAGTGACGTCACTATGACGTCACATAATTTAACGACGTATCTTCTTGTGTAAGCTTCTCCAGCTTAGTACCTACGCGGCAATTTTACAAAAAAATATATATTTCTAAGTATTCGGTATAAAAGGTGCAGTTTTACGTATTAATTATATCATTATAAGAATTGACTGACTTGTAAATTTATTTCATTAAAAGTGTATTCGTAACTGAGATTTTTTTTCACGCTTATGCAGCCAAAACATGGCGCCCAGTAGGCCTATAGCGCCATCTATAGACCAAAAGATAACAGATTTAACAAACACATTCATATTGGTTTCCGTGGTTTCCAAACTTCATTGCATAATTTCCGATCTATACTCCTAATTAGATACAGTGGCGTAACTCAGGTGGGGAGGGGGCAAGCGAGCACGGTGCCCCGGGTGCCATTTTTAAGGAGGGAACGCAAACCCGAAAAGGGTAGCTGTACTGTCAGCTAAGTGATCGGAAATCTAATCCAATGAACAAACAAAGAGCATTTCCAATTTCAAATTGTCTGATTTTTTATTTTTCCTTGGCATCAGAAGTTGGAATTAGGGGCGCGTTTTTAGCGCTTGCCCGGGCGCCGTTTTCCCAAGATACGCTGCTGATCATCGCGCATCAAGGAGAGCGCTGGCGCTGGGTGATGAGCAGGGCCTATACATTCAGTACCGGATTTGGCCTGACAGCGAAAGGATATTAAACAGCGCTGCAAATTGTTGGAAGGGAAAGAAAAAACAAAATCCCAGTCGTGTGGAGATTAATTAGGAAGCTTTGTTTACATGGAGCTCAACCTGTCAGTTGAATCTCGATTGTTTCTTGTTTGGTTTGGTTTGGTTTTTTAGTAAAAAGGCGAGGAGTCATTTCACGCTGTATACGGGGGTAAATATCAGGCCACATCGCCCAGTGCTTGATTTATGTGTGACGTTTGTTCAATTTGAATAGTGACACCAGTTTTCAAATCCATTTTTCTTGGATTTGGCAGCATTTCCACTACGGAAATACTTCACAAGAATTATTGGTTTTTAATGAACATTTTTATTATATCAATAGTAAGCTTTGAAGACCGAAACTAAGCAATGATTGTTGTTGTTTTTTTATCTTTGGCCGGTTTAGTATTATGCATTTAATTACATGTATCATTCTTCTATAGGGACATACAAACCATTCGTCCTTTCCATTAGGTGTACACTTCTTTGGGCATGTCAGGGTTAATAAAGAATTAATTGAACAGTGGCTGTTGCCCATGGTAACGAGTAAACGACTTCGCAACGAGTAGTTCATGTTTTTTTAGAGGTCTATTCTTTTATTGAATGCAGCTACGCGTGAAGAACAGTTTATTCACTAAACGGGCTATAGTAGTTAAACAAATTCAATCCCATTCGATGTTTCAGTCTTTCGAATCTGTTTGTGAACTGTCTTTTAAAGGTACAGTATACAGGATTGGTAACATAATCAAACAGAAATGTTGACAGATTTACGTATAACTTTCAGTGTATGAAAATTATGGTGCCGGTAGAAACACATAACCATTAAAATAATTCCGCCTAGAATTGGGTATTTTATCCAGACATTTTGTCAAACAAAGACCGAAAACAGTTTTGATCTCGGGGTAAGATCAAAACTCTTGTGAATATAATTATTTGAAAAAACCGTGAACGTTTTTCACTTTCTACAATTTCCGATGATGACATGAGCAGAAAAATGCACAGGTTTTTTTCGGGTTCCATTACTCAAATCAAATTATGAGCAGTCTGCGTATAGTTGACCTGTCACCTAATTTACCAATCATGTAGTATGCCTTTAATCATTATGGGACTTGTATTGGACTATACAGTAGCCCAGTGGGTCATAATTTGACAGATTAAACTTGTAAGTGATAGTGAGATGTTCGTATTGTACATGTACGTGCCTCCAATCATAATTACGTTACACGTCAGTGTATTTTATCCATGCTTGTTTTAGGCACTGCGCTTTTTGTTATCAATCTTTGGTGCGTGTACTTCCTAGCCATAGACCTATACTATATAATGGTGTAGGGCCATTGTTCATCCGTGGTCTTTGGCATGTACAACATTGGTAACAAACCCAAACAGAAATGTTCACAGATTGTATAATACGTTTAACTTCCAGGATAAAGATGGTGCAGGTAGAAACATATCGTTAAAATATTTTCCCCCGAAATGGTGTATTTGTCCAGAAAGAGTAAAACCAAACACCAAAACCTTTTTTATCTTGGCAAGATCAAAAATCCTTTATATTTATGTTTTATAAGAAAAATTGAGCCGAGTTTTCTCGGGTTATGCTGAAATGTCCACAGGCTTATTACTGTTTCATGTATGTTGGATTAGACAAAGTGTGAGTACTGTCCTGTCACCTTTACCAACGTTGTACACGCCCTTTAAGTCATTTTGGGTTATACGTCAACTCCTAAAGCGAAAGTTTCCTCATGTCGCTTGCGACAAAAGATACATTGGCTCTATAGAATCGCGCCTAAATGCGGACATACAAAATAAAAAAGGTATTTTTTCTAGAAAAGTCCTCACACACTGGGGGAAAAGTTGCAACTGCATGTTGTAAAGATAAGCTTGCGTCTGTAAGATGGTAGTATCGCGTGCTTGAATTTTCGGAGGGTAGAAAAAAAAGTATCACTTTGGAGAATAAAGACGGGTACTTTGGATGTGTAGTCGAATTGAGCGATACACTCCGATAGGCTACTCTACACTGGCCCAAAATGGCCCAATTCGTGCCAATGGGAAAAAGCGAAACTATACAAAGTAATACATGCCATTAAAAAAGATCAATAAAAATATTAAGAAACATGATCAAGTTTGAACTAGTATCTAGTCAATAAACATGCTGTTTCTAATACTTAGAAGAATCGTCAGACATACTCGTTTGTGTATGTATTTAAATATACATACATGAAAGTACGACCCAGCTATATAGAGAGGATCGTTCCCCAGGTCTACAAGGACCCGGGGTGGTCATGTTTGTCTGAGGCGCCTGTGCGCTGGTTCGAATCCCGGTACGGATTCTAGTAACTAAAACCTACCGTCGTGTCTTGCTATAGGCGTGGTTCGTCACATACTTCACGCCGTGCAGTGTGGTGTTCTCCACAAACGCGTGGAACATATGCTCGTGTTTCTTCATGATGTTCGAATGTGCGTTTTTCCACCGATGTCTATCCCTAGCCGAGTTCATCTCTGCGGTGTTAGCGGCCTCCTCTGGTCTCACCACCACGCCGTCGCTTAGACCGAAATGCCCCACCGACAACCCAGTCTCTCTCGGTGATGTCACTCCGTCGTCTCGTCGACCGTAATCCATCTTTGCGACGCTGGTTCTTTTTTCTTTTCTTTTTTTAATTATTCATCCGCGCTTTAACATGTCCCATAACATACATGATTAACGCCTTTTTTCATCCCAATTTAATGCCATCTTAGCTCGAAGCAGGTAATTATTAACCCTGTACTGCCCAAGGATGGAACTATTCAAGTGACTAAATACTAAATATGTTGCTCTAAAAAAATCCTCACGCGCATTAGCAATGTGCAACCCATATTACGAAGACTGGGAACTTGACCGAATGTCACTGACTATACCAAACGACTGTTCATGTCACGCTTATATTCAAGCCCGTAGAGCCTGCGTGGACAAACATGCGTTGTGCATTGAAATGGTCGTTGATTATGTTTGGCATAGTCAGTAAGATGCGGTCAAGTTCCCAGCCTCCGTACATAGTTTATGTTTGTGCATGGGACCATTGCTAAAGCGCGTGAGGATTACTTTTTTTTTCAGTGTGCCGCTTTAGTAATTATTAGTATACCGCCCTCTATAATACAAAATGTGACAATTGTGTTGTTGTTTTACGGATTAATTATTAGTATACCGCCCTCTATAATACAAAATGTGACCATGGTGTTGTTGTTTTACGGATTAATTATTAGTATACCGCCTTCTATAATACAAATTCCGACCATTAATACAAACATTTTGCCTTTTTACGGATTAATCATTAGTATATCGCCCTCTATAATAATGCAGTAAACTTGGCATCACTTCCTTACTAGGTTGTAAGTGTACTATTATAACTGCATGTCAGACGTGTCATGAACGTCTGAAAAATGATCTCCACGGTTGGTCTTCAATTATAAATTACCTATTCAACGAATCCGAAATTACGGATAATTAGAATGTCCAAAAATATATCAAGTGGCACTTATGGGCTTTCGTAGCATTCGCATGCAGCCCGGCCATGTAAATAATGTCTGCCATTTGGCCTAATGATATAGAGTTTCCGCCTGGAAAACACCGGTGCTCTTCCATGTTTGAAATTAAATTGGTCGGTCTATTATTTCCATGCCAATTCGCCAAAGTCAGACTATAGAAAACATCACGACGTTGTACGCAGTTTTAACATACAGGTCATGCGTGTATCCAGTGGGCGTATCTAGAGAGCAGGGGGGCGTGCCCCGGGCGCCACTTCTTGGCGGCGCGAAAAACGCAAAGGAAAAAAATGAAGACAAAAAGTTCGTTACTTACTGCATATTGAAGTTATTGGAAATCAAATCCAATGAACAAAGAAAGTCAAATTCCCCGCCCCAATCCAGCCCACCCCAGCCCCACCCACCCAAATATAGTTTGAAGAACATCTGACAGACAGCATGTACATCATTGCATACAAATATTGCGATTATAAAAGTCTACTTGTGTATATTACTATAGTGATATTACAATGGCCTAGCTCTCATGTCTAGAGAGCATAGTACTACTAGACAATGTATAGTATAGAAGTTGACATGAAATTGGTCCAGGCTTCGGGGATCGCTTGATCACACTCAATGACAATGATCAGTATGAACGTTGAATCGCTATAATTGGAACATCAGAGTCAACATCTTCCCATCATCTTGATTTTGCGCCTGCGGCGAATGAATTCAGCTTCATCAAATCGGAAGAGTAAAACGAGACCGTTCATAGACTTGTTCCACGTCGGGTTTCGTTCTTGATTCGCGTACTGTTATGCACCACACTAAATAGCTCCAAAATCAATGCGCCGCGCTGATTATCATAATTAGTTTGTATACTCTTCTAATGTTGTTAAAAAGTTCATTTTGGGGGAGTCATGCAGTTTTGTGATTATAAATGTTTATCACAACCTGGATGTTCATTACGTCAACCTTTTCTGGAGACTTGAGAACATTTTTGGCTTAAAATGTTGCCCTACATTGATTTGAATGCGAAAGGTTGCTTCATGAAAACTGGTAGCAAATCGGTTACAGAAACAAATATCGGGTGTGTTTTTTTCATGGGGCAAATAGCACAAAAATCAAATCGGCTAACAAACACAAAAATTGAAAAATAAATATAGGTAGATGAGGGTTCAAGCTACCATTTGCAGTACTGCACCCAAAACTGAAATTGGTTTTGTCCAACTGTATTTACATCTCCAGCGTTTGAGATAAATGACATGAATATTTGATGTCCAGTGACTGAACTAATGATAATCTTGATTCGAAGCAGATTGGTTTTCAATTTTGAAAAAACTAGTCATATTTACTAGTATTATGACAGTCATAATAAAAAGAAAATGGTAGTAAAAATGAGCAACCAATTACAAACTAACAATAACAAAAATTAACCTAATACAGCCTCTGCCATAGTAGTAACCCTATACTGTTGGACTTGAGTATGTGTCAACTAGATAATTGTTCAAAATATCCATAAGAGTCATGTTATGAGTGAAAGATTAATTAACAATGCAAATGTGGGAAACAAAATGACAAACTTGATAACTGAATAGCCACAAAAGACAATTTCTGTTTATAAAATTAATGTAAAATAGTTTATTACAACTGAACCAATCACAGTGTCTTTGGCTTCCAGCCTTTTTTGCTTTTCAAAGACGGCAAGATAACAATCAAAACACAATTTGCAGCAAAAACATTAATTAAAAAAAGAAGAAGAAATCATTGATTAAATGAGAGTTGTTAAATTATAAAACAGATTAATTAAACAGTAGCCCGTGTTGCCTATTGGATTCATGTTAACAACACACTTTGTTGGTTTAAATTGTTGTCGAACTCTGGCATACTGGGGATAACTTGAGCATCCAAACAAACAAAAACAAAGCATTCGATATCACTTGGCAAGAGAAACTGTTTAACAATTCAACCATTGTTGACTAGTTAAAGTTAACAGTTTAACAGTTTTGTGCACTGAGAATGTGAAAAAAGCAGCCAAACTGAGTCGGTGTTAAGGTGGTCTCATACTTTGGGAGCATACCAAAACTGAAATTTTCACAGATTTACAGGGTATAAAGATGGTGATGGTAGAAACATACCGTTACAATTTTCCTGCCTGTAATGCTGTATTTATCCAGAAAAGCGTAAAAACCAATGACCAAAATTATTTTTAATCTTGTTCAAGATCAAAATTAAAAGAGAAAAGACTTAAGAAATACTGTGGCCGTTTTTCACTGTATAAGTGGGCACCGTATGGGACTGAAATGTTCACAGATGACTGTTAGTGTATCTGTCTTGATATTTTTGCCCATGAATCGGTATTTCTTTGACAATAACCAAAGTATGATATTACCTTTAAACTGCACTTGCAAATTATATCAAAACTCTCAACAGCAAAAGGCTTGAAAAACCTCAAGAAATTTTCATTTCATATCGGAAACCAAAAAAATCACAGAAAATGATATAGAACTCAACTATAATTGTAAATAACGCATTATATTTAAACTTTACAAAAACATAAATAATATGAACATTTATACAGTGAAAAAACCTCCATACCCGATCAACAGGCCAAACATCATTCCCTTAGAATTTCTCTGAAGTCCTTTTGGTTTATAAGTACGGTCCAATAATGAGGATTCAGTTTGGGTATGCATGTGACCTGTTGTCACCCATACAACACAACCTTGGACAACTCCAATAAGTCCAGGGCCACTTGTATTATTATAATGTGGAAATGTGGCCCCTGAATATGGATAAGAGAAATGTTTATGGCTTCACTGTGATATGGAACATGGAAGGTAGAAGGTTATAGGTTACATTTTTATGGGACTTTCCATCATAACTTTAAAATCATTGGAAGGTAATGGTATCACACTAATTTATTAAAGGTACTGTGCAGGATTGGTAACATACCCAAACAGAAATGTTCACAGATTTACGTATAACTTTCAGGATATGAAGATGGCGCTGGTACAAACATACCGTTAAAATATTTCCGCCTGAAATGGTGTATTTATCCAGAAATTAGTCAAACAAAGACCGAAAACAGTTTTAATCTCGAGGTAAGATCCAAACCATTCTCTATGTTTTATAAGAAAAATTGAGTTGGGTTTTCGCTACTTTCTCGTGACTCAGATGTCCGATTGAGCTCAAATTGTCACAGGTTTATTATTTCATGTACATGCTGGATCAGACAAAGTATAAGTGCCGTTCTGCGACCTTTACCAATCATGTATTACACCTTTATGTGTCTTCTTTTAAAGACACATTAGCAAACATAACAAGTAGTACTTCTGCAAGCATCATAACATGAGTATGATTTTGGTATTTCATTAATACTGTACATTACCAGTCCCCAATATGAGATGTTTTAAGTATTTATCGTTGTTTTTCAAATCATAATGTACACAGTATTGAGTTGGGTGTTTTTTTACATGAGTATATTAAGCTACACATATGCCCTTATTTTGAAATCACTATCAACCCCATTAGACTGACCACTGACCCCTGACCCCACTGGCTTGTTGCTCCAGTTGGTAAGACCTCTGCACTAGTGAGCTGGAGGTTGCAGGTTCGAGTCCCACCCGAGACAGCACAGTGAATTATTTTTCTCATGCCTGGGCATGCAAACAAGCACTGCATAATGCAGTGCACATAATTATACATGGAATAGAGGTAAACTATATCAATGTTATTACATGTTCTCATTACACCATGGTATAGACCGAGGTATTTCATTGGTCAAAACCCGGTCATGTGACACCCGAAGCCAATACTGTGCGCTACTCTGTCAGCTTTTTCCCACGTACTGCTGCACTATGGAACTCTTTACCTGCAACCTGTTTCCCAAGCACTCTTATTTCCATAATGTACAAATTTACATATTAAACCAAAGCGGTATGGGAGCACAACCTAGAAACATTATTTCAGAAAGTATTAGTAATCAGATTATTCGTCTTTACGCAGTGTGGGACACTCTGTGTTTCTCCGCATCAAACATAAATAAGCTCACCTATTTCATCTCTAACAGATTTGCTTAACCAATTATTCTCTGTGAGACAGCCATTTTGGTTGTTTTTTAAAATAATATTTCTGCAAATAAAGTTCCTGAATTTCTCAGGGATTTCTAATTCAATTCTAACCCAAATAATTATCCATTCAAAAATCAATAAATAAATTAATAAATAGAAACACAAAATTATACAACTTACAAAGCGTGGGTCCTGGGAACTCCCCTACCCCAGTTGCTAACCCCCTCACCCCCACCCCCACCCTCCCCCCTCCCACCAACCTGTTCGGTTCAACCCCCTGTGGGGCACTTTTATTAGCAAATTGAGATGTCTAAGGGATATCAAAGCCAGAAACGGATTTATGGACCTTATCGAAGATAGCCTGATTTCAGCACTATGCTTGCGCACGCAAAGGACAGTGGGTAATCTTGTAGAAAATGTACATCACTCAATGCCATCCCTAGCAACAATTTTACCCAGAATGCTTTGAGCATAACCCGTTTGGGTCCGTCTTACGCTATCTTCGATAAGGTCCATGGCTTGTACGTCTGCACACGACATATATAACATTGGCATTATCTTAAATTTGCATAATTTTTTTTTAAGGCTGCAAAGATTGAGCTGTTCTATCAGAGATATTAGAAAAAAGAAAAAGCACATCACTGTGCATTAGGTAACAAAGACATGGAATGCATTAGATAGGAATGTTAAGAAAATGTGATAGGAAATGCGTACAAAACAATATTAACTCAGGCACTGCGATTTGATATTCAATTCAATTTCTTATTTTTTTACAAAGTGGTGCGTATCAAAAGCGCACAGGGCTGGATTTCATTAAACACTAAGATTGGTCTTAAAATGAGTTGTCAGTATCACCATAGTGATTTGATTTGTGACATCACAGTTTGCTTAGCAATTAGGATCGATTCTCACTTAAGATCAATCTTCGTGCTTAATAGTGAAATAGGCCCCAGGGCAGCTACTGGACGGTGCTGTATATCTAATCTTGCCTCAAAATTTAAGATTCTGGTCAACCAAACTAGTAAAGTTGCTGTCACTTATAGGACAGTTTCATGGGGTGCGTTCCACTCCAGCAAACAACGCACACGCAGCCACTGTTTTCAAACCGGAATGCGCTGTTCGCCAAACACGAAGGCAAGGTTCGCGAAACATAGCTAACGGTGTAGAGGGGGTGTTTGATAAAGTTGGCTACCTACATTGAATGAAAGATGGACAAACATGCAACAATTGTTCGCTGTTTATCGCATGTACGTTCCACTTCAAATCCAAACATTACGCAAACCTTGCAAACATGTTTGCAAGTGAGTGGAACGCAACCTTGGCAATGTTTGTGTTTTACTTGTAGTATGCAAAGACTTTCTATCGTGCTGTGAGATTTATCAGGTTTTAAATAGGCTATTCTGTGGACTATTCTGATCTATTATTAAAGTGCGAATTGATTGTTATTGATTCGATGCGGTTGTGTACGACATGTCTCCGACACGAGCAAAAATACTGAGCATGTAACAAGGGAAAAACTAAGGCAGTGAACTTAAGGTGTAACTTGCGGTCACTCGTGGTCCAAGAGCTCAAAGCTGTCTCGGACTGCTGTCCGTTGGCAGTAGGCCAGGAACATCTTCTCGGCAAGACTCAGGATGTGGTTGAGGGCCAAGTTGTAGGACAACCTGTGGGCAACAAAGTTTGGTAGTCGCATTAGGGTTTAAGTCCGTAATGTCATTTACGGTTAGGGATACACCTATGGTTGACATAAGGATGCGACGACCATCTTCTTTTGAACACTGGCTTGTGATAGCCCTATTTTCTTGGGACTCAGATGTCCGATTGAGCTCAAATTTTCACAGGCTCATTATTTCATGTACATGCTGGATTAGTGTGGGTGCTGTTCTGTCACCAATCATGTACTTACCCATTGATCACATACTGGAATACATTGGCCGAGTCCACACACTTCAAGAGAGCTTCCCTGTTGTCAAACAGGACGGTAGTGCACACAAAGAGTTCAAAGGTGAAATCCGTCCTCACGACCTCGGCATGAGCTCGTTGCCTTCCACCTAAGAAAGATTAAAAAAGAATAAAAAAGTTTTGGGTTGATATTAAAAACCAAAACAGACAAGGTACACGAGTTGCACGGCTACCAATCCTTAACCCCTTTACGCCCAGGACGTATCTATAGCAGTTCCCCGGTATGTTGCATCAATGGAATGATTGCTTTGTTTATAACATTTCCATTCAATTGCATTGAATGGGGGTATTGTCTGGAAGGAGAGGTTCAATGAACTTGTATTATTCCTCAAAAATGGGCTTATTGTGTTGAAGCTACCCTTTGGTTTGCATTTGCATCTAGATCATCTTTTTTCGAGCAGAGCATAATCTGTGAGCCCTGAACAACACAGATGCAGTGACACCGATTACTGTGGCCGGGAATTTTGACTCAGTATTGTCTGGCTGTTGTTTTGTCTTTTATTTGTTCTATTGGTCAGTAAGTTGGTTGTTTGATGATGTGTCAGTTTGTTTGTTTGTTTGTTGTTTGTTTCTGATCATCATTCAGGGTGGCCCCTTGATAACCAAACGTGGTCTTCCATGTTACAACCGTGGATATAAACCCCAGCCACCCCTGTGAGCCTTTCCATCGGATCATCACCTCCTTTTAAGAAGTCCTGGGCCCTGGCTACGTCCCGGGCCCTCTCTGCGACGGCCGAGGACACCTCCAGGTGCTGGCTACTGATGATCTCAAACAGCATCAGGCTTTCCTCATACTCAAACTCACGCTTGAAGCACAACAGCAACCACCTGATGGAAGAAGGTCAATGGCATAAGTGGAGAGGAAAATCAAGAGAAACAACAAACAAACAAACACTGGTCCTGAGAAAGAGGCAAAGGAACAAACGAACAAACAAACAAATCTCTGTAAATGTTGACTGGTTAGTGAGTGATCTCCCTTTTCTATTCTTCCAGACACTGTCACAGATCCTGATGAATCCGTCAAGAATGCATCATCACATTAAAGACGGGAGCAGCAAGATGGACAGACCCAATGAGAGCAAGACTACAACAGCCATTTCAAAGACAGTGAGTAGATACTATTCTTATCTTTTGAATCAAACTGAGTTGTTGTACAGATATTAGGGCCAGTGCTTAACTCTTTATTACCTGTGGCAGAACATGAGGTCACCGATGTCGCACTCTACAAAGTGATAGTACAGTTTTGGGTCAATCTCTTGCAGCATTTGGGTTAATATTCCTGCAAGATGATGAAAACATTTGGAATGAACCACTGAACAAACAAACATGCTAGGCCCAACAAACGTTCACAGTCGGCATTAAAATTGTCAGCAGTTCATTACAAGTAATAAACTGCTACAAACTGCTCATCAACCAAAATAATGACCTGAAATATATGAAATGCTTGGAGTTAAGAGGGCCACACGTTTTGATCCTTGCAAGATCTTTCTCAAAGGATCCTTTTTCTTGTCAAGAAGTTGCAGTTTTTAAGGAAGTTCAACCCCAGATTTTGTCCCTTTGTATCAAGCTCGCCCAAAAAACAAAGGAAATCAAATGAATTTGCATTTCTGATAAAAGAAATTTATACAAATTCCCAAAATTCTGAGGATATTTTTTGAATTTTTCCTTACTCCAAAAGTTACAGAAACAGTAACAATACTTTGGATACATCACACCGTACGCCAGGGGTAAATGCCCCAATGCCTGATAATCGGGCCAGTGTACGGTAAATTCACTATGCCAACATCAACCCAATGCTCCACAAACCATCAACTAATCCACTAGCCAGCAACCAGTTGATACTAATACCATCCACACGTACCTAGTTTATGTAGCATGCCATCTTCTAGGAAGTCTTTATAGATCGTTTCTAGATACAGCGTGAAACACCAGTAGGATTCCACTTCGCTGTCCATGACAACAAAGAACCTACTGAGGACATCGTTCATTCCTTGAGCGTACGTCACCTCTGAATACAAAAAAAATACATACATTTTAATTCCCACAGTTACAAAACACCAAACCATGCTACAGTAACAACGCTGGGCAATGCCTAGCATTAATAATTAGTGGGGGGGGAATCATTTCTTCAAATAAGTAAGTTTTCCAAATGAAATAAATTATTTGTGAAAAGTTTGTCAAAATCTGTGTGTTCATATTTTTAAGAAAACAACAAGTGATTGGTTGTATTTTTATTGGTGAATTTGTCCATACTCCTGATGTACATGCAGTTACTTTTGGTCGTTCATAACCAAAAATTTGGTTGCTTTTATGGCTTTTTTCAAGAATGATAATTTCATTCACCAATTAACTCTTCAAGTGCACTGTTTAAAAGTGCAATGCAACTGAAGCAATGTTTAACAGAGGGACACACGTCATGTTCATTATTCCTATGAAGTTAATACAGTGTACTTACGAGGATGAAAAATTGCAAAGGTTATGAGAATATCTCGTAGTTTCTTGAGGTTGGGGTTGTTTTGCCCTCTGTTGGTAAAAAGAAATAAGAAGTTTAAAAGTTTTGTTACGTCATTCTTCTCGCAAAGCGCTCAAGGTAAAACAAAACCTCAAAATGGTGGTATCACTCAGCTCTCTGGATCTCAGGCTGTGTAATTGTGGCAAAATTAGATATGTTTGTTTGGCATCTGTGTATGTCAATCAAAAGTAACATTGTTACAATACCATTACATTGATTAACTTACTTGAACATAGGATGATCCCTATCTGTTCTGGGTACATCTTTGTCTATAATCCGTATGCTCTTCCGGAAGGCATCCATGTTGTCAATATCTAATGGCTCCCTCTCTGCATAGATCTGTGGGGTTACAGTTTAAGATAATATCATACTTTGGTTTTTTGTCAAAGAAATGCAGATTCATGAGCAAAAATATCAAGACAGATACAGTAACAGTCATCTGTTAAATTCCCCATCCCATACGATGCCCACTTTTGGAGAAAACAGTGTAAAATGCCCACGGTATTTTAAAAACTTATCACAATTATTTTTGATCTTCCAAAGATCCAAAGATTGCTGCTCTACATACCCTGGCCTGAAGTTCAATGCATTCCACTTGTAACCGTTGATCTTCGGTGCCTTTCGCATCAGTAAGCGGACCATTCAATGTGCCACTCGTACCATGCGTACAAGTATCTAAAACAAAGAAAAACAAATGAATGACTAAAGTGTAACAGGTTTTTATACATGTACAGACGTATTTTACTTTTTTTATTTTGTTGAATAAGAAAAAAGGAAAAAACAAAACAATCCCAGTCCATTTTTTCTCGTTTTTTTTTCTCGCTTTGCATGCGACATGATTAGGCAAATTTTTCATTTGAAGGTGGGGGTAGTGTGGAGGGGGAGGGGGGATGTTTGGGTGAGGGAAAAAGAGAGGGGATATGGGAAAAGTGATGAACACGAAAAATATAAGAAGAAAAGGCCGAAGGAAAGGGTAAAATCCTATCTGCAAGGGGACGATTGTCGTTTCCGAGTGGGCCTCCCTTTATTACCTGTCTCTACACACAGACACCCATTGCCATTGCTCTTGCCATTTGTAAATGTCCGGTGCAGTGATGTAGTCTCATGACTATTCCTGGACAAGTAGGTCTCTTCTGAGCCGTCGTCTGTCCTGTCGTTGGGAGGCGTGGTCAGTGCTAATACAGCCTTCCATCTGGCTTTCAGGGCTTCGTATCGGTAGTGGTACTCCATGGCTAGCACCTCTCGTTCTCTGAAAGAAATAAGGAATAGAAACGACCGATTAGCAACAACGTCATCTGTTGTTGTGTGGTTGTAGCTTTTGTCTACTATAATCTGACATTTCAAACCTAGCAGGATCCTTCTCAAAGGTTTCATGACAAGGCTAATTCAATAATAGGTACAAATGACGGTTTAATACTACTATGTACTCTTCTCAATGGAGTAGTATTGGTCAGCATCTAGCTTGTAGCTGTCCGTTTTGTCAGTTGTTGCAATTGTCAGTTGTGTTTTACAAGCATCAGTAGTTGTCGGTAGTTTTCGGTAGTTGTCGGCAATTAGTATAACCGCTGTTTTAATATACCGGTACTCGTGTTTACACGACTGAGTAGCATCATGTTCGAATGTTAACCTTTTAAAAACTTAAGGCTAAGAGATCTACAAGTTATGAAACATCAAGGGCACCATGGCATATCGTGCCCCAACTTGCTGAAGTGGTCAACCCTTATACAATACCTCCTTGTTGACTGGAATGGATACAGTCCATATAGAAACGCCCAAGCATCTCGTCGTACATCTTTCTCAATTCCTCCTGTCATAATTAGCAGACAAAAAAAGGCAACAAACAATGAGCAAGATTTTAGACAGTTTGATACAATGGGAAAGATTTACATACACGGACAACATTTGATATCCCGTGCGCAAACCCTATGGCACTGAACTGATGGAGAATTGAAGTGTTTTCTAAGTAAATGCTTCCAGATTTTCATAAGTTTAACTGTGAAAGTGTACTTAGTAAGTCCCACAATTAAGAAACCAGGGTTTAATCTATTGTCCGTCAGTGGAATTCTTCCAATACAATTGTATACATTCCATGAGATCTAGTAACTAGAGCCCCATAAACAATTCAGTGTACATACACATGGTAGTCCGACTCAAAATTGCTAGTGTTTTTTTCACCATCCGCAATGATCTGCATTTTTAGAGTCCTCCAAGTCTGAGTACCTCTACATGAATTTTAGAAGCACCAGAACAATTTTAAACTGTCAATTTAGGGTGGGGCCCTGAAATTGTTTCAAGGTTGTTATTTCAGCTAATGAATCAGGGGTCCCTTTCACCGAACTCATCGTAACTTACAACATGTATCAATCTTGGGACTTATGATGCATTGCAGCCCTACTTAGTACGTACGAGTTACGATCGCTCGTAGGGCTTTGTGAAATCGACCCCTCGAGCCCTAATGCTAATAGTTAATAAGGAGTAAATTCGCTCCAGTTACTGGCTAATAACTGAATAATGGCTAATGTCCCATTACATTTGTATACTAGTTACTAGGGCGGGGGCCTACCTCGAAATACTGAGTGTCGGAAACTTTGCACATCAACCAGTCTGCCATCGGAGTCCATAAAGCTGTCGAATGTAGCCCGGTCGAGCTTGGGTCCCCTCTTAATGTCCGAATCATCACTCAGATAGATCTGCCATTGCTCAGGCGGCAGAATCTGCTCAAATGACGAATCAAAACTACACGATCGAGACATCATGTACTCCGCCATGTTTGTTTATCAACTCAAAACTAAAGCAACACTAATGTTAAGCGGCCGTACGCAAAATCATGGCCACTTTCAAGTACTTGAACTTAAACTTCGCCACTTCACCACATCTAATCAGATCGGATCGAATCTAATCACATTAAATCAAAGTTAATCATCGATGTATTAAGCCGGTACAGCCTACAGGTTTTAAATCCTTCCGTGTCAATGATAAATACGTAGGCCTACTTACAAAACCGCAGCCGATCAAAACAGATGACTAAAATGACCTTTAAACTTACTACTAAACTCGTTATCAGTCTTTCACCAGTCTTTTTTCCAGTGGGTACACATAAAGAAAAAAAATCACGAAATCGGAATGCAATATCTCCTTTTTATGATGTTATTATTTTTATATTAAAGAAAAAATACTACCCTCTGTGACTAAAAGTAAAAACAAGAAGTTGGTTCAGTTTTTATCGCAAAAGAAACTTGAGTTTCTTATAATTATTTGCGGTACGACTGGAACATGTCTATGGCCATGACCTCATTGAGGTAGCAGACGACGTCGACGTCCCATCCCATCAGTCGGTTCCTTGTAAAAATAAAAATGGTGATAAGCAGACACGTCATCACGGGATCATTATCACGTGGGGGATTTCTCTGTGGTCAATGCCATTTTTTTGGTCAAACTACAGAGGACAGCAGATCATCTTTATCGGTTGTTACTTCGGTACATTATTATCTATCATCTCATAAAAAGCCTGGGATTGGCCAGTTGTGGACCGTTTTAGGCCTATGCTATGAATGAGTTCATTTTCTGCGGTCTTTTCGACCATCGCGTATTGAGCCCCCCCCCCCCCCCCTCCCCTCTCCAAAAAAGGGGACAAAATACTAATAATGGTATAATAATAATCTCAAAATTAATTTCCTCTAAATAATAAAAAGTCCTTACGGCGGCCTCGAAATGACATCGCATAGAACTCACTTCTGCGGGTTTTTACTTGTTGGGTGACCATCCGCTAATGCGCAATAGCGCCCTCAGCGCCAAGCTTGTAGTTCTTAAATTAATGATTTCGGTGGTAACTTTAGATGTCATAGCCCCCTCTGGTGTGGCAAGGTTTTCAGCGCATTCGTACCACAACATTAATTTTTGAAGTCGCAAAATGCCTTCTTTTTTTTTAGGTTTCGGCTTGAAATGTGTCTCTCTTCGTCACACTCATTTTGACGAAAAGAGTTTATGGCTTCTATTTCGATGTTACTCCCCGTTATGAACTAGATCTAACGGAATTCCATCTTAGCATAGATAAGGTCTTAGCGAACTAGCTATAAAGCCCAAACCTCCTTGCTATTAGTTGAATACAACTAAGACGCGAGTTCCCTTGATCAACATTCTTCTTCTTTTTGAATTGCTACTATCCTAATTCCCTGGCCAGGGTCCAAACGAATAACTACTTTTGTTTTGTCTTTAATTAAACAAACTGCATGGCTTCATAAGGATTGGAAGCCGTTCTGCTTTGGAAGAAACTAATAATAACTGTATTATGCAACGCACACTGTTTTAATAGGCACGTGGAAATCATGCTTTCCTCTATTGAAATTTCATTTGTGAAAGAGGACAGCTGATCTTGCGATACGATCTACTGAAAAAAAAAACGGAAAAAAATACATTTCCACTCTCCCGCCGGTCACGCTATATTTCCAGGTGATGGTTTTTTCAACAACTTTATTGTAAGACTAGCAAAACTTAATGAAAAATAAGATTCTAGTTGGTGCATTGTGTGGGAATGTGTACAATAATGCATATAATATACAACACAACATAAGCATAAGCATAAGCATAAGCATAAGCATAAGCATAACGAAGATGATTTTGGTTTTGTAGTTACATGTCTTCCAAAATTGTTTTCTTTGTGGTCAGACCATAACGGTTGTCTCTCTCGATTTGTATCACACATACAGCACATAATAATTCTGCTCTTCCCCTTACAGACAACTGTGTATTATCTAATCATTATGTCATTTAAGTGAAACTTCATCCGACTCAGGTCGTGTGTCCGTAGAGTCATCAAATTTGTGACAGATCAAGGAATTCCATTCCAGTCGTACGGAATTGCCAATCAAAAAACGATGATGGTTTTTATTATTACTAGTGTCATTATCTGTGTGATACGTTGACCTTATAATAACTGTACGCCTAACACCTTCATGGGCCGATGGGGATGCATAACCTTGAATATCATGCAGAATTGGGTTTTGCTGAATTAGATTTGGGTAATTTTTTTTCATCTTAATTCGGTTTTATGAAGATTTCTTTTTTAAAGAGCCGGAGACGGGAGCTTTCTTTGATGCTGCACGATGGGCAAAAGGTCAATCGAGGCCGTTTGCCCAACACGTGGTTCTTGTCACGTGTGTAATGTCTAGTTTTCCTCGCTTCTTCTTCTTCTTCTTCTTTTTTCTCCACACCTCGTGAGTCCGTGATGGTGGGTGTCTCTGGGGCCGAATTTCATGGCTCTGCGTCCCACAGATTCCTGGCGCTCTGTGATACCCATCATCCTCCCATTCGGCTCTGAATTTCGACGCCAGCCGAGTATTAAAGTGAGAAATCCTTATATTAGATACGGATGTGTAATTCCTTGCTTGTCCCTGTTAACGTGACCCCGTAAGCAGGGAATGTTTCTGCTTTTGAAGTCGCCGATGGTAGACTGTTAGTTAGTATAGCTGCATAAAATATTTGGCACAACGTTAACGGGTTTTTTTTCTTCGAATTCTACTGTTGAAAAATGGAGCGTGTACTCAAAATGTGTCCGCCATCTTAACCCTGTGTGGCGGTCTCAGCTGTCTCTCGGTCTCCGAGTTGTCCCCTCAGTTCCAAACCTGAGTGGTACAATGGGGATGCACCCACCTTTTAAGGGATGGCCGACACCGGAGAAAATGAAGTGTGAACAACGGCTTTGGCCACTTTTAAACTGCTAATTTTAACCAAACTTGGTCCAAACAAAGTCCCTGTAGCGTAGTTGTGTGCCGAACATTTACGTCATCATGACGTCATCAGGTGTTAAATTACAAGGTGGGGCAATTCTTTAAAAGAAACAAACTAGAGGTTTCAAATGTGGGCATTGACATCGAGTGGGGGCACATGCCCCCATCCCCCCCTCCCCATAGTAGCTCCACCAGTTGCTATGTAACACTGAGGCCCCACTATGCAGCAGTTCATGTTCTGACGACGAACATTTGGCGTCTGCGGACCTATGACTAACTGCAGTCGATGCCTTTCACCGTAAACATTCCCTATCCCAAGGCGTTGAAAGAAATGACCAGAACATTGCTTATTGATTCGTCAAATTTTCATTTCGATATAATGGGCCGTAGGTATAAAAAAAGACATAATTATAGGCCTATAACAGGATTATATATCAGCAAACCTTGAAGATATATTTGCTTTCGCTCGTTCCGAACAGCCGTGTAGTTTGATGACACGTGGATGAAAGTTTTGCGCGCGTGTGTGTGCGATGATATCACGGGCAATGCAGCATTAGCTTAACACACGAGGGGAGTTTGGAGTGGGTGACTTTGCCGTTGCCGTTTGAGTGGGCTCTCGCAGCCAACCTTAGCCCCCCGAGGGAACGCTGCGTCTGCGGGTCCCACTAGACAGCCGACATCATATCACATCGATGATGTTGTAATTACTATGGCACCGTGTACACTGGAGCGTGGCCTGCCCGCTGGCTGCATAATCGTGTCATTATATACCGGCTATATACCGCCGAGGCCTCCGCGCGCGAACGATATTATTTCTGACGAGACGATAATGTGCAAACCAGCTCGACCCCTGATAACGAGTCAGGGACTCGGCTTCCTATATATTACGGGTACACCGCACTGTCAGACTGGCAAAAGCAGGAGAAAAAAAAAACGAAGTTCTATCTCAGTGTCGACCCAAGAACATTGCAGGACCCGTGCAAACTGTCGCAACAAAATGGCCGGCGATCGTGATGCCTGAAAACTACTGTACAATACCAGATGAAGGTTGGCACCAAAGCACTATTAGCCTGTTGGGCGCGCTTTTTATTATATCTAATGGGGATCGTACAAAGAAACTCACAATTTATGATGACAGCGGGATTCGAACCAACGACTATATCACACTGGTGCTCTGGTAGCAATAATCATAATTATGTCGCAGGGTTCGAATCCAACTTAAGCTAGTTTTTGTCTGTTCTCCGCTCGTTCCGAACAGCCGTGCAGTTTGATGACACGTTGATGACACGTAGATCGGAAAGTGTTGCGCGTGTGTGTGGATTCGAACTAAAGACCATCGTGTTACTGCACCGGCGCTACGTTAGCAATAATCATGTTGCAGGGTTCGAATCCAACTTAAGCTAGTTTTTGTCTGTTGTCCTCAAAAAACGAAAAAAAAAAATGAGTAAAGAAAAAGAAATCTTCGAGAAAGATCCTGCCAGGATCGAAACGCGTCAGTCCCTCCTAAGAATTTTCAAACAAAAGGTCATCAATCTAGTCAATTTGCTTCGTACTAGTCGTAGTTTGTTTGCTAACCTCAATTATAGGCACCATAATTAGGTCAAAATAAGAGTTGCCAAATAAGATTAAAAGAGAAAACGAGACAAGAAAAGACAAAGATATATCATCTTAACAATACTTGCATAAGAACTAGGACTTCAACATACTCAAGGTCCCCTGTTTTCCAGCAGATCGGGGCAATTAATGTGTCGCGTTGTCTCACGAGAGCATAAAAGAGAAAACAAAAACTCGGATGACGTGTCGTCGACTTGTTCAGGAACCATAATAAATTCAGCCGTAATGATATGGATTCAGCGTGATCGCAGACGTTATAAGCCGTACAGCGTTTGTATACCACGCGGCCCCCAGTCGGCGGCCCAGGAGCCAGGCGCCGTGGCGTGATGTTGCAGAGTTGGAAAGGCCAAGGTTTTCTTTCCTCGTACTTCACACCAAGGTAAAGATCCAACACAATATACAGGCCTACATGCTGGCAACCCCCCCCCCCCCCCCACCCAAAAAAAAAAACATATTGAGCTTACGATCCCCCCCAGTTAATATTTCTATTAAACCAACCGCATGGGGCCGCGTAATCACCAAAATTAGTCCAATAAAACCTTGTTATTATGAAATCTACAGCCATAAACTCTTACTTGGAATTTTATGCCAAACAAAGACTAGCCGAATACCAGTAAATAGTAAACATCATATGGAAATTACGTTGGTAACACTGTTTTAAAGAGGACTTTTGGTGCTAAGCTAATTTTCTGTGCTGTGCTTAGAGGGTATGTGCAATAGGGATGCTATTTATAACTTAAAGCATTAAGCTGTCATTAATTAACAGCTGTTTCGTGTAGGGTCATTGTTTTACCCATGCACTTCCCTACACAGCTGTTGCTGAGTGCAATCACGGGTCTATTTGTTTGTATGTAAATTATAATTTACATATTCATGAGCAAAACCGTGATGTCATCAAGGTAACAAACAATAGTGATTGCATGTTAGTTATTTTAGTTGGTTTAAGGTCATGGCTGATATATCCGACTCCCGCACAGACCAATTTCCTCTATACAGAAAATGATAGTCATAATTGTAAACCAAATAAAAGGGCGTGAAATAGTTTACTATACCACCCTTGATGGTCGAGTGTAATAGATAAGTCATAATTGAAAACAAATAAAATGGAGGTATAGTGCACTCTTGTCAGAAGTGTGAAATAAGCATCGGGAATAATCACCTTCGATAGTATGGTAGTGCAGTGATGATTTAAAACAAATAATAGGGTATAGTCTACTTTGACACCCTCAATAGTGAAGTATATTAGTCAGGTTTGAAAAATATGCAATGGGGAATAGTCTTCTATACCACCCGATGGGATAGTAGTTTAGCCATGATTTAAACAAACAATAGGGTATCGCCTACTTTGACACCCTCAATAGTTCAGTAAATCAGCCAGAATTGAGTATCAATTGGGGATAGTCGTCTATACCATCCTCGATGGAATAGTAGTTTAGTCACCTATTAAAGAGTCAATTAAAAGAATAGTCTACTATTACACCTCCGATGGTGTATACAATGATTATAGTAAACTCATAATTGACGTGCAATTTGCAATCCTGCACCTCGTGGCAATATTCGGCTTTATACTTCCCTCCCCCATTGCCCCCCCCCCCCCCCCATGCAGTCATAAGACACCTCCTCTTCCTCTTGCACGTTGCCATGACAACAACTATATGCTCAGATGCGATCAATGACACCCGGGGCCGATTTCATAAATTTTACGACGCGTCGCAGAGTTAAGACGCATCCTTTCTCTATGGACTCACCGTATAGATGCGACGCGTCGCAGCTAGAACTCGTAGCAAATCGAGTTGCGATGCATCGCAGAGCTTTATGAAATCGGCCACTGGCCTCAACACGTGTAGCCCAAAGCGAGGCTGTTTTGCCGAGTATTAATATTTTGCTCTGTAATCTTGTCATGCCTCAAATAGAAAGCGCCACAGAGTTCATACTCCACGTTTTTGTATCTGAAAATGAGTATTTTTTACAAGAGATATGGGAAAAGAGGCTTAATAGTATAATATACAAAAGGACAACGAGAGACTAGTGCCTTGTTCATTAAAATCTCCACACGAATCAATGCATGAGTACAGGGAGCAAGACATTAACATTTTATGTGTATTGTGGTATAGTGCTCACCTTACAGATTTGGTGTGAATCAAACAAGTGAATGGATTTTGAAAGTACGCTTTTAATAGTTAAAATAATCGATAATAGTTTGCTAGGCTCATCATGGTTATACCAGGGTTTTCAACCAAAAAAAAAATCAATAGCTCAAAAGATAGTGGCGCTGTATGTAATATAGTAGGAAGCCAAAGCCTGTATTTTCGGATGCCTGAGCCAGAGCCGCAGTATGGTTTTTATTGCTATTGTATGGTTTGGTTGCTGTTGTTTGTTTGTTTGTTGTTGTTGTTGTTTTCGTTTTGTGTGTGTTTTTATTGTTTAGGGGTTATAGCTTGTGTATAATCATGTGCCACTATAATAGACTTACGATAGACTTCGTTTATTTGTGTGTGCGTTCAACCCAGGGTATTAATACAAATGTACAATGCATGATAAATTGATACGATAATGCTATGTGATGCATAAAGTAATGAGAAGATTATAGTAACTATATGCAGGTTAGAAAATGGTGGTGGTTTTCTTGTTTTTCAATATTATTCCTGCTTTTTGAAAACAAGTTCCTTTAATGAGCAGAGCAGCTCCATCATCAAGACTCACGCTCGGTCCAGTGAGCGATTTACCGGTCCATGTTAAAACCACGGTAATCGTGCAAAAATGGAATTTCCTCGCCGCCATCCGACCTTCTAATTGACTGGATAAACCCCATCCGAAGTGTCTTTTTATCGGTTTGTTTTAGCACCTCTCGCTCCAGCGGCTACGTCGGGGGCTCGCGCTAGCGGGGGCCTGGCGGGGTTTGACGGCGTAACGAACGGTGCGGTGCGCTCGGTGGGGCGCGCTGCGAGTCACTCACTCACTCAGTCAAGTCCGCTGCATCACACGGTGATGGCCAAAGCTAAGCAATACGACCGGCGCGCTGAAATGAGGCAAGCGAGGAGAAATCGTTCCCGAGGAGGGAACGCCGCAGCATATTCCCCGATGGCCCCGTTGCGCTTCGGCGAGCGTAATGACTTGACTCGCTTTATTTACCGCAGTTCCTCGGAGTCTATAGATATATATTATATACCCCTCAAGTACAGTACGCGGACTCGATTTTTTTCCAATTATGCAGAGCACATTTTGATGACTTAATGACATCTGGCGGGCTCCAAGACTTTGGGCCCGGAGACTGGGGAACAACCTTAATTTCGTTTATATCAGGCTTCATTTCTTAAACACACATCAGTAATTCTGCGTCTTCCCTTTTTGTCAAATAGGCTGTCATTTTTTTTCTCTTTCGATTGGGTTGCTTTGTTATGTTGCTTCACATTGCGATGAGATAATATTTAAATAATAATAAAAAGCGACCACAGAAAACCAAGCGCGGTTCTACGGGGGACTAGGGGCGGGGGGCTTGAGCCCCCAAACAATTTTCTCGAAAACAATGGTGTGGAAAATACCGATTTTTTTTCAGTTATTGAGCGCCAATTACATATAAACGCGTTGAGTAGTGCACGTGTTTCTACAGTGCTAAAAAGACATTGCAGAAGCGAGTGTTAGACGAATGGTGCAGCCCTGCCCCCCAAAAAATATATATATATTTGCTCTTCTAGCCCCCCCCCCTTCAATGACAATGGCTCCTCTATCCCCTCCCCCTCCCCCAATAAAAGAATAGCCAGCATAAAACAGCATTTTGAGGATTTCTGCGTTTTGTTGGTCAGGATTCTTGACTACTTCACTGTGCTTGTTTTTTTAATCCAGAATTGGTTACAGAAATCCATATTTTCTCCGTAAATACTATACTATACTTGGCAATGAGGACCTATATAAACCATGGATAGGTTTATTTTCCGTGCAGCTCATACACACACTGATGGTGTGTGCATAATAACGTATAGAGACTCTCAGTGGCTTTCAGCTCAGTGTCTTCAGGCTAATTCTAGAAGTCAATTAAGATGGATATTGCCTGTGCTGTAGGGAAAATATAAATGAGGCCAGGCGAGCAGAAAGTCTTGTTTCCGGTTTGCGCACGAGATGAGATCATGACTCCGGTGTAACATTTTTTTTCTCAGTCTCATTTCATGCCTTGCTTTACACTATGGAAAATCGCGTGGGACGCACTATGATATCCACACGTACACTGTATCGCTAATGATATCACTATGCTATTTGTATGGATTAGCGGTTTGTGATATAGACTCGATAGCTATTTGTCATTCCCGAATTGTAGACGGAATATTACATGACATTTGAGAGTAATAGTGACATCTTAATAGTTTCTGAATGCTAATATTGCTCTGTACTTTCTTGGAGTATAAACCTTTGCTTTTCACAGTCATCGTTGTTGACATTTGACCTCAAATATTCCATTAGGTTCATAATAGTATGCATTATCAAAGGTACAAGTACAGGATTGGTAGCATACCCAAACAGAAATGTTCACAGATTTATGTATAACATTCAGGGTATAGAGATGGTGCTGGTACAAACATACCGTTCAAATATCTCCGCCTGAAATGATCAGTCCAGATATAGAGTAAAACCAAACACCAAAAACATAATTATTTGATCTTGGCAAGATCAAAAATCCTTCTTCATGTTTTATAAAGAAAAATTGAGTCGGATTTTCGCTATTTTCTTGGGACTCGAATTTTCACAGGTTTATTATGTCATGATATGCTGGATTGGACAAAGTGTGAGTGCTGTTCTGTCACCTTTGCCAACGTTGTACACGCCCTTTAATTAAAAGTTATTGTACATCTTTGATTTGGTTTCAATAATCTTGTTTCAAAAGCACACGATAAAACGTGTCCACGAACGGTTTCGAGAAAACGACAAAAATAACGGTTTGTGTATTTGAATTGGATTTGACTGTTTTGTTTGTTTCGATCTCTTTAATTAGGTCTAAAGCGTTCGAATAAATTTCTTCGATGATGAAAGCATATCGACGAAAAACGTTCTTTTCACACAAGAAAATAGCAATAACAAAATCAACAAGATGCATTCCATCTGCTCTGTTCCATAGGCTGAATGCCTGTCAAAAATTGATGATTTGACAACTCAATATTGCGATTTGCGGTACAACGGTAGGCTGGTCAATTCAAGCATATTTCAGGCCAGCATGCTCAGTATTTCGTGAAATTGGAAAAAGTGGAAAACGTGCAAAACTACTGGTTATCAGAGAGGTTTCGGCCACTGACACGGATAGTGCACACGCGTACAATTAGTTTAGCTAACGGTAACCGTTTGGTGGCTATCCGTTTTGACTGGCATTGTAGTGCGGTCACTATCCGTGTTGATAATACGTTTTCACTTTTTAGTGCCGGTTGGCATGGGCGGCAAATAATTGTACAGCTTTCGGTTTTCCTAACAGACGATGCGACTAAATTCATCTGTCTTTTTTTTTTTGGGGGGGGGGGCAAGTTTCCTTTTGTAGCTTTACAAAAATTAATAACCTTCCATTTTTTTCTTTGTTTTCATTTTTGTCATTTCAAAAACTAGTTCAACCACAATTGTTGAATGTTTTTGAAACATTGTGCAGAAAACTGTCATTATGTGTTACCGCGTACAGCATCGATGGCTCCCCCGCAGTTTCTGCTCTCTTGCCCGGTCGAAACTCGGGGCTGCGACGCGGCTAAAACAAAAAAGTACTTAAATTTTTAGTCCTGGAGAATGTGCAACAATGCAAGCAAACCCCGACAATGGAGGAATTATGTCCGCTTTTAGGAGTTCACCATATGCACGCGAGTGCTCGCTACCAGCAGTCAACAACAAACAACACACACACGTGCCGAACCTGTGCAATCAGACAAACAACTCGGATATTATTTTAAGCCAATATGATATAATATAATAATATGAACGGGCCAATATTTATACTGTGTCCAATTAGACTGTTGAGACCGCCTAGCGTGTGGCACGTGTATATACGGTGTGGGGAGGACCGGGTAGTACATACAGTGTTCGTCTGGGACAACAGAACCCAGGCCATACAACCCCGCGTGGATCATTGGGTATAGGGCTGACTGTGAGGCCACGTGGTGGTGTGGTGGGGGAGGGGGGGGGGGTCTGCAAATTAATTTTTTTGCTCATTGTACTTTGGGTCGATAATTGATCGCAGCGAGAGCATTGAGTAAATTTGCCTTTCTGTCATGGCAACGTTATAGTCATTCACGTGGTTTAAGTATAGAGAAAGAGCAATAATATTGCTGCCCGACGTATTAACTTGACATTCGTTGGTCTATTTTTGCTCTCAATTTTTTTGATATTCTTCATGGAGTGTAATTTGGCACTGTAATTAATTTGGATTAATCTTGATTAATTATCTTGATTAAATAATTCTCCCCTTATCACGTCCGTGCCGATTTTGACTTATAAATAAATAAAATGCAACATAATATGAGGGTGTTATAGTTAAAATCATCAGTTGATTTCATTTGTGATTTTATTTTGTCAAAGTGCAAAGCAAAAAACATCATCTGGTTGTGGGTGGGTTTCAGTTTCCTATGAGTGAGAGTTAAATAGGATCTATGCACAATTTTAACACCTTTGCGGCTCGGCACTTCCTAACACCCAAACCATGTGGTTTTGTAATTGCCAGTGGAATTTACTCATTAAGCGAGGCAGAGCTTTGATGAAGACGGGGCCGGCAGGCTAGAAACGACCCACGGGTATATAGCCTTGGACGGTGCTGAGACTGGTAGTTGAAACATCCTATGTACATTTTTCGGTGGTTGGACGGTGGTTGTTTTTGTTTTTGTTTTGTTTGTGTGTGGGGTTTTTTTTCGGAGGGGGGGTGTTAAGAATTAATACACGGGAATAGCTTTTTAATCTCTTCTGTGATTGGTGGGTCTGTAAAGACCCGGATGTTCTCCCGGATCCCCTTGACTCTGGAGTCTCCTGACGACGGGCAGAGCGCAAACTTCGAAACGTTGGGCATCACGTTATCTCATCAATCACTTAAAATAATAGATTGTATGTCCACACTGTGCCACCGTAACCTTCCTTACCTATCGTTGTCTTACTTTGCAGATTAGTCTGGATCCCAGACCAAGAATCTCCGACTATTATCTCTGTCAATTCTAAGTTTTTCAATAAGAGTCGTCAGGGAATCTTTGGGCAGGGAGCCAGACTATTAATTTTCCAGACATTCAAAAGCTGTCGGAATAATAGTGAGTTTGGATCAGGCTCGGTAAAGTATGATGATTTGTTGTTGATAATATTGGGAATTTATAGGGTGTTAAGTATAGTAACTAGTAGTGCAGTATGCACAACCATAACATTTTTCTTGCCATAATTCTTTTTTTTAATCTTCAGGTTTCTCCTATTCTTGAGACTAGCAATACCCTGAATCTAATTAATTTTGTGCCACCATCATGCATATACCAGCCCTGGTACAGTGCTGTTGTGCATGCACGGCCATGTACGGTCCTCCCATACGGGAGGGGGGATCATCCTCCCCCTCCACTTGTCGTCTCGTCCCCTTGTCATCACCGGGGCGTGCAGGCAACACGCAGCCACCTGCCGCGGCGTATTTCCGCCCCTTGCAACGAACGCTCCGTCCAGCTCGCACCAACATCATCCACCCGTACCCCAGCCTACCGACCGCCTCACAAAAGAGCCAGCCCTGTACACCGACCGTCCCAAACCAACCGGTGTTCGTATTTAGCCACTCTCCATGCCGCTTAGCGGATACAGAAAAAGAAGATGGAGAAAAAAAACACTACAAAATAAAAAAAGAAGGCTAACAGTTCCTCATTAGTAAACTGATCCTGGATTCTCAGCACGGGATACGCGACTGGGATGGGGAATATAAGGGAGGAAAGGCCGAGGCGAGGAGCTGGAGCGCTCCCCGTACCCCGTCTAGGAGCAGGTGCTTAAAGCACGACGGAGAGTGACGAATCCCGTTTAGTCGAGTCCAGCAGATGAATAGCGGAAGCCGTGAGTGATCGGCGTGTTAAAACGGTGGGACAGAACCCGTCCATCGGTAGACGGGTATACGGCCTAGGTTTTTTTCTCTCTACCTTGTAATGCTGGTCTAGAAGAGGTCGAGTCCCTAGCCTGGCTGGTGTTTTGCTTGCGATGCGCGATCCCATTCAACCCGTTGCTGCTGACATGGCATTGAGAATGCCAAATAAGATGACATTGAAGTTACAAATAAAACTGCATCCATTCCCTCCATGGGAGATGCAACATTATTGCCTTTCCCGTTTTATTCTAAAAGCTACACACTATTGTTTTAGGCTTCCCTTTTTTCTGTATGGTCATGAATTTGTGCAGTTGTGCCTGAACTTATTCAGTTTGGCACACTGTTGATCGGCTAACTTTTAATAGTGCCTTTTCTTGTGAATTATAATTCTAGACAAGAAAATGAAAAAGCCGTATCCTCTTTGAGTGATCCCCCATGTACTGTTCTCAGGTTGCAGCATTGCTGCGAGTATCGTTAAAATGATCCTTGGGATATAGCGGTATGTGCGTGGTTTTATGGCTTCTGACTGCCAAACGAACAAAGATAATTGACTATTAGAGACACAACCAACGTATAGCTCATCAGTTGGTATAGAGCGCCTGTACGGTATTCATGAGGTCGCCGGTTCGAATCTCGCTTCAGTAAATTTTTCTTTGTTCACCTTTCAATGCAGACAATAAATTTAAAAAACCTGGTAAAACATTTTTTTAAAAACACTGATTTTGATTAAACATTCAAAGATTAGGTTTATTACGTGTGTTTTGAAAAATGAATGATCGAATGAAATGCTCCTTCCAATAATTAAAGGTAACATCATAATTTACTTTTTGTCAAGAAAATGCAGATTCATGGTCATAAATATCAAGAAAGATACAGTAACTGTCATCTGTGAAATTCCCAGTCCCATACGGTGCCTACTTTTTGAGAAAACAGTGAAAAATTCCCACGGTGTTTTTAAATCTGTTTTTAAATCTTCCGAAGATCAAAATTGTTTTTGGTCAATTAGTTTTACTATTTTCTGGATAAAATACATCATTTCAGGCAGAAAAATTGTAACGGTATGTTTCTACCATCACCATCTTTATACCCTGAAAGTTATAGGCAAATCTGTGAAGATGTTCATGCTACTTAAGTATAGGACCTTTAATTCCTGTACTGTTTTCCTTTGTCATTTTTCGATCTTTTTGAGGAGAGGGGCGAAGATGATTCTCTTTTTTGATCTGCAATTTAATTTCAAATTTTCCATCTTCGGAATTAATTCTCTAGTGGGTGTTTTTTGTGCCTCTCCTCGATCCAAATTATAGGACGAGAAACATAATTTTATTTGCTTGTTTGGTGGTTTTGCTTTTGGGATTTTGAGGGCCATCAACCATTAAATGTCATGTAGAGTTCCAATCGTCATTAAACTCGCTGAGGTGACAGCGCCTAGTTCAGTCGCATTGGGAACCTCTTAAATCAAAAATTATTTCTTGCAGAATAAAACCAGGAGCCAATTTCATAGAGCTACTTAAGCACAAAAATTGTCTAAGCATTTCATAGAGCTACTTAAGCACAAAAATTGTCTAAGCATTAAAAGTCTTCCTTGATCAAACAGGATTGCCAACTAAATGTTCATGTGATGTTTACAGCTTTTGACTTGTATTCGGCCGTTTCGTGCTAAGCACAACACTCGTAATCAGTTTTGGCTGGCATATTGATTTTATTTACCAAGGTTTTGGGTGCTTAAAGCAAATTTTAGTGCTTAAGCAGCTCTATGAAATTGGCCTCAGTTGGCATAGATACATGTATACAAAAAATCTTCAACAAAACATATACGTAGTCAGATACTACTTTAAATGAAGAAAATACTGACGAAAACAATAGATTCTTTGTGATATTAAACAGACTATTACATTTTTATTTCAAATTAAATTTTCCAAAAAAAAATCAAAAAAGCGAATCGAATGTCCGATAAAGATGAACAGTACATTATTTACATAGACAATAAACAATTCCTATAGAGGTTCTGAGCAACCGGTAAAGTGTAAAGAACAAACAGAATGAATAAATTAATAATCATTTACATAATATTTACATAATTATTATTATTATTTCTTTAGAAATATCTGGAAAATATATAATAATTCACGTATACAGCGTGTGGTATTCCTAGATCTTTTGGAACGTGTCCCTCGGGATGTCATTATAAATATTTAATCTCTCTAGACAAGGGTAACTCAATAGTATTTGGATAATCTCCGCAGATTATCCCGTCTCAGTAGATAATCTCATTAAGATAAAGTCAGCTGAACAGGAGTGATTTATTAGGATTTAGTATAATCCAGATAAGCGGACATTATGATAGCCATGCATGTATGACTAAATTTCTTTCAAATCTATAGTATAACAGTCGAGGTTTATTCATTTTCATCGCTTCAAATATTGTCTTCTTTTTTTTAATTTCTATCAACTGCGTACAAAGTCATGGCAAGAATCTCCATTGTGTCATCTTCCTTTGTTATAATCTTTTTCATTGTCAGACAATGGTAATAAAAACAAAAAATAGTTTAGGACAAGACAATGACAGTGGTGAATCCCGATAAATCTCGACTTATATAGAATCTTCGGGATTTCTGAAGAAATATTAGAATAGAAACGAAATATAATACGCTCACGTTAACCAAGTATCTCTCTTTAAGTTTAAACTGTACAAATGTGTAGTGAGTCTAGGACAAAATTGATTAAAAAATACCAACAACAACAACGAAAGGCCATGTTTTTTTAATAAGAACATGGATCGTACATAGTGTACCTGAAAAAAAAAGAAACATACCGCCTATAGGCCTAATAGCCGTATTATGTGTGCACAGTTAGGGAATAATAACTAATTCAAAAACTTAACAGTCCCACTTTATAATGGATGAGAAACTCCGTGAATATTTCATGTTGCACAAGGATGGGGGAAGCCCCGTCCTTTCCCATGTAATAATATAAACAGTGTGGGTCACGGAACGAAGTCAGACCGCTGAGTCTTGGGTGAAACATGAAACAGTAGTAGGCAGGTTGCTTAAGATAGATTGTTGTTTTGTTCAAGAGAATGGGGGTCCTCTTCTTCCGAAATATGAAAAGGAAAGATTGGAAAAATGAAATTTTCGAGTCTGGAGAAGGTGTTTGGTTTGTTTCAGAAGCGGTCAGTCTGTTGACGGGTAAAAGCACTCGGATGGCGGGGGGAGAGGGGAATGGGTTCGCCATGCCTACCCAAGCGTTCAAAATGAGGGGAAAATAGAAAAAAACGAAGAAGAAGAAGACACAAATTAGGAGGACAGAGGAGATGGTTGATGCAAAGCGTGCCGAGTAACAAGACGAGGAATGGATCAGAATTAAGGGCCATCCCGGTATCCCCAGAAGAGCTTCTCCCCGGTGCCGGGGCTCCCCGGTTTGCAACGCATGACCGACCGAGTCAATCACACTCCACCTCGGCCGGTAATTTCCCATCGCATGGCTGCATCGATGGATCGAGCCAAGTCACTGGTAAATTAGAAAATGATACGGCCGGCCGGTGCTCACCGCCGGAGCCCCGGTAAAACAATAATCGTATGATATTTCCTCTGCGGATGGGATCTTAACAATTATGACTTAGATATATACTCGAACCAACTGGGCCATTGCAAATCACATTCTGCTGCCAAATTATATATAAATTACCAACAGGAGAAAAAAAAGACAAGTGCCGGTTCAACAAAAACCATATACGCTCCTTAATCGGAAACGCAAGACGGATTTTGGTGATGTATGATTATTTTGTGTGGGTGTCATGTGTTTGCATGCATATCTCGTTTTAATGTATTCGACGGCCATGCTATAGCTAGCTAGGTATGGTGTATGACTCAGAAAAGTGCCGTGCGATCTGAAATTAATGCCGCCATCAATTAAATTACCCAATTGCTTCGGCACAAGAGCAACTTTTTTTTTGTTGACAGTGTGGTGGGTAATACGTCCGGACGGATGTGTGGGCCTACGTCCGTCCCCAGCGTATACGGGTTGGTTTTTGCAGATGGCCGGCCCAGAGTATTGAGACTGAGTCGGCGTTCGAAGAGTTCGGCCAAAAATAAACATCATTAACACCATTAAAGGTGCTATCATACTTTGGTAGCACAAAGGCAGAAATCTTCAAAGATTTACCTTTAACTTACAGGGTATAATGATGTTGATGGCAGAAACATACTGTTATAATTGTTCTGCCTTATATGCTGTATTTATCCAGAAAACCAATGACCAAAAACAATTTTGATCTTTTAAAAAATAACGGTGAAAAGATTTAAGCAACACTGTGAGTATTTTCACTGTTTTCTCAAAAAGTGTATGGGACTAACATTTTCACAGATGACTGTTACATAACTGTATTTTCCTTGATATTGTTGCCCATGAATCTGCATTATTTTGACACAAACCAAAGTATGATATTACCTTTAAGTCATTAATTTGCTATTTAAGTCCACATAAGGGAGTTTCTAGATCGCTTATATTGTTTGTATTAATGGCATTACAGCTCGCCTATAAGCCAATTTCCGTGTTTGGGCAGTGTAAAAATTTGATGTCCGATTGTGTCAAATGGCCAATTGAACTTGATATTGCGAAATATCAAATAAATTTCCCATACAAAATGCTAGATAATTTGGTAGTCTGCAGCCTATGTACAATTGTCATGTGTGTTAATTTAACTAGAAATGGTACGGTTAGCGGAGCGGTTTATGACTTATACTCTCAGAAAATAATTGAAATTTTTTTGGGAAAGGGGGTTAAATTAAAAAATGTTTGAGAGTTTACTTGAGACTTATAAGATCATATCAACATCAACAAAGAGAATTTTGATTTTTAAACAAATCGTTATTGAACCTTGATGGTGTTAAGGCTACACCAACAATGACCACGGGCTTATTTACACTCTGGGTGTAAATCCAACACTCTCGGTATGCCTTGAAGCTACATGAGAAAGAGTGTTACACCTATGCTCACCCTCAGGTTACACTGCTTTATCGGAATGTCTCATGAAAAGCAAAAACTATATAATGTAAGAAATTTGGAACACAGTCGTGTAAAAGACAATTATTCATACAGATCTACATAAAACAACATTAACTTTAAATTTTGACCTGGCATTTCATCCGTACTTTTCTAGTAGGGGCATCATCACTATTTGTTATAATGGAGTTATGATTCTATGGGTTCGATACTTTCAATGTTTGATCGGGGTACAAAACTTGCCGCCAAAACTTTTCCCGCCAAAATTGATTATATCGTCTGGTTTGTCAGATTGACATTAAATTGTGATTTGTACCATGGCATCTTGCTGTTGTTTAACATGAAACATTTTGATTTGTACATTGCACAGAGGAAATCTTGAAGTATTATAATTAAATTCTGAATTCAAACCTAGAGGAACGAAAAGGTGCAGTCTTGAGGTCAGAAGTTGAGGTCACGATCTTCTGAGACATAATGAACTATACCAAAAGATGGCGCTCTTTAAATACACTGACATTTTTCCATGACTTTTAATTATTACATCGAGTATAAAGAACACTTTCTGTCTTATATTGACCAACACTCAAAGATCCCAGATTGTTCTGGCTGACACCATACTCTTGACCAATTTTTGGGTCAGTGAAATTCAGTGTAAATCACCCATGAACAGCATTTTATATGTTTATTACTAAACAAACGAACAAAAAAACTGTTCATAGATCGATATAACAATTCGCCCTGGCCCACTCGAGATCGGTCTTTATACGGTGAAGTACCGTGTTACCACCGGCCCGGACTCACCGGGCGTCGGCCGGTCCCATCGATCCGCTCTCTTCAGGGGCTTATACGGTGCAAGATGCGCTCATTGTCCGCATCGTGTCAAGATGCTGTACGATCAAAAACTCATTGATCAGATTAAAAAACAAGAAAATGGCGCGATTAATTTATTCAGACTGTCGTCTTAATATACATTTCCAGACATCACGAGAGAAAAAACAAACGACTGTTTGCGGAACCATAACCCCCAGCAACTTTATAGTTAGAGAGTTTGTGCTCAAATTTGAACCGTTTCTAAAACTCTATGTTTTTGTTCACTGGCAATGCTGTGAGTGAATCACTACTTGTCTGAACCGAGACTAAAACAAAATGTATAAATACACTCATATTATTTAGAGGTTACATAATTTGTTCATGGTTTCTAGGGTAATGAAGAATGTCACAGAAACAGTGTGAGGCTGGCCTTAGGTTGAAGGAGGACACAAAATCAAACCGAAATGAACTTTGAGTTTGAGGTAAACCTTCGAACATGCCACCCCTCCTGTGAAAACAATGCTGTGCTTGACACGGACAAATGAATATGTAATTTTTACAATGAGACTTCTTCTGTAAAATGAAGTTCCTTGGTTGTGTTGTTGTTTTTTCTCGGAAAGTCTGATTGTGTTTGATTGGTGGGGGAAGGTTACAGACGAAAAGCTGTCCTTGTGCCGGAACTGAGCATGCCGGCCAGAGTGTCCGAGGACAACCCGTATGTGATTATCGATTCGTGGATCGATCGCTGGGTCGCGGCAAAGTTGAAGGGTCATCATGGTGGTGTCTCGATCTTACTCTCTTTTCGACGTTGTCTTCTCGGGGCTTCTTGTATGGCATGTTTGTGTGTTTGTGTGAAAGTTGAATCTCATCTGGGCTGGGCCGAGAACTTCATCCGTTTCTGTTTCTGCCTCTGGTTGCAGAACCAGACCCGTACTACGTTCTTCTTCAAGTCCAGTTTGTCGGCGATGGCAGCGATTTTCTCGCTGGATGGCCGGGGCTGCACGGCGAAGTAAGCCTCCAAGGAGCGCTTCTCCGGGGCTGCGATGCTGGTCCTCTTGCGTTTCTTCTCCATGTTGTTCAGGATGCCTGACGAGTTTCGCTTGTCCCTGGCAGCGGCCTCTGCCTCGTCCAGCCAGGCAGCCAGGATGGGCTTGAGGGCGATCATGTTGTTGTGGCTGAGCGTCAGGGACTCGAACCGGCATATCGTGCTCTGACTGAGCGAGCCCACCCCGGGCAGTTTCAGATTGGCCAGGGCCTTGCCTACGTCGCATTGGGTGACGCCCAGCTTGATCCGGCGCTGCTTGAAGCGCTCAGCGAAGGCCTCCAGCTCCCGGGGATCCGTGTCCAGGTCGTGCATAGTGGTCATGTTGTGCGACATCATCCCGTGTGCGGCGTTGAAGTGGCCAGACTGGCCGGCCATGGCCGCGAAGCTCTGGTGGGGGGAGGTGACCACCATGCCCTGCATGTCTGGTCCGGACAGGCTGGTGTTGGTGGCCCCGGGCAGGGAGGCGTTGGCCGATATTTGATCCAGGAACTCACCGTGGTCCATGTGGCCGTGGATGCTGCGAGAACTGCAAGAGGTACTGCTGCCGTAGTGGTGCGACGCCGGGTGCATACCGCTGTTCATGTGATGAGGCGAGTAGTTTGAGACGTGGTCGTTCTTGATGTTCATATGGGTGTGGTTGTTCTTGACCATGGACGACACCACGTCCACCGCTGCAAGGGCCTCGGCCCTGGCCAAGAGCCCCTCATCAATGCCCCCGAACAGGTTGCTCTGCACCATCAAGAAAAAATAAAACCAAAACAAACATATAAGTATTGAAAACCACAAACAACAACAAGTGTGACTCTTTTGCCCCAAGAAATCAACCAAATGCATGATTCATTTTATCTTTACCTAAACAAATAAACACATCACACCTTAGCCTTCGATAAAGAGTGGTGCTAGGATCGAAACGTGTCAGGCCCTCTTAAATCCAAACATTTTTTGAAAAAATATACTTTTGTTTGGTGTAAATGGACGCTTACAGTATGATTATAATTATAGCCATAATTATCATAATCCAATTAAAAAGGCAACTCTTATTTCATGTTTCTGTGTGGACGCAATTAAACACAAATGAACAATGTTTCTGCTCTTCCATAATTATAGTTCATATCACGAAATGTTTACAGATTTTTTTACAAATATTGCCCAACACAAGACCCAAGAGGGCCACTCAAAGGTGAGGGCTAAAGGAAAGGAGAGAGAAAAACAGAGCAATTAGGAAGATCTGTTTGCAAGAAAACTATTAACATTACGTTTGAATTGAGAGAGATTATATCCTGTAGGAAAACAGAATGAGGGTAGGGAATTCCAGAGTGATTCAGTGCGTGGGAAGAAACTTGAAGAATATCTTGAGGTATTTGATTTTGTGGACAATATATGACTGGGAATTATTTTAAAAGAGAATGTTATTAGAAAATAATTCCCCGGCTGGCCAAAATTGTCTACAAACCTGCGTGCACGTGTAAACAGATTATAATAAACCATACGCACACTGTGATCAAACCATCTTTTACACTAAACAAAAATAAATGTCACAGGTGCGGACCCAATATGTTATTTTGACGTCCCAATCATTGAAACCTAAACCTACGGGATTATTAGGCCTATACCTGCATGGCAAGAGCCCCTGATCAACACCGTGCAATCCAATACCGAGTCCAATGTTTGATCAATGCAAGGAAAGCCATGAAAAGCTAATGACTTTTTATGCTAATAGAGATTGATACAAGCATTCCCACGTCGATCCACGTTATGGGGAAGCATCATATTGACATAAGCACATAATACTGGATAATAAAATATCAGTTGTTTTTCAAATTTTAACCAAAAAAAAGTAGGTTAACTTTCATAATCTCCAAGTATAGGCCTATAATCCTATAGTGCATTTGCATACATTCTCGTGGGATGACAATTATGTACACATTGCATTGTTATCATCTGTATCTCTAAATCGTCTTGTCCTCGATTTTGTGTATGTCCCAATTCCCTACAGTAAAAATGATATTAACGGAAATAGACCGTGTCATATCGGGGGGAAAACAACCTTTGCTAAGGCTTGAGCCATGTATGTTTTTTGTATATTTTTGCACTGAGAAGCTGACTTGTTTTTATTAGCTTGAAATGACTGATGTCACATGTACTTATGTTTGTCGTGGAAATGTAATAGTTTGTGGCCGCTAAGGATTATATTAATGCTGTGATCATGGTGTTTCTTATATAAGTCACTGCAGTTCATATTGTCGATTTCACCAAACTCATCGTAACTTACTATCAATCGCAGGACTTGTGATGCATTGAAACAAGTATTGCAAGTAGGATACGATGGGTTATCCTTCGTAACTCGAGTTACGATCGATCTTAGGGCTTCTTGAAATCGACCCCTGATGCTTATAAGGATTTTGAATTTACCGAATAAACACGGGTGACTATGTGGTATACGATGGAGCCGGTTTAAGACGTCTGTACCAGTGGGCGCGGGTTCGATTCCCGTCCGTTTGAGTCTGTTTATCTTACATGGGTAAGAGGAAAGCACCGAGTTCCATCATGATACGCACATTAAGGGATGACAGCAAATCGTTACATTAAAGTGCGTTTGATATTCATGAGTGCGCGCGTGCGTTGAATTTTATGCGTCCCAAGATTTTACGACAGTGCTTGTGGCAGTTGGGTGCATGTATTGTGATTTTTATTTCCGTGAATGGAGAACGGTTTCCCCACGTGGCTGTATACGGAAACATCTCCAACCCCATCGTAACTTACTATCAATTGTATATAGGACTTATAATGCAGCCATACGTAGGATACGATGGGTTATCCTTCGTAACTCAAGTTACGATCGATCGTAGGGCTTCGTGAAATCGACCCCAGGTCTGGTAGTAGCTTCAAACAGTTTAGTCGAGCAGAAATATCAAGAACCTTAATCTGTTTGTTTCGTGCACAACATATACATTCTGTTTAACTTCAAGCTTGTCTAAGTTTTATTTTCTTGGTCTGTGATTAACAGTCTTTATCGAGAGACGGACTTTGAAAGTTACCGCAGGACAAGTTTTCTGGTGCCGGACATTTTGGCTTTTTCAAGGGGGTCCGGCTTTAAAAGTGCATTGGCTTGAGAAAACTCGAAGCTAGCTCGGCTCGCGCCTTCGTAATGCGGTTTCATAAAATATGGACTAACGCCATGCATAATATAAGAGGACACACGCGTAATTGCCGTCGTTTAGTTGAAAGATTCAACGAGCTAAAAAAAAAAAATGGGAGGTAACGGTCCCTACTGTACAAACACACGGCGTCGCCTCGCAAGAGGGTGAGAGGCTTGGTTGCACGGTGGGACATTGATTCCGTTAACTGTTGCAAAGTATACATTATTCAGTGTGGTTGACGGGGGTATAATGTGAGGTGCACCGGGCACGGGGTGTCGTGTCACCCGGACGGAATGATAAAGTTTACCCTTGATGCGACCGGCTCGGCTCGCCTCGGATCGGCTAGGACTGACAGAGCGTGTCACGAAAAATAACCCGTCTTATCAGGCCATTACTATACACCTTTGGGACTATTATTGTATTGATTTCATCTTCGGGTTTTTTCCTTGGCAAGTTTGGATTTTAAGTTCGCCGTTCAAGAGCTGAGTTTCAGCTTGTGGTGTTTCGAAAGAAGATCTGATGTAATTTATACAGTGGGTTGTTTTGTCACATTGGTGATGTGCTCTTCAATGCCTGTTTACGAGTTCGTAGTGAGAAAGCCACACAAGTCTTAGATATAAATTGTTATTTTTCACAAATTTGAGTTTTTGAAATCAGGAGAAGAAGTTTGTACTTCTGAATGTCGGGGAGATGTTTTTGGAGGGTTTGGGGTGAGTTGGTTCAAGACTTACCGGGGCGTTGCTCATGCAGTGCCGTCTCATCATCTCTGCTCCCCGGTCATGATGCCGATGATGCAAGGGTGAGTACTTGGGTGCTGGCGGTATGGGTGGATGCATGCTTACGTGGTCCTTAACATTCATGACTACGCCCTGGGTACGCCAGCTTCCCCCGTAACCCTGTAATGACGCCACTTTAAATCTTTGACGAGCCCCTTGTCCGCCTGTGAATCGTGTAGTCGCTGCTGACAGTCACTCACTGACACAGTCCTGCGGTCCGAAGTTGCCCGAATATGCCTTTGGTCTTTTTATTTTGTGATCACCTTTTCCCGAGGATGTTTACTCGTGAACGCGCTTCCACTTACTGTACCAATTAATCCGTGTGAGCCCCGTATACACCCGCTGTTTCTTCTCTCATTTCCCCCCATCTCAAATGTATTCATTGGCTTAGAGTATAGCGCAGGCGCGCTGCGGCCTGGCATTATGCAAGCACCTGTTTCACTTCTCACGTTCCCATTGGCTTAAGTGGCTGCGCGCCTGCGCCGTGTGCGCCTCATTATGCACGGTGACAAAGCTAAGCCAGCCGAAGTGACAAATGCATCTTGATACGGGGGGGGGGGGTGGAGAGAGAGCAGGGCAAACGGGGAACCGACGTTCGATCGCCCCAGCGAGCGACAGCGGGCGAGCGACGGTGAAAACCACCGGGGAATTATGGACTGGTGGTCGGCGCTGCTGCTCGCTTTAACGCCTCCGCCGTCCTCGACCGAGCAAAAGATGGCTTCTATGGCCAGTGACTCACATTCAAGTACTAAGACAGAAGTTGTGCCCCCCATCAAAATGTATACATAGACACGTCCCGACGTCTCCCAAGTTTCCATTGGAAATGAAAAGCCGGGGGACATGGCCCTTTTTAAGGGATATAAGCATGATAAATAGTTGCCAAATCACAAAGTCTATACAGGTACTTTTCAATTAAAATTCTGGTCGTGTCCCCAAAATAAAGTGGTGTGCGAGGCTGGATGCATGTACCTGCAAGTGATTGTGCATCTGCCGTTGATTTTATTTTATAAAAGTGTCCTAATTCAACTTCAATATCAGAAGCCACTAAGACATAAACATGATGCTGACTCCGCAGTCATTTTTTAAAGATTGACATTATAAAAACACACAAAGCAACCGACCAACCAACACGACCCTGTCCTGACACGAGGACAAACAAACAAACAAAGGCATACACAAACCAACAGATGGATGTGTAAAAACCCCAAGGGGGACATAAAACAGAGGCTCTTTTTTTTTCAAGACCGTGAAGAAAATATCAGAGCGATATTCAGCATTTGTTATGTTTTATTGTGAGGGAGGGTTTAGGTGTATTTTATGTAGATGGTGACATTTGTTTCTGTGTGGGCGTTCTCTGGGCTATTTTGTGTATTGCATGGGGTGACACTGTCAAGAGGCTTGGTAATGATACCAAAACATAAAGTAAGGATCCTCCATGGTCCAACTTAAGCAGAGTGTACACTGTCAACAATTTTTGTAACGTTTTTCGCTAACATGTTGCCCAACACACATGGGCAACACGACTTTGGGCCCTGTATACACTAGCAACATTTGGTCAACATGTTACCGAGATGTTGCTGCGACATGTTACCTAACTCGTTTTGCTACCAAAATATGTTACCAAAGATGTTGACAGTACGTAATCTTCTTAACTCATCTTCGGCTGGGATCGACCCAGCTAGCTCTTCGAACCCTTGTGCATGTTTGCCCCCCGACCATCATCGCTATATGCCTACTCTCTACTCCGGAGTCAAACAGTTATAGGCCTACATGGGGATTACATACAGGTGGTTTTACGTTGGATTAGTGTGTTGCATGATCATTAGCAAAGCCAAATTCTATGAAAAAGCCGATATTAACTTTTGAAACACCGACAACTCAGATACAGCTCCATTTTCATTGTCAGTTTTGTTTTGTTTATTTCCATCGCCTGAAAATTTATCTAGGCCAAAGCACGAGCACTGTCACTTTAGGGACTGCTGTTAAAAATTTAAGATGAGTATTTTGTATCATTATTATTAAAACACCGCGCCACCATCACTGCATCCGTTGACACGATATACAGATCGTTGCCCGGGCCGTGAGTTTGCAGATGTTCCAACACGAAATATCGATTTGATCTCGGCCCGTCATAAATTGCTCGGGATAACGCATCTTTACATGCTAGAATTGTCACCAAGGTCAGTGTTGTTGTTTAATATACACAGCCTACAAAATGTTGACATTCGTCAGCCCAGAAAGCACGAAATGGAATTAGCCAAAATGTTGTCCTGCCCATGCATCTGATACGATGAAACTAAAGAGGACAGTATGGGTCCTCCAATGGCGAGGGGTCCTCTTTTGGCAAACCGAGGACATTTTAGGCCAACGAGGACGTTTTTGGTCTCGGTTTTGCGAGCGAGTCCTTGGTTGTAGAAATCATCGGCATTTTTGTTAGTCGGCGGACGTGATGTCCTCGGTTGGCGCGAGGTCCTCTGTTGGCGAGAAGTCCTCGGTTGGCAAGAAGTCCTCGATTGTCACACATTTTCAAAAACAAATGGGAAAACTGCACGTATAAAGTTATAACAATAACGTATGCGCCATTACGAACATGCCTGTATTATATCAGGAGTGAGGTCATTCTTTGGGTTCGGTTCTCAGTCTAAACAAACGACTGCATTGCACCTTCAAAACATTTATAAATTACTGAAAAAATAACCGAAATCAATCATTAACAATTATTCAATATTTACATACAAATGCCCGGGGAAAGGTCTCATACCCTTTTCGCGGCTTGCCTACAATTCCAGTCCAGACCAGCCGGAACTATACGAGAAACTGGGAGGCTCAGCCGCTGTCTTGTTTGACGGACTGAGGCCCAGTTTCACCCGGCCTCTGGGTAGGGTAGGGGGTGGATGTTAAACCTGCAGGTGGATCGGGGAGTTGCACTCCCAGGTCTCGTGAATTCTCGTCCATTTTCAGATAAAACCTGGAATACATCAACACGCTTAAAATTTGCCACTTTGTAATAATATAATCACAAAAATAAAACTTCTGTCTTAATAAAAACAGGATTAACAACGATTCACCCCGCTGACCCCAGCTAGCTCGGTGGCCTAGTGTTATGGCATCTGCACTAGTAGCAGGAGGTCGTGGGTTCGAATCCCACCGAAGCCAGCACGTGTTTTGTTCACGTACACTCACAAGCACTGAGTATACAGTGCTCATCCACGTCGGTGAAGGGCAAGCCTAATTTGCATAGGATTAACCACCAAATTTCCATGTGTTGCGTATCGCTTGTGATTGTTCTTTGGCTGTTGTTCGCTGACCTGATGAATATCAAATGGATTTTTTAATAGCGGTTTGTTTTATCGAGCAAGATATTTTGTGCTAAGCAATCTTTTGTGCTTATTAACAGCTCCATAAAATTGGCCCCCTGATTGTCATAATGTCCAAAAAGATTTACTGCGAGAAAAAAATTGCTCAGCACTCAACACTGTCGTTAAAATTCTGACTCCCCTGGTATCTGGTTCTTTCCTCAACACGACAGGTGCATTGAGACTAGCAGGCCCACGGAGCAACCAATTATGACTGCGTGTATTAAGGGGGAAAGGGAACAGCATACCTCGTGCATCATATCATGACAACTGAGTCTTATAATATGGATAGCAGGTAAGCGTTCCGTAAATCATTTCAGTGTGCCAATATTGACTTGCCGGGGGTTACCCTTCCTTAGTCTTGGTAGAGAACATTCATCCTCTCAGATTGCAATAATACAAACAGAAATTGCACATGAATTAATGAATATTTTTGGTTAGGCTATAGTGGTGAAAAGATGACAAAGGGAAGAGAAATTTATTTCGTGTAATTTGGTGTTGGCGACTGGACAACAGACTAACAATTTGACAATCTCGTCACATGTATGAAGGGACTTTTCGAAATGGAGGCTTAAGCTCCGGTTCTGTCATCCATATTGCTGAAAATATAGGTTGTGGTTTTTCATTGAATCTGAAACTGCTGTTTCCCTTTTCAAACCAGAGAATCTACTTCCGAACCGCGGCCAAAAGCTATTTTGATACCCGTTATTTTAGAATGGATTCACGAAATGGAGCACGAGCCTGAGCCTCCGTTTCGAAAATGCCCGAAAATTCCAAGTTGTCATAAATATTGAAGAAAAAAATTACTTCATTGGAGAAAAATTAAAAAAATATGTGCTGTATAATCGTGTTATAAACTTCTGAGGACGTGAGTCCACACAAGCGTGTGGCGAAGGCGCGCTGTGAGGACATCATTTGTTGACACACCACAAGAGAAAGGAGTTAATGCTAGACGTATGTGGGTTCCCCGTTTGTCGTGTGGAAATGGATTGCTTCCGGGGCACCGGCATCCGGTGTATGCGGGGAGGAACTTGTTGGCCAGTATTCCGGGACGGAAGAGCAAATCGATGGGGCGATCCGCACCGGCAGGTGGGCGGACAATGCTCCCTAGCCTAGCAAGGGATGCAAGCTCCCTTCATCGCAAGAGGACAAGTCCTGACCGCCTCCCAGTGTTTCCATGAAGCGTCTTGTTATAGTTGCAGGCCTGATATTCCACCAGGCCGGTAGTGCGGCTTGGGCACAGTCTACCCGTTCTAATCAGCTTCCGTTCGCTGCCTTCGAAGTTATCATTGATATGCATTTGAAATTGTCAGATTGCCGCTTTCTCGCCTCCCTGGCAAACACTTGGAATGGTATCAAGCTTTCCCCCGTGATATTTACAGTATCTTAAAATTCATAATGATATCTTTGTATGTTATAAGTGTGGCTGATGTCTACTTTATGTACCTTTACCTTAATATACACATGCAATTTTGTGTTGGGAGGTTTTGGATTCGGCAATGTAGTACACTGTATGTTGGATCTCTATGGATGATTAATTGGATATAAACACGGGGCCCTATTGACCGACTTCAATAATTGGGCAAAGTTTGATGAGATTGCTCGTCTGAGACGAGAGATGGCCGCCCAATGACACCCCTTGTTAATGACGTCATCGGCCTAAAGAGCGCCCTCTATGGAAGACCAGTAACTAGCCGAACGTTATGTCATGCCTACGGTCAAGATGGCTGCCAGTTCAATGGCTGTATTTCATATTAAAAGCCTGTTTCACAAATGAATTCATAAAAATCGGCTTTTTAAACACAGATTACTGTCCACCAAATTTGACATTGAATGTTTGCCATGTGCTGATTCGGAACTATGAAATTGAAAGATTTGAGGCTTTCCGTCTCCTGATGATGACTAGAGCAGGCTTGTCGAAACGTTGAGACCTTACGAGAAGTGCGAACGAAATAAGAAGTGCGATTCCTACATGGTGTTTCCGCAAAACTGATCCACATAGCTACATATATAACATAGTTTTGCTTTGGCATGAAGGTACCCTTCCAGCACGCTGCAAGCCACGCTCCACATGGAATAAATGCCCCAGTTTCCTCGCAAGATATTTTTCTTAAATGATAATATAACCCACTAAGGCTTGGTGTTATTCTGCCAAGATAAGAGTATACGGCCCTTGGTTCAAAAAGCGTTCATCTGGCCTCACTGGTCGAGCAGGTATTATGTCGCTGGTGATTATACTCCAAATTTCCCGCGCTCCCTGGCTATTTGCGCGCCAAAAACTCTGACACTCTGAGTTGCTGTATAGTTAAAAACAACACGAGGCCATGTAAAATCATTATCATTAAGCCCAGTACTAATTAAACACATGGACTAGTAGGATTGATACTTAAACCAGGCCAAACCAAATGCAATTTTTATCTTGGATGTTGTTTTTGTTTTCGTCAAGACAGAGAGAATGAAGGGGGGGGGTGATGTTGTCTGAGGAAAACTCAGCCATGTATGAAATGAACACGTACGGCCTATAGGGCCCTGGCACGCGACCGCCACTGGTGTGTTCAGTGCAGGTATTGTACGTGTGTAATTTATATCTCGTTTTCTGCTCGTGCTGGGCTGTTTAAAGGTATATGATTGATACGGTATATTGAAATTTTTCTTTGAAATTCCAATCAGAAAAATTTCAATGAAAGTAAAACATTAGTACATTATTAGGATGGTACATGTTTCAAATTGCATATAAATTTCACGCGATATTAGAGAAAAGCATACAATAATTGTACATGACTTTAATTTAATTATACCGATGTTAATTGTTAAGTGCGTAAAGGTAATTGCAAATGAATACATTTTTTATCATGAACAGAACTGAAAACCTTTGAACCCTTTGACCATCCCAGGGGCCAATTTCATAGAGCTGCTTAAGCACCAGAATGTGTTTAAGCATGAGACGTCTTCCTTGATCAAACAGGATTACCAACGTAACCAAATGTTCATGGGATGTTCACTGCTTTTGACTTGTATTCAGCCATTGTTTGCTGAGCATGACATTCACAAGGAGTAATGGCTGGGCAAGCTGTTTTTATTTACCAAGCTAGGTTTTTGGTGCTTAAGCAAATTTTGGTGCTTAAGCAGCTCTATTAGATTGGTCCCTGAACCTGCGAGCAGTGTCCCTTTAAGTAAGCAGTGCACGGAACTGTCCGGTCCAGCGTAGCCTCCCAAGCGGCGCCCTCCGCCGGGGACTCGCTGAAATTGAGCAACCGAAACTTGCTTCCAATTTATTATCTCCGACCTCATTATTTTCTCTCTATCTTTCCCCTCCGTCCCTGCTTCCATGAGCGACACAACACGGCCTGGTGCCTGCTTGTCATTCACTCCTGTTGGACTGAGAGGCAGGGGCTAGACTTGTGGGTAAAAACAACAAAACCTGAAGGTGATGGAAAAAGTACGGGTTATATTTAAATCCTCTGGTGGTGTAGTCTACAGATGGCCGTGCGTCTCGAGCTTTGTCCCCCGGTTGGTACCCAGGGGGGTAGGCCTACCCCCACGGTGTGAAACGTCTCATGCGGGAGCCTTTTTTTCGGGGAGTTTGCCACAGTGATATGAATTGCTGATTGCTGTCGGTTGTGCATAGGTGTGTATGGGGTCGATGTCCTGGGTTCGAGGTTGTTGAGCTATTCTCTATACATGAACCACATAACTATGTGCTTTCCTTGTATCCACGAATCGTGAAAAAAGCCCAAAGGGCCAACTAGAAGCATTGAACATCCATAAAATAGTCATACCAAAAATAATCATCCTTAATGTGTCGTTAACTACTGTACGAAAATGTAATCTAGAATGTCACTCGCCAGTCATCGTTCGATGTGTACAATGTACTAATTATGATAAATTTCAACAATTGTTTCTTTTTTATTCCAGTTACTATGGGAATATCCCGCCAAAAGACCGTCCCTTAAGTTCAACCATCTCCTGCAAAGTACCATTCCTTTGGATAAAATTGAATAATGAGTATCCCATTATAACGCGCAAGTCTTTAATGGCGTTGTAATTAAAGATGGCCGAACATGTTTTGACAATAAACTGAAAACAGACAAACAAGCAAACATGCGACATTTAAATGGGGAAAGTGTTTGTAAAGTGTGTACACTGCTTCTAATCATGTGTGGCTCTGCGTTGAGTGTAAAGTCAACGTTTCGATCCATACAGTTCGCTATTCTTCAATACGGTGAAATGACTCGAAGTTAATCACTTCATTTGCCGATTGTCTCTTTGTAAAAGATTGTTGCTCCAAAATACATACGGGCTCAAATTGTATCTTTTTCGCTTGGAGTGTAAACACGCAGGCACCGATGAGGTAGATAATAACACATCTGTTTCAAGCAGTGTGTGTTTACTTTCTTAACCTTTGCCATTTCTCTCATCTCGTATCTACCTTGGCCTTGGTATCAAGACTTAGTGTGCCCCTGTTTCAGCGTCCCATGCACCTCACTTCTCTATTTCTTACAACGATGCTTTGCAATGTTTTGGCCGGCCCTGACTCGTTTCACAGGAAGTCAACAAAATCCTTGATCCATCCTTTCCTTGTTTGGGATTTTGTTTTTAATATCGCGATGTTCTCTCGGGGCTTCGATGGTGCAATTTGGAGGTTGGAGGCACTTGTTTAGTATTAAATGCAGAAGACCGAATGGCATAGAAAAAACATGAGGTCGGCTGCCTGGTGTTAAATGGTCACGGCCGCTCACCGAACTTATAGTCTATAAGGCCTTTGATATACGAAATTAGGCTTGAGACTAGGCTAGGGATTTATACCGCCATTTTGAGTCCCAAATTGAGATACGTGGCGAAGCTGGCTGGGGCAACCTTTCTTCAGCTTCGTCTTGATGCATGTGGCTTAATGCCTTCATTTCGGTTTGTGGGCCTCAAATGGCGGTAGCAAAATGAGTCCCAAGCCTAGCCTCAAGCCTGGTTTCGTAAAGGGCCCTTCGATACATGTTTGACGGCTTTTTGAGGATTGGAGATGAGGCATGATGCGAAGGCTTATATCTGCATGCACAAGGAAATGTAGATTTTATACATCAAGCTTAAGGCTTGCGTCTTGACGGAAGAGGGCGCACTTACGACAAAGGACCAGCCAGATTCTTTGGTTTTACCTGGTTGTAATATCAGTCTCTGCAACTATGAAGTATGGCATTTGCTGAAGCATAGTAAAAGTTTGTCCCCTCAGATTATTCATGTAACAAGGAATAGAAGTTTGGCTCTCGGTTGCTTGTGACTCTCACTTGAAGAGATCATGCTAGTCTGTTTCGTCCATCTTTTTTTTACCCCTATGTTGTAAAAATTTGGTGAAACCATTGTCCAAGCTTGTATCGACTTCAGTCTGGGACTGAGTACATAGGCTGCGCTTCCGGTTGATATTTGGCAATATAAAATCGATTCTGACCATCCTCTTCGGCTGCTTGTGCAAACATGTCACCGGGCCAATGTTATAATTATAGCAAGACAGTGTCTGCTCGGCATAATAGGGGCATGGCAGTTTTTTAACCAAGTGATAATAAGTTAAAGGTACTATCATACTTTAGTAGCATACCGAAACAGATTTACCAATATACCGTGATACTTTTTTTTCTGCCTGAAAAGCTGTACTTATCGTATCCTGCATAGGGCTGTCATGCATTATAAGTCCTACGATTGATAGTACCGTAAGTTACGATGAGTTTGGTGAAATCGAGTTGTGACCAAGAAAATTTGAAAAACAAAAGGAGAAAGGCTCAAACTCAGTATTTTCAACTTTGGGGGTAGTGATGGAAATAAAAGTCGGAATCGATATCAAGGTTTCGAGAAAAAAAATCGAAAATTCGGTTAGATCTTCCTAGCTGAATTTCCTCGATGGAAATAGAGTTGTCATCATAGTTCGCACAATCAATCAAATCTATACACGTGCGTGCGAAGATGTCTTACTCGGTCAAGTAACTTACTTCCAAGATGGAAACAACTGTCAGAAATTGAAATATTCATCTTCTAGTAGTTATTGGAGTACAGTTTCTTTTGGCATTTTTTCTTGTGAAAAAGTGTGGTTTTGGCACTTTTCACACCATGTGGGTAGCATTGAGGTGTGGGCGGTAACCTCTAGGGGTCGAGGGGGCGGGTCTTCCTCTTCTTCTTCTTTTTAACTCATCTCCCCATCCACGCCACCTTCTCAACGACATGCTTCCTTGTCTGACAACAAATTTTGACGAATCACCACCGTCATTTTGAACAAGAAGAACCCCTAGTGCATTGGCAGGCGGTTTTGGTGGAGTGTTGTCCCAGCGCGGCAGTGCTACATTCGTCACCGCGTCAAGCCACCAGCACGGCACGTTGCGACAGCGAGCCAAGTCTTTCCCAGGCCACTCAGGTTCACACTTTAGCCCCCCAACAAGCACTGTCGTGTCCGCCGCGTTTGGTACGCCGTGACATCGTGACGGGTGGCCCGCGAGGAGTTGTGGGCCCTACACGGTCCCCCGGTACCCTGTGTAACTAAAGATCGATCGATTTAGGGCGGTATACAAGTTCTCGTAGCCGGTTTTCATTTCTAGTTTTCAAGTTTTTAGACGGAGTCGATTTATCTTGCATCTTGGTCTTTATTAGATCACAACTTCAGCTATTAAATAATACAAAAGACAAAAAACCGCTAACTCGACACTTCAAACATGGCTGTCACAAATTTCTTTTTTCTTGGCGATGTTGAAAGCTTAAAAAAAGTCGATGGGTACGAATAGTGTATAACTTCACCATTCCGTCTATGCACTTCATGTATTTTTGATTCGTCACGGAGTTTGTTAGCTGCATGAGCGCGGGTACGGTGCTAGTTCTCCGCCCGGGATATCGGGGTTAAGCCGCGGCACCTCGGCCTGCCTTCATCCCCGGACTGTCCCGGGTTCGATCGCCGATTCCGTCGCATTTGATTCTTAACTCTGACTCAAATGAACCCGGTCAGATTCCCTTCGTGGTTGACTCGATAATTTCTTGGCAAGATGTTTCATTTTGATTGTTTCAAGCAATCGAAGTTAGCAGGTTTTTAAATCGTGACAGAAATAAGTCATGTATTGACCAGGCGCGGTTCTAGAGTCAAAATTTTGGGGGGGCTAGAAGAGCCATTATTTTTTTGGGGGGCTAGAAGACCCAATATTTTGGGTTCTTCTAACACTCGCTTCTGCTATGTCTTATTAGGGGTCGAAAAACATGCACATTATAGCCAACACAACGCGTTTTTTATGTAATTGGCGCTTAATAACTGAAAAAAATCAAGTATTTTCAAGAATTTTTTTTTTTCACTTGCATTTTTTTTTGGGGGGGGGGGGGGGCTAGACAGAATAGTGGGGGAGCTACAGCCCCCTCTAGCCCCCCCGTAGAACCGCGCCTGTTATTGACTTTGTAAAGTTTAATTTATGACCGAAACTAAGCAATTATTCCATCACTAAGTCACTCTTAAATATGGCGTGTACAACGTTGGGGAAGGTGACAGTACAGCACTCACACTTTGTCCAGCATGTATATGAAATATAATAAACCTGTGAAAATTTGAGCTCAATCGGATATCTGAGTCCCGAGAAACTAGCGAAAACCAGGCTCAATTTTTCTTATGAAACAAAAAGAAGGATTTCTGATCAAGATCAAACTTGTTTTGGTGTTCGATTTTACACTTTCTGGATAAATACACCATTTCAGGAGGAAATATTTTAACGATATGTTTCTTCCAGCACCATCTTCATACTGAAAGTTATACGTAAAGCTGTGAACTGTTTGGGTATGTTACCAATGTTGTACATGGCCTTTAAGCAGAAATTATCATTGAACCCTTCCTTTAACTTGCTATAATTTTATAGCACAGTATACGTGTACAGCACGTGGTTCTAAGAAAGAATAAAAACCACAATGAAAAGACTTTCGACTCAAATCAAGATAATAAGTATCCTATCCCAAGGTCAAAAAATCTATATCATCTCTATTATACAATTCACCATTAATATACCGTAATTACTTCTTTTTTTGTCACGCAAGCATTAATCACTCAATCAACCTAAAAAGTAAAATTGCCTTTCACTAACTTCTTTTAATTTGTTTTTGTTATGTGTATTTCTTGTTTTTCATATTTGTTTCTCTCTGGCTTGTTGCAGTTCAGCATCTAACATCGCCAATTAGGCTAAAAGCATTAGATATGGCATTAAGGACACAGGTTTTACTCATCACACCGTGGTGAAAGCGACTGCCGCACAGCAGGCGTTCTTAACGGTCTGAATTAACAGCAACAATTAACACGATGCTCCAATAAGCCTGGCCTTGGTCGTCAATTTGTTTCCCTCTTTCCACAAATTCCACCTGACCAAATCCTATCAAATAATTATTGAAGTGAAGCCGGACTTGTTGATGGGCTGCCAATTGTTGCTATTTTTGCCCCCGGGGGGCTGAAGGCACTTCAACAGATGCCGAATGCAGGTTCTTTTGCACTGTTGAAAATTCGACGTTGTAATGAGGGCGATGTAGAAAACCAAAAATGTAATTAACAAGATTGTGGTCTTGATAACTTTAAAGGGGTGTCTGTGTGGAAACTTGACAGCTATAGCTGTCTGTATTGCTGTTGTGCAACATAAAACAAATTGGCAAGCCTTGTTTGGGCTTGAAAGTGTAGTCCCCTTAATATCTTTTCAAAATAGGGCTGTCATAAGTTGTTCACTTTGGGAAAATCTGAAATTCATAAAAGGGCGAACTTCTGCTCCACAGTTAAGCTGTGCAGAAACTGATAATGTCCTCTGGCTTTCATGGGTAAATTTGCACGTTTCACGTTTAGTAAGCAGGAGGTTGTAGGTTCGAATCCCCCGAGACAGCCTTTGATTCAGTTTTTCCTGTTAACTAAATAATCTACTGAGTATACAGTGTTTAATACCGTTCATCTGCGTTGGTAAAGGGCAAGTCTAATTTGCATAATTTTGACTCAGGTCAGAGCAAGGATCCTTTCTTAGCAACGACAAATGATTATTTTATTTTGCATAAAAAGTCCCTATAAATTAAAGAATATGCATTGTTCTTATGTCATCTGACTTCCCCCAAACTCTATTTAACATTACGTTCATTGTTAGAATTGTCGCCTCGCCAAGGTAGGTGAAACTATGGTGTACTTGATGGTACACGTATGGATTTTGAAACACATCTTTTAGTCTGAAAAACACCTTTTTCACTTGGTTCACGTTTTTGAGAGAAAAACGAGTATCTCTTTTTGGTTTCCATGCATAAGTCAACTTGTGCTCATTCTAAGTATGTTTTATTTTTGTTGCTACAACAAACAGAAAACGTCACCTATAGTGCGGGGGTTTTATTTGGATTTTGTTTGTTTATTTGTTTGTTGTTTATTTTATGGTTTCTCGAATCTCGAATCTCGAATGTGACAGCGTCTAAGACGGAAGTACTTTTTAAAGCATATGATCTTAAGCTTTCAAACCAAAACTAAACAATGGTGTTTTTGATCTTTTGCCAAATGCTTTAATACTACCTTTCATTATTTGCCACTTTTTGCCAGCTATTTTCTCTCTTTTTTCCCCCGGTTGAGCCGGTGCTACTTCAGGAGTATCATTTCCCAACCAAAAACCAATTAACATTTATAATTCATACTGGTGCTTAAAAGCTTTTGCCCTCCAGAACTCAGCGAGACGACGAAGCGGATCTCAGTGAAGAACACTAAAAAAAAAAAGATAATTATATACACGGGACACAAAGTGAGATATAGAATTTTGTTTTAAAAGGCAGAAAGGGAGTGGGTTGAAATGCGTCACGGTGATGCGCGCTGCCGAGAGCTGGGGAGAGTCCAAGCCGTATTGTAACGGTATCATTTGGGGGCAGATTCAGGTAAAGTGTGGTGTGTTGGAGTTGTGAGGTGGACTGCCGGCTTAAGCTCAGTGCGAGAGAGGAGACAAGACATGAAAAATTGATGCACAGTGTATGGCCTCTCAGCCTTTTTGGAAGGGATCATCCTATGCCTTAATACTATAGTGTGATTTGCTGTATGCCACGGAGGTATGAAGGGGACCTCGGCTACAGCACGAACGGGCCAGAGGGCCACTCCACCCCCGGGCCAGTGATTTCCGCTGATGTCCCCACGCCGTCCAAAAGCCGCGGCATATTGGGGGAATTATTTCCCCACTGATGCGCCGATCTAATACGGAATTGTCCACACTGAAATTGAAAAAATAATAATAATAACAGTAAAAAGGGATAAGAATAACTCTTGCTCTAGGAAATGATATCGCCACGCTATGAATCTTGAATCATTTTGCTCTAGGCAGTACGGCTGACGGATTTATCCTTTTCAATATCGCGCACACATAATACCCCCTTCATACAATATCGCACTTTATTTGGTGAATTCTTTACCAGTATCCTGTTTTCCTGCTTTTCCGTGTTTTTTTGTCTCAGTTTTAAAATAGCATGAGGATGGGTGAGGATCATAACATCATTATTATTTCAGTTGCGGCGTCGGGCTTAAATATTCATCAATTTTGTAGGGAAAAAACGATATTGCCATGAACATTTTTCACTGCAGCATGTCGTCTTCCTTATGTCGTCTTCCTTCAATAAAAAAAAGAAATTGATCAGTCCTTGACTGTATTACTAACAGGAACATAAATAAATATTGTTCCCGTTTTTCGTATACTTGTTTTTTTTTATAAGTTGTTTTCCTCTATAGCCCTGGCTTAGAATGCGAGCAATTTCGGAAATTTGGCGGGAAAATTAAGGGCAAAAGTAGAAAAAAAATATACATTTAACATTATAATTTAATTAACGTCATTCTGATATTGTTTAGGCCTATCTTCTGACTTTTTCTTAAAGATGGCGTCCAACGGAGCGCCATCACTTGACCAAAAATAAAGTTTGTAGACCAGAGACACGAATTTTTGACTCCGTATACAGTGTTCCTTGCCTCACACGAAAGGCAGATTATAGTAATAGGGCAGGGTGGTGGTGCATGTACTATATAGTATGGGGGTAGGGCTATTAATATGGACCGTGTACAATCAACTAATGTGAACTCATTTGAACATGCAGCCTTTGTATTGATGGCGCTATATACGAAACATGATTATTTCGTCGACTTCATTCTGGAAACACATTCATCATAAGTCTCATTATTAGCAGCGAGAGTGAGCGAGATACAAAGGCCCTTTGTGGTGAGATTCTAGAGAAAGCAGAAAATATGGTTGCCTTTATACATTAACCGCCACGTGTTTTATGGAAAGACGTCGTGAACAAAATAAAATTAAATTGAAAAGTCGTTTGTCCTGTTCTGTTTGTTTTTCTCAACTAATGTTGGACGTACACACGTGTGGCATCTTTTGGCCATGGGGGAAATTAAAACGTTATCTGGGGAAGCGCTACTAAAATGTCCCTTTTGGTGATAATTGCTAATTTGTCATTCGACTTCTTAATTACCATAATCAATCAAACAAATGGGAAATGAAATAAAATCGCAATTCCTAAGCCCTTACCACAAAGCCTAGTCCCTTTGGCTTAATTTTTCCCCTTTTGGAGTTTTTTATTTTCAGTTAGAAATTAAGGTTTCCAGTTTGTTATTTATATAAGAATTAATTTTCTCAAGTTTTGTTTGGCAACAAAAATGAAAAATTATTCGGCAGAGTTTGTGGACATTTTAATGGCCCCAAAGTTTGAAATGCCCGCGACTGTACACAGAAAAATTTACCGACTGTAGCGTGGTCTCAAACGAGAAATGAATAAGTTTTATTTTCACAAACTCTTTATATTTATAACTTTGTTCATATTCACACAGCATGTGGACCCTATGGGAATGTCTTCCTAAGTACCCATCCTCGGTTAATTATTATTATCATTTTAATCCATGGTGGACATTTTGTGATTGAAGTATGAGTTTGAAGGCAGCCGGCTGTATACGCGGTCTTTAACCGTGCCTTGCACTGCTGATCACCCCTGGGTTTAAACCGCGCTCGCAGGGGGAGCGCACCGCTAGACATCACCCCGGGCCTTCAACCTTCCCTGCCCGCACCCAGTCCTTTCTCACACCGTATTACCCATGCATTATGGATAAACCAGAGACCATTTTCTTCTTTCCCGGAGATTGTTTCTTACCGTTGACAGCCGGATTTGTGTTATTTTTTTTGTATATTTTCTGCTTGTGTCGATCTGTAAGCCGCCAGCAGAGTCTTTACTCGAAGTGTGTATGAGACAAATCTAGACCATTCTGTTTTTTCCTCGCCTGTGGAGCGCTGATCAGCACGGCATATGCACGGACCCTCCTTGATACATTTCTCCTCTCTCTTTTTCTCTTCAGTCCCTCACTCTCAGCTCTCCATCTCTTTCAAGGATTCCTATAATCTCCTCAAAGTCGCCTGAATATTTAATAGATTTCGACCGTTATCGGCTTAAATCAACCAAAAAGTCAAAAAATTATCAAGGTTTTTTTTTTCTTGAGGGATGTTTCATTGGATGCGGTCCCTGGTTTGCGATGAAATCAAAAGTACGAACAAGTTGGAGTCTGTTATTTTGGAAGGAAAAGTCATGTCGACATGACTTTACTACGTCCGACCGATTTTGGCAGAGGTTTTGCATGATAACTTGTAAACTGATCTCATTTCACGCTGCTTAACGCAGTCAGACGCCTGGTAGCGCGGTGTGACGAGAGTCCGTTTCAATCCAATGAAAGTTATAGCGCATCCCGCCGGGTCGTTTTTCCAATAAACGCCCAACATTTTGACTTGTAATACGGGGAGAGGAAACCAACGGTTGGCGCACGGTAATGCAGCAAACTCCACAGGTTTGTCCGTTGAAGTGGTTCCCGCCTCTTTGTCAAATAGCATGTTCTCGTATTATATCATAAGACCTTTACGAAATGAGGCTTGGGGCAATAGGCTTTGGATTTACTTTGCTACCACCATTTGAGGCCCAAAACGAAAATAAAGGGATTGTGCCACATGGCGATGGCGAAGAAAGGCTCCAGCTTCGCCATGTTTATCAAGCCCTTAATGTAATGTTCATGACACGGGCATAGCTTTGCGTGAAATCTTTTTTTATGCCACGGTAAGCAAGACTTTCGGCGTTTAATCAGCTAACGAAGAATTTCTAGGCTAACCTTAATTTGTTTCTGCTAACACACTGTCATAAAGTCCTTGCATACCGTTACCAAAAAGAAAAGTCGCCCGTGAAATAGGCAAACCGTAAGCCGAATTCCATGAAATTGGGCCCAGGGGCCGATTTCACTAACGCTTTACGATCATCGTAAAGCCCAAATTCATCGCTAAACGGAAAATTGCTACGCAAAGTAGCGATCGATTTTCTGTTTAGCGATGGATTTGGGCTTTACGATGATCGCAAAGCGTTAGTGAAATCGGCCCCTGGTCTGAGTCTGGATCCGCGATGCCAATAATTCTTTGTTCATGCAGCTAATAATACCAACTTTGAGCGAATCGGATCAGCTGAATCACCGTGTGAAAGCACTGTGCAGAGCTACGGTGGATCAAACAGTCCCAAAGTTAAAGTCTCGCATCAATAATTTCACAAAATTTTGTTTGCGAATGCCCACCACCAATGCACTTTAAGAACCCAATATTTTGTGATTCCTTCCTTGTGATTTATTATTCACAGAATAATTCAACTTGTCAATCTTTAATATCACCGCCTGAATTATCAATAATTATTTACCGGAGATCCAAATCAGAAATCCGGAAGCAAAAGCAGCTCAGGCAAGGATCGTATTATTAAAGTTCAACTCCTTTCGGTACTTAGTTGTAATGGAACAATAATCTCTTGACAGATATTCCATGTTTTGTATGCTTGAAATGTGAAGTTCCATAATTATGCGAATTTTATGTCAAGTGAAAGCTATGTAAATCGATTCAACTTCAGGAATGTAGTGATATTTTCGAATATTTTAAGAGATTTAGGGAGGGGGTTGGGGCATGGTTTCACGCTCTGCTTGTATCCCCAAACATGTGGTCATGAATATGACCCGTTGTATCATCAATGTTGCGTTCGTTTAGCTTCCACGAGACGACACCAGTCAACCTCGTCCCCCACCCTCTCGCTTGTTTCGTGCAGTAAATACGACCATTCCCCTGTCAAGGCTGTCCCGTGGAAGCTAAACGAACGCACCTTGCTCTCCATAAACTTGGTTCCGTGTTTTAGTTGCGTTATCTGAGTGTTGATCACTCACAACTGTTCCTGGAAAACTTTCTTTATTCATTCCCATGGTCAAGTTTAATAACCTTAATACAATCGCTGCCGGGTTTACTGTGATCAATGTCGGCATTTGGTCGATCTTTTGTTTCCTTTTCTCCTGAGTTTTTTTCCTGAGGGGTGCCTCTCGTGCACTCTGATCTCTTGTGACCTGAGGCTGCTGAGAAGCCCTGGCCTAATGCAACTTTGTCGGGGTTCATGCCGGCCGCGCTGTCCTCTTTGGACCAATAGAGAGTAAGAGAGGGGAGAGGGGGAGAACTTAAGCCGAAAGCAGCGAGGTGGAACTAATTAGACATGATTGGGACAACGGTAGCGGGGCACTGGGCAGCGTGGAGGTACCTTACATCCAGGGCAATGGCCTGGTCCCTTATCCATCCTCCTCCTTGCATGGAGCGAACCATTCCAGTGATGTGTACCTTTTACAAGGAGGACATCAACAACTGGGATGAAGGTCCGTTGTTCTTGGGTCGGCTCTTTGGCAAAGCCGCTTCTTAGCTCTCTGTCTAGGCCTTCCATTAGTGAACTACCCCAGCTGTTCCTCAGTAATGACCCTCTGTCTTCGTTGGAGTCACGGTAAATCTCTTTTCGTTCCCTCTCTCTTTCCAAAAAGCGCCGAAAGTTTTGAAAGAAGAAAACAATTAAGGCGTGTCTTTCGATGGCATGATGAAGACGACGTCCGCATTGGGACAAAAGATCTTACTATCGGTCACGTGCGCGCGCCATATCTTGCGTCATCATCTCTTTAATCGAGAAAAAATCCCATAAAAAATATTCTGACATAATTTAGTACTTAACTTATGATTGATATAAATATATTTAAGCACTAGAATGTAATATTGGATTCGATTTACCCCGTTGACCCCAGCTATAGCTTGGTGGCCTATATAGCGGTCAGTAGCATCTAGTAAGCAGGAGGTCGTGGGTTCAAATCCCGCCTGAGCCAGCGCATGATTTTATTTACATGTGCACTCAACAAGCACCGAGTACATTTGAGTCAGTGAAAAGCAAACCTAATTTACGTAAAAATGACAGTGATGATCAGGCGCGGTTCTAGAGCCAAAATTTTTGGGGGGCTAGAAGAGCCATTATTTTTGGGGGGGCTAGAAGACCTAATATTTTGGGTTCTTCTAACACTCGCTTCTGCTATGTCTTATTAGGGGTCGAAAAACATGCACATTATAGCCCACACAAGCGCTTTTTTTATGTAATTTGCGCTTAATAACTGCAAAAATCCAGTATTTTCAAGATTTTTTTTTTCACTTGCATTTTTTTTGGGGGGCTAGACAAAAATTGGGGGGGGGGCTGTAGCCCCCCCTAGCCCCCCCGTAGAACCGCGCCTGGTGATGATAAATCAAAGAGAACACAATTGTTACTTGCATGCATAGACGTACAATCTGTCATTACAAGTGTATGGCCTATCTGGAGCGTGTATGCATATCCTTGTTTCTACAAACATGGCCGCCGATTTGATGGTTTGGTTTATAAACTCCAATAATGTGCACGATCACAGCCAATCGGCTCTCGTCTTATAACTGGTCATGATGAAACGATTGATTTGATTGGCTGATCAAGTTGGTGACTGCCTCAAGTACATGCCGTTCTTTTTCACATAGCGTCAACACCATCCTTTCCGATTTGTCTGTATTCTTGTCCATCGTGTAATTAATATATCCCATCCCTAAATCATGTCCTGAAAAAATAATATCAATATCTTTATACTGCGCCCATTTCCCTCCATGAAATGAACCCATGATCGTCAAACAAACGACACGGAATTCATTTCTGCTCCAATTGTTTTTCCCGGGCAAACAAAATGCGCGTCAATACCTCAACATTTCCCTATCTGTTGATCTTATTCATCAGTTTTAATGAAATAATTATACACGCAGGGCCTTGTGCAGTGTGAGGTCTGTTATAATATGAAGAAATTTGTCGATGTTTGGGGCCGGTAGAATGTGAGTGGCGGTTTTGGTTAGGCTTTTTTTTTGCTTTTGGAGAGCGTAAACGACACGGCACGCGATGGGAACACCACCAGCTGCTGAAATATTCATGAATGGACGGGGGACTTACAAAATTGCTTGATCATTGACTCGGCCGTGCAGCCAGGGCGAGCCTATACCGTGCAAACCGACAAGTCAACCCTCGCCGTGCTAGCTGAGGCACGGGTCGATCCCCCGTCGAAAACCATCCCGTTATTGACTCCGCGAATACACGCACCGTACCACGGCGTGCCTGTACGTCAGTGACTGGTGTTTTCTGTCGTTCCATGCACTTGACGCGATCAAGGTTTTCCTTTTTTTTTCATTTTGCCTTGGGTGTTCATTGCTCAGTATATCCTTTTGGTCGATTCTTCCAATTATTAATGTCGGATTCACAGTGTGTTTACCTTCATTATACACACAGGCCTTGTCGAGTCTAGTTTCTCTCAAATCGTTATTGAATTAATTATATTTTTGAGTTTTAAAACCAAGTATAGATGTAAAAGTCCATTGTGTAACGGAAGGGGTGTGTTTAGAGCAAATTGCAGGGGTTTTTGGTCAAGTCTTTTGTAAATTATCTCCTTTTGGTCCTCATTTGTATTTGCTGAGAAGGCACCAGCAAAAGAAAAAGAACAATGGAAATGAACAGGGAAATCCATACTTTGTTTTTTCTGTGTTAACAAAGAATCTATTTAAATATATCGTGTGATATCTCATTTTCAACCGATAAATTTTCTGCCTGAAATGCTGTATTTATCCAGAAAAGGGGAAAAAAAATCGACCAAATAACATTTTTGATCTTTTAATGATACAAAAAAAATTAAAATACCGTGGGCGTTTTTCACTGTTTTCTCAAAAAGTGGGCACCGCAGTATAGGACTGGAAATTTCACAGATGACTGTTACTGTATCTTCCTTGATATTTGTGCCCATAAATCTGCGTTTCTTTAACAAAAACGAAGTATAATTTTACCTTTAAGTAAATCATTGCCATTAATACCAGCACGTATAGTTAGGAGGTCGTGAGTACCATTGGCCACCTGAGCCAGTGTACTAAAAAAAACAACAATATTTAGGCCTAAGCATTCAGTTCTAATACGCGTCGAAGGGTAAATAGTTTAGACAATTCTGTGAAGTTATCACTCCGTTTTTCGATTGAATTAATCATTTTCTTTTTCTCAGATTCGAAAAACAAACAAACATGCAAACAAATAAAAAGACAACAAAATTTTACATTTTGCGAAGGTCTGAAAAAAATTATATTTCCTTACAATCAGCTGGACAAAATGAAACTAACACCACGTGGTTCAGACAAACCCCAAAAATACACAGAATTAGCAATGGAAAATGTATCTTTACCGGGTCCACGGGCATTTTAGGGGTGTAGGGTTATAAGGCGACCTGCAACCGCCTATACGCCCGAGCTTTATAGCGCGACTTGGCCGGTGTGCGCTGCCCTTACTTTCCACGAGTCGGTAGCTCGAGGGCCGTTTTAATCCGCTGTGTATTCAACGTACACGCCTTTGGGTACGATCGTGCCTTGCGTGGTCGGCATCTTCGCCGGGCGAAGATGGAGTACGGGACCGGCTTGCAAGTCGGTAGTTGGACCGGTGACGTTTTCACTGGGTCTCGCTGAGATAGAAAAAGGGAGAAGAAATATTCTTAGTGCCGTTATACATGCATCATGCATGTTGTTACTTTTCGACATTATTGATGAAACGAATTCACTAATAACAACTAAAAGTTACGTCTTTGCAAGATGATCATGACAATCAGGACAAGTCGACATCCTTCTTTCAGTAAGTCGTCTTGTGTGATCATTATCTGAACATGTCGACATCTTTCTTTCAGTAAGTCGTCTTGGCGAGCCTTATCAGGATGTGTCGACTTCTTAGTTTTCACTAAGTTATATTGTCCGAATCTCGATAAGTCGACAGTTAATTAGGGCTTAATAGGTCGACAGTTGCTGAGATAAACAAGTGGAATGATACCAATTGAGCGCCTTAAAATTAGCATGAGATGACAACTTCTGTGTTTTCATAATCCATCATGCCTGGATAAATTATCTCGATAATAAGTCGACTTTTAGGATATATCGATAATCGATTATCTGGATAAGTGGAATGGCACTCGTGGAGCGCCGTAGTTATGCCAGTTTGTTCTCCCCCTCTGTTATTAGAGTTTTCGTTAATCAAAATATTAATAGTTAAGTTATGCAACACAATAATGCTAAACGCGCGCCGTATGATCCATGGGGCTTTTTTGTCGATTGGGGTTTATTTTAAGTCAAGCTTGAAATGTTGGATCCGAGTCCAGCGAAGCGATGCGGCCATCTTGTTCCCGTGATCCGTCAAGCACAGCCTGCCCACCAAACCAAAGATGGTGACCGTACCACAAAATTACCACAAATGGATTAATTGATCATCTCTGTGGTACACGACACTTATAAAAAAGGGGAATTTTGTCATCCCGTGCATTTTTTATCTCATACAGGACAAAACCAAGTGAAAGTATTAAGTATTCTTTCCATTCATTTATTCATTTATATTTGTTCACGCACGTGTCCGACTAAGTTGATTTAGGAAGAGCGGTTTGACCTGGTATATATGGCCTGGCAGTCCTTGCAATGGGCAGGAAACGGTGCAAAGTGGTCGAAGTGAAGGGTTGGGTCGAAACGTTAATTCCTCGCTTATAAGTTGTTGGACCGTGGTCGGACAATGCTGGTTCGTGGGGGCCTGCGCAGCGAAGGGACGGGCCATCCGCTCTGCAGCTGCTCGCCCTCGCCCGCGGTCCACGGACTTTTCAAGGTCTCCGCGGGGCGGGCACGGCACGTCGCTGCGTGCTTTGCCTGCCTAGAACGGAAAGAGAAGCTCGCTTTGCCCTTCAGTTTACCTAATGAGCATGAAAACTAGATAAAAAGACTCTAGCGTGCATGGCAATACTAATTCAGGTATAATGACTTGGCTGATTAATAATTGTACTAATGTACACACCAATAAACCCTCGTGGTTCAGCATCGTTTAAGGCTGATCGATTGTGGATATGCGGCTAAAATTCGGTGTAAATTGAAAAGAAAAGTCCACAGTATAGAACCTTATTTAAAGGAAAAGGATCGTGTGTAGAATCGCTAGTTTTCCAAAGGCTTTGTGAACCAAATGTTCATATTTAATAATGTATGATACTTATTTGGTAATTTCACCCATAGGCCTAAGGGATTGAGTGTGATCCTTATTTTGCACATCAGACGTGTGACAACAGTACATTGGTTTTACAATCAAACCCACCCATCAACAGATACTTATGCATGCAATCAAACCCAACCCATCAACTAACACATGCAATAAAACCCAACCATCAACTAACTATCAACACTATAGCTAACCGACCAATCAGCCAACCAAGCATTAAATACATTCAACTATGCAGTCAACACATCCCTTAACCAGCTATCAGACAACGAACCCATCCACAAAGTAGTCCCCCTCATCAACTTACAAAATCAACAAGCCACGAAACATTCATTCGACCGAGCAGCTCATCATACAAACAGACAGACGAAGAGAAACCAACAAACAAACAAATCAACCCCATAGTCGAGCGAACCATCAGCCCTGCCAAGTCAAGCAACACAACCAGCAATAAGCCAGGCCCAGACCAAACGACCATTCGAACAAACATCCGACAACACCAACTAACTAACCAGCCAGCCAACCATGGAACAAGGGACCAGTTGGCAATTCAACGTCCCTGCTTAGCACAACAATTTGCTAACCATAATTATGTATTAATAAAAACAGGATTGACAATCTAATTTCTATGTGATGTATATCACTTGTGATTGTTCTTTGGCTGTTGTTCGCTGACCATGAATATCAAATGGAATTTTTACTGGCGGTTAATTTTATTGGGCGAGACATTTTTGTGCTAAGCAATATTTTTGTGCTTAAAAGCTCCATGAAATTGGCCCCAGCTGACCAACAAACAAACCACTAATAACCGCCAAACAACCAGACAGCTCGACAGTATTACTGGCCATTTTAGCGCGGCCGAACAGCCAGAAATTGTGTTCATACTGTACATTATGTTACATGCTAACATCTGGCCATGTATTAACACTATACCCAAACGATGTGTACTCTAAGCTTTTTAGGTTCACAGGGGCCAGTTTTTCTTCTTCTTCTTTTTCAATTAATGTTGCTGAAGATTAAGAAGATTAAACCCTCATCTCAATCGCACATCCTTGGTTCGATGTTTTCAAGCCATTTAGACATAGTTTGAATGTCCCTTCCCCTAATCGATGAGATGAGACTGTGGGTCAGTTTAACGATCCATTCCCCGGGTAAAGGCCCCATAACAATGTCCTATCGATCTGCCTTCCCGTAAGATGACCCTTCGTTGGGGAAAAGACTCTAGTTTGCTGTGTGTTTTCATTCTGAAAGTAGCAAAGATATTCGACAAAATTTCCAACAAGAAAATGAGATGTGTACAAGAAGTGTACGCATTCATTAAAAATACTCATGTATTACACTAGACTGCTGTGCAAAAATGTTTTTAAAGGTATAATACATGATTGGTAAAGGTCACAGAACAACACTCACACTTCGTCTGATCCAACATGTAGGCCTACATGAAATGATAAACCTGTGAAAGTTTGAGCTCAATCGGACATCAGAGTCACGAGAAAATAGCGAAAACCCGTCTCAATTTTTCTTATATAACACATAAAGATGCATGGTTTTGATCTTACCCCGAGATCAAAACTGTTTTTGGTCTTTGTTTTACAAAATGTCTGGATAAATACACGATTTCAGCTGGAAATATTTTAACAGTATGTTTCTATCACCACCATCTACATACCCTGAAAGTTGTACGTATACATCTGTGAACATTTCTGTTTGAAAATGTTACAAATCCTGTAATGTACCTTTAATTTAATTGGAAAAGAAACGACTTTTATGATCGTTTGGCTTTTTAAACGGCAAATTTCCGCTATGTCTGTATGAACTATACACTGTATAAATCGATTCGCTTTATCCGGTGCCTGACACTTTCACTATCATTTTTTTTCTCTTTCTTCATATCTTAAGTCGGAAACCAATTAACTTTGATAATTCACAACACGTAGAAGCGGCGGCAGCCATGCTCAGTCCCTCTCCCTTTTTAAGGACCGTCTTTTCCAGTGGGTTTGCAATCTTGTCGGTTTAACGCGGATTTGCTATACGGGATTGGTCCAAGGCGAAAGCTCATTCATTTGCCTTTTCTTATAGGGCCTACTCCGTGAGCATGAGCCGAGCCGAACAAGGAGACCTCCTGAATTTTTAACGCGGTCTCTGAATACTGCAGCGGCCGTCCTATAGTGTACTTTTACTTTTTATGGATTTTTTTCTTCTCTTCTCCCTTCTGTGCTACTGCTGATGCAAAAGGATGGGATTGGAAAACCCGGATTTCAGGTATAAAATATTTAAGCAAAAGGGCGGGGGAATGGTGACCCAGGCGGTGCGGTGAGCGTCTTGGGCTGGTGTGTAGGCGCTTTAGCGTTCCCATGTGTAAACCACTCGGTTATATTGGATGTGTATGATGTACATGCTCTCATTGGGTACATGAACAGAAGTGCTGAAGTGTGTACTTATAATAGCTTTAGGAACTTGTATTAATCATTAGGCATATATACCAAAATGTATGCCATTCTTACATACAGCATTTCAGAACCAAAAAAATACTTGAACACTTTGTATTACCAGAGTCAAATTTCTTTAAGGGGAACACGTGGTTGACACCGAAGCCAAATAATATACACATTTTGTGAAGATATCAACTTGGATTGTTTTTCTTTTCTTCCTCGGTATTGAGATTTGAAATAGGGGCAAGGGAGGGGGCGCAGACACCCAGGGGTGCGTACCCCGTGTCCCAGGGTCGATTTCACCACATTCATCGTAACAGTACTATCAATCGTAGGACTTATGAGGCATCGCATCCCTACGTAGGATACGATGATGTGTTATCCTTCGTAACTCGAGTTACGATAGATCATAAGGCTTCTTAAAAATCGACCCGCCTTGCCCAAATCGTGGGGTAGATTTCTCCAAACTCATCGTAACTTACTATCGATCGTATGCTGCACTGCAGCCCTACGTTGGGTACGATGGGTTATCCTTTGTAACTCGATTTACGATCGATCGTAGGGCTTCGTTATATCGACCCATGCAACCATCTCAGTTGGTGCCTGGAGTGAAGAATCATCCAGCGCCCAGCTGAAGCACTACAGCGGCCATTCAAACACGTTTTATAATACCCCATCTCCATAACACCCTCACCCATCACAAGTACCCACTTGACCCTGTATAGTGAAGAGCAGGTACTTAAATATGAAGTGTCTTCACTTCAACACCTTTCGCCTGTTGATGAACAAACTGTCCCGCTTAGCAAGGACGGCCAATAGAACAAATTTAGGCCTAATCTTTCTGGCAAGAAGTTGCATGATTGTGGCCAAATTCATTATTTGTTTCCGCAAACTTTCTAGTTCTACAATTACATGTTGCTTTTAAGAACTAAACCACTTGAGGCCTATGAAACATTTTACACAAATTGTGATAGCATTTTGTCTGCTTTGTATTAGGGCAACTTGGTGGACAGATATACCCGGGCCTTGTAAAGGACCCGCATTACACTAAATTCACTTTTTAGTGTTCTGGTCTAAAATAAATGCCCAACCTCGTTAAATCAGCATAAATCTATCTTCTTTTCTTATCAACTCGGCCAAATGCATCAAGCAACGATTCCATTTGCACCGTGACAAGCACCAGACCGCACGGACAAAGCTTTGCTGGCAGTAATTTCATGGAAAATGTATCCTCGTATTGGAGAACGCTGCAAATTCGACTGGCCCACCAAAATGGGCCCACCGTTAATAATATCCTATGGACCGTACTAAGTATACCAGCCGTGCTAGAGCGTACAACGACCCCGCCTGTCACGCCCTACAGACACTCCTGCCCTTCTGCCCAAACAAACACACCCAGACACGCTACCCCTCCTAAATAGACTTTTAATGATACCCCCGGCCAGTCTCAGCTATCACCATTAATATTTGATATCCCATCCTCATGGATGGATCCTTTTACAATCTGCGGCCACCAGTCAGGCGGCTTGGCTCAGAGGGTCAAGTCCCCCATAAGCAAAGTTGAGAGATAAACCGGAGAGTTATCCGTCACTTCAGTCGAGGCCGCCCGCCCGCCCGCCTGCCTGCCCGGTACTTTTGCCGTGTGGCGCGAGCTAGCTAGCCATCCTTTTCTGTCCTGGGCCGGAGACGAAATTTGACGGGTCGTTTGTGACATTCATGAGGCCGCTGAGACTTGGATTAAGGGGAGCTAAGCATATAAGCAAGTGCTGCAGACTCAACCGTCTGTCGGGTGTTGGGTTACCGGCTGCACGCTGGTGTCGCCATGCGCGAAAGGAGCTTTTATACCACCAGTAGTTGCTGGTGACGGTATACGGAGGCTAGCTCACCCAATCCCTAAAATATCACACGCGTGTCGGCGCGCGGTAGCTCTCCCCTCACCCACCATCGGCAAAGACACACACCACAGAGAGGCACACGCCACGGACCGGCCGCGCGTGTCATGGTGTCGGCCGTCGTAGCGCGCCTGGCCCCCCGTCCATCGTACCGGCACACGATCCCCCTAGCGCGTGCCGACATGATTGATGCCCACACGAGATGCATTCTCCATCACGGATTATATCCCTCTCTTCCCCGATATAATAATAGCTAATGCGATCATGACCATGAAACATAATCAAAGTTCTAGAAAAGGGACGCAGGGGGTACCTTGTGCGTGTACATTACAACGCCACCAAAAACTTCATCGTCCGTGTGGACACAATGCCAAATCTTGTTTGCGCTCATCTTTGTACATGATCGTACACAGCCCGCGGTTAAACGCATTCTTAACTAATAGGATAATGGCTAAAGGAGTTATCAAAATAGGCCTTCCAATGATAAATGTAATTTGAAAATAAATATATTTGCAGGAGGTTTTAAGAGAGGTTAAGCATACGGGCCTATTATAATGGAAGTGATTGTGTAGACCATTCTGAAAGTGCATCTGACCCCGTTTAAGAGCAAAAGTACAGCACACAGGCAACATGTCTATGTATTATGATAATGCATTACTTGCTCGTATTTCATATTAAGCCCTTTGCCAAAAACCTTCTCGTCGGCACTTTTTCGCCTCCTTTTGTATTATGCCTCCTTCCAAAGGCAACATGCATCAAGTAAACGGGATTCGAACCTCCAGCGAAAAATCTCTCTACCTGCATGTTTATGCTGTCAGACGGTAGAGACGGAGTTTAAGCCGCGGGATAGACTGTCCGGGCATGCTCCGCGGTCTGCGTCCGGATGACCAAATAAAGTAAAAATACGTCACACCGTGAATGCACACAGCAAACGCGTTGTCCTGAGGCCTGCGTTCTCAGATATCCTGCGTTTCGTCATCCGGACAGCTCGGCACGCTGGTCGGTTGAGCTTGTTACACCAAACCCTATACCAAGATTTCCAAAGAGGTCCACTCGTCTCTTCATGTAAATCATTGATTCAACTAAGTACAAACAAACATTGCGGTCACCGTGACCGGTCACAGAGCAGTAACAAATTGTTTTACGATATTATCATACTTTGGTAGCATACCGAAACAGAAATATCATCACACATTTACCTATAACTTACAGGGTATAAAGATGGTGATAGTAGAAACATACCGTTTTAATTGGTCTGCTTGAAATGCTGTTATATTTAACCAGAAAAGAGTCAAACCAATTGACCAAAACAATTTTGATCTACGGAAGATCAAAAATCCTCCTGTGAATAGATTTTGAAACACCATGAGCATTTTTCACTGTTTTCTCAAAAAGTGGGCACCGTATGGGACTGGGAATTTCCAGATGACACTTACTGTATCTTTCTTGATATTTGTGCCCATGAATCTGCATTTCTTTGAGTATGAAATTATAGCTATAACGTTGTCACGCAAATACATGAAGTAACAGTTCCATCTCGTCTTATTACTTGAAGACCTTCAAGCGAAAGATTATTCAAAACATGGGCACTGCATGTCATTGCGAAACCATGCAGTTAACTAGATTTGGCCCGAGGACAATTTGTGATTGTTTAGAAGAAGAAAAACCACTCGGAGTTCTTTATGTGGATTGGAAAATATGCCTGTTGGACATGTTCTTTTACACACTTGAAATTATCAAGTCTCCTTTTTTGCTTTGATGTATCACCTTAAGGCGTGAATAGTTTTTTGGCCAGTTAGGCTAGACCATCACGGTTGATCTGATGACGTGTTCCGGCCAGATAATAACAGTGGAATTAGGCTAATCCTTGCAAGCCGGGATCGCTGCCAAGCTGAAAATCTACCCTGATTCCCCTCAAAAAGACCCTCCTGAAAGAAAATAGCTTTCAAGTTAATCAAGCTTCCCTATTTTTTCTTTTTAATAAAAAATAGGGAATTCTGAATTCTTCTCTGTTGCTTCACTATGCAACAATCCAGAGCTCTAGCACCGAGCATCACCCCCGGCCCCGCCAGCGAGAGCACCGCGCCGCCGCGCCGTGATCTCACTGCTGAAATTGGTGCCGGTGTACAACAAGAGCTCTAACCATCCCCTACATGCGCCGGAGGTGGTCGTATACAATACATATAGACGGTAGGTAACCATACGACTGATTACCTCTCAAAAGCTCCGAACACAAATTGTTCATTTTCGGTACAATTTCCTGTGTATTTGCCGGGACTTAGGAGTTATCCCTCCGTGGCCGAACCGGCCGGTATTATTGTTTTTTTGGCGTGCGAAAGAGAGCCGATGGCTGCTCATCACGGAGCAGGATAAAAGTGCGCCAGATTTCCTCTCAGTCTTACGCTACCCCGTAGCATTTCGGCGGCGTGAGAGTCTTTCTGCTACAAGTATCTCCTTGGCCAAAATAAAGATGTAATTTCATATTGCTTGTAAATAGGGCTTTCCCCTATACACGGTCATAGGATCAGATCATGTCTTTAAAAAATGAGTATGAGTGTACATAATGCCTTCTTGAATGTCCGTAACAAAGACCCACAGTTGGGCAATATTGATTTGGCATGAAACTAGCAGTTGAGCGCATTATTGGTATTGTATCATAATAGAACATAAATTTGAATTAGCCAATATCGTAATTAGGCCAATTGAAAATGTAACAGGAAGCAAAAGGAATAAGCAGGTTTTGTCGCCCTTCCAATTTACCCAAGATATAATACCGAGTGCGGTGTGACGGGCCAAGACAATGGTGGGCGATGTACCGTAGATCTCGCTCATTTCCGGGCGTATTGTCTCCTGATCAGCGCGCTGAAGCGAGGATGCGGCTCTCCCGTTCCCGGTAATGAATTGCAACAATGGCACATTGCAATTTGCGCTTCGGAGCTGTCATTTTGCAAATGGATTATGGTGATTCCGGAGCAGTTCATAAAATTGACTGATGCCAATTATTATCTGAAAGAAAAGAAATGCTTTCCTCTTTTGCGGTTATCCTTCCTTCATAATTAACACATTTCTGTCGCATTTTCGGCAAAAATTATTAGCGCATGGGCCCGGAAAGTAAAAGCAATTATGTCAAAACAACGTGTCTTTCTCTGAAGTACAGATAAAACTAGATGCTCACTCGTGCTTCTTAATATGCTTAAAGGTAGTATCATACTTTGGTAGCATACCGAAACAGAAATCTTCACAGATTTACCTATAATTTACAGGGTATAAAGATGGTGATGGTAGAAACGTACCGTTTTAAAATGTTTTCTGTCTGAAATGCTGTATTTATCCAGAAAAGAGTCAAACCAGTGACCAAAAATATTTCTGATATTTTAAAGATCAACAATAAAAGAAAAAAGACTTTTATCACTGTTTCCTCAAAAAGTGGGCACCGTATGGGACTGCAATTTTCACAGATGACTATTACAGTATCTTCCTTGATATTTTTGCCTATGAATCTGTATTTCTTTGATAAAAACCAAAGTATGATATTACCTTTAAGTATATTTAGATCTAAATTAATAATGCTATAGTTTTGTAACCTTCCAGGCCCATGCCACACGAGCCAATTTACAGGCAACCATTACAGGCAATCTCTAAGAAGAAATAACCTTCATTTAAGGCCTAAATCTTTGCATAATTCTATAAGGGATAATGACAAAATGGCAAGAAAATGGCTTATACTACCGAAACTTTCATCTTGTATGTGGTGTAATGGTTGTTGGTTGTATGTGGTTTTAGTTGTATCGTGGTCTTTCTGATTTACATTGGTGGCCAGCATAGTTCAAGCTCTGATGGGTCTTCGGGCACACCACCGTCCACACTCGACCCATCCGTCCCCGGGCCCTCGCTGCCTGCAAGCGGCCGCGGGGCACCGCCCCGGTCTATCTTAAGAATCCCCGGGCGTATCGCGAGGGGGTTTAAGGCTCTGGCTCTAGTCATGAGACAGGGGTCCGGATGGTGTGAGCAATTACCAGGCTGTAATTAAACTATCCATCATTGTCAGGGGCACCGGTGCCCGGGATGAATCCCTGATCAGGCCGGGGAATCATTATACGAGCGGCCGGCTGTAATTGGCTAGAAGTCCGTGTGTGATTTAGACCATGGATTTGGGACCAGTCGTCCAAATGAAAAGTCATTCCCCTCTTCTATAGGTCCACAAATCTGCAGCAAGAAATGCCTTACTTTGCCTCGTGCAAGATTCTGACTAGACCAAAGGGCATGGATTTCTGCCTCCGTGCATAAACAATACCCATGATTACAAAAGTATTTGTTTTGTGTGGAACTGAATAAGACCAGGGGCCAATTTCACAGCCCTGCTTAGCACAAAAGAAATTTACTAACCATGAAAATAAATGTCTGTCTTGATAAAATCAGGACTAACAACCAAATTTCCATGTGCTGTGATGTGCAGTGTATATCACTGTCTTGTGATTGTTCTTTGGCTAATGTTCGTTGAGCATGAATATCAAATGGAATTGTTAAATGGTGGTTTGTTTTATTGAGCAAGACATTTTGTGCTAAGCAAAACCCTGCTTAGCACAACACTTTGCTAACCAAGAATAGTCTGTAAAAACAGGATTAACAACCAAATGTCCATGTGTTGTGTATCACTTCACTTGTGATTGTTCTTTGGCTGTATTGTTCGCTGACAATGAATATCAAATGGAATCATGATGGTTTGTTTTAATGAGCAAGACATTTTGTGCTACGCGACACGGACTTCTTGGACCAGCAATTAATTTTTTTGAGATTCGCCGAAATTTGTGTCCTTCCTTGAAGAGTCATTTCTCAAATAATGTTCATCTGTGGTAGGTGGAATCCTTAACTTCATGAACATTACTGTAGCAACTTTGTTTTCTGTTTATAGTGGCCGAAAATGCATTAGGCTTCACCATGGAGGTAGATGTTTACCTCCGTGCAGTGCCCGTGCATGGTACAGTAGTTGGGATTTGTGAGATCTCTGACCCAAATGGAGAGAATCATTTTGGGCCTTATTTCCGTTTATCAAGGCACTGACTAAACTATCAGAACGATAACCCCATCGAGAGTGAGTGAGAGGGGGTGTGCATGAACTAAAAAGTAAAAAAAACACCAGCGGAAATTTGTCTTTGGTAGTTGGACGAGCATGGCAGAGCGAATCCCTTGAGAAATCTCCATCACAACGAGCCAGCAAACCAACTTCAGCTCTCTTCTCCGCGCTTGGCCGACGCACCGTAACCGGCCGACTAACCACCACCGGCCACCGCGCCGCTCTTCCCCGCGACATCCTCCCCGTGATGATCATCATCAGCTACCCAGGTCACGCCCGTCAATTTAATGGAATGAAAATTGAACCGCGTGAAGGGGGTCGGTGCCGAAGCGCACCTGCCACGCGGGCGGTGCTGGCGCAATGGGAGGAGAGGCCCCAGTCTGCCCCCTCTCCCCTCCCCTCCCGTGTTCCCCATCCCCGTTCATAATTGATTGAGTGTTTACGACATTTTAATCGAGAACTGATGGGAGCTAGATGATAACACTCTACACTCTCTTGAGAGCTATAGCTCTTCCGCTCACAGAGCATTGACTTTCACCCACATAATAGCCTACCCGACGATAACACGTTTGGAGTGTTCGGTCCAAACACGCTGAAGTTTTCTTTTTAATCACTAAGCAAGATTCGAACGAGCAGGGAAAATGTGAAAGGCAAATAGACAAATAAGTTAAGGAATGGCTTCATTTCATGTGTGCCGTTAAAGAACTAGTCGTCACTTTTGCATTGAAACACACCTTACGCGGTCATGCAAATGGAAAGATAGCTCACAGTGAGAGCAGAATCCTGCCCAAGGCTTCATAGATCAGGTAGTAGAGCCACTGGTACAGTAAGTAAGAGGTCCGAGGTGCACATCCCGGCTCAACCCCCTTTTGTAATGCTAACTTTCAGCTTATATCTTTTCTTATCTGAGATGTATACTTGTATATGGGACAGTTTGTAGTACATTGCCAATAGAGTAAAAGTATGTTTTTACCTCTTTTTCAAGTGCAATACAATATATTGATAAAATGAAAAAAAAATTGATTTTGTTTTTCCCAAACAAACATGAAAGAAGTAATGTCGAGAAAATTTCAAACAATATGCAATGGATGAAAAATGAAGTGGACAATTCCATAATGAACTTGTACATTTATTCACCAATACATTTAAAAAGTATAAATGCAGCAAATACTGAAACAACAATAAATTAGTTTGTAACAAATATATAAACATATTACAAAATTTCCATTTCCACTAAAGAAAGACCATATGAAATATTTTAATATAGAGAAGTGTTTTTGCATAGTAGTCACTTTTCTGTAATGTAAAAGTGTATTATATTTTTTTCTCCGAATTATCAATAATATCTTTTATTTTCAGCATTTATTTATAAACTGTGACATTTATCCAGAGGTTTTGGGTTCGATTCCAGATGTGATCAAACTTGCCTTCTGCAACTTGAAGTATTTCATGTTAAAAGAAACGTTGCTTGCACAGTGGTCATGCACATTCCTGCGATGTAAAAGTCTATGATTTCTATTAAATAATTTTTTTATTAATTTTTTTTTATTAGTAATTGTTGCATAAATCCATAGATATTGGTATTAATTTTCTGGTGTAATTGAAATATTGAAATTTCTGTCAAAACAAGGAATAATGATAAAATAATCAATGCTTATGATTAAGTCAACTCGTAACTCGTACATTTCACAAAATCAAACAGATAACAATTCAATGAAAAGTGAACAAAGAAAAATTGACTGCAGCGGGATTCGAACCATCAACCTCCGGAATACCGTACATGTGCTCTTACTAACTGAACTATCCAGCCCTATGTTGGTGATGTCCCTGATAGTCAATTATCTTTGTTCGTTTGGCAGTCAGAAGCCATGAAAACACTCACATACCACTATATCCCAAGGATCAGTATAGATACACGCAGCATTAGCGATGCTGGAACCTGAGAAACAGTACATGGGTGATCACTCAAAGAGGATGCAGCTTTTTAAGTATTGCAGTCAATGACATAATGGAAGAACTTGTATCACATCTTAACAAACCAACGCAAAAACTTGTCTCACAAAAACAAATAATAATAATAATAATAAATATTAATATTAATTTTAAAACCATAACACGGAACATCAGTTTTATGTAAAAGATCATATTTTTGTGTAAGAAAAATCTTAAAATCTGAATTTAAGCAAAACATATGCAAAACAACAGAAGAGTATAAGCAGAATCTGGTTTGAAGAGTAATAGGGTTGTAATAATGACAGTCCTGGGGCTTGTGTTCCTATGCAATATACTTCGCATTTGTATACTCCCCAGGGCATTGATACTTTCAGGAATGATAAATTGGCACTCTGACCAGGGATAATATTGCATAGTGCAAATAAGAGCATTAATGAATTCCTTTTGAGCTGAATGTTCTCAATCACTGCCATCATCCGAATCCTGATCTAGTCTGATCCTTTTGTGGCTGTCATCGATCCTGTCTTGTCTCGCTAGATCCCAACCAGGGACCGGGAAGGAGTACTTGGTTTCCAGGCTGTATGCCGCCATTTCAGTGTCTGTTTGCCTGCCGGGTCTTTTGGCTTGAGCTGCAGATCCATGATCACCTATTCTGCTCGATAAAGGTCCCTTCTGTGTTGTGCTAAAGTCGTCTCTTTCGTCGCACGTATCGGACACAAGATGGCCGGCTGGTCCGCTGCTAGTTACAGCCTGGGCAGTTCTGTTTGTGCTAGCACTGCGTTCAGGAGCAAGTACCTGTGCATCAAGCTTATTAAATTTCATGAGTGCAGGTTTGATGGTCGGTTGGAGGCCAATCGTCTGAGTGGGTACCTTTGTAAAGGCAGTGGCCTTTGAAGGCTGAGAGACCAGCTGGCAGTCGGTGTTTGAGTAAGACAATGATGTATAGCTAGGATCACCAGCCAGTGATTCCCGGGAGTGATAACGCCCGCTCACCAACGAGCTGGGGAGACTTGAGCGCTTGCTCATATAGAGGACTGGCTCTTGGGGCTCCGTAAAAGCTGGTCCGATCGGACGGTTTTTGGACCAAGTCACCTGAGTGTTATCCGCATCACCTTTAAGTTTGCCAGAGAGCCACAATTTGTCCTGATAACTTGCAGTGCTTAAACATCCGTTATCCCTATAAGTTGTATGATATTTAAGGATAGCATCCTGAGAAGAAGTGACGGATGTAAAGGTTTTGATGCGCTCCTCGCCGCTGGTCACTTGATGGAAGCTGCTTGAGACTGCTTCTTGCTGAGCAGATGAATTCTCATCCTTTCTCTCAGAGAATCTCACTGAGCTCCTCATCACCTCCGGCTCCTCCTCGCTGCTGGGCCTTTTGCTCTTGACTCTCTTCTCTGCCTCTTTCATCAGCTGAGCGCAGTCTGAAAACTCTGAGGTAAAGGTGAAGTTCAGGTCGGAAAAGGTAGCATTCGGATCAAGGGGGCCTGCATCCACCACGTTGCCCTCCAGCAGCAAGCCTTGTGTTTCCTTTGGTGGAAGCGAGAGCTGCCGGTCTGTGACTTTGGCAGGCTCCTTCCCAAAGTCAAGTTGACGGTGGCAAGACGGCGAAGCATTAAGTCCCGGACCAAGACTTGAACCGAGAAGACGAGAGGCTGGCTTCTTAGAGGAATCCAGGCAGAGCCTTCCCAGAGCTGTGGATGGCGTGTTCCTGACAGGATTTGGATCCTCCAAATCCCAAGAATCATCACTGTCAGGCAGCACCTCCAATCTTGGAGGACTCTTGTGAATCTTCAGAACGAAATCCTCACCGTTTGAAGTTGTGATACAATCCGTTGATGGGTCCTCATGGGAAGCTTTTGTTTCTTTCCCACCAAACAACCTGATGTTATTGCTCAAGAAGACTGATGGAATGCTATCTGCTAACGTCGATGAAGCATCTGTTGGATGAGACTCCCTCCTGCTCTGCTCACTCTCCTGTCTACCTAGGGTCAGGAATGAATCAGACTTTGCCGCAGTGGTTTCTCCGCTTCCAGAAACCTTTGAGACTCTGTCCACCGCATCCTTTGCCTGACAGGGCCTCTTCCGAGGAAGAGTCCCGAAGGAGGACTTGTACTCTCCCAGCTCCGTCTCCAGTTCCTCGATGTAGGCGTCACTTCTCTCGAGGGCGCACTTCAGCTGGGTGACTTCACGTCGGCTCTGATCAAGTTTGGACTGTTGGGCCAGGGAGGTGTACTTCTCATACCTGGAGAACGTAGAGAAATATGCACAGAAAAAAACAGCATTTAAGGTCACATGTCCTCAATCTTATGATGAAGCAGTGAGAGTTAGGAGAACCTGATATTTCCATTCCATCCAAGCAACCTCTTTCTCAAAGGCTAAAATCTTGCCAAACTCTAAATGTTAATGCCCCTCCTCACTCTAAACATTTAACATACCCAACCCACACCCCCTAGTACTAACACTATTGTGAATCTTTCTACCTCATCAATAACCAGTGCTGCGCACAACTTCTCTCTAAAGGACTCAAATTTTGACCCACTCCCATCCTACAGTGATGTGAATCAGACTGAACTGAGCCAGGATCTCACAGAGTATTATCGCAGGATCCGGTTGCAAGAATTATTTCTTGACTCTGCTCCCATGGAATGAAACAGCGAAAAACTGTTGCAACTGTTACGCCAAATTGTGTGGGAATAGCTGTCATTTTTATCTTGGAAAGATCATAAGTGTTTTGGTATTTGGTTTTACTCTTTTCTGGATAAATATGTACAGCATTTCAGGCAGAACAATTTTCACAGTACTGTATGTTTCTACCATTAATGTCTTTATACCCTGTAAGATATTAGGTAAATCTGTGAACATTTCTGTTTCGGTTTGTTAGCATTTAGCCGTTGAAATGCGTCAGGCCCTCCTAACTTTAAGCATTTGACATCTTTCAGGCCATTTGGGCTGATGAGCAGTTTGCAGCAGTTTATTACTTGTAAAGACCTGAGAATGTTCACTGAAGATAAAAACTAGTGGTCATGTATTAAGGACACTGCCCTGCCCTTAGTGTGGTGGTGGAAAAACCCTTAGGCTAGTCTCTTTTAATCTTGTAAGAATTGTGTGCCTTTTGTTTGACCCATAATGCCAACTAATAGGAAGGAATGTTACAGGCAAATGATGGCACTTATCCACGAGAAACAGCCTTTAGGTTCTCACAAGCAGCTCCCACGAAAGGGTGAATAAGTATAGGCTGCATTACACAGATAAAACCTTGTCCACAAGTACACCATGCAGCAATTGTGGATTATAACTTGATAAGCACAGTAGAACATCAATATTGCGGGTTTTAATCGGATCGGAGCCGGGTTCTATCCATACAGCCCCCATCAAGCCTAAGCTGAGACTCCCGTTATCCTCTCATATTGATTACCGTACACGGATTAGAGAGGATTAGCGCTTGGTGTTACTTTAGGTGGCCCGACAGTGTAATCCGACCAAAGGAAATCATCGATTACCAAAGCCTGTCTATGGAGGGGGCGCTGGAGCAGTTGTCCCGCGCGGTTACAGGAACACAAACAGTCATGAAAATTTCATACGAGGCCCTTTTTAAACTGGGCAAAATATCGTGCATAATTCAGGCGGGGGTTTGTAGTCCGCTTTGGGAGGGGGGGTAGATCATGTTTGGTGGCGTTGTTAATTTCTTTTCTCTCTGTTTGGCATGTTGTCAAACACTGCCTAGACTGTGATTTCATTGGGGCGTGTGGAAAGTGCTCGTCTGTTTCTGCATGTTAGTCATGACATAATGATAACTTCCAATATGTGTATAGTGCATGCTATGCACAAAATGCTTGAGGACACACTTTGATTGTGAATATACTAGTACATGTATATATATTACTAAACAAAACTTATTAAGTATTACTTTGGGGCAGGCAAGAGACCCCAAGCCATGGATATCAGTTGGGAATATAGGACTTTAAAAGCAAGCCATGTCAAACTAGCAGTGAATACACACAGTCAGTGTAACAGGGTGAAGAGACAGGGCTAGGGCTTGGGCTTGGGCTTATTTATAGACATGATAAGAGTTAGAGTTAGAGTTGGGATTTGGAGTTCAGGGCAGAGTGAGGATGCAGTCACTAAGAACACAGAGGATTCAGATCATGCACAAGGAAGTCCAAGGTCCCTTTCTGAAACTCCTCTGACTCAAAATTTCTCAACCTTAAGGCACCCATTTGCTAGTGTTTTAATCTTCCACCATAAATAGCGCCCTCAGTGCCCAAGCCCTTAAAGCATCCCATCAGTCAGATACCGGCATCTTCTTGTACTCTAATGCTCACTCAAAAAAAAAAGAACCAAGAGAATTTGACAGAGCAGGAGAAGGAGTCAAGCCCCTCCCCTGACCCCTGCTTCCCTCATCCCACGTGGAGAATAATGCATTCCCCCGCCTCCTAATCTTGCCCCCCTGCTCTCTGTCATACCCCTGTTCCCAGCCGGACATTGACAAAAGAGAGAGGCCCCGACTGCACTGAGCAGCTCCCTGTGAAGTGCCGCCACACTTCTTACAGTTTGTTGTTTCATGAATTTTTGAAAACGCCATCCCATCCATCTCTCCCTGAGGGTGGTGGAAGGTGGTGGGGGAGGCGGGCTTCCAGATACTGCGAGGGGAAGGGGGCAAGATGTATTCGTCTTCACAGGCCATCTGCAAGGTGACCCACCGTAAATCACCAAGAGTGTGGAAGAGGGGGAAGGAAAAAAAAATAAGAGAGCCGCTCAAAGAAGCCCGACCAACTTTTGAGATTCTTCAAACCGTGGAAATTCAACCTCACAGTCCGTGTCACTCTACGTGATACAGCACTGGCAGAGAACACTTTGTTGAAAATCGCTCCTCGTTTTGATGAAACTTTCTATTTTTCTGAAAACCTTACAGTGGATTGCATGAGAGGCCACAAAACCTCTCAGGATGTTCCATCCTGTGGACAACCTTTGAAGTCCGCAAAGTGTATCTAACAACAATTAGCTCCATGATTAAACTGTGATCAGTTTGGAGTTTAGCAAAAAATTTACAATTTTAGATTAAATTTTAGATATCTTCAAATAAATATGATGGAAACAGACTGGAAAAAGCCACGCCCTCTTTGAGCGATCCCCTATGTAATGTTTCTCAGGTTACAGAAAAAGAAAACAGAGCTTCAGCTTCCGGAGCCTGAGCCAGAGCCGAGGTTTGGGAAAAGGCCACTGGCAAAGATTGGAAACCCGTGGTATAGTGTACCCCTTTCCACCCTGTTGGCTCTAGCATGCACTAAGTCCGAGGGCTGAGTAGATGCACCAACTTCAACCCTATCAACTGGTCTGGACACAGTCAAACCATACAGAGCTTGAAATACGAGATGCCCCGTGGCAAGTGCCGCCCCGATCAGAGCCAGAGTGCCCAACCAACCCGTCCAGATGAAAGCCATGTGCAACTGCAAAATTTATACAGAACTTGACGTTTGTCACATAGGGACCAGCAATATGCCACATGTGTTTAAAATATGGATGGCTGTTGTCCCGACACCATTGCTCAGTGAAAACAGATGACCATGAATGAGGTGTGAACCAGTGTGCCGAGTACCGATTAAAATTTCATAAATCGGGTACTGCACTGTAGATCAAGTTGAAAGTGACACCTTGCCAAATCCGAGCAGTTTCAGACTCAAGTCTTTCTTCTTTGTACCACGAACCACTTCTCCAGCGACCAAAAGATTTTTTTGTTGCGATGAAATTTGAGGTCGTTCCTCCATGTTTAAGGCAGGATTTTTACATTATTTTTATATTATAAGTGAAAGTTATATTTCTGAAATGAAACCAAGGATTCCTCAAAAGTACCCTTTTAAGGAAAGATGATGAAAAGAAGATACAGTTTAAGAGGTGGGAGGAAAACCCCAGAGTAATATTCGGACTAAAATCCCTCCCACTGGATGTCGGAGCCCCTCGCAAACTTGGCCCTAGTTACGCTGGCCAGGCTGCTGATTCCAGACTATTGTACTTATTTCCCTGAAATATTGGTTTTTGGTCCAAATTGTACACAGAACAAAACTAAAAACTGATTTTCTCTTTCTTAAAATACTGACACCATCACAAATCGTGCCCCAACCCGGTGGCATGAGCCTTATATGTATGTGTGTACAGACAGGATGTACATGTACAGTAAGAGGACAAAAATTGCAATGCAAGAACAATTTTGATTACACTGTAACCATTGCAAGTATGCAATGCTGATGCCAACATTGTACGCAATGTACACAATTATGTACTAACCAAGCTTAACGCTCAAACATGAATAAGTAAAAGCGACATGTACTGTACATGTAGCATTACGAAATGTGATGAAATGAATGTAACACAATCACTCTCTGAAAGTAATGAGAAGAGCGATTACTCAATTTGGCGTTCAATAATGTGTACACCACACTGTATGCATAATGCATGCATGCATGCAAGCTTAGCTTGTACACAAAATATCATCAAGTAGAGATACTTGACAAATTTGCAATTTTGCAGAAAATTGTATCTTGGCCAACTATTTGCCTGAAAAGGGGTTCGTTTCAAAATTCACAAGTTAGAAAAATTACAGAACACTGAACAACTGGAAAATTAATCAATACAAAAAAATGAAAAAGAAAAATTATAGCTATATGTACAGTGTACATGTAGGTGCTGATTATATGCACCAATTGGACAGAACAACTTGATGAATAAAAATATTTTTTTTTTCTCTTTTTGAAATGTTACTGTAAGCCAATTGGGGTACTGAAATATTTAGACACGTCAAGGTTTGCCACTCTTTGTTCACAGACTTTCTTTCATCTTTTTTCAATCCCTTTTGGCATTTTGTTTTTTGCTTTTTAATAAGGAGTACTTATGCATGCACCATTTACACCTAGTAAAATAGAACAGTTCTGCACATGTAAGCGTGTGCGTGCATGCCGCATAGAGGAAGTATATAAACACAACACTGTATTATTATTACTGGCCCACCGACTGCGAAGAACATGCATTGTGTACTTTTCTTGACTTCTCGCTCCGGGATCAATGGTTTTTCCCCCCTGCACACCCCGCCGTCGTATATATATATATATACTCGCCAGCTGTACGGCATTCAACAATTTCTCACATGTATGTCGCACAGCCGTGACCTTGGCTTAGTGTGCCCAGCCCTGGTGCCCGATTGCATTAAAGAAAAAATAAAATTAAAAATATACAAAAAAATCCGAGGCAAAATCTAATGGTAAAGTGAAGTCGTCGATACCATACCAATGATAATTGTTTCACAGCTACGGGGACCGTTTTCCTCACCACAGCTGTACCCAGTCTTAATTGCCCCCCCCCCCCTTCTTCAGTCTCCGCCCCTCCCCCCAGATGGACTGGTGTGAGGGTGGTGGATATAGGGGCATGTGTGTTTGTGTTAGAATCTAATATATCCATACTGTTGGCCATCGATTCCGGTGTGACCTAAACCAAGGCAATCCTGATCTTTTGTTGCTCGTCAAATGTGTTTAAATTAGGCCACAAGAGGAGGTGCCAGCAATGTGCATTTTTTGCGCCCCCCTAAAAAGTGGCGCCCGGGTCACATGCCCCCGCCCCCTTGACTCCCCACCCCTAGCCCCTCCCCTAGTTATGCCACTAGCTAGGCTGTATCCGTTTGTGTGTAATTCCAAGCCATAGAATATTAACACAGATCTGTAACTATAGCTAGAATGAACATGTACATTTACTTTTAGACCTAAGATATAGATGTAAGCTCTATTAACCATGTTAACTTGAGAGAAAATGGAAATGAAAATAGCAGCATTCATTCATATGTAAGTTTATGAAAAACTGGTAAACTGTTCAAAATGTCCTTGTAGCATTTGATGCAGGCTATTGTGTATGACGAGCCAATTAACTTCAGTCTAAATTGATGTTTATGAACCATAATTAATTCATGCACAGTGTGCATGTTTTTTTATTGATTCCTTCCGGGCTGTTTGTATTTTCTGCATCAGCAACATTGTCTCAGGAACAGGCGTGTTTAATAGCGTGGGCCAACTGCTGTGTAGTCTCCCACCATTTAGAATGCATTCCATGTTGTTTGGCTTCAAGGCTGTAAACTTGTACATCCGTCCCCAAGTTACATGTACTGTAACCCTGCTGCAACTGACTAATGCATGCATCTTGCTCGTTTAAGTCAGTTGCTCCACCCATTTTATAACTAGTGACCACTGAAGAAATTATAATGTTTAAGTTTGTTCAGTCTAGACCAGTTTTGAGATTGAAATGTTTTGCGCTGGTTTCTTGTGTTTAAGTTTTGTTTTTCATTGACTCATTTGTGAAATTCCCAGTCCCATACAGTGCCCACTTTTTGAGAAAACGTTGAAAACCGCCCACAGTATTTTTTTTTAAATCTTTTTACCGTTTTTTTGTATCTTTTTAAAGATCAAAATTGTTTTTGGTCATTGTTTTTTGGTTTTACTGTTTTTACTGTTTTCTGGATATATACGACATTTCAGGCAGAAAAATGGTACGTTTCTACCATCATCATCTTAATACCCTGTAAGTTTTAGGTAAATCTGTGCAGATTTCTGTTCTGGTATGCTAACAAAGTATGATACTACCTTTTAACTAGATAGAATTAAACCTCAATCCAGTATCAATACTACCCTAGACCCCCTACATGGTTCTAGAAAAAGAAACCCACAATTTATGCAAATTAAACAAAAAACAACCAAAACAAAACAAAACACAAAAAACCACGACAAATACACAACACACAACTCAAAGCTCAGATTTGTTAGAGAGTTAATCCACCCCCTTATTAACTTCAATCCATCGATTAGTAATTTAACAACTAAAAAAACGAGTTCTTTTGTTTGGATGCATAAGTCATGTTGTATCTTTATATTTCATGAGAAAGTATAGAAGGTCTGTACGTACATATACCGGTACATGTACACCTTCCTACATGTACTCAACTGGCTGGAAAATATGGCTTTCCTGCGTATCACATTCTGCGTCCTCGAAAAGAGAACAAACAAATGAATTATTCAAGTCTCCGGTCGCCGTGGTGGACTCCCGGCTTCTCAAACTTTTTCTATCTTTTGGTCTGAATACCCTTTTTCTAAATTCTCTTTGGCGGTTTGCTCTCTTAAAAAAAAACAGAGAGGGGGGTGGAAAAAAGAAACTAAATAATATATTGCACCGATCAATGGGTAAAGTTTGTTGCAGACTCATCCACCCCATCCTCCAATACCCCTTTTCATCCCCACTCCCGATATCCAGCGATTGCCATGGAGACGCCTCTTCATTTATTCATCAACCTCCTCTACCTTGATGATGAGATCCATGAAATTTTAACCAGTCTCCTCTCTCTCTTCATCCTTTGTGCCTTTTTTGTTCCTCTTCCTATTGTTCAAATGCTCATCAAATAATAAAACCGATCCACTATACACTACATCCAGTGTCCTGTGTGGAAGATAATGGCTATTTGTTTAAATTTTAAAATGCCTGTTAACTGTCAATCAGGTATGAATATTTCAGACATTTCTCGTCTGACAGCACCACTCTCTCTCACTCCCCCTCAGTATCTCCTTCCCCAAACAACGCGGAGCCATTCATGGCGGTAGCTTTAAAAAATTCAAGGAGTCAGCGATCCTTTTGTTAATGGACCTGTTTGGCAGGTGCACAACAAACACGTTGGCACAGACCCGTGCTTTCCAATACACATGTTTATGGATCTTATTCACAATAGGAACCACTGGTGTCCATAATGGATTATCGTGTAGACTTTGCCAACACTGGGGGGTCACAAGAGGGGGTACTCAAGGGTGGTGTATCATCCCCGTGAATATCAAAGGGTCAATTTTTGAGAGAGCTTTATCATCTTTCCTTGAATCTGAGAAGAAAATGTTCAAAACTGCAGTCCTGTTCGAATCTAGCCTCTGGCTCTGGAGTGCACCATTTCATACATTTTAAAGTCACATGAAAAAAAAGGCTTTGGGCTACAGTTTCTACAAGCAAACTAAAGGCCAAGACACGTACACAAGGCGATTTTTACGGACAAATTGGAGGCAACCAACTACACCACATACTAAAGGAATGATTCAGTAGGATAGCATAAGAGTCTTTTTCCTCACAGTTTCTCAATATATCCCCTATACTGCTACAGGTTTTTACAAAGATTCAAAGATGAATGCTATTTCTTCGTAAAGATTGCCTGGAACTAGTTGCCTTTCCATGTGGCATAGGCATAAGTTTCAACTTTATATTCAATTTCGGCTCTTAAGTCGACAGAGTTCTAGTCAGAAGCTAAAGAGCCAGGAGCCAACATTTCCATTGAGCCCTAATGAAATAAACCAAGATGTTGACTTACTTGCGTGGTGAACGCGTAGCCGCTGCTTGTTTCAACCGGCCATTCTCCATCAAAAGCGTCCGATTGTCGGTGCTTAAATTCATGTTTTTCTGTTTGGATAATGAAGAGGACACACAGAAAGGCAAATTACTTTTCAAATTATATTGAAAGCTTAATAAATTTTTTAACAACACAGATCAAGACAAAAGAAGAAGTTAAGTTGTATTGTCCATGCTTTTTTTTTAAATTGACGGTGAAGTAGAATCTGACCATTACTCCCAATAATGATCACTTCATTAGGCTTATGAGAATAGAACATTTAAATAAGTGTGACATATGAGTACATGTGGCAAAACCAAGTGAATGAAAACAGTTGTAAAAAGGGAGCATGGCACTTGGAACTTTGGAAGTACATGGGGAATCAATTCGAGGTTAGTTGTGACGTGTTTTTTTTTTTTTTTTTAAAGATGAACTCTTTAAGTTGTAGATGATTGTTGATGGTACAATTCTTTTTGATGTGCATAATCATGACGTTTTCAAAAGAAATGCTTCACAAAGCCATTTCTACAAGAGAAAAATAGGGCAACTATTATCATGGATAATGATCTTCTCCGTTTCTTCCTGTCTCGGTTTTCAGGGGGTGAATAGAGGTTGTTGTTTCAAGTAACAGTTTCCTAGATTCCATCAAACAGATGTTGGTTTGTGGCATGGAGGTACTGTTCTGTAGCTCTATGGTTCAAGTGTCACCACAGTTCTTATTCTTCTACTAATTATAATTGCTCCGATCTTGAGTGTGAATTATGAGAATGTCAATAATTGGTTCTGTGGTTTCACCGGGTCATTAGACAAACCTTCCCGGGGGTACGAGGGTATAAGGGGAGGGGGGTTATCGGAGTTGGTAACACAAACGAAATGGAACACAATTTTTTTTTTTGGCAACAATTAGCCGAATCACCCAATACATTAGGCGGTTCCAGTTGGTGGTCACATTCACGTCGACAATGACGCGGCAATACATCAAGCGCCGCCACATGGCGGAAAGGCGCGACGGGGGGAAATGTTGGCCGGACATCTGGAATCAATAATTAATTCCTAATTAATTTGTTGTTTGTCACCTGATTTATAAAATAAACGAGTGTCATCATTGGTGCTTTGGCTGCTGGTGGCCTTTTTCTTCTTCTTGTTTTTTTTCAGGATGGGAGGGGGAGGGGGGCATCTATAGTAACGACTCTGACTTTGTCTACACGTTTCCTGTGCAAAACTGCATCATGTGAAACAAAATAAACTTGTCTGCATTTGCTACTTGGTTACTCTCTTGGTTTTATAAGGGGTTTAGTTTTTCCTTTGTTTCGTTCTCTTTTGGTTTATAGGTAAAACTTGGAACTTATGCCTGGATTTTTTTTTTCAGAGAGCCACAGAACGATTGCCATCAAAACAACTCTAGACGGCTGCCGACACTTTAAATTTTAACCTTACGTTTGAGTGTAACAAACATTCTTTGTAAGTCATTCAAAAGTGAACACAGAATAATTGACTGGAGAGGGATTCGAACCAGCAACAACCGGAATATCATACCAGCGATATAGCAACTGAGCTATCCAGCCAAAATGATTTGATGATAAAAAATTTTCTAGTTAAATATGATTATGTCCTGATTTGTAACACCCGCAAAACTGCTAAGAATAATTCTCATCTCGCAACTGTACACGACATCACAACACATCCCACCATGTTGCTTATTAGAGAAGAACAAAGGCGCAAAGAAAAGCAAAACTTGCCAAAAAACTTCAGCACTTTGGGTCCCTCCCCTAAAAAAAAAATACAAATAAAACAAATACAATGAACCCCTAAAATCAATCAATCCATCGTAATCAGGAGATTAAAGATTCAAATGATGCACCTGAGGGTAATTAGGTCAGATGGCCATTGAGCCGTGTTGAACAAAGAACATCAATTTCCATCACTCCACCGACTTTTTCAGATTTACAATGATTTATTATGGCAAAAAAAACACACACAAAAACAGGCCCACATATGGTAGACACAATATTCCACTAATATTATCATTACTGCGTCAATGTAGTAATGGATAATGTGAATCCATCATTTATGACTATTTTCATCAAGAGCTTTTTCTAAAAATCCCCAATCTAGCCCAGGGCTCTCTAGTATTCGAAGCCGACAACAGGAAGCCATATATATCTCTTTCCACTCAATAGTTCTTGCAGAGACGTGCGTTCTATTGGAAATCACCACAATCTAATTGATACAAATCGTAACATTGCCATGCGGCCAGTGTGATCTGTCAAACACGAAAACTGATTGTCAAGTCCATTGTTTGTTTGTTTGTTGTTTTTTATTCAAAAGGGTTGAGAGATTGGTAGATATTGTCTGGTCTAAATGGATTCTGTAAAGTCAGATGCATCAAAACATAGTTATAATATTTGTACACACATTGACAAGGCATGGGTGCATTCATGATCAGTTTAATGGCACTTAATTGGCAAAAACTCCTCGAAAACAGCAAGACTTGGTGAAAATGTATTTAGTACTATAGTATTTGATTGTTCACAATGATATGAAAAGTGCTGTATCCTATTTGACTCTTGAGTGATCAGCGATGTACCATTTAACAGATGTATGTATACATGTGTATATATGCAGCATTGCTAATACAGTGGAACGCCGCTATAATGGTCCTTCGTTTTAGTGAACAATGTTCAGCAGGCCTATACATTGTACATGTTCGGTATAGCAGTGTTTGTTATAGTGGCATTCCACTGGCACTGTACTGCAGTAGTGACATAGTCATTTCACTAATTTGTAGTTTTATGGATTTCTAACTTCTAACTTTTTTTGTCATTGATAATACTGAGGTACATGTAGGTGATAACTTGATCCAGCCAATGTTATTAAGCGCACGATATGGCGGTGTTGCCTATGCTGTGTAAGGGAAAGAGCCACTGTATGCATTATAAATGCAAACAGCCTACACGATTTCTTACAGTAGCAGCTTGCAAGACGTATAATGTATAAAAAAGAAAACGTGTTAGAATGCTAATTTTTACCTCCTTCAGCTTATCCATGTCCTGTTTGATTTTCTCGTACGTCGACGTTGCCTGTTTCAACTTTGACCTCAGGACAGCTAGCATTTCGCCGTTATCCATGGCGTCATCACGCAACGAGTCCGTGCCCCAACCCCTGTCCTGCGCCGCGCCCGACCCGTCCCCTTTGGGTCCCTGGGGCGAGCCGGTATTGTCCGTGCCCCACTTCGCGGTTTTGATTTTGAGCTTGGCCGCAGAGGGGGACGACCAGGGGGAGGTGCAGGCATGAGACGAGTCAGAAGTTTGTCCCAGGTTCGAAGCCAGGGCCTGCTCGGCGCCGGCCAGCTTTTCTTGTAGCTGACAGTTGGTGTCCCGCAGAGTTTCATTATCCCGTTGAAGTCGTTTGATTTCGTTCTGCCAACACAGACAAGACAAAACCAAAATGATGCCGTATCCAATAGAGAATATCTGAGTTCAATTAACATCATAAAACTGCATCGTGGTGAGAACAAAAATTCATTTTAGTGGTATGCGAGTGGTCTCATGGCTTCTGACTGTCAAATGAACAAAGCTAATTGACTGTTAAATTGTTAGGAACACCACCAACATAGGGCTGGATGGCTCAGTTGGTAAGAGCGCCGGTACGGTATTCCAGAGGTAGCTGGTTCGATTCCCTCTCCAGTCAATTTGTCTTTGTTCACTTTTCAATGAATTAAACTTAATCCAGTAAATTTCCGTTGTGGTTATTTTGATTATTATTTTCAGAATATTTGTGTTAAAAGTGAAGAAATTTCTACATTTTTTCATTGCTGAAACATTGGTGACTTATTTCTAAATGTTTTATGCAAAAAAGTACAATCAAATCTTGCTAAATATGCTATGTGTGTTTTGTCTCTGATCAAGTACTATATGATATTTTTTGCAATGAAACGAAAATGTTTTGCATCTGTTCAATTTCAAAGGAGAGATGATTCAGTAATTCCATTCGGCGACTAGATGACATGTTCCACTCTATCACCTCACACTAGTCATTCTCACCAATACACTCGTCTGCTGAAAGTAACCCAATACACAGGACATCTGAACTATATCATACAGTAAGTCGGCCGACATTGTCTTCCGAACGAACAAACTGCACAAGGAAGTGACACCTAGCAACTTGCCGCTTATTCTGTGACACCCAGATTTTTTTTACGACGGCCTTGTTTGATATGGATTTTACAAAAAACTGACGAGTACAAAATGTCTTGCCAATGAACATAAGAAAACAGGTAACCAGTCAATATTCGCCATCAGGGGCCAATTTCAAGCTTAAGCACAAAATTTGCTTAATTAAGCATGAAAAGTCTTCCTTGATCAAACAGGATTACCAACCAAATTCCATGGGATGTTTACTGCTTTTGAATTGTATTCGCCCATTGTTTGCCGAGCATAACATTCCCAAGGATTTTCGGCTGGCATACTGATTTTATGTACCAAGGTTTTTAGTGCTTAAGCAAATTTTGGTGCTAAGCAGCTCTATGAAATTGGCCCCAGATGTGTACTGACTTGCTTGTATGACAACTTTGTTCGCATGGAATTTGGGCTGATAATTAGCTCTATTTCTATATGCCTACATGTAGCAGCTCCCATAAACTTGTTCCTACAATCTCACACAAGGTAAGTGTATGGTTTATGCACTAGCAGTTTACGTACCTCACAGTCTTGGAAGAGAATATCAAACCTGGCCCTTCGCAAGGCAGCGTTGGACATATGAGAGTCGCCCTCATTGTCCTGATTCTGCCCTCCTGTTTGGTAAAAGAACAATAGATAAAAAACTAATAAAAAAGCTATGAATTTAACCAAAAATCTTGCCATAAACTTGTCATCCTTTAAACTTAGCTCATATCCAAATCCTGCAAGACCAATCCTAACAATGCAGAAAATAAGGCTGTTAACTTGTCATCTCTTAACTTTAAGAATATACTCAAATAAACAACCATTCCCTGTAGTTAGTGCAGGATTTTGAAGGGTTCCTGGACTGTACCCTATGAAGCCCGGGCAATGACATGAAGGCTTGCACTTAGTCTTGATCCAATATTAATGGCTACGGCCTCCACTGTTGCTATATAGCCCATTTCCATGAGCAGCCTAAGATGCACATCCAAATTGTGTGATAACTCACTGAAATAAGCTGTGGATGGATAACCTGCTTTAAGATTCACATGGGCAAAGATAAGAAGAACTTAACTTTTTAATAGAAACATACACTTGTATTCCTATTATTTATTTCCAGGCCACTTCATCACTGGGTGGAGCCAAGCCTAAGCCCTGACCAACTTCCCTCGGAGAGTCAAAGGGCATCTGCAAGAGAACAACTAGAGGCATCTTGATGACAGCTCTACGGCCGACCGTGACTGCACACAGCAGGCAGATCATCATGGTTGGGAGGACACCACTGAACCTAAGCAAGCAAGTTAACCAAGCCAGCCAGTGAGCACCCAGTTAATGCCGTTTTCCAAGAAATGCATAAATAAAACTTCAACTTGAGAGTGTGCACCATTATCCGCCAACGTGTTGAGGTAAGGTCTCCGAAAGCTGGACATTAACCTCTTAATCCACACACATGAAGAACTGTATCAATCCTCCGAGGATGAGGTCTTGTCAAAGTATAGGGGGAACCAAACTCGACACTTGATGGCATAGTATTTATCCAACAATTCTCCGCGATTCTCTTTGCGGTTTGACAATTCTCAACCACAAAATTACTCAAAAAGTACTTTTACCCAAGAAAAAAAAATTATGACAATAATATTTTCCTCATGCACTGATAAGCATATATAATACAGGTTCTCCTGTAGAGGGTGCTTTTTGCTTCCACGCTTCCAAGAAGTTACTTTCGGAGGGATGGTTAAGATGAACGCGAAGTTTCCACACGACAACGGCAGGAGAGTGGATAACCACTCAAAGTACGTATCACACATGAACAACAATTAACATCCAGAGTTAAATGTGAGATTTATAATCACACAAGCTGCACGATGACGCATCCTGAATGCACAGTAAGTAATCCTCAATCCGCAAAGTCATAAAAAAAAAGCCGCCGTCATTCAGACTCCTTCGAGAAGTTATGTGTCTCTCAAAAAGTTCAGTGTCTGATTTTCAGACGGACTTAAAAGAGTTGCTTCTACACAAGCCCGAAATAGATACTGAACTAATAAGATTATTTTTGATGTTTTTTTGGTCAGCGTTCAAAAAAGGTACCACTGCACTCTCCAATTCCACTTGTGAAATAACTGACTCTCGAAGGTGAGCCCCTTCATTTATAAACAGTCCACAGAAACCATTGGGCTTATAATAAACTCAGCAAAACCCATAAATCTTGCAAGATTGCACCCAAACGACTCTCTCTCTAACAAAAAGCTAGCGGGGAAAAACATTTATACATTAATGAAGGAAGCGAATAAAAAAATCAACTATATTGATCTTAGCCATGTTAATGATTCACAAGGCCCTGGTGTTTATTTTTTAACTTTAATACTCCAGGAAGCTGAACTCAATGGCCGGCCGGCAACTCAAATATTTATCATACATTGCTATGAGGAAAGAAGGACAGGGGGGGGGGGGGGGGGTCGGGGAACGAAGAAACCCCTGGGTCTGTCACCTAATACATTTATGAGGAAAGCGTACTTTGCACAACGATTTGCCTTTGTCTCTGCTCCAAACGCCTTCTGAATCATTGAAACTCTTATTGTCAAGAATAATGGCCGGGGCCACGCAGAGTCGCAGACATTTGGACGGGCCGGGGGTACTAGTGTACATCGGTGAACGATATTATCAGAATCTACTTAAGAGTGAACAAATAATGAATCATGGATTACGGACGGAGATACGGCCTGCTATTCATCAAATCATGTGCCATGAATTTCAGCTTCAAAAACCTGGCCAGCGTTAGTTAGCGATTTAGCAACACACCAGGGCTGTAACTGTGAAAAGAACGCACGGCCACAAAAAGAAAAAAAAACCACACAGTGTGTGCTCTCAATGATGCATGCATTTTTTATAAAGGCAAAATTTGAACAATCTTCTTGAGTGCGCACGGACAGTATATTAAGTGAGTTTGAGGGGTTTGTCACATTAATAATGTACGGTGACTGCAAATTACACAAGTTTGGCTTGTTATTGACGGGTTTTTTCCTCTTTTCTTTTTTTATATTCCATCATTTGGGAAGTCATAAGCTAAGGCTCATTGACTGTGTGAGTATTCTAAATGTACAAGTGATATTGCACAAGAATGAAGGTCTTGACGCTTTGATGTCCAGTAATCCTGGACTAATGGCATATAAATGGCCACATAGAGTACCAGTACCAGTCGGCATCCAATGACAAATGCACTGATGATCTTAAAATACCGCAGTCAGTTTGTCTGATGCATGTAATCAGCAACTGCACAAGGACATGTGTGTCTGACGAAGGACATGCATGGGTAGACTAGAAGCCCCTTTGGTTTATTTTTTTTGTTGTTTAACTTTTTTTGTGGGGGGACACTTTTTTCGCTGCATTTTCTCAATGCCACTTTGAAAACTAAGTCTTGTCATTTATTTTATACTGACTGAAGATCTAAACACAAAGAAAGTCAATCACAAAATGGTATCTATGCAAACGTTATCAGTTTTAAACATACAAAATAAAGGGTTTTTATGGGTCTACTGACGATGACTAGAGCAGGCTAGTCGAAACGTTGAGACCTTAAGAGAAGTGTGAACGAAATAGAAGTGCGTAAGTACGAACAAATTAAACATGTTTCCGCAAACTAATCCACTAATCGACATGCAAAGCCTCAAATCTTTCTTCAGGGTTTTTATGGTTGAAAATTGGGCAAATACGACAAATTGGGCAAATTGAAAATTGTGTGTGGGTTGGAAAGTCCTCTTGTCTTATAATTATCATAGTTCTTTTTGCCTTTGTTTACGTTCTCTTATTTACTTTAACCTTTACATACCAGTTAATTGTGATGTCACATTAATACAGAGTTGGAAATAAATGTGCTATTGAATTGAATTGAATTGAATTGAATTGTACGTGGTAAAAGTGCAGAAGCCATGAATTTCGTGGGACACGATTATGTCAGAGACACAGAATTTCTCGGCTATAGTCTAATAGTGGGCTAATTAGAATCTGAAGTTAGCTACATGTAGCCCAGTGGGCTAGCCATGGAAAAAACAGTTTGCAAGGCCTGCAATCCCATCCCAATCTTTGTCAATCCTGGAGTTTCCCACACAATGGAGAGAAATCAACAACCAAAGCTGGCTTTTAGGCCTACATGGCTTGACGACAACTTGAAAAGCTGATACAGAACACTGAGCAGTGGCTTTTCACGGTCACTTTCCTATGCCATGTGTCACAGATGGAACTCTTGTAAACACATTGTCAATTTCAGCTAAAAGGCACTGACCTCCCAAAACCTGTTCACTATTCTCCTCCCCTCCCCCTCACTCTCTCATTGTGACCCGGTCACCTTGACCATCAACCAAACCAACCGGCCAGCTGCCGGCTGCATGTATATTTTATTTTAAGGAGCAAAATTGTCAATTGTCGGAAGACAATTACAAAAGTCTAATGATGCAAAACTACACAATACTCATATTATTGAAATATGACTCTGTCGGTATGGAATGCTGCCTGCATTGTGTCTGTTTGAGGGTGGGGGTGGTGGGGGAGGCAGTCAGGGGTTTAGTGATCAATACTAGGGGCTCAGGGTTAACTGCACTTTAATCGTCCTACTAATTGATAATCTGCAATCAGCTGTCACACTTGTGTCATCATTGCGTGTCCAAAATTTGGACTTGATGTACACACGCATCATTGATTTATAACAATTGGTCATTAATAAAAAGTGACATTTTAATTGCATACCAGTGCTAACAAACCTCAGAACATGCCATGTCTAATGGAGATCACAAGAAAAATAATTGCTTTTAATTTTGTTCTGCTCAGGGGTTAATCCTGGGCAAATACCCTATAATACTTTGATGAACTTTGAAGGTACATGTAGCATTGATACTTTGGTAACATGTACTGAAACAGAACCTATAACTTAAAGGGTTAGGGTATAAAGATAAATTAAAATTTGTCTGCTTGATATGCTTTATTTATCCATAAAAAGAGTAAAACAAAAGACCTTATTTCCAGTTTTGATTTCAGGGTATAAAGGGACATCAAAACTCCTGTGAATAGTTTTTCTTTGGCAAAACCCAAAAGTAGGCCCTATAAGATTACCGTTAAATCCTGTTTGGACAATTTTAAACCCGGCCACTTTGTCCAAAATGAACAGTTTCAAACATATTCAGTATATTTGAAACTGGTACATGTGTGTCCAAAATGAACTTAATAATTTAGAGAACTCTCTCTATTAAGAATTAGCTTCTGACTGCCAAACAAACAAACAAAGATAATTGACAATGGGGGTCACCGCCAACGTAGGGCTGGATAGCTCAGTTGGTACAATGCCTGTACGGTATTAAGGAGGTCACGGTTCGAATCCCGCTCCAGCAGGCCCGGTTCTAGAGCCAAAATTTTGGGGGGGCTAGAAGAGCCAATATTTTGGGTTCTTCTAACACTCGCTTCTGCTATGTCTTAATAGGGGTCGAAAAACATGCACATTATAGCCCACACAACACGTTTTTATGTAATTGGCGCCTAATAACTGAAAAAATTCCAGTATTTTCAAGATTTTTTTTTTTTCACTTGCATTTTTTTGGGGGGCTAGACAAAATTTTGGGGGGGCTACAGCCCCCCCTTGCCCCCCCCCCGTAGAACCGCGCCTGCGCTCCAGTCAATTTTTCTTTGTTCACTTTTCAATGACTATTAAGAACTAGGGCGTAATTTCCGAGATGCTGGGTGCAAATATCAGGAATAAGCCCACAAATTGCTTTCTATTGGAGGTCAGTTTCAATCCTGGTATTTTGTCTCCTCCCTAACCCCACCCTACTTCTTGAAACCTATCCCATCCATCAATGACACATCAAGGCCATCAATGCATCATACCAGACGTACTATGGCATACATACACACACGTACACACGTGTACGAGCCCGTGTATTGTGTACGATTTTGACTTGATTACTACGTGCATTGTGCAATGTGCAAGACACCAATTTTTGTTCAATTACAAGGCATTTAAGGACTAATCAACCTAAAAGCACCTCTGTGTAATGGATGCAGGCGAGCGCGCCGTCAGACAGCTTGTTGCTGGTTCATCAACCCGTGAAGTGCCCAAATGATACAAAACAAAAATACCAATATAATACGCAAAAATTTCCGTTCTAGCACTTAAAAGCCAGACAGGAAGGTGGAAGCCATCGGAGCAGAAGATTTGGCGAAAAGCTGCCAAGCGGTGCCCACCCCCCTCATGACCTTGGGTGCATGCCGCTGTCGTGTGCCAGGAAATAATGAATCTTTGTTCCTCTACTATAGGACTACACTTCACTGGTAGTAGCGAGTGAAAAATACATATGAAGTGTGCAGAGGTGATAGGTACTATTTCCCCTAATGAGTAATGGATTATAACAATATAACAATAGATTGTCTTTCAATAATAGGATGAATCAGCAAAAACGGTCGTCATCTGTGAAATAGTGTACACTGCAGCTACATTATCACATACCCTAACTTCCAATTCCGTTAGTTCAAGAGACCTTTTACTAACACATCATAACTTTATTAATTTATTCAACTGCTGCAAACTGCTCATCAGCCAAAATAATTATAATAAACCTGTAATTTATAAAATGCTTGGAGTTCGGAGAGCCTGACGCATTTCGATCCTAGCAGGATCTTTATCGAAGGCTAAATGACAAGAGGACAAGAACTTGCAAGTCATGCAAGTAAAGATACACACAGATGGTCTCATTAGATACACACAGATGGTCTCTTTAGAAAAAACTGAGAAAAAAGAATAATTATATTAAGAGATAGGATTTTTTAACCATATTAAGAGATATGACTTTTTAACCATAATTTAATCAATTTCTTTCATAATTTGTTTTATTTTTCGATTTAAAAAAGTACACAAAAATAAACAAACAAAATTAAAAATGACACTGCATGGCCCTACATGTACAGAAAAAAAGTAACATTGTTTTCACTTGGCCTAAGAAACCAATACTTGTTAATTAATTGCCAATGAAATTAACCACTTTTTAAAAATGTGTAGGGGCCTATAAAGTCATGCAAATTGAAGTCTTGCTGTTCAAACACTAACCTATGATCTGTTTACATGGATTCTCTGGTGTGATGGGAATGCGACAAGTCGGACATTGCTGGTTGTGCTGCAGCCATAACTCAATGCAAGAACTGCAGAACACGTGATGGTTTGGGCAAACGACCGGCTGCTTCACCTTAAAACAACAACAACGGAATGAGTATCAAAATCACAGGAAAACAACTCCAGTAACACGACCAGTGTTCAAGAACATAGCATATTTGCATTAGCATTGTTTGTATTGTCATGTATTGTAGCATATGTTGAAAATTTAATTTCCTTTTTAATAAATAATAATGCTTAAAGTTACATTTGTGTTATTATTAATAGAAAGCCGGTTGGTTAACTTAAAATTGATAAATTAGGTTTTGTAGAAAAGATCTGATTTTCCAAGTTATCAAGTTGTAGAAATCAAATGATTCTTCAAAATATCATGGAGGAAATTCCATCTTTACTCCAAAGTACATGAACTGTTTGAAACTGTAAAGATCATGTTATGAACTCTGTTTTACTTTTAAAGCTGTAGAAAGTAGAAGGTTTATTATTATTATTTATCCTACTGCTCTTGCGGCCCACAACGCATATTGCATGCTGTTAAAACGATACCCAGAACAGCCGTGGGATTTCAATTCTGAGATCAACAACAACAACACAAGATCGTGATTATCCCACACATTGACACGCTAATTTATATACGAAAATCACATGATCGGACGATTAAAATATCATCAAATATTTTTCCAAACTACAAGGCTACAGAATCCGTGGTTTGATTACCTTTCCAAGACATATTTGGCACGAAATCGGCAAAGTAAACGATATCGACATTCGCTTCCCAGACGAATTTTCCGCCATCTTGTCCGACCTGACAACAATGTAGCCTAAATATTAGTCCGCTCGGATCAGATAATTTTTCAATTTTCCCCCAAAATACGAAAGACATCAGTGATTTTGTTAATATTTAACCAGATTTACTTGAATTATTGGATATTTTTTGCCACTTCATCGACACAGAATCGTGATTTTGCAAGTTAATGCTGGCACTTTTTTAAGTGGGGGTATGGATTTGCTTTTGTGTGAGTGATGAGGTCCCAGCTGTGCATGTAAGGTGGGATCGTACTCGATTGTGGAGGCCGGTCGAGCATTTATTTACAAAATATCACCAAAGATTTGAGCAGAATGACAGCCTGGGAAAAATTGAAAGACAATTGGTTCCTTTTGGCAATAGCCATAGTCATATCTCTGGCAGATTTGGCGCCATTTATTGGAGCTAAAGGGGGTAAGTTTTAAGTGATTTAAACGTTGAAAAGGAAGCACTTGCAGCAGGTAAAATTTGGTCTTGTAACCTGTATCATTCACGTGATTTCGAATAGGGACACGTGGCACAACAGAATCGTAGTCAGCTAGGCATATTTTTGGCTGTGCAATTTTTGCCAAGCCCATTGGCATTGCTTATGAAGCTCAATTCTGGTACTGTGGTAGGACCACTGGAGGTATAAAAAGGATATCGTCCGGTCATGAGTTTCCGATGGACATATGTTTTCGATGACGAAATTTGATTCCCATTTACCGCGAGACCGTGCGTGATACTTCGTGATCAGTATCCCTGAAGTGATGACTACACTCAGGGCTATCTCAGACATTCAGGATATTGAGAATAAAGTTTTCAGTTGTGAGTGATACTCAAAAGTAAAAAACTATGTAATTTTGGGTATAGATTATCCTGCAGTTATCGGTTTTCGCTCCGATAACAGTAAAGTTTCTCAAAAATGGAAACGAAATGGAATATCAGAAAAATCACTCCTCACACCTTTCAACTGGACACTTCCAGATTATTATCTGTAAAAATCCTCGAAGTTCAAGTCTTTTCTTTGAAAATATTGTCCGTCATTTACAGGGACACCAATTCCGCTATGTAAACGCGACGTTATGTGTTTTCACCCCCTTGGCTGAGTGGCAAAGTTCATTGACATCAGAGTAGCTATGGCGCACCAAGTCACTCAAAAACGGCTGGAATATTGTCCTGACTCGATTCTTTTTACTGGATTAATTGAGTTTATTTTAAAAAGGTTCTAAAACAGTCTTGATTCCAAGATTGTGAATTATAGATAATTTATCAACAATATCATGTATGACATATTTAAAGGCAAATAAAATTAAATCTAATTGTTTATCTTGATGCGAAATATTATCACAGCATTTTTCATAATATCTGGCATCAATATGAGAGGCCTAAACATGGATACATCAGCTTATCAAAGTTAAAATTTAAAGGAGAAAAACAAAACACTGTCACTCCGATTTGAGAAAGACTTTAACACTTTTGTCTCGTTGGCACGCCATAAAAACCCAGATCGCAACAGGGTCACATGACCTGCCATCTGACATCGGAAGAATGAAAGTTGCTTGAGCAGACGACAGTTTAGTTTGGAATTTTTGACCACAGATTGTGTCTTTTATAAACGTTTGAACATTAGCCTTAAAATGCATTAGTAATATACACCCAAAAACACATAGTTTTTAACTTTTGAGTATCACTCACGACTGGAAACTTTATTTTCAACATCCTGAATGTTGGAGATAGCCCTGAGTGCAGTCATCACTTTAGGGATACTGATCACAAAGAATCTCGCACGATCTCGCGGTAAAAGGGAGTCGAATTTGGGGAGCGAAAACACATGTCGGGTGAAAACACATGACCGGACGATACTAATGCATTTTAAGGCTAATGTTCAAACGTTTATAAAAGACACAATCTGTGGTCAAATATTCCAAATTAAACTGTCGTCTGCTCGAACAACTTTCATTCTTCCGATGTCAGACGGCAGGTCACGTGATCCCAGTGCGATCTGGGTTTTTATGGCATGCCAATGTAACAAAGGTGTTGAAGTCTTTCTCAAATCGAAGTGCCATAATTTTATTTTTCTCTTTTTAATTTGAAACTTTGCTAAGCTGATGAACTTAAGCTATCCACGTTTAGGCCTCTTATAATGATGCCAGATATTATAAAAATGTTGTGATAATAATTTTACCTACCATGATCTGTACCAAATTCTCATTTTGTTGATTCAACCATTTATTTATAAAAAATAATTTATCATTCACGATCTTTGAATCAAAACCGTTTCAGGACCTTTTATAAATAACTCCATCGACCCAGTTCGATCAAATCGAGTCAGAACAATATTTCATCAATTTTTGAGTGACTTGGCACGCCATAGCTACTCCGATGTCAACGAACTTTGCCGCACAACCAAGTTATCGAAAACTGGTGACGCTTTGTTTACATAGCGGAATCTGTGTCGCTGTAAATGACGGACAATATTTCCAAAGAAAAGACTTCAACTTCGAAGATTTTTACAGAGTATAATCTGGAAGTGTCCAGTTCAAAGTTAGTGAAGTGATATTCTGAAATGTTATTTCGTTTCTGTTTTATAGAAGTTTTCCCGTTATCCCATCGGAAACCGATGACTGCAGGCTACCTCCATGGGTAGACAAACCCACACGTTACAATCTGGGAAACAAACCCACACGTTTCAATGGGGGAAACAAACCACCGGTCATGTTTCAATGTAGTCCGAGTAACTTGGACCCTAAAAATCGCCTTTTTTAACATTTGGACATTGTCTGGCGATAGTAGGGTCCAAGTACCTTGTTTGCATTTTGGTTGCAAGAGCTCCATTTTGCAATGTTTTGCCTCTACCCTGAGTCAAAATCCTGTGATTTCACCTCCAAAACGATCCCAAAATGTCTCATGCAGCCAGCTATGGACCAAGGGAGAATTGGAGATTCCAATAATGACAAGGTTTACTCACATTTTTTAAAGAAAAGATCATTTTTCCCCTAATTTTTTCCGGGTACCAGTGTACAATTTGAAAAACCAAGATGGCCGACCCAACGGACACTGTGCTCGTTTTATAGGAGGTCTCTGTGCCCATTTTTAGGGGAAAAATGATCTTTTCTTCAAAAAATGTGAGTAAACCTTGTCATTATTGGAATCTCCAATTCTCCCTTGGTCCATAGCTGGCCGCATGAGACATTTTGGGATCGTTTTGGAGGTGAAATCACAGGATTTTGACTCAGGGTAGAGGCAAAACATTGCAAAATGGAGCTCTTGCAACCAAAATGCAAACAAGGTACTTGGACCCTACTATCGCCAGATTATGTCCAAATGTTAAAAAAAGGCGATTTTTAGGGTCCAAGTTACTCGGACTAGTTTCAATGGGGGAAACAAACCCACACGTTTCAATTGGGGAAGGGGGGGGTGGTCAAGTCGGGTATGTGGTACACCGCAATCCGCATATTCACAAGGAAAGTTTTGGAAGCGCAACAGTTCGCGAACGAACTTCAAAGTAGTTTGTACAATGTCATATCGCAAATGCGCATTTGAGGGCCTGTTTGTTTCACGCAAAGGATCATGAATCCTTCGGATCCGGATCCCATTTTAGCGTACCCTGCATTGGAGGTGGATCAGAAAAATGGGATCCGGACCGCAGGATTCGTCCGAAACAAACAGGCCCTGAGAAACAACCCCAAAATTTACAGTCCCCAAAATGTGCCATGATCAGATGATAGACATGTGTTATCATCTTCAATATTAGTCCGACTAACTTGGACCCTAAAAATCACCTTTTTTTACATTTGGACATGATCTGGCGATAGTACTTAGTAATAGTAGATCATGTCCAAATGTTAAAAAAGGTGTTTACGTGTAAGTTAATTGGACAACATCCGATTTGTTTGTCCAAACATCTGAATGTGACGTCACGAGCGCTGAGCCCTATTGTCGCTCCACCTTTCCTCAGTACATGTCGCAATCAGCTCACCATCTCTTCTTTCTCAGACATCTCCTCGCTTATTCCTGGTTTATTCCAGGTGCATTCCTGCCATCCCAAGCACTTCCTCCTTGGTCACATACTGCCGGTTTTGACGTTTCAATTTGTTGTGTCCTTTCTACAGGTCCTCTGAGGCCAGAGATCACGGTGAAATACTGTGCAGTTTCATTCATCTTCTTCAACAGTGGACTGTCCTTGAAGACTGAGGTAAGCAATGCTTGTTGGCTGTCTTCTCCAAATCAGACCCTGCATAATACCAGGCATGCAACTTTTCCTCGGATCAGCTGATTTCCTCTTTTTCACTTCACTCCTATGCCATTGAAAAGTGAAAAATACTGTACAAAATACAGTAAAGACCGGATTTTCCTCTTTTTTAGTTAAGTCCAAGTTGCATGCCTGATAATACGCATTGCCAATTGGTCACATGGCACTCAAGACTATTAACAGGCAATCAGATATAGTTCTTTATGAAGTAATAACGTAATGCATCTTTCAATCGCTACACAATTTTCTCGGGGGATAGTAAGGTATATACCAATCATTTGAAGCACACGCTATTAGTGAGGGTAGAAATCTTCTTTTTTTTTCAGTCATTGAAAAGTGAACATGATAAAGAAAATTGACAGGAGCAGGATTCAAACCTGCGACCCCTAAAGCACCATACCTGCGCTCTACCAACTGAGCTATCCAGCCCTATGTTGGCAGTGTCCCGAACAGTCAATTATCTTTGATTGTTTTGCCAGTCAGGAGCCATGAAACCACTCAAAGAGGATGCAGCTGTTTAATCAATATAATCATGAAATAACCACAAGGGAAACTGACTGGAGTAATTATTTTCCCCCTTTTTTATAAGTCCTCTCAGTTTTCCTAAATTTGTCCTCTTGTTTGCTTGCAGGAGCTTCGAACTGCGTTATTGAACGTCAAGCTACATGCCTTCATACAGGGCTTCACCTTGATGTTTGTGCCCTGCCTCGTCTGGGTGGTGGTTCACTTCCTCAACATGACGCCCATCGACGAATGGCTTCTCAAAGGGTAAGACTCTTATAAGCATTTTCGAGGGCCACCCCGAGGTGAAAAATTTCAACCCTGGTCCCTAGCAGGGTTGAACTCACCCCGGAGAAAGGGCAATCTTGGTGGTGGCTGCTCGGGGTTGACGGAGGAGTGAACATTTCAAGTGGGAAACGTGGCTTATTTTCACCTCTGCGTCGCCCCGGGCCACCCCCGAGATTGGTCATGTAGGAAAAGGCTTTATATGTGATAAGCTGCAGCTCTTGTCTTGTGTTGCCGTTAGGTGCAGAGGATTAAGATTGCAGGTGTAAATTTCACCAAACTCATTATAACTTACTATAGATTTTGATACATTGCAGTCCCACGTAGGATACGGTGGATTATTCTTCGTAACTCGAGTTACAATCGATCATAGGCTTTGTGAAATCGACCCCAGGGACCTTTCTCAAAGTTTGGCTCCGGCTCCGGCTCCGGCTCCATTTCGTGAATCCATTCGAAAATGACGTGTATCTAAATAGAGGTTTTTGGCTGTGTTTCGGTCTTTCGGAAGTAGATTCTCTGCTTTTGAAAAAGAGAACAGAGTTTCAGCTTCAATGAAAAACCACAACCTGTATTTTCAACATATGGATGACAGAGACAAAGTCGTAGCCCTAGCCGGAGCCGAGCTTTGAGAAAGGCCCCTGGTCTCATATCTAACCTCCGACTCCCCCATCCAACACAATTGTGCCACTTGTCATTGGATCAAACAGCATGTTCAACCAGATCCATTTGTTTTTGTCTTTAGACTGCAAGTCGTGGGCTGCATGCCTCCACCTGTGTCATCAGCGGTCATCCTAACCAAAGCTGCAGGGGGAAATGAGGTAGGGACAATAAAAAAAATTAATTTATTTTTCATTTATTTTTAATTTATTGATTTGATTATTTATTTATTGATTTTGTATTTTGTATTTTATTTAGTTATTATTTATTAATTTAAGTGTATATATTTATTGATTAAATCATCAAATAACCACAAGGGAAACTGACTGGTTAATTTTAAGTCCTTGAAAAGTGAATGAAGAAAAATTTACTAGAGCAGGATTCGAACCAGCGACCTCAGACTAAAGCAAGATTCAAACCAGCGACCTCCGGAGGTCACTGGTTTGGTTCGAATCCCGCTCCAGTATGTTTTTTTTGTTCACCTTTCAATGACTATTTATTGATTAATGTATTTATTCATTTGTTTTTTATTTATTTATTCATTATTATTATTCATTTAACAAAAAACAAACAAGCCAACAAAAGCGAACCGAAACAAACGATCAAACAAAACCAAAATCTCTGGCATGAAATTATGGAATTACATGTAAGGTCTGACCAGAGGACAGAGGCATAAAATATTTTTATTTTGTTTACTAATACATAGTACCATTTTCAGTTACAGTCACAAAAGTAATTTTGTCGTAGAAGTGAATAAGCTATTGTTCATTTGAGATGGTGGTTAAATTTACATGAGAGATTGCCCTTCACCAATGTTATAAGCACTGTACATGTATACTCATCCATTGGTCCTACTACATGTACCCTGGATGGGGAGGAGACGTTTTCAATTCACTAGCTGAGATTTGATAGTGCTTGCACTACTAAGCAGGAGGGCGTGGGTTCGAATCCCACTTGTGCCAGCGCATGATTTTTTTATGTGTACTCTAAAAGGAACATGTCCTATTTGTAGTAGCAAGCAATATTTATCACACAAGAGGTTTAGCTGTTAACTTGTTATTGCCAAAGCAAAAGGTTTTCTTTAGGAAAAAGCAGAAAAGCACAAAGCAGCAAGCTATATCCAGTAAAATAAAAGAATGTGTGCAGTAAATGTTTTTGTTAAAGTAACACGATATAGCCAATATATATGCAACACATAAGTGATTTAACCACAAAATTCCAAACTTTTTGAGTGCTTTTCGTTGTTTGTTTCTTTATTTGCCCTTTTTTTATGTATTTGCACTTTTCACATTAGGAGGATGTTGATCTGTTTTTCATTTACTCTATAAACAGCACTCTGAAACACTCAAACCAAATTGCCAACGATTACTTTTCCATACCCGGAGCGTCTGTAGTGGAAAGGGTTATTATCGGCATTAAAGTCACATCTTATTTAAATCCCAGCGGTGTTACACTCTCATTTTGCCCTGATGGACTTTCCAGATTCAAGTGCAGACCAGAAAACCACCTTCCTCTCTCCGTTTCGCAGTGTTTATCATCTTGTCATCAATGAGCTGCCCAAGATTGACTTAAATTGTCTCCTTTTTTTAGTTGTTTTAAAATATATCCAAGTATCTCTTTAATGTCACCATAGACAGATCATTCATAGATAACACTCCAGAGTGCCCAAGGGAAAGGTCCTTCAGAATTTACAATGAAATATTAGTATATAGGGTTACTGTGGCATTTTCAGCTTAGCACGTAAGACCTCTTAACTCCAAACAGCGGGCATATCCTCCCGAAAAAGGACATAAAAAAGGTTGCAGCGTGGATTTGCTTGCTCTCAGAACGCATTAAGGTAACACTTAGTGAGCTGTGTCAGTGATTGTTGAATGCGATCAAATGGGGGAAGAATTAGATAGAGTCCAAGTCGGCGAGAGTACCAGTAGTCGATGAAAAGGCCTCAGAATTCACAAGCCTGAGGGTAGTTAAGCTTGAAGGGTCGTAAATTCTCAGGCTGATTTTTTTCTTTTTTCAATTTGTATGGGTCGTTTCAGTCAAGGTGAAGCATTGTTTCCATCTCTGTAACCATGGTAACATTGGTCATTTCTCGGCCGCTCCAACGCTCCACGTTACTTTATTATGATTCATATTGGCATTTATATATTTTGCTGTAAATGCATGTACATGTAACGGCCTCAGGGCAATGTTCTTTTGACTTCTTACATCGATTTAACAGAGTACAGTGTACATGTGTGATTTTCCCCCATACAAATTTGAAAATTTGGGTGTGGTCCAAATTTACATTGTATTGCTAATAGATCTATAGATACCACCTACATGATAGCTAAGTTAGTGGCAGTTTTCAGCCTATGAAATCCGCCCCCCCCCCCCCCCTTCATTTTTTTTGAATGAAAATTTATTTATAACGCCCCTGAGCTCGGCTGTATTGAACACCGCGCCCGGTCATCGTTGAAAAATCATTCTTCCCCAATTTACTGTAGCTGTAAATCACAGGCTTCCGAATGACAAGTCTATTGTGTAAATCACTGCATATTGTCTGTACCGGTACTTTTGACATTTTGAAATTGACTGTTTATCAATCTGGGGTCGATTTCATGAAGCCCTACGATCGATTGTACATGTAACTTGAGTTACAAAGGATAACGAATCATAGGTTGACTATCTTAGGTTGGGCTGCAATGCAGTTTACTACGACTCATAGTAAGTTATGATGAGTTTGGTGAAATCGACACCCGGTGTTAAAGCCCTGACTGACATAAACAGGTGATATTTGCATTATATCATTACTTCCAACTTTGACAGAGATTTGGAGGGGGGGGAGGTATTCCGTACATTGTAGTAAAAAAAAACATTAAGGAGAAAGAAATGACTGAATTACAGTGAAATCCAAGCTGGTGCCACAGAACTCATTTATTGTCCATAAATCTCCCCGGTCGTTTACGGCAGACAATTACAGCCCTCACCACAGTCCACCAGCCAAGCATGGACACTTAGGCTTGACAATTACATGTACAGCCATGGGAAAACGACCGACCGTCCGACTGGCCGCACTGATATGATCACCTAGGCTAGTACAAGTCCACACTGCCGTGATTTGTACATTAGGAGCACCAGGTTCCACATGGTAGACTTGTTGATCGGAATGGAATGGGAAACGAGGGCTAATATACAAGGCCCCCCTTGCTTAGGTCTGGAAGGCCCTCTTGTTTCTCAAACAATCTACATCATAGCATGGGGGGATAGGTGTATGTACATTCATGTACATGAACAGATACTGTATGCAATCATATCTCTACCATCCACAGCCTGGGTAATTACACTGTGCACTTTTACACACATGCTGCCTAGATTACAGGTCTCATGGGACCTCACACCATACAGCAGCATGGCATAGCGCTCTGTGTTAAACAAGGGGGGAAGAAATCAAAACTTGTAGCGTATTACAACAACCACTTCTGGAAGTCCTGTGTTATTCTTCTTGTGTGATTTGCACATTTACATAAGGGCAGTATAATTTTTTTCTTTTTTTGACATCCAGAAAAGGCAAATATTTTGTGACTTGTGAGAACAGATCAGCAAACATTTAATCTAAAAACTGGTTGAACTGATGGCTTGTTTGTTTGTTCTTGTTGTTTGTTTGTTTGTTTGTTTGTTTGTTTGTTTGTTTGTTGTTGTTTTTTGGGGGTGTTTGTTTTTGTTGATTTTTATTTGTTGTTGTTGTTGTTGTTTTTTGGGGGGGGTTGTTTGTTTGTTTTTGTTGATTTTGTCGTTTTGTTTGTTTTGTTTTTTAGGGGTGTTTTGTGTATCAAACTTCCTGGACCTTTTGTTTTCATTGGGGTCGGTTTTGTTTGTTTGTTTGTTGATTTTTTTGTGTCTGAAATGTATTTGTGCGGATCTACAGACATCAGCTGTCTTTCTTAAGTTCTATGGTTGTCAATTTGTTCGTATTGTTTATTTGTATCATTTTGGTGGTTGGTTGAAGTTGATTTATCCATTTGTAACATAGGCCTTTTGTTATACATACGTGTGTGTTTTGCCAATAACAACTACGTTTGCTGTTGGACTCGGACTAATAAAACAGTAAATATTGTTTTGGTTTCTTTTCCCTCTGTAGGCTGGGGCAATATTCAATTCAGCATTTGGAAGTTTCTTGGTAAGTGTTTTGCTCATGAATTCATTATACTGCATTTCTAGTGTGAACATTATGAACAGCAAGTTCTGAGACTGAAATTAAACACTGATTGTTTTATCCTTGTCACCAATGCTATAAGCTACCTTTAAAGAAATCCCATCGCATCAGAAATGTTTCCCTCACACAAAACATTAGATACCAAACATAATGGCAGAATATTGGTTTCTATAGCAATATCACATTTTGAAAATGATGTTACAAATATAACTGTCGCAACCAAATCTGTAGCAGACAACATTTGAAATAATGCCCACTTAATACAAAATAACCCCTCAGACCGGCCCTTTGTGATATTGGAACGCCGCCAAAAAAAGAAGAAAAAACAACTATTAAAGAAACCGCCTCATCTATATTTCATCAGAATTCATCCAAGTTTAATGCTCGGTCCGGAATGGAGACAGTGACCCACCAGAGCCTGTGATAGTACATACACTGTCTTGTCCTCTGTGTTTGTGAAGATATTTGTCTTTGTGTGTATGTGCATGAAGGATCTTGTAATCATGGTCCATTCATGCTACACCCTAATCCTCTCTCTTTCTCTTCCATAGTCTGATCCTAAACTCTTGTTCCCTTGTGTTTGTAACTTTCTTCTCTATTCAGGGCATCGTGGTCACCCCTGCGCTGCTTCTGGTTTTTGTAAGTACAGTGATCTTCTGCCTCATTTAACTCCGCTGGGCGGGAAAATCCAAAAAAGACAAGACGAGGTTTATAGGCTGGTTTGTTGGAGGACGGAGAAAAGTTAAGGGGAGGGGTCTCATTCTCAGAGTTTGTTTTGTTCTTGTGTCCTTGAGTAATATTTTTTGGAATTGGATTTTTTTTTCTCCAAATTAATTATGTGTCCATCATGTTTTGTTCTTAATTTCTTCTTTCTTTTAAAAATTGAAATTTGGCTGCCAATTGTACAGTGTACATTGTATTTTTATAGTAGTGCAGCCAATCGTACATTGATATTAAGTGCATTTTTTGTATACACCCAATTAAAAAGGCAATCCCAACCCCAACCACAGTGGCCAAACTGTATGCAGAAAGTTGCTTTCTGAACCTGGGGCCAATTTCACAGAGCTGCTTAAGCACAACATTTATTTAAGCATGAAGAGTCTTCCTTGAAGGTCTTCCTTGATCAAACAGGATTGCCAACCAAATGTTCATGTGACGTTTACTGCTTTTGACCTATATTCGGCCATTGTTTGCTGAGTGTAACATAGGAGTTTTGGCTGGCATACTGATTTTATTTACCAAGGTTTTTGGTGCTTAAGCAAATTTTGGTGCTTAGATGAAATTGGCGCCTGGGAATTCAATGTACTTGATGTACTTGCAATGGTATCTTGAAGAAGGTATTGGCATTAAACAGAGTTGTTGTGGTCAGAGGCATCGGTCTCCTGAACAGGTCAAGACATTTACTGATGCGGACAGGGGAATCCAGGCTAACGATCATTAACCTCAAAAGTCATGAAGTGAACCTCAATCCATATCAAGGAGTGCATCTCCTTAATTCATAAATCATCATGAGAATCGCAAACTGAGTGTGTAAACCACCGTCCCTCCTGTTATGAAACTTTAAGATGCCAGAGCTGCATGTATATGTGTGAACAAACCGAGTTCTAACTTTTATTACGGGTCAGGTGTGAACCAATTAGCTTCTTTGGATCTGGGAAGTAGAAACATTGTACCCACTAATAGGCCTCGAGATCCTGTTTAAAGATGCATTGCCTGAAGTTGAAATTGTTCATTTTATGCAAGATAGGAAGAAGTTTTGTACCTTGGCTGAAAGCATCTGTCAGAAAAGTAATTACAATAAATTTAAAGTACAAAACCAAAGTTGAATACAAAGCTGGCACAGTCTTTTAATGATCCAATCTAGAGTAGTCTGCTTTATCTATAAGTTCCCAATATTAGGGCTAGATCTTGTTCTGATATTTCTTCTTTAAACACATGTATTCCGCAGTTAATTCACTCAAGAAAACGAATTGAAGATACTTTTGTTTTCACAGTCCTTTTGCCCAGCCTAGTAATTTTATCTAGTCATTTTATTTTTTATCTGCTTGAGCTGGTTAGAATTATTGTATTGTGTAGAAAAAAAGTATGCTGCAAAAGATGAGTGGCCAAAATGTGAGGTCTGAAATCAGTTTGATTGAGGAAATGTTATTTTGTTCAAGAAGGGCCATCTCCAGTACAAATTCTATGAAGTGTTGGAGAAGAATTTTCGGGATGGTCAGATAGTAGAATTGGGATCTGACTTTCCAGTGGTCCCGTCCTCTCACCAGACTAGACAGGGGTACAAGTTGGCATAAATCATGCATGAATGTTATTGATTGCCAAGGTGTCACACTTTTCTTCCTCCACTCAATCTCCGAGCTGTTCAAAGGCCCTAATCCGACAGGATATGTACACACTTGTTTTCATGCCTGGCGCTGCAAAGTCCACTTGTTTACCCCCTGTCCGTTGTCCTTCGCCAAGAAGACCTGCTCTTGTTTGGAAAACAGCGGCATTGAGCCGGACAATGGCCCACCGTGCGTCTCAATAGCATTAAGGGACACTTGACTCATTCTTACTTAATGATTAGCGGCAAACAAGTAGAGACACTCGTACTAATATTTAATGAGTGTCAGTGGGATGGGCCATGACAAGGGAGTTTGAATACCACAAAGATTTCCCGCCACTGTGACTTCTACGGCCCCTCTCCTTAGGAGACTGGTTATTATCGACATGGCTTGGACTTAATCTCCTGTTTAATGATTAAATCATCAAATTGATTTCATTCGGGGGGTTCGTGTACCTACACGTGTAATCCCACTTAAAGTAAAAAAGGCAAGTCGTGTTCAACATTCCCCGAACATTTATTGTCCACACCAATTTTGATCCGAGCCGGACACTTCACAAGAATGAATACCGTAAGACGTCTTTCATCATGAAAAGCCGAGGGATTTTATCGACTAGTTTGATCAGGGCTTGTTAAACACGTGTTCACCTGTTGAGTTGTATTGACTGGAACTTTGATATAAAAACTGTGTAGAGTCTCTGCTTTTCAAAATGAAAATGGATCAGTCCTGACCAATGAGATCACAGGAATCTAACCATCAAAGCCCCTGATTGGTCAGAAGTTAAGAGTTGAGTGGCCCCTTATGTTCCAAGAGGGGAGTCAGTCTTCCATGAATAGAATTATTTATTACTGGTGGCATACATATTTGATGTTTCTCCTCCAAAGGATTACATGGTGTATATGTTTTTTTGGAGGAGGTTGCTGTTTTTTTCTAAGCATCACTGGCACACCCTGAATAAATCATTGGCTTGGTGCGGTCTTTATAAATAATAAAATCGGGGGGAAAAATGTCAAAAGTTGCTGGACGGTTACATGCAAATACAATCTGAATGAGGTGTTAATAAGTAATAAGGCAAAAAACAGGGCTCTTAATAAATAATAACGTCCAGAGGGGTCTTTCATGGGAGGGGTTAACGAGACGAATCGTCGGTTGGAAAGTTGGAGCCAAAATCCGTGGGAAAAGTGACCCAAGATAGGCATTCAAAAGTTCCCTAACCCTGCAAGGCATTTGGGACCACAATGTAAAAATCTTCAGTATTTCTTTCCAAATCCTGCATCTGCTGTCTTCCTATGGCATATTATTTGAAAAATGACCAAGTTAGGCTATATCCTGGCTCTCATACATGTAGCAAAGTAATCTCAGGCTATAAAACATGTGTGTATGTACCAGTGTCTATTTCAAAGACTAACAGTGCAAATGATACACTATCAGAAATATTGATAGAAATTGTTGGAACTATGTCAAACTTGGCAGTAATATAGTAGAACCGGTTGTATTTTACCAGTCTGTTGAGTTAAGTACTTATTTTGTTCCTCAGTTTTGCTCCAAACTTTTTGTAACATGGTATTTTTAATACTGCAGTTCACTGTACTGTGTAGATGTAATCTACTAGTTGTACTTGTCTCTTCCAATGACCTATGTAGAAACTAGAACTGATTCTTCATTCAGAGTCAAGAGTTTGTACGTGTTTTTTCAAAGAAATGCAGATTCACTGGAAAAAAATCACGGAAAATACAGTAACAGTCATCTGTGAAATTTCCAGTCCCATACGATGGCCACTTTTTAATAAAACTGTGAAAAACACCAACAGCCTTTAAAAAAAATACATTGTTGTTTTTTATCTTTAAAAGTTCAACATCTTTTTCCCAGTTTTTGCATCGGCATTAGTTTCAGTGAGAATACGATCACTCTTCTTGTTGTTTTAAGCAAGTCTACTACACAGGAGCATCCAACCAGTGCACAGTGAATCCTGCAGTGTAACCACGTCTTTGCTCATTAATAAAAAATGCATAGATCATATCATTGTACGCAGCGGCAACACCAACTGTTGTTAACAACCCCAGAAAATAGAACTAATAAATCCCATCCCCTTACTCTCTCTCTCTTTCTCTCACTCATTCCGTCTGCGTGTCTGTACACCAACCAGCCGAGACACAGGAATCCCCATAAATTTTGAATGTAGTGGACAGGACAGCGTTTAAGTAAAGCAAAGGGGGGCGGACAGCAGCCGTGATTGCATTTGTGATGAGCTTTTGGGGACTAAATCTTGCATGGCCCTCCCAGATCAAAAATTCATGGGGCACGTGCCGGAATCAGCAGGCCCCCCTCACCCAATAAAAAACAACACGATCGGGAAAGTTTTTCTTTTATAGTGTGCGGGCTGTCGATTGGGCCGTTAAGTGACTAACGGCGGTGGGCATTTTGTTAGTTACACTCTCGTGAATTCATCAAGTACCGTGATGAGGTCGGGGTGTGCGTGCATCCCGGGCAGGGCTACTGTGAAGCCTTTGATCTGTAACACAAGGGCAAGGATGATATTTATTTTATTTTTTTCTTCCATTTTTTCATTTTTGTTCGAAACTTGAAAAGTCTGTGGGAATAGACCTTATTCACTGTGCATCCATCCTACATTGGAAGCAGTGCAATCAAACCGAGGCTTGGATTCAAAGTAGTCTGGTACCCGTTTTCTTTTTAGAATTGGTGTTATCTTTTTCATAAGGTGTACGAGGAAGGTGACAAGATTAAAATTTACAGGTGTCCCTGCATCTCTTGGACACCATGTTTGTCATTTTCTGGATTACCTGTCTCATTACAACTTAAAAAAAAAGCAGAAGAAATTTAGATAGAAGATTCTTTGTCATTTGAATCTCTGAAATTCCAGACAGAAAAACTTTCTTAACTGTTATCATTTGTCACATTTATTGAAATTTCTTTCGAGCATTAAAAATTGGTAAAAGGAAATTCATATTATATTATAGACCTGTATTTTATGTATCTAGCACTTTTTTCTGAAAACTTAAAGGATTTTAAGTGGAAATGGGTGGGTTTGATTATTATTAAAGTGGTATATTTTTGGAAGCGCTTTAAATTTTGCATGGTGAAGTTGCATTAAGAAGTTTGAAGTAAGAACCCTATCTCAGATGAGGTTTTTCGTTCATTGTGCTGCATGGTATAGATTTTTTCCCCAATTGGCGGGGAACATGGATTGTATTTCCCGCCCAAAAATGTACCCTTTCAAACCCCCCTAGGTAACAACCAGGCCATGTTTTGCCAGAACACCATCACAAAAGACATTCTATTTACTAAGTACCAGATTAAGCTGATAACTGTCAACACTCATTGTGTGTGTTCACTGCTACAGTAGTGGAGGAAAAGAGAAACAAACAATAGCTGACAACAAAATCCACATTGTCTGTGCTACCCAAACTTGTTTTGTAAACTGGACAATGGGGTTGCTGGTCGCCCTAGCCCCTGGGGCCATTGTTGATAGCAATACAGCCGTCTGCCCAGGAAAATGATCTATAATATAACAACAAATCAATAATATTTATTCTTCCGAGCGGAAAATCGTATCCGGTGTTTGGGGTGGAGTGGAGTGGCTAAAAAAAAAAAAACAGGTACATGTATTACCCTTTTGAACAGACACCCACTTTCAAAAAAGTGTCAGTTTTAGTGTCAAAAAGTGTATGTTAATGCATGGAGGAAGGAAAAGTGGTACTATCATGCATGTACTTTGGTAGGATACAGAAATCTTCACAGATTTACCTATAACTTACAGGGTATAACATGTATAAAGATGGTGATGGTAGAAATTAAAAAAACGGTTTAATAAAAATGTGAGAAAAACAGTGAGCAGGCGCTGAAACACTCAATTCCAAACCCAGACGTTTTATAAGTACAGTGTATGCCACTTAAATACACTGGAAATTGTAATGTGGAAGGATCTTTTAAAAATGTTTGCTGCAGTCCAAGTTAAATACACTGGACGTAATGGAGGACCCATCATATGCCTGGCCTGAGCTTTCTTACAAGTAGGCCTACAATAGTGACATGGCCATTAATGTAAAGACCACACAATCATGTGGCACTCAACATCATTGGATCAGTGTTCTTATTGTGTCATTATCTTATTTGATTTAGTGGTTGATTCCGTCCCATCTGCAAAGCAGTAACTCTTTTTTAATGGACTTGGGAGTTCGAAGATCATTTTATGTAACATACGTTCCATACCAATATAAAACACATTTTGAAGGTTCATTTCACCCATTCTTGTAATCAAAAGCCATATTCTGTATGGGGACAGTGCATCCCAGCATTATACGGTACATACACAGTACATGTACACAATGTGCATTGTTTGTAGTGTGCCCACACTGGCCAAATGTCTGCATTGCCTATAATTACTGGTGTGTTGGAAAACCGCCCTCTGTTGACGATGTTTGGCCATGGCTGGTTTTTTCTTGGTTCTTGGCTGTTTTTTGTGATTTTTTAGTAGAGTGCTATAATGACCATTGTACTTGGCTCCTAATTAATATGTATACAAACAGACCGAACATTGCTGTTTAAATCACTATGACCGCTATAACAAACAATGTCCGTGGATCCTGCCTTGTTCGTTATAGTGACGTTCCAGTGGTTTATTCACCGATCCGACGGCACGAAATACCATCCGCCATTACTGCGGTGTCCCCGCCCGTCTTTTCTATGAGAACAAAAGAATTTATGCTCCGCCACACTCTATATTGTGGGTGTATGTCCCCTCTTTGTATAATATACACCGCAGTGGCAATTACATGAATCGCGCGTCAGATTCATGTATACGATTATTTTTAAAAGCAAGGATGTATTAAAAGAAATTGTTTGTATTGATCGATACTACGACTTGAAAGAAATAAGAATTTGGTTTTTTATTGCATGCTTCAACTGTACATTGTTCTAATGTTAAGATCTACAGTTTTCGTTTTGTTTCATCAGCCACTTTAGTTTTCTATGAACTTTTTTTCCATCAAATAAACTGTAAGGAAAGTTGATCATACATGTATTTTTATTGATTACCTTTCTTTAAATTGTTATATTTTTTATATTATATTGCAGATGGGATCCTCATCTTCAGTGCCTTTCTCATCTATCTTCTCCCAGCTGTCCATGACGGTAGTTATACCTCTTATTGTCGGTCAGGTGAGCAATTATGATTAACAAATTCCCAATAATGAACGTGGCTGTTGTATTTCATTGCATATTTGTAATTCTAAACTAATTTTAATACTACTGGTATTATTTGAGTTTTTTTTTTTTAAATACACAAAGTTTAATTATTCAAAGGCCTGACATTTTAATCCTAGCGATATTTTTATCAAGGGCTAAAGTTGTAGCAGTTTACCAGTCGTGTCAGTGTTTTTAAGAAAAAGTGCATAAATGTTGTTTTATTAATAATCAGAACTTGTCAACATATAATAAGGTTTGCGGGCACAGTGTGTTTGTGCCAAAGTTAAATAAAAAACAGTGCTCACTAAATAAGTTTTTGTTGATTCCATTAAAGATTTTGTCTACTTTTGTCCCTACGAGCCAACCTGGCTAGCCTACTGTGCTTTGTATCCTAATTTTCACCAGCAAAACTATTTTACACCTTTTAAAAATTACATACATCTTGTGGAGGTTTTCAGCCATTGCGTAAGAACAGTGTCTTGAGGATGCGGGAGGGTTCAGGAATCTGCGACCACCGGCCGTGCAGGATGCACAGTATCACCTCCTTGAACATGGGATGCTTGGCTCCGTACAGCAAGGGGTTGATGGCGCTGTTAGCAAACAGGAAGATGGCGCCGTACAGGAAGAGCCGGTCCAGTCCCAGCATAATGAAGACCGAGTTCGGCAAGGGCAAGAGGAAGCAGACGCAGGAGACCACAAAGAGGTTCTTGGTGATCTGAATCTGTTGCCTGTGGATGCGCTTCCTGCGGAGCACCTCGGGGGTGCTAGTCTCGATGCCAACCAAACCGGCATCCTGGGAACTCGTGGTCGTGGAGGTTCGACTGCAAAGGCTGATGCGGGATTGCTGCTCCTTCTGGAAGTGACGTCGGATGAAAGCGTAGATGATACCGTAGCAGACGAGCGTAATGGCAAGGGGGCCTGGGTAAAGAATCGATGCCAGAAGAGTCTTGTACAGACCTGACTGCGGGTGCTGGTCATCATCTAGGCACACGTGAATGCGACTGTTGTAACTGAGTCGGCCAACATCGGCTGCTAGTAAGATCGTCGTCAGGAGAAATGGCACCAGCCAGATAGCAACCACCATGGGTACCAGTTTGCGGAGTGTGTATATGTCTCTGTACACCGTCGGCCGCTTGGTAATCAGCAGCATGCGGTTGACTGCAATGGCCGCGATGCTGAACATAATGACCCCGGATGCCGGCGGGGACGCGAAGGCCACGGCCAGACACAGGCTCGCCAGCGACGCCGGCAGACCGCCGCGGATCAGCACGACGACGGCATTGATCAGGCCGCACATGCTCATCAGCAGATCGGCCAGGCTCAAGTTGACCACAAAGACATTGGTGACCGTCTGCAGCCGGCAGGAAACCGCCACAGCCATCAGCACGATGATGTTACCCACAATCCCAATAAGGGAGATGACCATGACAGCAACGGCGACGAGAATCCGTTCCCCGTACGTGTACAGCGATGCGTGACTGGCAGCATCTTCCCAGTCACTGCTGTTATAATCCCCATGCACAGATAGCACCTGAGTCATTGCCTCAATTGTCATATCAGGATCGTGTTTCTCCGTCTGTTGGACGAAAAGTTCAAGAATTTTGCAGTTTCACACTCAATCCAATACTCTTTCATTCATGGCAGAATGATTGCAAGAAATAGAACCCGTTTGTATTTGAAATCAGAATTCAGAACATTTTAAGGAAAAAATTGACTTGTGTTTGTTCCATCTCAGACAAAATGATCAAACCCTACCATTTTCAGCTGCTGTTTGCCGACAAGAATGGTGAACGGAAAGGGACAGAGTGAAGCACTACCAGCCACAGCGGCAGAATTTAAGGCAACCAGTTGCTATAAAAAAGATCATACTTGACTTCAAACCCTCCCAATACAAGGAAGCTAACTTTCTTTTAATAAAAGTTTGACACTTTTTTCATTTTCATTTTCACTTTCACATTTCTCTTCCAACTTACAGTTCGACTTGGAATAATAATTATGAGCAAATATGAAACTTCATACAACAGTATTCGTGTGACAAGAAGTGAAACCTTTAAAAGACCTTGTCAGATATTATATTTGGTTTTGGGAAAGGTCGAAACATTGTTAAGTTTCCGCCTAAAACCGTTCTTTTCATAAAGTTCATACTAGAGTCAATGTTTTGAAATCATTTATCTCAGAAACAATTTAAAATTCCTGAAAACTACTTGTGAAAAAAGACGGAAACTAGGTGATAAGGGCAATAACAATCAATTTAAGCACAACAGAAATGTTGGTGCTTAAGCCGCTCTATGAAATTGGCCCCTGGGGTTTAGGAAAAGTAGCAACAGTAAGCAGACCCTGCAAGTATGAAGCACAGCATGTCCACAAATCACTGCAAGATGAAAACACTCTAATAACAAAATAGTTATTTGTCTTATCTTCCGTTGCTTTTTTCAGGTTGCGAGAATCTTCATCAAAGATTGGCTGGAGAGAACGAAGCCTCCGTTTGGTACTCTAGGAAAAGCTGTCCTGCTCCTCATAATCTACTCTACATTCTGCGATACATTCTCCAACACTGCCCTGCATATAGACCACTACAGTCTGTTTGCTATGGTTTTAATTGGTAAGTTTCCTGTACAAAGGAACGTCACTATAACGAACAGGCCTGGATGCACAGAGAATGTTCGTTATAGTGGTCGTTCATTATAGTGGTCATTCGGTATATAGTGAACAATGTTCAGCAGGCCTAAACATTGTACATGTACATGAAAATTGGGAGCCAAGGATGATGTTTGATATGGCCAAATTGATCCGTATAGCGGTGTGCATTATAGTGGCATTCCACTAAATGTATAAAGCAAATAAGGAAATTTAGAAGAAAAATAAACAAGTAGGGTGATGAAATTATCAAATAAACCACAAGGGAAACTGACTGGATTAATTTAAGTCGTTGAAAGGTGAACAATTACAAATTGACTGGAGCGGGATTCAAACAAAAATACTTGACAATTTGTGACATTGCCAACATAAGGCTGGATAGCTCAGTTGGTAGAGCCCCAATACTGCATTCTAGTGGTGGCGGGTTTGAATCTAGCTCTTGTCAATTCTCTTTGTTCATCCGTCTAGTGGGACGATGGTAAAATTTTTCTTTGTTTAATTTCAGTCAGTTTCTCTTGTAGTTATTTGATGATTATTGTTAAAAAAATAATATACACCTGTAGTTATTTTAAGACTAATTTGCTAAGAAAATTAACTATTGTGGGATTCGAACCTTCAACCCCTGAACTTGTTTTATGTGATTTTCTTTTTGCAGTGTTTGTTCTACAGTGTTGCCTCATTTCATTCACATTCTTCGTGTCACAAGTGCAGTGCTTTGGCTTCACTCCAAGTGACACAGTAGCCATCATGTTCTGCTCGACGCACAAATCTCTTACTCTAGGTTGGTACACGAAGACTTAGTTCTGATTTCATTTCAGTCTTATAATTCTGTTTCGGTTGTTGTATGAGATTTTTTTATGATGAGAGTGGAATTCTTCCGAAGACACAGACAAGAAACTGGGCTCTGGGGTTCTTGCGTCTTGGAGTCTGACATTTGAGAAATATGGAGAGCCTGAATCCGGTAGCACTGCCACTTAGGACTTGGTGTTCCTAGGGCATTTATGAAATGGAGGCTCATGATCAGGCTCAGCCTCAGGCTCAGGCTCCGGTTCCATCATTCATATGCTGAAATTATAGGTTGTGGTTTTTCAATGAAGTTGAAACTCTGTTTTCCTTTTCAAACCAGAGAATCTACTACAGAACCGCAGCCAAAAGCCTCTACCGTATTTTGATGACCGTTATTTTAGAATGGATTCATGAATGGAACCAGAGCCTGAGCCAGAGCATAAGCCTCCATTTTGTAAATGCCCCTAGAGAATCTGGTGACCAGAAATAATGGAGACTTGGACCCCATAAACCATGTAGTTTGGTGAACTGTCAAGTGTCATAGTTTGATTCTAAAAACTTAATGCCTCCCTCTCGCTTTCTTTCTCTTTCTGACAGGCATTCCAATGTTGAAGATTGTCTTTGCTGGATATGAGCACCTATCTCTGATCTCCATTCCCCTCCTGGTCTACCATCCCACCCAGATTCTTCTGGGAGGCCTTCTAGTCAGCAGGGTCAAACTTTGGATGCAAACGGCCGAGAAGCAGAGGTAAGAGGGGAAACAAAAGGGGGGTCAGGACTTTGGAGTCAGTTTCCCTGAAGACTATCAACCAGTTAGTCCCAAGTTTGACGTGTCACACCTGAGATTTTGAAAAGCGTGCAGGTCCTCAGAGAAACTCTCATATGTTACCAGGATTGAAACACGTCAATTTCAGGTCATTATTTTGGCTGATGAGCAGTTTGTAGCAGTTTATTACTTTTTGTATGTTAAATTTTGCAATTTGGCTCTTATTTGGCTGGGTGGATCAACTACAGGGTTTTGGTTCACTCCACAGAAGTTGGGCATAAAGGTCAAAGGTTGTGGTCGTAGGTTCAGACACAAATCTCAGCACAACATTTTCTCTTTGCCAGTACATCTTGACTGTCTTTTCTTTATTTATTTTTTTTAAGTTAAGTAACATTTTTTGAGAAATGGCATACTAACCAGATGATATACTGAGTTATGCGGTGATAAATGTTGATTCTAAAGATGCAGGCCAAAATGCATTTCAGAGGAAGTTCAAAAAGTCAAACGTTTCTGATTGTCAGCGGGATTTATTTCAAGATAGGCTGCATCCGAATCTGTTGTCTAGAGCTATGGTCTAGGTCTTCGCTCCATTGAAAATACATGGCAACACCAAGACAATAGACCTAGCCTTAGCTCTGGAAGCCCGTTTCTGACAACAGCAATATTTTCCTTTGAAATTGTCTGGCATATCTGTATACATGCACCAATAGCGCTCCGCACTAATGACATCACAAAATCCCCGGATGTCAGACAAACATTGACTCACACACCCACACACGTGTGCATGGTTGCAATGTTTGTCTGAGGTCCGGTGCTATTTTTAGCGCAAGTGCAGAGCACTTTTATCAATCTAGCCTTGTATTTTAATTTCCTTTTCTCTCACTTTCTCAATTTATAATTTTTTTCTTCCTTTTGTCCTCCTTTTCAGGATAACCTTCAAATCTCTGCCCAAATAGGCTCATGCAGCTATCATATCTGGGTCCTTATAGTGTGGGGCTTCTAACATTCTCGTAGTAAGTGTGCGGTGTTCTCTGTTTGCATTAATACACATGTCATGTGGAAATCTTTGTCTTCTGTTTGTCTGTGTGGTGTACCATCTTGTCTCTGTATAGTGTATGTAGATGAAACTAATGAAGCTTCTTAAAGGTAGTATCATACTTTGGTGTTTGTCAAAGAAAAACAGATTCATGGGCAAAAATATCAAAGAAGATACAGTAACAGTCATCTGTGAAAATTTCAGTCCCATACGGTGCCCACTTTTTGAGAAAACAGTGAAAACAGCCACAGTATTTCTGAAGTCTTTTCTCTTTTATTTTTGATCTTTAAAAGATCCGAAATAATTTTGGTCACTGGTTTTACTCTTTTTTAGATAAATACAGCATTTCAGGCAGAAAAATTGTTACAGAATGTTTCTACCATCACCATCTTTATACCCTGTAAGTTATAGGTAAATCTGTGAAGATTTCTGTTTTGGTATGCTATCAAAGTATGCTACTGCCTTTAAAGACTTGTGTTTGGCTCTAACTGCCTGTAAGGCATTACATGATGGGAAATTCAACTGCAGTGATTTGCCATATCACTACTGGTTAATGGCCTTTTGCATTGTCCAATCTGGAAAGTCATAGATGTTATTAACACAGTGTTCTGACCTTTGACCTGTGGCCTTCTATGGGAGAGCGCTTTATTCATATATCAGCGACAAAACTGACATTGTTCTGTTTTGCTGACCCTGTATACAAACAACAACTCTGTGAGACGTGAAAGTGAAATGGGATGATAATCTTACAGAAATGTAAACAAAAACGAAAGTCAACTTGAAATGAGTTGTTTCTGCTTTAGTTTGAGTCACGAGAAAATAGCGAAAACCCAACTGAAAATAAAGGTCATTGATTTCCACCAGGGCCAACATGTTTTTGTAGTTTCAACTACTTGAACTTGTGTCACAAACCATGCTCGACCATTGTGGAATGACCTATGTACATTGTGTACATGAAAGGCTACAGCTCCATTTCATGAATCCATTCTAAAATAACTGGTATCAAAATAGAGGCTTTTGGCTGCAGTTCGGAAGTAGATTCTCTGGTGTGAAAAGGAAAACAGAGCTTTCAGCTTCAATAAAAAAAAAGCACAACCTATATTTTCAGCACATGGATGGCAGAGCTGGAGCCTAAGCCTGAGCTTAATCTGCCGTTTTGTAAATGTCTGTAATTTGTAGGAAATTAATCCATCGCTCTCTCTTTGTGGGTTGACTTTTGTATTTTCTTTTTCCCTTCCAATTGTGTTTTTTTTTTCTTTCATTCCATTCTCACTGATCATTGTCTCAAAATGAAATCCAGCTCTCAAATTCGAAACCAAAATAAGATTACAGATTTTTAAAAACTAAAAACTATGATTTTTACTTGTCTTCATTTATTAATTTCACTCAGGTACGAGATGGCTAAGGAAGGCCCGCAAAGAAATGGCAAGTCCAGCCACGTGGCCGAGGAACCACCCTCTTCTGTTTAAAACGTATTTCTATTTTTGTAACGGTTGTCCGTATTTATCTGTATTAAGATAATTGACTTTTAGGGACACTGCCAACATAAGTGCTGGATAGATCAGTTGGTAAGAGCGCCGCTGTGATATTCCGGAGGTCGCTGGTTCGAATCCCACTCAGTCGAATTTTCTTTGTTCAATTTTCAACGACTTTATCTGTCTTAGATAGTTCTCCATTTTGTGGAGGGAGGAATTCCGAACCAACCAGGCATCTGAAAATGCGGCCCTAATCATTAAAAAAGAGAGGCATCTTGAACAAGTCTTTTCACCTAGGGGTTGTGTTTGATTGCTAGAACTTTGGAAGGGAAGGGGATGCTTTACTCAAGATCGAAATCAGAGGGCTGCATTCTGACAGAAAGGCAATAAAACTGAAACAATTTGAACCTTTGGTTAAGTAAAGATGGCACCATACTTACCAAACTTAAAGGCTGCCATACAGCATTAAATTTGCTGAGCAGGGAAGAGATTTGCTTAGGCGGCAACCCACGGTCACCTACTGAAATTCCATGAAAATGAGCATTGCTGATATTCAGCTGAGTTTCACTTTTGATAATTTTATGACAATTGAAATTTTCTGCTATGAAGTTGTATGAAATGTGCCTAGGCCTCGACATTGTGGGCCTTTTTTACCGTGGGGCCATAACAGGCATTTGGCATTGAAAACTTTTAAGTGTCCTGTTTGTCTTAACATTCCCAAATGGAGTTTATTAGCTGTCATTCCGGTTTCAGAGATACCAAATAAGAAAGGAAAATCAGCAATTTATTGTTTTGTTTACTGCAGATGTTTGTTATATATTATTAGTATTGAATATCATTTTATATAGTGGAAATAGAGTAAACTACAATTCTACATGCAGTGCCTGTGAAAGAGTCAGTTTTATTTTTTTATGAATAGTCATGTAATATTTCTTTTCTTTGTATTTTTAGACAATATTGTAGCTTTCCGGTGAAAAAAGGGGGTTGAGGGGGTAAAAATATTGGTATTGGTTTATTGTGTATGGTTACTAATGTGCCTTCAATGAAAAATTCAGTGCAAGTCTATTATCACCTTGTGCCGTCTTTGGTTTATTTTAAAAAAATGTAGGATCATTCTCAAATCATGAATCAATCTTAATTGCTTAGCAGAGTTTGACGTTATAATACAAATTGACGATTTATCTTAGTCTTTTGTGAAATCAGCTCGTAACATTTTACCAAAGGTCTGTTTGTTTCGTGCACTGGATCCAGATCAGCAGGATCTCTGATCTCATGCACGGAACTAAGAGGCCCCAACTGTCCATGATATGTGTCTTGACATTATCAGTTTCCGTTTGCTTAAAAGTCGTTTATAAAGTGGATCGATGTCTTGTGGAAATCTGTGGCACAGCATTAAAGCAAGCTGTCTGACCCTACAATATCATACAGACTATTTTTTGATGACTTAGATGCAGAACATGGGCCAATCTCATAGATCTGCTTAAAAGTTGCTTAAGCCTGAAAAGTCTTCCTTGATCAAACAGGATTACCAACCAAATTTTCATTTGACTTGTATTTGGCCATTGTTTGCTGAGCATAACAATCACAAGGAGTTTTGGCTGGCACTCTGATTTTATTTACCAAGGTTTTGGGTGCTTAAAAAGCAAACTCTTGGAGCTTGAGCAGCTCTATGAAATTGGCCCAGTATTGAAATTGTGGCAATATTAATGGTGTTTGCACGTGTATCGTATGTGATGTACAAGCTTATGTTACCTGAAACTGTGTACTATAGCTCAGTAGTGCACAGAAGAAGGCATTATGGCATACCCCACTTAAAATCTGTACTTAAATTTGTGAAATTAATAACTGAATTTACTTTTCCAATGAATTGCAAAAAAATTCAAATTGATTGACACCTGACCAAATGTGCCGCCTAATGGCTGTACTTCAGAGGAGTGCCTTTGCAAGGAGTTGATTCTCCAAGATTCTCTGTGCTAATGCCACTAAATCGTCCATCTGTATACTGTATTGGAAAGGGTGCATTCGTTTAGCTCACCCGGGTCAGCCCTTTCTGGGAATGGTCGTCTTTTACTGCACAAAACAAGCGAGAGAATGGGGACGAGGTTGACTGGTGTCGACCCGGGGGAGCTATAAAACGAATGCACCCATTGTATCAACTGATTTTTCTAATTTTCTTTTTGTGCATTTAATTACTCATTTTCTTTTATTTTTGTTGTTGAAAGTGTATCTAAATAATGAAATGATTATTATTATTGAGAAGATATTTTTTGTTGTGTTGTTTGGATTTTGTTTGGTTTGTTTTTGTTGTTGAGAAGGGTTTAAACATTAATTTGTAATCCTTCAGAGATTAGGGAAATTGGGGTTGGAGGCAGGAGTGACCCTCCTGGTCCTTTGTATGTTTGGGCATGGTGACCAGGCTCCATTCATTGTGGACTCATTACTTTGGTTTTTGTAAAAGAAATACAGATCCATTGGCAAAAATATCAAGGAAGATACAGTAACAGTCATCTGTGAAAATTTCAGTCCCATATGTTGCTCACTTTTGGAGATAACAGTGAAAAACGGCCACAATATTTCTTAAGTCTTTTCTCTTTTATTTTTGATCATTAAAAGATCAAAAATAATTTCGGTCACTAGTTTTACTCGTTTCAGGATAAATACAGCATTTCAGGCAGAACAATTTAAAGGGACTCTGGCCTGGTTTTTTTTTTTTTATGATAGTCCCTTTAAGTTATTGACTTGAGCCAATCTTTGGTGGTAGCGCCCTCAATATTTAGGTTTGACAAAGTAAAATAGTAATGGCGGCGCCCATGATCAGGAGCACGTTGTGTGTTTGACTTGAGTGTGCAATTACAGCACAACTGACTACATGTGCATATTCCCAGCTAAAATATCATCATTTCCAAGTGTTATGATATGATAGGAGAAATCGATGCGGGACTGAATGTGAAAAGGTAAAATATAACTGTTCAATCGGTAATTCGGTATCCACATTCATTGACATTGGCTCAAGTTAATACATAGGGGCCTACTCATACTTTTGTCATAGGGCCTATACTTAAAGTTAATAGTTACATCATGTAATGATAATGTGTAACCGACTGTAACTTAAAAGTATAACACGTAAGGCCTAAATTATGGTCACATTATGGACTCACAGTGTAGATAGATTGGTAGGAAGATGACATTTGTTTTTTGATCTTGTTGTATTTCAGGGCGATTTGACATTGAGAACAAGTGCAAGAACCCAACTCTCTTCAGTTCTGGCTCTGCTAGAATATACCTAGGCCCCTACAAAACAATTACAAAAGTACAATCTCTAACGAAATGGACCAGTCAAAGAGAGACAGTGGTGGCTGTGCCCTTAAGGAAAGTTTGTACCTCCCAGTTGACGGGAAATCGCTACCAAGGCAGACCCAGACAGTTCTGTTCTTGTTGCAATACTGCGGCTACGACTCCTTCAACATCTCTCTGATTCAGACCGAGAATGATGCTGCAGTCGCAGAGTGTGAGGACCTGGCCTGTAGACGTAAGCATCCAAGTTGTCCTGACACCAGTGGCTTGGCTACTGCTAGTAGCGAGGACATTGATCATGTCATTGGACCTGATGAGAATGCTACAATGCCGTCAGATGACCCAACAGTGTTCCCTGATAAACCCTCGGCAGTTGCAGGCCATCAACCCAGGCCTCTTGACACCAAGAAACCTTCCAGCTGCGATCACCAAACCGGACAACAATCCACAACAAGCCTTCCAGACTTCATCCCTGATCATCTCCTTCGGGACATCGCTCTGAAGAATTTTCAGGATATGGATTGGCTTGCCCAACAATGCCAGCTACCGGTCATTATTGGCTCTGGGGGAATGACCTGCTACACTGGACTCTGCACTGTCCTGAGAAGAATCATCAAGAAAGGACACGAAGGAGACCCACAGAAGAAACTCGATGCTCTGCTAGTAAGCTTAAATGAAAAAATCTGCAGTGAGCCTTGTTTTCCATTGCCCATGACAAATTTGCTCAAAACAATTTCATCAAAAAACCACAGCGGAAACTGACTGGATTAATTTTAAGTCATTGACAAATTGAAAAATTGACTGGAGTACTTGTAGGATTCGAACCAGCGACCTCCGGTACAATATTCCGGAGGTCGCTGGTTCGAATCCCACTCTTGGAGTAATTTGTGCACAGAAAGTTACAAGAAAAGAGAAAAGTTACAATCAGAGGCTCACTGTAATTTCTGTATCCCATTCCCCATATGCCTGGGATACAGAAATTACAGATGCCAAGTGTCTCCCTAATATGCAATTTAGAAATATTGTAATTTCTACTATTATTAGAATAATGTCTGCATCAAACTCATTAAGATATTAAAGGGATGGTACAGAATTGGTAAGACAAAATACACTTCATAATCACAGATTCACATAAAACTTTATACACAGTGTAATAGGAGAAAACATCCCATTAAATATTTTTGTCTGAAATGCCATATTCGTTGAGAAATAAATGAAACTATTTTCTGATCGGAATAAATCGCTTCGAAGCGTTTTATTCATTCGTTGAAATGTGTACATCTCTCTGTACACGGGTTTTCACTATTTTCTCGTGACCCAGATGGCTGATTGACCTCAAACTTCTACAGGTTTGTCAGTTAAGGTATATGATTGATTACATAATGTGATTTTACTGTCAGCAACGGTTTTCTCGCAAAAACCAGTTCTGTACCATCCCTTTAAAGGCATTGCATACGTTTGGTAATGACTCTGAAAATTTTTGGCAATAAAAACTTACTTGGTGAGAAGTACAGCTGCTTTGGATAGTATAATGCAAATTGAGAAACGTTCAATTCGAAGTACCGCGGTTATGGAAAAATATGTCATTTTTTATCTCCAAAAATTATGAATCTGAGAAGCGTTATTCGCGTAACGCTTCTCAGCTATTGACTTACTGTTCTCTGGCGTGAAATAACCTCTCTAGTTTGTCGCCAAAATCTCAAAAACGCTACCACCTTTTGAATTGAAACTTGCACAGGTTAGTTTTATGGTATATATAAACAATTATATTGGTTTGAAACAAACAATAGGCTCAAAATACCAAACGTATGCAATCCCTTTAAGTCTATTAACAGTGAATTCAGGTTTGTTATATTTTTTTTCCCAACAGTTACCAGTTTGTGCATGTGACAAATTTGCCATTCTCTTTTCCCCTCCAGGGTTTCAACCAGGCGTGTCTGAAGAAATGCTCAGAGATTAGCCCATGGACCAAGCTCTGCGAAGTTGATATCTATCAGGACTCCGACTTAGATGCAGCTGATGCCATCCCAGAGACGATCCTGGAGCTGGAGAAACTGCTGGAACGTCCACTGGTCATGTCTAATGACTATCTCAGCAAGAAGAACGCTCAGAAAGGCAGGGTTGCTAGTCTTCTGGAAAGGACAGCATCACCTGGAAAAGTTGGTGATGGTCCTGCCTCGCCAGAATCGGATTTCTTTCAGACATCGTCGGTCATGCATATCGTAGACAAGCGTGAAATCCGAGCCGCTAAGAACGTGTACAGGAAGCAGAAGATTCTGAGGAAGCAAGCTGAAGTTGCTTCCGGAAGCGCAAACTCTGGCCCAGACAGATCTAATGTCGGCAGTAGTCAGCAGGAACCAGAACTTAGCAATCCTCAGAATAAAGTAGAGCTTTTAAAGAGCTCCGACAATTCGACTAGTAGCCTTGTGGATGTGGAAGGACGAGGAGCTGTAAGAGGGGAGGACTCTGTTGGTGTCGGAGGTTCAGTTGAGAAGACTTCTAGCAGACTGAATGAAAAGGCCAGTCTTGGCAGAACTAAGACCCACAAGGTATCCTCCACTCCTCCTAATGCTGAACAGCAGACACCTCCACAACCATCCCCTTCCCCTCCAGACCGTCGCTTCCTAGAGGGGCATTACGTCACCCTGACTGATTTTGCACTCTTCAACAGTCTGCACTCCTACTTTCAGAGTTGCGCCGAAAAGGGCACAGGTCAGGATCTACTCGGGAATGTTCCACTTGTTTGCAGGTGGTACAGGAGGATGTGGAGTGTGCCGAATGTGAGGGGCTGTGCTGAGCAGTGCGGGTTGAGAGAAGTTGCAATACCTGAGGAAGTGTTGCAGAATGGGGTCAGATCTGAGGCAGTTGCTGAGGTCAAGGCGGTGGTCAAGGATGAGACCACTGCCAAAACCATCTTAGACAAGATGAAATCAATCAAAATCAATATCAAAACCAGGTATGGTGTATGATCATCAAATAATCACTAGGGAAATTGACTAGATTACTTTTAAGTCACTGAAAGCTGAACAAAAAGAACAATTTACTGGAGCAGGAGTCCAACCAGTGACCTCTGAATGCCGTACCGGTGCTCTACCAACTGAGCTATCCAGCCCTATGTTGACGGTGTCCCAAATAGTCAGATATATGCACACATGGCATCCATCGAAAATGTCCCAAAATTCTGCTGCGACTTATTGAAACATTGCACAGCATTTTAGTGTCATTTATTACAATGGTTTGGCCATTGTTTTTGATTTTTACTGTGTAATTTTACTGAATTGAATTTGTTACTTCACATTCATTCTTGGTAAATTTATTTCGTCTTGTCTTCTATTTCTAACTTTTCTTCTTTTCCCTTGTGTTCACATATCAACTGCCTAGTGCGATGGATCGTGTCGCCGGGATCCTTAGCAAACTGGAGGCTTGCGATATTCAGGTCAAAGTGGACGACTTTCCAGCCGAGAACATCCAGATTCCTTGGGATAGCTTTCCAGCAGATGTTGACCCGTCCAAAGGTGAAACCAAAAAGGCTAAAAACAATTTCATAAAATAACCACAGGTGAAACTGATCAATTAGATTAATTTTAAACGCCGGTACGGTGTTCAGGAGGTCGCCGGTTCGAATCCCGTTCCAGTCCATTTTTCTTTGTTCACCTTTCAATGGATTAATTTTAAGTCATTGACAAGTGAACAAAGAAAAAATGTCTAGAGCGGGATTCGAACCAGCGACCTCCGTGCCAGTACGGTATTCTTGAGGTTACTGGTTCGAATCCCCCTCCAGTCAATTTGTCTTTGTTCACTTTTGTAAAATGATTTCAATTTGTTTTCAAGATTTTAGAAGATGCAGAACTGTTAAGGCCATATATTCGGGTAAAATCATAAAAGTTTCTTTGTCTTTGCTCTCTTCTATAAAAGGTTTTTAGTTGAGTCCAGTGGGAGTTTGGATGTCTTTTTACTTTATGACACCCTGTATAAAGGTGTTCTAAATTTAACACCTAATGTTTTTTCAATTTTTTTCAAAAGAGTTGGATTTTTGTCATAGTATTCTAAAGATACAGAGAATAACAGAATTCAGCCTCAGAATCTACACAATGTAAGGACCCAAATATCCAGAGTTTAGAATTTATGCCGTATGTGGAAGAGAAGGACATAACACGTAATGCTTTTTCTTGATTGAATTGATTGCAGATGTGTCTGCAGACAGGGCAAGGCACAAGAGGCAACAGATTGAGAGTCTCGTTGCCGCGGTGAAGATGGTGGTCAAGCCCAGAGATGTCATCGTTGATTTCTGCAGTGGTGGGGTAAGCACGTATTTGTTTAGTTTCCGTTTCACCGCAACGAGTTTAACTGTTGCATTTTATGAAAATTTACACCTGTAATAATGATTTAAATGGGCATGAAAATATGACAACTTATCTTGTATGAATTTTGCTTGTTTTCAGGGACATGTTGGAATTGCCCTTGCACATTGTCTACCAGACTCTCGCGTCGTCATGGTGGAAAACAATGAAGAGTCCATAAAGCGTGCAGAGGCCAGGGTACAGGGTACCAGACTTGACAATATGTTCTTTTGCCAATGCAATTTGAACTATTTTGTCGGGCAATTCGACATTGGGGTATGTACCATGAGAAATCAACTGAGCTTATGCACAGGATCTTGTACTTAACAATATTCGTTCATTGTGGTATTAAACAGTTACCACATAAAGAATGTACAAGTAATAAACTGCCGCAAACTACTCATCAGCCAAAATAATGACCTTCAATTCATAAAATGCTTGGAGTTAGGAGGACAGAATGCTTAACGTCAATTGCAGACAATCTATGTGCAGCAATGCAATTTATAGCAAATTTGTGAAATATGTTTATGCTTAATAAAAATGTTTTTGCTGGAGTAAGCAGTTTTTAATTTTTTTTTTGCTGTATGAAATTAGGTTCAGCTTGATATAACCATTCATACCTTCCCACATCTCTGACCAGGCCGTGCTATTTTTGCAATGAGGCCGTTTAATAAAGTCGTTTGACTTAAGTCATTTCTCCGAGGTGATTTAAAGAAGCATGTCAGAGACACAGCACCAGACCACAAAGCCATATCTACCCTCACAAGTTACCATTATACTTCCTGCCAAAGAGAAGTAATGAAAAGCTAACCCTGTGGCTGGATTCGAACCTACTATCTGTACATTGGCCATGACATATCTTGACTACACAACCACACGGTGTCCATGTGTAGCAGTAACAAACCTGTATCACTTTGATGTCATCGTCCGTTTGTCCGTTTCAATGGCAACCCATGCAGGTCTCCCTCCACGCATGCGGCGTGGCAACGGATCTCGTACTGGCAAAGTGTTTGCAGTCTCGGGCCTCGTTTGTCTGCTCTCCTTGCTGTTACGGGTCCATCAGAGATTCCCACCTCGTCCAGTACCCACGGAGCCAGAAATTCTGTCAATCTCTCTTGACTTACGAGGTTAGTGTCTTCATAAATCAGGTGCATTGATTGGCTTCTGGTTAATTACAGAATTCAATTCAAAATTCAACTTCTGCTGACATTCAAAGCCCTCCGTGGTCTCGCGCCATCTTACTTCCAGGACATATTGCAATACCGCATTCTGAGACCTGGTCTGAGGTCATAGTCATCTTCTCACATTCTGTCTGTTCCCAAGGCTCGTCTGGCAACCTTTGGCGACAGGGCTTTCTCCAGCTTTGCCCTTCATTTCAGACTGAAACTGTTTTGTCAGCAGCTCTCAAGTTATCTTTATATAACAACTCTTTTGCTTTATCTTGTAGTGTATTTTCTTTTTGTTTAGAGAAAGAGAGACAAATTGAATATTTTTCAATTCATAAATGTTTTCTTTTTTGTTTTGGTTGATAACAGGATTATCTTTTGGTAGCTCACAAAGCCGAGCAGACGTCTAGAAACTTTGACACCGATATGGCAAAGCAAGGTAAGAAATTGAATTATGATCTGGTTTTATCCTATCTGTGCTCTCCAATAGTTTGGTTTAAAAATTGGTTTAGAAGTACAAACCATTAATTCCTTCTTGGGGCATGGAAAATGTAAACACCAATTTGGATCGAATTTCCACGGTTTATTTTGTTTTTTTAGTTTATTTTTGTTTTGCCGGCACTGTCATTCTTCTGATTGGTCAATTCTCAATACGTCATGCCGGCCTTCTTTCTCTAAAGGTTATTTTGTCGGAGTTACGTTCTTATACTACAAATTAGCCAATGGGAAAGGCAAAATAGCATTTGCAGAAAGATTGCCAGTGCCAACAAAATATACATACACTGCCTTTTTTTATGAATTTTGAAAAGTAGGTGATGAATGTTTTTCTTAAAAACAAACCAGTCAACAAACAAACAAAACAAAATACCCACTATACCTTTTTAAGCCATGCCACTCCTTTGTCACTCCATATTAATGTCAGCCTTGATGACCATTCAATTGTGGTTTCTCTATGTGCAGCTAAAGTCTGTATGTCCATCTTGGACACTGACCGTGCTGAAGCGGCTCGAGGATGTGGCTACCAGGTAAGGCTGTGCTCTCTCAGTCCCCCGACCTGCTCACCGAAGAACAACCTCCTTATTGGTACGGCATCTTCCTGTATCAGACCCTCAGGATATTAACCCATTGAACCTCAAAAGTCGTCCATCAACCTTTCCGTGATTTACTCCCAAAGTATTATCAAACTTTGGTTTTTGTCAAAGAAATGCAGATTCATGGGCACAAATATCAAGAAAGATGCAATAACAGTCATCTGTGAAATTCCCAGTCCCACTTTTTGAGAAAACAGTGAAAAACGTCCACGGTATTTTTCAAAGATATTTTCACCATTATTTTATATCTTCCGAAGATCAAAGTTGTTTTGCTCATTAGTTTTACTCTTTTCTGGATAAATACAGCATTTCAGGCAGAAACATTGTAACAGTATGTTTCTACCGTCACCATCTTTGTACCCTGTAAGTTATAGGTAAATCTGTGGAGATTTCTCTTTCGGTATGCTACCAAAGTGTGATAGTACTTTGAACCCTATTGCTCCTCCATACCACAGTGTACCACACTCACTCTCTATAAAGTCTATAGCAAAAGTGTGTATAGTCTTATAGTCAGGCGGATTGAAATTTTGAATGTACGAGTGCAATGAAAGCAAGTCGTTTATTCCAATTTATTTTGCGAGAGAATTATTGCCTATGTGCCCTTACTAACATCATGATCCAGTAGATTTTGTTTCTATTTTAATAGCTCAGGAAATTGTAATGGCAAATTTAGTCAAAAGCAAATTACAGAATGCACAAAAATCCATGTAAATATCTTAAACGAACACTTTTTTTAATGATCACAATTTCAAAATATCACTTATCATATACATGAAATGATTATTGTCCTTACAACAAAATCAGTAGTTTCCTAAAAGAAAACGGAATCATTTATCACAATGTCAAACACTACTTCTACTTAATTGTCTATAAAATTAAAACGATCTTGACCAAAAATTACATCGCAAATTCTAATAGCATATTAAAATATGTCAGTTGAAAAGTTTCATAGCAAAGTTTACTTGAAAACGAAAATGGGATCTTTTTTTTTTCAAAACCATGGATAACAAATGATTGCTAGAGTCAGAGTTTACAAAATTGTGTTCACATGCTAAATATCAGTTACTCAGTGATGAACAATTTAGCTTTAGAACAAGAAATAAAGCAGCCAAAAAATGAAGAAAAAAAATTTCCTTTTTTTCACAGTGCAAAAAAGGGGAATTATTTTTTTCTCCCCAAGATACAAATCCTTGTGTTGCACGTTTCTCAATAAATATAAAATACCATACAACATTTCTAATAATGGAGTTTAGCACCATCACCATATTTTTTTGCATGCAGGTTTTTTGGCGTTTTATTTTTTATTTTCAATCTCATGGATCACGTTTTCCTTTTTAAATTCCTCTTTTAAAAAAAAAATTGGCATGTTTCATAGTTCTCTGGCAAAACCTGAATTATATACAGATTCAGTTTTGTAAACTTTATTTTGATACTGCGACATGCAATTTTATAATCTAACAAAAATTCTCAATCCGGAAAGTAAATTCTAACTAAGAAATTCTAACCTAAGCACAATAATATCAATTAGACTGTACATATGCATTGGATAAACATTACTTAATTTATTAATTACTTAATTAATAATTACTGTTTTTATTGCACTTTCTCGGCCTTCAGTTCTCACACTCATAAAAATGTCAGAGCATTTCATTCTTCTCTACTTTCTAATATGTCAGATAAAGATTTACAAATTGAATAAAAAATTACATACAAATAAATGTTTAAAGTTTCCCAATTTGCTTAACATTTGTACTTCTGGTCTTCTGCGGTCCGCTTGTATTGCCCCTGCTGTTAAGTGACTTTGATCTATTCCTCGATCAGTCATTCTTGAAAGACTCCAATTTAAAATTATTTTATTGGAATCAGCAAGTATACCACTTATGGTTCCTTGAAATGCATGCAAGTATGCAAAACAAAGAGGTAACTAACACTTTACAGAATGTCCCAATATCGTGGAAATGCCCATCAGGTATTTTCATTTTGTCAGATGCATTGTATATCTGAAGGCTCTGAATTTACAAGTTGTGCCATCAGTCCGGATCATATTGAGCTTCATGTACATCGTACATGGATGCAGATTGTAACCGTCTGGACAATTTGACTAGAAACCTTCCTCAAATTCTCTTGGGGAGCTCAGGCCAAGTTGGGCCAGTAAGTTTACCATTTCTGGGCTCTGTTATCGTGTTTCTCGACATAACTCATCTTAGTGATTTCAAGTGGTCATGGTTTATTCTCTGCGTCTGTCATGGAACCATTTTGGAAAGGTGGATTCCTATTATTGAAATTGTGATTCAGTGTGCAGTTTTTATTATTTGTATTAGTAGCACTTTACAGAAACTTTCTCCAATAATCAGGCATTAGTTTTTGTAATATGTCATGATAAATAACAGCTTACTGATGCATGTGATTTAATATTGGACATCAAACATGTTTGTCATCACCATTAATTTCTCTGGGGGCCTGATAGATGAGCTCTCATCACTGACTGAAGCTTGATCGGGGTTTGGGGACTGGCTTACCGATGCTGTATGCACCCGGAAGGCTTGCACTTGATGAGGGTCCGGCTTCCGAGGACTCGGATACCGTGAAAGATGCCGGCAGGGGCTTCTCCTTCTCAGACAGTTCCTGGTTCTGTGGCTGGCTCAAGGAACTAGCTATCTCTTTGAAAATGCTCTTCCCAGCAGACTGGATGTACATGTGCTTCCCGGGGAAGATAACCTTCCTGAAGTTATTCTCATTGCTGATCTGTTTGCTCCAGTCGTCCAGGAGATTTGGGCTGACAAAGGGGTCGTTCTTGCCACCGAAGGCTGTCAAGCTGCAGGGGAGACGATCTCGATGGCGACACCTGTACTTCTTACAGGTCATGATGGCTGCCTTGATGCTGCCAACCAAACGTTGCATCAAGCGGGGATTGCTTAGGGTGGACTGATCCAAGAAGCTGAACCTGACTGGGATTGGCTCAGAGATCTTCATCGGGTCACCTCTAGCAGAGATCATCCGCTGCAGCTTGAGAAAGGTTGAACTGGAAATGTTCAGTTCTTCTGGATGCGGGTATGATTGTGTGGGAGCGTACCATGCACTGACGAAGAGGTGGTTGGGGAAAATGTCGTGGTTCTTCCAGAGCAAATGAGCAAGCTCAAATGCTGTGAGCGCTCCCAGACTGTGCCCAAAGAATGAGAACTGGCCGTGGAGCAGATGTGGCAGGAGAGCTTCTGCAAGTCGACCGACGACATCAGCCAGGTTCTCAGACGGCTTTTCGTTCTCCCGACCTTCCCATCCAGGTATTTGCAGTGATATGAGCTGAACGTTGTTCTGCATGAAATGTTGCTGCCATGGTGCAAACAGTGATGGACCACCACCAACTGAAGGGAAGCAGACGAGCTGGTGTGTTGGATTCTGAACCCTGTTGTCTATTCTAAACCACAGCTGCTGCACGGAGTGCTCAGCTGCTTCCTTGCTGGCTGCTGCTTCCTGTTGAGCCTCCGAGGCACAGCTCATCACTTTGCCGTATACATTCTGGCTCAGGTTCTTAACCGTCAGCGTGTCATTCAGCAACTCCATCGCCGTCATCGTGACTCCAAAACTCTCCTGAATAACGGCGCTCAGCTCTGTTGACATGTGCGAATCAAGACCAATGGACAGGAGAGTGGCATCTTGACTGACATCTGCAGTCAAACCAAGACGCTGCATCAGATGATTTGATAGGGTCTTGAAAATCAGCTCAAGAGCTTCTGATCTTGGCAGAAGTCGTATTTTCATCTGGATATCGTTGTCAGTGTCCAGGAAGGACTCTCGGTTTGGGAAGAGAGACTTGAGAGCTGAGAAAGTACCACCGGGTTCGTTGAAGTGATGAGATAGCATGGGACTGTTTGCCTTGGCATACTCTTTCTTGTTAACGGCACCAGTGAGTCCAAGCTGTGGGTAATCTGTTGCAAGGATGCACCCAAGACCTTTCAGGATCTCTGGTGGAGGTAAACTCTGCATGCCCATCTTTTCCCAGTGATGTACGAATCCAGCCCTGGCTGCATGACCTGCAGTGTTGATTATTCCAGGACAGATGACAGTAGCTGGCAGACCCAGCTTTCTCCTCATGCTGCAGAGACTTGCCAGGAAGCTGTTGGCTGCGCAGTAGGCCCCCTGTCCTTCGTTGCCCATCATCTCGACTATGGATGACATCATGACGAAGTAACGCACCGAGAAGCCCATTTTTATTGTAAGCTGGTGCAGAACTAGAGCCCCGTATGCCTTTGGAATCATCACCTTGTTCCATGTCTCGGTGGTGACCTGCCGGAGATGACAGTCATGGTAGACGACAGCACAGTGGAAGATGCCCTCCAGTGGCAGCTCCTCATTATCTCGTATGGCAGAGAGAGCTTTCTCAACCTCATGATCGTTGGACATGTCAACTTTGAGGTGAGTGATACGTGCTCCCGTGTCGCGGAAAGATTTGAATTTGAGGACAGCCTCTTCCTCGGGAGTCGATCTTGAGATGATGTAAACGTGACGGGCACCAGATTTGACCAACCATTCGACTGTCGTCAAGCCAAATCCCCGTGAACCACCTGTTACTAAGTAAGCCGCATCGCTGTTGGCAGTGAAATTGATGTCGTCAAAGTCTAGAGTGGTTGGTATGCTTTCTTCATCGATGCACACTGTCATGTCTTCTATAGTGGCATGCGGTGATCGGGACAGCTTTGATATCGGTGCAGTGGGCACAGTCAGAGACTTGAGAGCCTGGAAGCCGTTGTGCACGCTAAACATCTGCAAGAGGCGAATCATGGAATCTTGAAGTCTTGGCTTCATTTCGTCAAAGCGTCCAAGTCCCATATCAATTGAAAGGAAGTATATATTGGGTGGCATGACACTCAGACGAGACTCGCTCGAGGTGTTTCGTCCGTGGATGTGGACTATCGTACCAAATGGTCGCAGCTTACCAACCAGCTTCTTCAGATTGTTGTTGTCTTGTGTCATCTCACCAGCAAACAGGAGCACGTCAACAGAACCATCATTGATGAGGGAATGGAAGTTATCGCCCGATGTGATAACCACTCTAGAATCACCTAAGATTCCTAGAAGCTTCTCAACTGGGAGGATGTTGTCATCATCTGTCTCCACATGGAGGAAGACATTGGCGCCTTGCTCCAAGGCCAGATGTGTGGTGGCCAATCCTACTCTATCTCGGAGAGAGGAGAGGCAGATGATCACTGAGCCATTCTCGTTGAGTTTCAGCGTGTCGTGGAAAGCCACAAATGCAGGTAGATAGTCCCTCACAATATTGATGGCCTCGACTGGAGTCAGATTAGCCGGTATAGGCACAAGCTCACTCGCATTTGCCCAAATTGTAGCTTTGATCTTTCCACCAGAGCGAAGACCCAAGACATTATTCCTCATCCTAAACAGTACTTGGAGCTCCTCGCTGCAGTTGTTTATTTTGCCAGCGAAGAGGTAGCTGAGACCCGTTGTCTTGTCTTTATCTGGAACATCTTTCATTTGTTGGACCGAGAAAGCCAAGAGCCTGACTGCTATGTCTTCTGAGCCTTTCACTTGGGGTTTCTCTTGATTTTGCTTGACCACAAGCCTCTTCTGCTTCAGGGTATCGTCAACATCTACCTGCCACTTGGAGGAGAGTGTAGGAGCGGAGAAGCTTGATTGGGGCTGCATGACAATCCGAAGAGCATATGCCTCGAAGGCCAGCTCTTTAGAGTGATCAACATTTTGCATTGGCATCTTGCGTCTGAGGGAAACAAAGTTCTCATTGGTGGGTGCCGATCGCATGTATTGATAGAGCCATTCAGCAGACTCCTCTGGGTCGAGCAGAGGTGGGAGATCCACAGTGACCAAAGGAAACTCTGGGTCTTCATGCATGAGAGTGAGGTTCACCGCACTTGCGGGTGCCATCATCGGGTCTGCCACATCGGTGTCCTTGACAGCATGTGCTGCCCTCGTGATCATCCACATCCTTGGTCTCACCTTTGCATCATGCTTGACCACAGCTCGATACAGACTGATGGGCGATGTAGCTGTCATCGTTTGAGCCTCCTCGAAGTTGTCTTTGTTGATGCTGGTCAGTACTCCAAGTTGCTTGATATCAAGTGTTGACAGCATGATCAGGTCTGTCACTTGACCCAAGGACCGTAATACACGCCTAAAACGCTCATCTCCATCCACCAGGATTCTTGGGTCTAAGACACTGACGACACTCTCCACCTCCATACGTCTCTTCAGCTCGCCTGAAACTCCTTGCTTGTCTTTGATTATGATAATGGCTCCTGGATTTTCTGAACCTATGGCACTTAGAGGCCGAGACTGCGCTCTTTTGGAGGGCAATTGATACATGGCCGTATCTGAAAATTCGACGTGAATCGGTGCCCATTCCCTCCTCCACAGCTGTACCTTCTCGTCAGGCTCATTGGAATGAACATTTTCGAAGGCCAGGCGGTCCACTTGAGCAAAGACCCACTGGTTTGTGGCATCTGCAGCAACAACGTCTCCCACTGTCTCACCCTTATCAACGTGGGTCATGCGAACATGGAATGCAACCTGTGCTGGTGCAATCCCTTTCACACGCACCTTCTTGACAGACCTTGGTACCTGAAACCACGTCTTGAAGACGGTGTGACTAGACCTTGCCTTCTCCTGCTCCAGGAACATTTGGCAGATTCCAATTCCTTGAAACATGCTGTCCAGCAGTGCCGGATGGAAGCAATACTGACGGAATTCCTTCTCAAGTGCTTCAGGGATGGATGCGTAGAGTAAAGCCTCACTGTAGTCGGCGCTGAAATAAGCTGTGTTGACGCAGCGGAAGGTGTCTCCTAGATGGAAACCACCCTTCCAGAGCCTGGCATAGAATTCTTGTCCATCAACCTCATATGGACATCTGCGTCTTACATCATCGATTGCAAGCTTGAGGCACTGGAACTGGTCTTCAAGTTGATGATATGACAGCCTCGACTTCCCAGGGATGTCAATGCTGGACTTGCCATGCAAAGTCCACTTTTCATCTGTTTGATTGAAGCTTCTCAGTGCAAACTGAGCCTCACGGGGCCTGGTGGTAACCGTGCTCTCCAGCGTGCCCTTCATGTTGGAGGGGAATATGAATCTCTCGAACATGGCATCTCTCAGTGTGATGGTCTCACTTTCAGGATACATTGCCCTTGCTGCAGCCAGCATGATTTCAGTTTGACCGGCAGCAGGAATCACAATGTTGCCCTGAAGCTTGTGATCTCGCAACCAGGGCACCGTCGCCGTGCTGTATTTGGCGCACCAAACCCGAGGTGCATTCTCGGCGCTGAAGTGAGACAGGCTCTGTGGTTTGCCCAACAGTGGATGATTCTTGGCAGGAAAACGAAATATCTTGCGGGCCTTCTCTGTTGTTGCTGAACACAGAATCCTCTGCCAGGGGTAGGTCGGTAAGGACATTACCTTGAAGTCACCATCTCTGAACAACAGATTGAGATCTATCGGGTAGCCCTCCACGTGAAGTCGTGCCAAGGATCTGAGTATGTTCACCTTGTCATCTGCAACGTCACGGATGTCTGATGGACGCCTCAGTGAGCCTGTCACAAACCGTTGGAAAGTTGTTGGGTTGGCCGACAGACAGTCCCTAATTGCAGGAGCCAATGATGGATGAGGACTGATCTCCAACAAGCTGCTGTAACCCTCCTTCAGAAGCTTTTCAACGGCCCCTCGGAAGAGCACAGTCTGCCGGATGTTCTTCCACCAGTATTCAGCGCTGTTGGCCGTGTCTCTATCGAGGAACTCGTTTGTGACTGTTGACATCATAGGGATGACAGGGTGTGCGCTGATGCCCTCTTTGCTTGACGTCTCAAGGAACTTGGCCTTCTTGATGAAGTCCTTCTTAATCTCCTCCTGTTGGTAGCTGTGGAAGGCATTGTGTACCTTGAGTGTCACACACCTGATGCCATCTCTCTTCAAGGTATCGACAAAACTATGCACCGATTCATTATCTCCAGACAGGACCACCTGAGTCGGACTGTTAATGGCAGCGATGTCAATGACACTTACATACTCGCTGTTCTCCAGCCGGGCTTGGACTTCCTCCACTGCGTGAAGTACGGCCACCATGGCCCCCAGGCCACAGGTCTTGCGTAGCTGTCGGCCTCGTATGTAGATGACCTTGATTGCGTCCTCCAATGAGAGGAGTGCTGCGGAGTAAGCGGCTGCTACTTCACCGACGCTGTGACCGATGATGGCATCCGGAGTTACTCCTCGCATGCGATACAGTTCGGCCAAGGCGATTTGAACAGCGCAGATGCAGGGCTGTGCAAACTCTATATGAAACAAAGACAGAAAAGAAAGTGATGATAATATCAAACATTAAGATCTGTTTTTCTTAAAAGAAATAAAATCATAATCTGCTCTTCCACCTTGACAGATACCATTACCAATTTGTGTTTCCTGAAGTTATCGAAAGCAGATCTGTGCTTCACGAAACACCAAGATAAATCTCAACTTCGAGTTGCCAATATCACCACAGTAATTTATATTGTGACATTACACTTTGCTTTATCAAATAAGACTGATTCATTTTTCAAGATTAGTCATTATAGTGCTTCGTAAAATCAACCCCAGATCTTGTAACAGCGAATACTAATAGACAGTCCGTGTTCGCTAAAGATGACATTTTCATTCCAGTTACCAATGCTCTAGCTCCGAACTCGATAATCTCCAGTTTAGTTGTTGATTTTATGAAATAGGTAAAGTTAGATTATACGCTTGTTGTATTTTTAAACCAGTGTTTCTTTTGAATGTCACAGCATGGCACATCAAAGTATACCAACAGATCCAAAAGACGGTTTCGATGAGTTAATAGTCAAACTCTTCATGATAATACATCATAAATATGCACGAAACAATAATTTCCAGAGATATCATGCTTTAACCCGTGACTCGTACCTGTTTGATTGATCTTTTCACGGTCTGTCTCCTTTGTCAGCATGTGAAGAAGAGACCACTTCGCACCACACTTCAGCAAAATCTTGTCAATCCTCTGTAAGATATAGATAATTTTTTTAAGATTAATTCAATCCGATTTGCTCTCATGAAACTAATTACAGCATATGTGTATACGTACTGACTGGTATTTGATTGCTATAGTACTCTCTGTGATGTTTCGTAGAAGAAATGTTGACGTTGTGGAAAGTCGGAAGTAATAGACCTGTTTGCAACTTTCTTACCCTGATAACGCTCCTGAACTGCGGTTCATCGTCCATTAACTGCCTTGCCATCCCCCACCACTGGGTCCCCATCCCACCGAAGATGAACACCAGCCGATGGCTGTTGCTCCCCTCCGGTGTCTTGCCCTCGATCACGTTGTACGCCACGCGGGGATCGTGCTCCACCTTCAGGCGGATCTGTTCGGCTGCCTCGCGTGCCGTCCTGGCGATGACACCCAGGCGGAACTGGTGGTGCGTGGCTCGCACTGCCGCCGTGCAGAGGGCGTTGCTGAACGCCCTGGAGTCGTTTCCAATGATGTCGTTCAGGTAGCTGATCCAGTCCCTCATGCGCTGTCTTAGCGCGTCCTTACTGGCTGCAGACAGAAACAGTATCATTGGGATGATGACTACTCGCTCTGGTTCAACCTGTGTTTGTGTGGCTGGTGAGGTAGCCGCTCTTTCCCCTCTCTGGGGTGGCTGCGGGGCGCCCTCCAGGACAAGATGAGCGTTGGCACCTCCGAATCCGAACGAGCTGCATCCTGCGAGTTTCTTAGCTCCCTTGGGCCAGCGAGTGAGCTCAGCTGGTACGCGCATGTTCAGCGCCTCAAAGTCCACGTTTTCGTTCCCCTGTCTGAAGTGGACTACTTTAGGAATCTGCCCATGGTACAGACTCAGAGTTGTCTTGATCACTCCTGCCGCACCTGCCGCGCCTTCAGCGTGACCGATGTTGGATTTGACCGAGCCTATGTAGAGAGGCGGGTGATCAGGTTTGCGATTCAGACTCATGGCCTCACCCAGCGCGTTGGCCTCTGTCCGATCTCCAATCTGAGTTCCGGTGCCGTGGGCCTCGACGTAGGCCACGTCCTCCGGATCCGTGTGGGCGTTCTTGTACGCGATCTCGGCCATCGACACCTGGGCTTCGAAGCTGGGGTTTGCAATCCCCGGGGTCCTGCCGTCGTTGTGGAGAGCTCCGCCGCGCATCACGGCGTAGACTCTGTCACCATCCTCCAAGGCCTGACGCAGTGGTTTCAGTATCAAAGCCCCTGCTCCTTCACCGCGAGCGTACCCGTCAGCAGAGCGGTCGAAACTCTTACTCTTACCGTCGGGTGACAACATCCCTGCCTGGCAGAATCCGATACTCGTCACTGGGAGGAAAGAGATGTTGACTCCACCGGCTACAGCCATCTCGCAATCTCCGTTTCGGATCGCTTCGCACGCCGTGTGGATGGCGTACAGCGAGGACGAGCAGGCCGTGTCGATGACGAAACTGGGTCCGCGGAGGTCGAACTCGTACGAGATGCGATTGGCCGCCATGCAGGAGTTAGTGCCGGAGTTGGTGTACTGGTTGATGTTGTCGTTTGGCATAGCGACGAGGACGCCGTACTCGCTGGCCGTGACGCCCACGTAGACACCGGTCTTTGACCCACGGATCGCAGACACTGGTATGCCAGCGTCCTCCAGGCCCTCCCATACTACCTCCAGCATCAGGCGGACTTGAGGGTCCAACTGGTTGGCTTCCTCTGTGTGATTACAATTGGGAAAGGGAGTTAATCAAACCCAGTTGGATGGATGTTATTGTAACTAACTATTTCCTTTCTGTCATAGCCATTTTCAAAATGTGTTATTTAAATACGTCTTCATCTGGCCTGATATTCTTCAGTTTGGAAATCAGTGCTTCATTGGTCAAGTAGATTTTCTTGACTGACACAAAACAGGTACAGAAATAATGACTTCACTTAGAACTGATTATGATTTGTTTTACTGTTGTAAGTGACAACGTACCTGGTGAAATTTTGAAGAACTGTCTATCGAAGAACTCCGGGTTCTGTGCCAGATATCCAGCGCACTTGTTGAACATCTTGCCCGGTAGTTTCTTGCCTGGATACAGGAAGAACGAGGCGTCGAACCGATCGGCCGGCGGCGGGACCGTACAGTCCAGCCCCTTAGCCAGCACCTCCCAGAATTTCCGGACGCAGTTGATGCCATTGGCATACCGGCATCCGATGCCCACGATGGCCACTTTACGGTCGATGGACATGCTGGGGTCCTCGTTGGCCGCCGCAGAAACGGCGCGCCTACCCTGCCTCATGTAGGCCTCGTGGTCGGCGGGGACGCCCATCTTAGGGTTGCGACGAATCTTGAAAGACCGACGCATGTGTCGGGGCTTCTTGTTGAAGCCAGGCTTTGGCTGTGTCTCCATCTTGGGATGTCTTGAGCAGGCTGTGGGGAAAACGGACAGGAACATCAGTTTGAAATCGTCGATCCAAATTTTACCTTTTAGTTCGATAGTTTTGAATTATAACCTAAATTCTAATCAATTTCAGGATTCGTTGGTTAGGCAGTCGATCATTACTTCTTTAATCAGTGATATTCTTAGTCCTTTGATGTTGCTCTTACTTGAGTCCCTTTAAAGGATGTTCACCTTTAAATATACTAGTCGGCGTACAACAAGTTGGATTAGGCCTAATCTTTCCCTGACTCAACCACACCACGCATATCAGTTCGGCGTTATTTTTGACCATGTCGCGTAGAAATCACATAGTTATACTAAAATAGGGCCTTTACGAAACCAGGCTTGAGGCTAGGCTTGAATTCTTTTCGCTATACCGCCATTTGAAGCCCCCAAAACGAAGGGATTGGACCACACGACGAATTCGAAGAAAGGCTCCAGCTTCGCCATGTATCTCAAGCCCTTCATTTCATTTAGGACACAAAATGGCGGTAAATCCCAAGCCTAGCCTCAAGTCGTAAGTATGCCTGTACCGGCCGCCTAGACTAGCATTCACGTCACGGTTAATATAGCCCTATCCGTAACCGTGTCCTTCATTCCACTTTTCAGTCCAGATTGCGCTGGACACGTGTCCCTAACTTTGAGCCGTTCCGAGCGAAGTTACCGGTCAATTCTGAGAAACTCTGAGACTTTTTTTAAGATAAAAGAATAATGCTACTTTGTGAAGGGTAATTTATCCTTAATGGATCCGTATTAAACTTAAATTTAAGGCTAAGCATGTCGGAAGTACATAAAGTAATAGGTTTGTGGCAACACCATGTGATTTTATCTAATATGCGAGCATGGGGTGGCTCTGAAAAGAGCCTGTTTACTCAAAGTTCCGGCCAGTTTGCTCAGGCCGTCTTCAGAAGAATGATTTTCAGTATTCGAGTTTATAAAAACAACATATGTGGCGCATTGAGAAGATCCCTGAATCACATCTTTTCCCGTTTGAAGTCTCCCACGTGGCAATTACATCTATAAGAAGGACTGTGACTCAGCCCGAGCAAGTACACGCGGCAGGAAACGGGGTAAATTTCACAGCAAGGTCTTTGCCTTTTAGCTTGCTGCATGGCCACATTCACAGACCGGCTTTTTTGCAAACTCGGCAAGCCAGACTTGCATGTACATGTACACACGAGACGAACATGTTTGGATTATGTGTGATGGGAAAATAGCTAAGTGGGTATTTCCACTCACAGTGGTTTTGTATTTGATCCGCTGAGAAGTCCCATTTCTCCTTTGCTATGACCTTTTCGAAGCTTGCTCTATATTCCAAGCTTTCGTGTTGTTGTTAACTCAAGTTTGAAATGTTATCATCAAATAACCACAAGGGAAACTTTGAAAGGTGAACAATGGCAAAATGACTGGAGTTGGCTTCGAACCTACGACCCCAACCAATGCTCTAGGTATCCAGCCCTATGTTGGCGGTGTCCCATCCATTTACCTGCCAATATTTCACCACTGTCCTGATGAGGTGATGATTTATTTACTGAGGGTCGGCAATAACCATCAACAGGCGTTTAATAGCGTCATTGGTCATTTTTAGCAAGTATTATTTAGGCTATAACTTTTCCTCACTCGTTTCTTAATCAGCTGTCCCTTTGGACTATTCTGCTGCGTAATTCCGTCCGTTTCCCACGTCATCTTAATGACGTTAGCAACAGATATGATCACCCGTTTCCATGCCTTCCTACCCAAACAGGACCTCCATCAGATCGGGTAGACAGATTTGACCAGTTGGGAGAAAGCCAAAATACGGGAGCGACTTCGCTTGAGTTGCTCGTTTGCCTCGGTTTGCAATCTGGGGCTATTTTCATAGAGCTGCTTAAGTACAAAATTTACTTAAGCATGAAAAGTCTTTCTTGATCAAATAGGATTGCTAACCCAATTTCCACGTGACGTTTACTGCTTTTGACTTTTATCCGACATTCTTTGGCTGAGCATAACATTCACAAGGAGTTTTGTCTGACATACTGATTTTATTTATCAAGGTTTTTGGTGCTTAAGCAGCTCTATGAAATTGGCCCCTGGTTAGCATCAATGCACTCATAGCCTTGCCCACATGCCACAAAGATTAAAAAGACGCAAGGGAAAGCATCACTTAGCAACATTACGTTGCATATGGTCTTGAAATGAGTGTAAAGTTAGCAGGTGGCCCAGATCGTCCGGTTGTTTTATGGCAAGGTAACATGATGATTGCCTTCTCACCTCAATTGTGTCAGGTTGTAAGTCAAAATAAGCCAAGCTCCATATAGCCTACCACTAAAAAAATTTTGCCCAGTTTACCCTCTTATTTCAGAAGTCAACCCTTATAATTATTGTGCCCTTTCCTTGCGTTCTGTGGTGACCCGTTGCAGACATCCCACAAAGAGCGCACTCATTTAGGCCCTTTGCATGCTAACAGCACAACTTGCCAACTCTGTAAAAAAAATCATCAGCCGAACTTGCTTTGTCAAACGAGGCAAGTTATACAAGCAAATTGAAGCAACCAACTACATTGGACTCAAAGACATCAACAAAAAGGAAAAGACGAAGATATTCCCTAGAGTGTCTTTCTATCCCCCGCTTCAGCAAAAAGGTGTAGAAATCGCGCACGTTTCTCCCCTTGAAGATTTTATCCCGTGTAAGAATGGTTCATGTTCACACGACCGTGACTCAAAACCCATGCAGTGGATTTCATATAAGGAATATGCGTTCAGACAGCATTACTAAAATCAATAGTTGCTTACCTGTTAATAGGCTGGTATAGTTGTTGATTCTCTGTTAGGACATTATTTCGGCCCAGCGCCTGTTGAGACGATCTTACCAAAGTTTAAAACTCCTCTCGAAAGAGCTTCCAGTTAAAGTTCGACAAAAGCCCCCAAAGCCGACGGTACAAGTAGAGAGCTTCGCAGATGATGGTGGTGCTTGGAGGTTCTGTCGTGGTGTTGGCTCTCTGAAGCTCACCGACCGTCTTGGAGCTCCAGCCTGAATACCGGCGTTTATATAACGTATCCTTGGTCCTGGATATCAGGTAAGATACACAACATCCACAGGTCTCCCTGTGATGGAGGCAAAGGGTCTAGCTGTTACACCCAAACGGCACTGTAATCTAATTTCTGGTTGAGCCGGATCGGTGTACTGTCTGAGCACTGCGTCTCTCAATCCGGTTGATTATTAGTAGCATTGATTTCCTGCCTGAGAAAAAAATACAGCCGAAGGTTTTACATGTACCCGTTACGCGTTTACCTCCCTGTGGGCTCGCACATGCGCTGTGAGAGGTGAGGGTGTTTTTTTTTCGTGGAGGGAAAAGTTGGGAGACGTTTGGGAGACGTGAGCTCAAAATTTGCATGGAATACGAAGACAGAACGGGCACATTCTCGGCACGTGACGGCTGATGACTAAGTTTCCGACTACCCTATACGTGCCTTTGCTTCATGTGTGTTGATCGACTTGGGACTTCTTTGAAGTGTGTGGTTAGCCCGATGTTGCTGCCTGAGATTCGCGAGAGACCCCTCACTAATATTTTCCTCAGGCTTCAAGAAATCGCAAAACCACATCCCATAAAATAAAGTTAAAGGTTTTGTAGTAACACCATGTGACATAATATCTTTTTTTTGAATATCGGGTAGCGTTGAAAAGAGTCGATAACTCGACGTTGCCGCCAGTATGCTCTGGTCGTCTTCAGGAGAATGAAAGAGGAACGTCTTCATCGCTATCGTACCGTCACTTATTGTTATAAACCCTCATTCATTCTGTTGAATTCCTTCTATTTGAGAGATGAACCCTGGGTCTAGAAAAAGGAGGGAGCAATGATGTACCCCGACACGTCTAAAAAATGTTATAGTCTTACACACTCGTAAAAAACGACCGTGAGACGACCCCAAAAAGTAAAGTTCAAGTATAATTAGCTAAGCTATTGTTCCGTCGAGTGGTAAAGTGAGAAACCGTCATGTTCTGCAGAATTCATGTTGTTATGCAGTATGAACCCTGTCCCTTATTCTTGCCTAGACTGTATCCATCCGTATAGGTGGCTACATTAATGTGATGTGTCACACTCTATTTTCCTCTCAGTGCAAGGGCTTTTTATTGAAAAGGCAACATTCGATAGTAACTCCCAGGTCGGTAATATTGCACATGCACCCTCAGGCCTAGTGCTGTGTTGTGCTTTGTTTTATCACCTTTCCCCTTGATCTCTCCATACTCTGGAAGGGGTAGGCCTAGGCCTAAAGGTTAGGAGGGCGTTTGGGAATTTATTGTCGATGGCGTGTTCCATGGGATGGGTGTAACCCTAATCGGTGCTCCGAAGTAGAGCCTCGTGGCAGCTTCGACGTTTTGAAAGAAAAATGGAGGCTGACCATGAGTACGGGTAGACCTACTTTATGAGCCTTTACAAAACCTCGGCTTGGGCTGCGGCTCCGGCTTCGGCTCCATTTCCTACATCCATTTTAAAGTAAAAGGTGTTAAAATAGAGGTTTGTGGTACGGTTTCGAAGTAGATACTCTGTTTCGAACAAGAAAACGGAGCTTCGTGCAACATCAGGATAAAGCCACAACCTGTATTTTAAGTTTTTAGATGACGGAGCCTAAGCCCAAGCCTTCCGTCGTTTCATAAAGGACCTATACATGTATAATTATGAGCATGTTCTAATCACGTTCATATTATTCTCTACCTGAGAAGACATGAATTATGTTTTATAATTATTTATGACATTAAAAAAGGCAGGCCTACTCGTAAATACTTTTCTACAATTTCTCCTTGCATCTCAACAATGAGTTGCAATCAACCAGCCAGAGCCCCATACAATCCAACTCAGGAACAACCAGAATTATAATTGCAATTCATTTCATCGCATTGTTCTAACCCCATATAGGCTGATTCAAGACCTCATTACGTAATTGGATACAGACTTCTCCAATTGGAGGAAACAGATACTTAGACGTAATTCGGGTCGGTTGACGGGTGTGGGACCGGAACAGACTACTCTAACTTACCCTACTGTAATTGATGCTGTCCGGGAACTCGGTTTATCTTCACGGCTACTTGGGGAAATATCAACAAACACATTTGTATTACGTTTAGAATTAGGATGGCCTGACGTTTCAATCCTGTGGAAGCAGGATCTTTCTCAAAGGCAAAGACGACAGGGGGTACCCCTTGCCATGTTTTCAATTTGGGATGAAAAATCAAAGTTGCTGAAATGGCCTCTATTCCCCTCGCAGATAATAAATAGACCAGTTTTTATGCTTGAAAGGGGTTCTGTGTGCTCTGATACATCTATTTGGAAGATTTGGAACACTTTGGGAAAAAGTCAGTTTTGGGCCAAAAATGGCAAAAACGACAAGGGGTACCCCTTGCCATTTTTTCAATTTTGGATGAAAAATCAAAGTTGCTGAAATGGCCTCAAATCTCCTCGCAGATAATAAATAGACCAGTGTTTATACTAGAAATGGGTTCTTTGTGCTCTGATACATCTATTTGGAAGATTTGGAACACTTTGGGAAAAAGTCAGTTTTGGGCCAAAAATGGCAAAAACGACTAAGGGTACCCCTTGCCGTTTTTCTTTTTCAATTTTGGATGAAAAAAAAAGCTATTGAAATGGCCTCAATTCCCCTCGCAGGATCAGAACAAATGGGGGCAAAATGACCAGAGAAACAGGGAAAGCATGCAATAACAATTATTTTATATTGATTATACGATGCATGGTTATAATTATTGCAAACACGTTTGGTTTTTTTTGGGGGGGGCTAGACCCTTCGCACGTGACGTGATCTTCGATTCTAACATTTTCTTCTGCTATGTCTTACTAGGAGTCGAACGGCAACCTTTAGTGCATACCACACTATCATTATTACAAAAGAATATTAAAACAAATTTTGATAAATAAATAAACAAATATGATAAATAAATATAAATATGAAATAAATAAACAATTTTGCACTCATCTAAAAACTATTAAGATGGCGAAGACGTCACAGCCTTTTGTTTTCTTGCATTTTCTCTTCAGTTGTTTGACAAACAAACTGAAACAAAACAAAGTGACACGCCCAACAGGTGGCTAGCAAGTCGGATATTCCCCCACTTGTATAAGATGATACATTATTTACAGGTGAAGCTATGGGGTATATGGAGACATACAGGATGGAGGCATAGGAGTTAAGATTTTAAGGACCCAAAGCCACTGCCACAAAGTGCTTATCATTAAATTGTGTTTTTACTTTAGGACAAAATACATTAAAATGCTTTACTGAACATTTGAGTGCCATTTGTTTGTTTTGAAAAACATCACTAAATCTCGGTTAACTTCTTTTTGACTCATTCTGTATGATTCTACAGAATGGGTGCACCGGTAGGCCCAGAGTTTTGTTTACTATAATGTATGATTATGGGGTGTGTGGTTGCCACATAGAACACCGCGGAGATAACCAATTTCCCCCCGGTGTACATACAATGACACGTCGAATTATAAACGGGTTGAATATTTCCGCCACTTGGAGAGAGTGAACAATCTACGGTAGTCGGTAGAGGCCGGATCTTGGGTTTGGTCACAAATTGAATTTCCCTACGAACAATGACCAGTGATAATTGGGTGGTATATTAATTACTGTATTCGTCTCTTGACCCCTTTTTGATGATATAATGGGTGCCACGCCCCGTCAGCGAGGCCACTGTAAACAGTGGACTCTAAATAACACCCTGTGCGAACGAAATAGAAGTGCGAAAGTTTTAAGTACGAACGATTCTTAGATGGTGTTTCCGCGAACCGATCCACATACAAATTGTCACCATGCAAAGCCTCAAATCTTTCTTCTATGACAAATAAAGTTGATTATTATTATTTTAGAGGGGCCTATAGTCCACAGCTTTCTTCTCAACATTGTGCGTGGAAGTTCCTTGTTTTGATAAATAAGTTGCAATTATTATGTACACAGGAAGTTACAAAGTCAGTTTATGAAGCGGGATGTATTTATATTTTGCCGAACAAACAAAATGTTTTCCAGGCTAGTGACGATGGGTTTACATTCAGTATTTTTGTGACCGGGCTAACAGTTAGGTCTCAGGTAGGCCTACAGAACACTGGTCCACGAAACTTTCCATGACGAGGAGGTAACTATCAAATTAATATCCGTCGAATTCAGTCAAAACAAATTGCACTTTTGTTTTCTAAAACACAATAATTACTACACAAACAATCGCATTCCCCTTTACATTTAAAAGGATTAGGAGTTGTATTGAAAACATAATTGCCACGGGTAGTCCAAAACTTTAAAGAAATTGTTACTTTTGATATTAGTTAAGCTTTAGTTTCCATTGTAATGGGAGGGAATTATCTGAAAGGCTTACAGCATAACACGCTACAACTTAATGTTTAAGTACAAAATAATGTTTATTAGTGTTCATTAAAAAGGTCTAAATCGCAACTGATATAGTGATTATGATCTTGCTTGAGAAAAATAATCATTGATAAAAATACCGCCTGGTCATTGTGAAGCTATTGAGGGCGGTGTTGATATTGCACTTGATTGCAGCATCCATTATTAAAGTACAGCACGGACATGTGCACGTAAATCCTGTTCCAGTCTCGCATTGTACATCTGTTGCATCAGATTTCATTGACAGAATAAACTACGGTAAGCATGAACACATTTCTTGTGCTACATTTTGACGTTTGGTTTTGTAAATGTGCTGCTCTAATGAACGGCAAATCGGAAAATAAAATTCAGTATTAATTTATGTTCCAGTGCAGTGACATGCATGAGTCATGTACAACTTCAACACTCTACTGTATTTTGTATTTTGTATGGGAACTCGCTCATGTGTGTCGTGGTTGAATACCGTATAAATGTTGCATATGACATGTATGGTTGATGCTTATACCCTGTATAAATTAAAATGGTGATACCTTACCCCTGAACATGTGTATTTTTTGTACCAAATCAATGACAGTTTACAACTCATTATTCCTCCATACAGTTCCACACCTCCTTGATTTTGCAAATTCAACGTTTATAGTTTTACATGGGTTACAAAGGGATCCAGATGCGATGGTCCGTAGAATTTGGATTCTGGGTTCGTGCACTCAACTGCAGAAGGGCTGGAAGTTGGTTCGGGTATAGGGGACCTTACGCCTTTTACTAAACAAGCTTTTTATTGCTACAGTACAATGTTTATGGTTAGTTTCACAACGGATTGTGACGTACAATGAAGTTTGTGAAATTGACTTCTCATAACTTTTCCATGCCATTCTTTGATTCCTGAATGATACTTACACTGTCTGTCTCATCCTTCCCACCGTCCCCCCCCCCCCACCCACCCTCTCAGGCAGTGATTTTAATTTAGGACACCATGGCAGACACCAGCGAGAGCCGTCGGAAAGGCACAGCCAAAGTCCGAACCCTCCAAGAAATTGAGAAGGCAGTGCAGCAGCGATGGGATCAGGAGAATATCTTCGAAGAGGACGCCCCGAGCGGGGTCAAAGGTCCCGGGTAGGTCAATAAGGTCATGGGATGATCTTTTTTTTGGTCACAGAACAGCACCCACACTTTGTCTGATCCAGCATCATGAAATAATAAGCCTGTGAAAATTTGAGCTCAATTGGACATCTTAGTCCTTTGAAAATTGCGAAAAAACAACTCCTTTTTTTTTATAAAACATAAAAAAACAAACGTTTTTGATCTTGGCAAAATGCTAATTATTGTTTTATGAAATTCAGTCAGTTTCCCTTGTGTGATTATTTGATGATTATTGTTTTACACTTTTCTAAACAAATATAGCATACAATTTTTAGGTAGAAATATTTTAGCAGGGGGTTTAACCCTAACCCACCTCCATACCACATTTTACCATTCATGTTTTTTTTCCTGTGGTATGTGTGGTATCCTGAATACCACAATACACCACAATGATGGTTTGTGTGGTAATATGTGGCTTATGATCCCTTCAGAGATGAGTTTTAAATTGAATTTGTTGTCTGTTTGTTTTGTTTTGTTTTTTAACAGGAAAGATAAATACATGGTGTGCTTCCCGTACCCATACATGAATGGAAGACTCCATTTGGGACATACATTCTCTTTGTCCAAGTGTGAGGTAAGTCCAGGCATGAGTCAAATATCTTGATCATTGTTTCTTCTGGTTAATTCCTTGAGTTACCAGTCCTATTCAGAACCGCATATACTCCACAAAACGAGATATTCATGGAGTTATCGCAATTCCCTAATCACATTTTGTTGTCCTGTTTGCAGTTTGCAGTTGGTTATCAGCGTATGAAGGGGAAACGATGTCTCTACCCATTTGCCTTCCACTGCACTGGTATGCCCATCAAGGTAAGATTACTTTACTCACTCAGACAAATCATCAAATAACGACAAGGGAAACTGACTGAATTAATTTTAAGTCATTGAAAGGTGAACAAAGGAAAATTGACTGGAGTGGGATTCAAACCAGCGATTTCCGACAATACCATATTGGCACTCTACCAACTGAGCTATCCAGCCCTTAAGAAACCACAGTAATAATCCAAATTGTATAAAAAAAATTCTGTATATGACGCAGTGAAGGAATACACCATGCTTGTGATATTCTCCTCGGTTTTGTTCAGGCCTGTGCCGACAAGTTGAAGAGGGAGATGGCAGACTTTGGCTGTCCGCCGATCTTCCCGGTGGAGACGGAAGGAGAGGATCAGATTGACGAGCAAGGGAGTGATGTGATCATCAAGGACAAAGCCAAGGGAAAGAAGGTGACCGATTGACCAATCCATGAATAACAGAAACGTTTAAGACTGCTTGCGTCACAGCAAGCAAAGCGAATTGCTGCCAACTTTTGAAACGTTGAACACAGATTGAATAGACCAATCCATTAAGCCGTTGCCTCTGTCATTGGTTGACCGACTGACAATGGTGGTCATTACTCCAACTCATTCCATTTTCTTTGCCCCCACCTCCACCTCTCGTTTCTTTTGCAGAGCAAGCTCGCCGCCAAGACAGGCAAGGCCAAGTACCAGTGGGAGATCATGCAGTCCCTGGGGATTTCTGAAACCGAGATCCCTCGGTTTGCTGAGACCGATCACTGGCTGGAATACTTCCCCCCATTGGCCAAGCAGGACCTGAAGGGGATGGGTCTCAAGGTGGGTGCCCCACCTATGAAAGAATGCTTAGTATGAAAGAAAAAATAGTAAACCACAAAACTACAAACTATTTTTTCAGCATATGGATTACAGAGCCTGAGCCGGAGCCGAGCTTTGAGAAAGGCCCATGCATTCATGGCTGTGCAAGATATAGATATAAACGTTGTTCGTTTGGTTGATTGATTCTTTGTTTTCTTTACATCAGACCGACTGGAGGCGCAGTTTTATCACAACCGACGCCAACCCGTATTACGACGCCTTCGTCCGCTGGCACTTCCTGACCCTCAAGAAGTATGGCAAGGTCAAGTTTGGCAAGAGGAACACGATCTACTCTCCCAAGGATGGTCAACCGTGCATGGACCACGACCGCCAGTCAGGGGAAGGGGTGGGACCCCAGGAGTACACCCTGATCAAGATGAAAGCCCTGAAGCCCTACCCTGAGGCACTGAAGTGAGTAAGAGATTGGTTGGTTGATCAATTCGCCGATCGGTCAGTTGGTCTGCCGGTCAGTTGGTCAGTTCATTTCTACAAAATCATCAGATGAACAAAACAATAACATAGCAAACACTGTTATTTCTTGAATATTCTTTGCCTCTGAATGGCATCCCAGACAGTGTAAGTGCTGTGTTGTTAGGATACATCCCTTTATGTTAGCCATGTTAGCTAAAAGGCTAGTCTAGTTATTCCGTTGTCGATCACCTCAAACCCTTTCCATTTGACCAGGAAACTATCCAACAAGACGATCTACCTCGTCGCGGCCACCCTGCGGCCGGAAACCATGTACGGCCAGACCAACTGCTGGGTGCGTCCAGACATGAACTACATTGCCTTCGAGACCAAGCAGGGCGAGGTGTTCATCAGCACGAGGCGAGCTGCCCGTAACATGTCGTACCAGGGCCTGCTCAAAGCAGAGGGCAAGGTGAAGGTCTTGGCTGAGCTTGTGGGACAGGTAAGTCAAGATAAGATTGGACGTTAAGCACAGTTGTAAGAAAGAACTCCAGTTACATAACCTGGAGTAGATTTCACAAAGCCCTTCGATCGATCGCAACTCGAGTTACAAAGGATAACCCATCGTAGGGCTACAATGCATCATAAGTCCTACGATTGATACTGGGTTAAGATGAGTTTGTTGAAATCGACCCCCTGTGCCTAATATCATGGCTCATGTGTAAAGTTTCAGAAAGACTTGAGGCTTTGACAAATTGGTAGGTGGATCGGTTTGCGGAAATCCCATGTAAGAATAGTTTGTTTTTTTGCACTTCTTATTTCGTCGCACTTCAGGTTAGGTCTCAACGTTTCAACTAGCCTGCTGTAGTCATCACCAGAAGTGTATGGCCAAAACACACCCCTGTGCTTTCATTTGGCAAACATAACCTTAGTTGCTTATTTCCTAATAGGCTAGACTGAATGTTCCAGTTGAGTCATTTTGTAAATTTGTGTTTTTCAGGATTTTATGGGCATGGCCCTGAGTGCCCCTTTAACATCCTTCAAGGCCATCTACACTCTGCCCATGCTGACCATCAAGGAGAATAAAGGGACAGGCGTGGTGACCAGCGTGCCGTCTGACTCGCCCGACGACTACGCTGCCCTGCGGGATCTCAAGAACAAAAAGGTTTGTCTGTCGTATGACTGCTCTGTTTTTGGTGATTCTCGGATTTTTCAATCCCAGATGCTAAAATTGCCCTAGCCCTGCAGAGACTGGGAGACATTTCTGCAGGGGGGTGTGTGCTTGCTGAACTTAAGACACCGTTTATCTTTTTTCTTCCACCGACCAGGAGTTCCGTGCCAAATACGGACTGAAGGACGAGATGGTCTTGCCCTTTGACCCAGTGCCCATTATTGACGTCCCTGGCATGGGCACCCTGGCAGCGGTCACTGCCTGCGACGAGCTCAAGATCAAGAGCCAGAACGACCGGGACAAGCTGGCGGAAGCTAAGGAGAAGGTGTACCTCAAAGGCTTCTATGAAGGGGTGAGTTTGTGTCTGATTCTATGGCCGATTACACCAAGCACTAAGATCAATCTTAAATCATGAACCAGGCCCTCCTAACTCTAAAAACTTGATATATTATTTCAGATCATAACTTTTTTCAGTCATGAGCAGTTTGCTGCAGTTACTTGTATTGTTTCTGTTTGTTTGTTTAGGCTTTTTTTTTTTTTTTTACAAAAACAAAATTGGAATGTTTTTTTTTTCCAGGTCATGATTGTGGCCGAGGTCAAAGGTCAGAAGGTACAGGACGTCAAGAAGATAGTCCAGAAGAAGATGCTTGACAGCAAGCAGGCCATCATGTACCTGGAACCTGAGAAGCAGATCATGTCCCGCTCTGGAGACGAGTGCGTGGTGGCGCTGTGTGACCAGTGGTACCTGGACTATGGGGAGGAGAAATGGAAGACCCAGACCACAGCAGCCATGGACAAAATGGAACTGTAAGGGCCTCACGTCACACCAGGATAATTTACAGTTGGTTCCGAGCAATTTTACAGGCAGTCAGTTTCGGGCGTTCTTACAAGAAGAAAAAATATCCAACTTGCTCATAATTTTGATGTTTCAGTCCTAGCAGGACCTTTTTCAAAGGCTTTTTTAGGATCTTTTTAAAGGCTTTTTTAGCCTTTGAGAAAGATCCTCCTGGGATCAAAATGTCAGGCCCTCCTAACTCCTTACATATTTCAGGTTGTTATTTTGGTTGATAAGTACTTTGCAGCACTTTGTTACAATAAGAAACTTCCACAAAATCTTGTCATTTGAACCAAAAAATTAAAGGACAAATGCATAGGTTTAAATGTACAACTGAAGCAACACAAAACATATCAGAAGAGTTTGTCAATTTCACAAGTCACGTCATGTATTTGTTTACTTATTTTTGTGGTTGTTGATTTTTTTTTGGGTGTTGATTTAAAGGTATTCGGAGGATACAAGAAGGAATTTCCTGGCGACGTTTGACTGGCTGCACGAGCATGCCTGCTCCAGATCCTATGGACTAGGTAAGGATTTCTCCGGATTCTGTAAAAAAAACTGCTTCCTTCTTTTGTCACCATTTCTCTTTATCTTTGAAAGTCATCCGTCTCTTCTGTTCTTTCTTAGGCTCCAAGATGCCGTGGGATGAGCAGTATCTGATCGAGTCTTTGTCTGATTCAACCATCTACATGGCCTACTACACCGTCGCTCACCTGCTACAGGGAGGAGTCTTTGACGGGTCTGGAACCAGTCCATTGGGAATCAAGTAAGTATTCGGAGTATCAGATTGGAAGGGTTAATGGCCATAGTTTGCCTAAATTTGAAATCAAATAAAGAATCAATCAATTAGTTGGAGTTTGCGCCGCGACAGTGCATTACCCCTTCAGTCTTCTGATGGCCATCCCCCAGGCAGCCACGCGACCCTTCCCCATCTCAGGAAAATAAAAATCCATCTGACGAAATCACATGTCATGCGGACGCCCTACCTAACGAGTCCTACCAGTAAGTTCTCTCATAGAGAGAATCCTCCCAGCAGGATCACTCGCAGGGAATCTAGCCACATGACCGTACAGTCGCATCTGGCTCTCATGTATCATGCAGGTAATAGGTCTCATCTAACTCTCCCTGAGTAACTCTCATTAGTCACACAGTCCGACCAGCGGTACCCAAGGATCCTCCTCAGAGACCCAGTAACGAAGACATTGAGTCCAGATATATTTATATCTTGTGTATGTATCTGAAAATAAATCTTGCTAATGTCCTTTGTTTTTGAAGACCAGAGCAGCTCACTCCTGACGTCTGGGACTACATCTTCTACTCCAAGGCTCAGTTCCCCAAATCCAGCCAGATTCCCCGCCCAGCTCTGGACAAGCTTAAGCAGGAGTTCCAGTACTGGTACGGCGTCAATCTCCGAGTCTCCGGCAAAGATCTGGTACCCAACCACCTGACCTACTTCCTGTACAACCACTGCGCCGTCTGGCCCAAGGAGCCCGAACGCTGGCCGGCCGCCATCCGCACCAACGGTCACCTGTTGCTGAACAACGAGAAGATGTCCAAGTCCACCGGAAATTTCCTGACTCTGTCTGATGCCCTGGAGAAATTCTCCGCCGATGGTGAGCATTCCTCGATGGTTGACGTTGGATTTAAGTTATTTGTTCAAGAGTTGCAGCTAAAGGGGTGGATAGATGTGTAAATGCATTGGTCATTCCATCACAATTTGTATGTCATCCATGTTACATCTGCAGCCTTTTACCATTTTCTTGTACTTAAATAATAAGTCCTGATAACTGTACAGGGGAACTAAGGGCCAAGCTTGAGGCTAGCCTTGGGACTTATTTAGCTACCGCCATTTGAGGCCCACAAAGTGAAATGAAGGGATTGGGCCACATGACAAAGCAGAAGAAAGGCTCCAGCTTCGTCATGAATCTAAAAAAAAACCTTCATTTCATTTAGGACACAAAATAGTGGTAGCGAAATAAATCCCAAGCCTAGCCTCAAGCGTCATTTTGTATTGAGACCCTATGTAAAGATAGTTTGACTGCCTTCCTGTCCCCTAGGCATGCGTCTGGCTCTGGCTGATGCCGGTGACCAAGCCGTTGAAGATGCTAACTTCATTGAGACCATGGCCGACGCTGGTATCCTGCGCCTCTACACCTACCTGGAATGGACCAAGGAGATGCTAGCTGAAGAGGGCGCCCTCCGGAGGGGCAGCACGGACAGCTTCAAGGACCAGGTATTCATCAGCGAGATGAATGCTGGGATACAGGAAACAGAGAAGGCCTACGAGAAGATGATGTACAAGGAGGCATTGAAGACGGGATTCTTTGAGTTCCAGGTTTGTTTGCAAAAACTATGTCAGAAAACCTTCACAAATATCGACCTTTTTTGCGCTTAGCAGCTTAGAAACTTAGCTGCAGATTGCATGCTGACTTGTTCTCCTCTGTTGCCTTCTGCCGTTGGTCAGGCTACGAGAGATCGTTACCGGGAGCGTGCTACTGACGGCATGCATCACGACCTGGTCATGCGCTTCATCGAGTTCCAGACCCTTCTGTTAGCGCCCATCTGCCCGCATCTCTGTGAACACATATGGGGACTGCTGAACCATGTGAGTATACAAGCCTTTAACAATTATTAAGACTGGCTTGAAGCCTGCATTGTTTGATGTTTCTGTATGTAGGTTTTTCCACTTGGTTTGAGCAGGATTTGTATGGAGTCCATGTAGCATCAGCAGACTTGTGCCATTCTATTACGGGTCATTCCACCAGGTTGGGGCAGGATTTGTGACGGTGTCCATGTAGCATCAGCAGACTTGTGCCATTCTATTACGGGTCATTCCACCAGGTTGGGGCAGGATTTGTATGGAGTCCATGTAGCATCAGCAGACTTGTGCCATTGTATTAATGGCCATTCCGTTTTTTCCATTGCAGAAAGAGTCCATCATGAGAGCTCGCTGGCCGGTAGCCGGCGAAATAGACACCAAGCTCTTGACATCCTCGGAGTATCTGATGAACTCGGCCCACGAATTCCGCCTGCGTCTGAAGAATGCCATGCTTCCTCCAAAGGGAAAGGTAAAGCAAGCCGCTTTTCGGTATCTTCTAAAGCCATATGCTTTTGCAATAGCTCAGTTGGTAAGAGCGGCGGTACAGTATTCCGGAGGTCTCTGGTTCGAGTCCAGCTCCAGTCAATATTTCTTTGTTCACTTTTCACTATCCGACATTTGTTATACAAATTAGGTTTGAAATGATTAATATTAAACTCTGTGTACATATTTTCAATGTGATCCGCAGAAGGGCGTGTCTCCGCCCCCAAAGCCTACCCACGGTACCCTGTACGTGGCCAAGACCTACCCTCCTTGGCAGAACGCCGTCCTGACAACACTAAAGAACCTGTATGATGTGAGTATAATGTATTTTGAGCCAAGACAGTTCTGATACTTTGGTTTGAAAATTTGCAACAAATTACCAATCATTCTGAAAGCATTGCTCTAAAATTCTTCTGAATTCCGCAACACAACTTGAGCATCACCTTTCATGAAAGTTTAGTCATGAAAGTCTTTTTGAATATCGCCCTCTGTTGACAGCGATTTAGCAAGTCTTTTTAGATATCGCCCTCTATTGAGAAAAGTTTCAAATCAGTCTTTTTGAATATCGCCCTCTATTGACAAAAGTTTCAATACAGTCTTTTGAATATCGCCCTCTATTGACAAAATTTGTAATAGTCTTTTTGAATATCGCCCTCTATTGACAAAAGTTTCAATAGTCTTTTTGAATGTTGCCCTCTATTGACAAAATTGTTAATACAGTCTCTTTGAATGTCGCCCTCTATTGATTAACATTTAGCAGCAGTCTTTTTGGATATCACCCTCTATACACCGATCCGACGGCGCGACCATGGATGTAGAAAACACCCGAGGCAGGCGGGGACACTGCAGGAATGGCGGACAGTATATCGTGCTGTCGGATCGGTGTATTGACTAAAATTAACAGTCTTTTTTAAATACCGCCCTCTGTTGACCAATTTAAAGTAGGACAAGAAAGCAAGGTTTCGACTTGATTAAAGACCACATCCTGTTTTAAATTTTCAGCTTATGGATGGAAGAGTCTAAACCTCGGGCAGAGCAGCAGCTCTACCTCAAGTTTTTGAAAAAAAACCTATAAACGAACCCAAATGTTAACCCTTTTTTTTCTTTCTACTCTGTTTTAAAATTCCCAGGCTAAAACCGGTGAATTTCCCGATAATAAAGTGATTCTAGCTCAGCTGAAGGCTGTTGACCTGCTCAAGAAATACATGAAGAAAGTCATGCCATTTGTGCAACACGTCAAGGTAAGTTATGACTGTCAGAAACTCTCTGTCATACAGGTTTATGGCAAGAGTCCCATTTCCACTTGGAAACTGATTTTCATGCTTATTTGAGTTCTGGGCTGGATTTCACCAAACACTAAGATTAATCTTAGGATGAGTAGTCAGTATCACCATAGTGGTTTGTATTGTGACATTACACTTTGCTCTCACACTTAAGATCAGTCTCGACCCCTGATAGCACAACTTCAAACTGATTCTCAAACCATGTTAAATTTGCATACCATACCATGCTGGAGCACATAGACAAAGACAAACAAAATCAAATTCAGACCAAAACAAAATCCATTTTGTAGAAATCAGTATTGTGTCCGTATAAAGTGGCTGGAATTTTCAGAATTGGTTTACAATCATTCGTTCCCGGGATTTGTTTTTTCTAGGAGAGCATTGGAAAGTTGGGCTTGAGGGCCATGGACCTGACGATGGAGTTTGATGAGACGAAAGTCCTCGAGACAAACATCGCCTATCTCAAAAGCACACTCGAGGTAATGATTCTCCTCTATGATAATGAACACTGGCATCTGCACTAGCAAGCAGGAGGTCTTAGGTTCGAATCCCACCCAAGCCAGTGTATGATTTGTTCATATGCACTCAACAAGCACTGAGTATGCAGTGCTCATCCACGTCAGTGAAGGGCAAGCCTAATTTGCATATTATCTATCTCCCGACCAAAATCATTAATATTCGATATACCCTGTAATTGACAAAAAAATATTCAATATACACTGTAATTGACAAAACGTTTGGACACATTTCTGTATAAATCACTTTATTTGCCCCTGTAATTATTGTACATAGACAGTGCATATAATTATATTCATGTTTTAACCAGACACCCAGCATGATGGCACACTGTGGATCAGGCTGGCTATTGATTTTCTCAATGTCTGAACTGTCCCTGAGAAAAAAAACCACGCTAATTACCCACCTCAAGGTTGCCATGGCAATTAGCTATCCCCGCTGTTAATCAATATGTTGTGTTTACTGGTCGCCAAGCAACAGTGTACTGTCACATATTCTTTTCCTTCTTTTTTCTTCTTTTTAATTTTTTTTTTTTTTTTTTTTTTTTTTTTTTTTTTTTCTTCCTTCATGTTTATGAGGAGCTAGCTATTTCGTGTTTGATTTTGGACACATTATTAATTTTATTCAGCAGATGCTTCAAAATTTATTATAGGTTGAGGAAAACATTTTGATGATGTTAGGGGAAAATTTTGATTTCGACCTCATGTAACAAGTCTTTTTATTAAGAAGCATTTTAATGTCCATTTTTTATATATAAGATAGAGAATGCTCCCAATAGTAAAATATGTAAATTTCAAGTCGATAGGTTTGGATATTATTTAGAAATAGGTAAATAAAGTTTGTGCAAGACCCTATGGTAACATTGCCCTAATGTAGCTGTTCGAGTTCTTATTATTATTATTGTAATTTTGTGCATCGCTTTAATAACACAAACAAACAAAAAAAGGCTTTGTGCACACAAATGCACACAATGACCAAGAACAAAGCAATTTCTTCTCTATTGTCCTTGTACCTTAATTCTCTCGCATACACCAAGCACACATTTGTATCTTACACGGCCAAGGACAATTTTGAAGACAAGATGTCCATTCGTGGACAAGAATGGTTTCATTGTTTTGCCATTATCGTCTTGTCCTCGATCTTATTGAAATACAGAAAGATGCACGCACAAAAAAAAACGGGTTTTAAGACAATTATTTTTTTTTGTGGATGGTGAATCAAAAACATCAATTTTTCTTGAGGCCACAAACACCTTGACCGTTGTTGCCGTAGTTTTGGCCTTGGTGTTCCCCTTCAAACAATTGCTCCCAATCAACGGATCAATATTTCAATAGCAGAGCTCTTTACAATTGCCAAAGAGGACTCTGCCCTTAAAGGCTGAGACACTGGTTTGGTTTTTGTTGGAGGGAAACATTTTGCTACAAAAGTCGACGTCCAAATTTTTTTATGCAATGGCTTTTTGATATGTAATTCAATGTATATCATGTTTTTTGCAGTACCGATATTTATTTTTGTATTGGGTTGGCATAGATATGAGTTAACTGTTACCACATTACAAATCTTGTGTCCTTGGGCAACATGCTTTACTGCAATTATGTATCCATATCTCTCCGTATACACTACATATTCTTGGCTTGGCCTTTCTTCAAAGTATCATATTTTGGTTTAGTTTTGCTAGCAACTCCAATCCTCATTAGATATACAGTACTAAGAGACATAAATTGATTTTGTCTCTCTCTTTATTTCAGCTGGAAGGACTTGATGTCAAGTTTAGCTCAGAGGCATCAGACAGGATACAGGAGGAGTGCTGTCCAGGGAAGCCCTTCTCTACCTTCAGAACAGAGGTACAAAGACGAACTTCATCCAAAAATTAATTTGTGTGCCTCCTTTCCAAATACTGCAATGCAAAATGAACAATATGTGTGCCACCACACAACCGCGCTAGAGACCTGCCAATCCATTGACAGCTAACCCCTGACAAATAATGCTTTCAGGGGCTCAGGCTCAGGCTCTGGCTTCAGCTCTGTCATCCATATGCTGAAAATATAGTTTATGGTTTTTCATTGAAGTTGAAACTGTTTTCTTGTTCAAACCAGAGAACCAACTTTCGAACCGCAGCCAAAAGCCTCTTTTTTGATTCCCGGTATTTTAGAACGGATTCATGAAATGGAGCCGGAGCCTGAGTCGGAGCCAAGGTTTGGAAAAGGCCCCAAGTTTCAACATCCACCATTTTCAATTCCCTCACAACACTTAAATTTTGCCCAAATTAATTTGTTATTTTGCAACGACTTTTATTATCATCACTTTGTTTAGATATTATAATATCAACTCATATATCATGTTAAGTATCTTGTTTTAAGTATTTTAGCAGTGCTTTATTATTGTGTATTAAAAAAGGGCGTTATAGAAATTTATAAAGTTATGTTATCCAACGTGAAATGATAACATCCAGTTTTTCCTGGTTTGTCCTCCGTGCAGCCGAGCATCACTATTAAGCTGATCAACCCCCAGCCTCATAGCGGCCATTTCACCCAGGACATTCCCATCATGCAAGGGGATACGGTTGCCAAGGTAGCCAACCGCATCATGAAACAAGACCGAGGAATCAAAGGTAGAATAAAACATTTATCATTTGCATTTCAAACGTCTTTTTTGGTAGTTCTTTTCCAGGAGAGATGGGTATTTTGTAGCCACTGTAGTTCAAACTAGCAGTGTAAATTTGTTGAATTCCCAAATAATGGTACAAAATTGCCAACCAAAATCATCTGTGCAGTTTCTCATCAACTAACTGTAAGGGAAACTTACTGGATTAATTTTAAGTCAACGAAAGGTGAACTAAAAGAAAAATTCACTGGGGATTCGAACCTCCGACCCTCGGAATGCCATACCGATGCCTGGATAGCTCAGTTGGTAGAGCATTGGTACTGTATTCCTGGGGTGGCAGGTTCGAATCCCACTCCAGTCAATTTCTTTCTTTGTTCACCTTTCATTGACTTGTTCAGTTTCTGTGCGAAAGCTTACTGTTTCGAATACAGTCACAGTTCAGTTTGGTTGGATCTTTGACTTTGGTAGTTTTCCTCTTTTTTTTTCATTTAGACGTCATAGATTCCTGTGCATGTGTAACTCTGTTTCATTATTACTGACTTAAAGGTAATATCATACTTTGGTTTTTGTCAAAGAAATGCAGATTCATGGGCACAAATATCAAGAAAGATACAGTAACAGTCATCTGTGAAATTTTCAGGCCCATACTGTGCCCACTTTTTTAGAAAACAGTGAAAAACGGCCACAGTATTTTGAAAATCTTGTCACCGTTATTTTTTATCTTTAAAAGATCAAAATTGTTTTTGGTCATTGGTTTTACTCTTTTTCTGGATAAATACAGCATTTCAGGCAGAAACATTTTGACAGTATGTTTCTACCATCACTATCTTTAAATCCTGTGGAGATTTCTGTTTCGGTGTGCTACAAAAGTATGATAGTGCCTTTAAGCTACAAGTAAACTTTCTTTTTATTCCATTGACTTGGCCAATTATACAGTCGTTGATATTTCTTTCTGCAGATATCAACAGGGTTCAGATCCTGCGATTCGACGACCCCGAACTTGGTCCGCGGAAGCTGCCAAAGCTCCATGAAGAACTCTCGGGCAAAACGAGGATATCGAACCAGGCGACCTTGAGCATCACCACGGAAACGAAACGAGTTTCGGTGTGCGAGAACGGCAAAGACATCGATGCCGGATCCTGCTTGGTCTATATAATAGGATAATGCTTATGGCGATAATGCTTTAAATGTGATAACAGTAATTTCCCTGTATAGGGAAGACATCTCACAGCATTTTTACATAATTATGGTCACTGGTCTTTGAGTGGACTTATTACTCCCAAATTCTTCTCAAATCCCTGGAGACTACACAGCTCTGGGGTTAATTTCACGAAGCCCTAAGATCGGACGTAACTCTGAGTTACGATGGATAACCCATCGCAGGGGCCTATCCTACGTAGGACTGCAATGCATCATAAGTCCTACGATTGATAGCAATATCTCTGACCCCCAGAGATATTTAAGCACAAAGAGACTAATCAAACACATAGACATCTGTACTCATTTACTCCTGTGTGGAGACACAATGAATGACAGGGTATCTTGCCTAGGGCAGGTCTTGATTTTCACAGGGGCTGGCATCCTCATATTGCCCTCTGTTGCCCCCCCCCCCCCCCCCCCACCAGAAACACCCGAAGAAGAGATTCATTGGAAGCACTCCTTGCAGAGGAAATCATGGCCTTGCTGCCCGTCAAATATGAAAATATGAAAGCTTTTTTAGCCTTCGGTAAAGATCCTGCTAGGATCGAAAGGCTCCAGGCCATCCTAACTCCAAACTGTAAGCTTGTCAAGGAGTCAGGTAGGCCTGCCAATAGCTGGTCACAAACCCACACCCTATGGGAATCGTCCACAAGTCTCGAGTCTGACATACTGCTTTGAGTATGGCATCAGTGGCGTATCTAGGTGAAACAGCACCAGAGGCAAGCGCTAAGGTTGTGCCCCTTATTCCAACTTGATGCCATTCAAGAAAAAATCAGCCAATTTGAAATTGGAATCTATATTTCTTTGTTCATTTGATTAGATTTCCAATAACGGCAACAGTATAGCTACCTTTTTTCTTTGTTTTCCTTTTTTTTTTTCTTTGGGGGGTGGGGTTTTTTGCCTTTGCATTTTTAGTGCACCTCCTAATAAGTGGCGCCCTGGGCACGTGCCCCCCTTGAAACCCCTCCATCCCCACCCAATACACCACTGGAAATCACTCTACTACACTTGTACTTATTATAAAGTTGGCTTATATTAATCATGCATTTCAAACAAGGGGCTGGGTTCTTTTTCTGTTATGTTTTCTTTTACTTTTGTTTTTCTCTTTTGAGCAATTTCTTTATGTGCACAAAATTTATTATCAGTGCCTGACGAAAAACTGAGAACTGGGCGAAGTGGATTATTACGTGTGCACAGTATTAAGTCCTAAATCATAAATTTTATCTCCTAATTGCAAGCACTATTTTGTGGAAATGAAATAAAGATTTCATTCACAATTCAACTAAACACCATTTTGGATTGTTGATTTGTTTGTTGTTATTGTTTTGTTTTGCTATTTGTTTTTTCTTTTCATTTACTTTCCTCTTCTTTAACAAGGGGCGGAGTTTTTCATTAATGGAGGGTGGAAAGAAATTGGTTACTATCGATGATAATTCGAGTTACAAAGGATAACTTACCCTGGGTTAACCATCACTGTGCTGTGGTTCCAGCTGACCCTATTCTGTTAATTATTGTTCCAATCTGTTGCCCGTTTGAACAAAAAAATAATAATTGAGGATTCCTAAATGTATTAATTTTTTTAATAAGAGAAAATCAATCAAAAGGTTGTTTCTGGATAACCTCAATTTGTATTTATCACTGTCATTTTACTTAAACCTGGATTTTTTTCTCAAGAAAACATTTATATATCTGTTTTTTTTCCAGAAGTGCACAAGAAAAACACAGTTACCTTGAAAGAATCACATACTTTTAATCATTTTAAATGTTCGAGAAACAAATAAACAAACAAACACCCCAACAAACAAACAACAACTGCAGTAGATACTTGAATAAACATTTTGTAAACACAGACCCACAAAGAACCACACAGCGGAACATAAGTGACACCCCTCACACATCTGCAGTTCTGTAAATCCGTGGTCAATAGACTTCAATTCAAATGTCATAAAAAATGGTTTCTGTGCGGACTGTATGACCAGCTTGATTCATGATAGTATCCGGGCAACAAAGCACACTCGTGCCTGGGCAAATTAAATAATGGTCATTATCTGTCTGTGTTTGCACAGTCTTTTCAATAGTCAAATAGAGAAATTAAAACAGACAAATTAATGATTTTCTTTTTGGTCTTGTTCTTTTACTTTTTACATGACAAGTCAACCCAAAAAATCCTGTAATCAGGAGTAGGCCTTTCTTATAAAGACAATTCTTAATGAATTCAATCTTGCGGCGGAAAATGACGGTCTGAAATTATTTTATTATGATTAATGATAATTAATAGCAGGCGGGTCGAGTTTTTGGAGAGCTTTGGACAATGTATTATTTCAACTAAATCACTGTCCAGAAATTTGGAAACAGTCGATATTGCTGAATGAAAAAATTACAAAGGATATTATTAGCTAGTACGTCACTGGCGGCCATACCGTAAAGTAGATTGCTTAATCAACCTAATTAATGAAAGAGATAATTAACTAATAATAATAAATAGAATATTTTGCTTTGATCGTTGATAAGGAAATAATTTGATTTAATTAACGGCTAAGCAAGATTTCCCCGACTCATGCTTATTTATTTGAAGTTGGAAGTGCGTCATTATAATAATTCCGCACAACACCTGTTTCTCTTGACCACGCGCATTTCTATCTCCATAAACCAACAGAGGGCCTCCTTTGGTTTATAACTTTTGAGACCTTCATTGATAGTCGATACCACTTTGTTCAGTAGGGGTGTCCGCTTAACAAAGCAAACTCACTGTAAAATTCATCAGTCCCCAGTCATGTAAGTATTAATAAAAAATATACATGCGGTTTTTTATATTAACAATTAAACTCATCTAATTGGATATTGGACTGGTAACTTATTAAACACGGGGTCACATATTCCGTGGAAGTTAAAGAGATCCCCCTTGATTTGTGGCACAGCTCAACAACATTACTACTTGGTAGCTAAACAACTAACTAGCACTCAGCAGGGAGTCGAGAAAGCAGACGATAAAAATAATAGATGTTGTAAAGATTGAGTGGCTACATGCTTGTTTTTTTTATGTTTGTATTGAAGATTCGTGATTAAATTGGACTGTTGAACCAGGATTTCTTACAGTTCTAGTCATACCCGAGGACTTCGTAAAAACACGACCCTTCTTTTTCGTCGATCGAGTACGGGGTGATCACGGCACGGCTCCAGGCACGGCTTGGCTTGGCTTGGATTAGAAGACACTTGACTTGATGACTCCACCATAACAACGCTGTACATCCTGCACTACACCTGTGCACTACACGCAATCTGGAGTTGTTTCGCAGAAGGCGAAGAAATGGCGAATGCATAATAAAGGTAAGGTTTATTCCTCCATGGTTTTGTATACTTCTCAAGACTCAAGGACACCGTTGGCATAAAATGTGTCTGTCAATTAAAAGCATTTAGCTAAGCTAGCTCAGTTTTAAAAAGGAGTAAAGACGACTGTCATTGTCAAGCTAAAGCGTAGAATATTTCTACCTCCATGATTAATAAAGCTAGCACTAGCTGCAGTAACTGTAACCCTATATTACTCCTGAAGTTGTTGTCGTATAGGGGTGATTGTGGGTTGACGGGATCCCAAAACACATTGAATTCTTGGCTCTGAACTAGCTTCTAGTCCTCATAAATGATACTTTTGACTTTCAGCAAATGTTCCTGGGTCCTTAAAAGCCTAGATTGAAGAAATTTGTTAAACATTTCAGGGTAAAAATTCAATTTTCTTACGCGCTTCTTGTAAACTTTCAAACAGACCGTCTGATCGCGTGAGGCCATTTTGTCTGGTCTGGTTAGTCTAGTGCCCAGACCCAACAGATCAAGAGTCCTCAAAATGTCAGAGTGGAAACCAGACTATTCTCGTCTGCGGCCATCCGTGCGGCGGTGAAATGTTACAATCTTGGTTACCGTTTTTACCCCATAATTTCCCTCAAAAATCAAAGCCCTGCCCTCTTTCCAAAAATTCAACCTTGGTAATATAGAGGAGGAGACCAACAAAGTATATGTAGGTAAGTTACTTTTCAAAAAGTAGTTTCCTTTCCTTTCGACGACTGTTGCCTGAAAAGAGGCAAACGGGTTTTGCATTGCTAAACCATGGAAGTAAGACTTCCTGTACCTTTTCTGAGGAATTGTACTTGTATGCAGTTAGATCTATAAACGTCATTATTCTTTGGAAGGGCATGGCACTTTTTAAACCGAATTTTATTGTGAGCTGGCAAACTGCCGTGAGGAGATACTGTATGGAGCATTTCTAGACATTTCTTTAAAATGTGCCTCTAATTGAAACTGAGTTTTCTGTCAAAAACATTTGGAACTTTAGACCTTGAAATGTTATGCAAGATTTGTTTGGACAGTATTTTCACTTGACTGGAATGGAAAATCTTTAATTACTGGGGTAGTCCTACGTGTATTGCACAGTGAGCACTGTATTATTATTTTGCCCAAATGATTACCCAAGACGCTACTGTACCAAATTAACATACGTGTATGTACAGTAATGATAATGTGCATTGTTACGGGGTTGTGCCAGTAATACAGTAATTTGTTTATTATTATTATTAATTTTTTTATTTTTTTTGGGGGGGGGGGGTGTCGCATCTTGTTGAATGGTTTTGTGCATTTTTCAAAGACTTTACAATTGTTGACTGATGTGCTGTGATGCAGTTCAGTCCTTTTATGGTGTGAATACTGAATAGTGGTCTACTGCACATACATCATTCAAGTGACACAATTAGATTTACCACGTACATGTAAACAGCAATACAGTGTAATTATATTACAAGTCAATTGAGTTGTCAAACATTTTGGATGGATAAATTACGATTTACATTAACAATTGCAGGTAAGCAAAGCCTAAAGCTATTAACTCAATTGATGCATCTTTCAATTTTTTTATCCGTTGCTTTTTTTACTGCTAAATCTTACATTTTCTGTCAAAAATGGTGAGTTTTTATACTTTAGAACTCGGAGAAAAAAAATAATAAAAAAATCCCGACCCAAAGTTTTGGTATTTTACGGTCGGTCGCTGAGGGCAACACACAATTTTTTTAAGGCCTAATAGAACATGTAAAGTACATTGTAGATACTAGGCCCAAAACCATAACAGACCGACTGCAAAACTTATATTTGGAAAACAAGCTTTTAGATGTTTTAAATGCAAACCCATTCCAGGGGCCTATTTGGAACTGTTCAGTGGCAGTTCAGAACTCGTAAGAATGATTAAATGTGTGCGCAGTATGTACATGTAAGTAATTCCTACTTTTAGGGGATTAAAAGCCCTTTTGGCCTTGAAAAAAGAAAGAAATGCTTACAATTTAACAAAAGATGCTTGGAGTTAGGATGGCCTGACACATTGCGATCCTATCGGAAAAGATAGGATGGCCTGATGTGTTTTGATCCCAGTAGGATCTTTATCAAAAGCTTTGAAGGCTTCAAGATATAGCATTGAAATTCAATTTTTTGGACGGAAATAAAACCTTGTTGTAGGCATGTATTGCCAGATATCTCCATGTACAGTACAGTATTTGTATTGTAAAGACAACTTTGGCTAGATACATGTACACATGTATGTAACATCAATCTTCAGGTATTAAAAATGTGATGTACTGTAACTGAACAATTTTCTGAACAAAGAAAAATTCCGAACAAAGAAATTTCTGAACAATAATTCTAAAAGACCATTTTTTCTCCTGCCATAATTAGCCTATTTATGAATGGAACATTCCTTGCTTTGAAAGAAAGATACACATGGTTGAGTCAGGAAGTTCAAATTCTCTAAACTGAATTTAAAAACAAACAAAACAAAACCCCAACACAAATGGTTCTATTTGATTTGTCATCAGTTTTGGGGCATAATTTTGGAATGTTCAGCATCTTTGTTCAGTGTGCAATGAGTGCATACTGCATAGGGGCCTATACACATTCTCAGCTGTTCATAGGATTTATAAATAATGAAATCAATGTGCCACGCATCTTGGCCACTTCACAGTCCACCATTTCCCCAGCCCACCTGCGCCAACAGTAACATGTACATCTCAGCCCACTACCGATACACCAAGTGGATTCCATGGAATTTTTTTTTTTAATCATACATCGTCCAATAGTCTCCACATGCAGCATTTCATAAATAAATTACCATATAATGAGGAAAATGATGCAATGCATACAATAGAACATTTCTTGAGATGAGAGAAAATTATTTATTTTTTTGGCATGATGGTGGATTCAAGCCCTTTGTCGTCTTTGATAAATAGGACTCGTCAATGGAAGGTTAATGAGCCAGAACCATTTTCTTTTATTGTATTCAATGGCGTATTTTATATGTCCTGTCTTTGTGTTATGATAGTACTATATTGTACTGGCCTTTGAGGAGTTTGACAAATCATGCTGAAAGTACATAATTGTACAGTGTACATATGTATGCATTAGAATTCTCAAAAAGGGAAAAAGTTCTATTAGATTTGGGGTTTTTCTGGGTTTTGCTCGAGTCAGATTCTCTTGTCCAATGCTTAGGAATAAAGCAAAATCATGTCATTATCATGGTGATGACTTTTAAGATTGCTCTTCATATTGTCATCTCAACCATTTGGAATGACTCTTAAACTTGACACCAAATTATGGAGCATGCATTTTATTTGTTTGGTTACCATGGTGCCCAAGCAACATACTGTACGTGTACAAGCAATGAACTGTGACAGTTGATTTGCCAGCGAGACGTGTCCCTAATGTTAACCGTTTTGGTTGCTTGTGGCAACAATTGCTATGCCCTTGCTTGTGGGCTTGGCTTGACTTCAAAAGAAAACAAAAAACAATGAATTGTGTAGGAATAGAAAGCGACTCCCTCTTTGCGAGCGATACGTGTATAGTGTCTGTGTGTGCTGAACTGCTCATGCACATCATGTAGAGCTAAACTGGAAATTTTTAATACGGCCTTGAGTCTTGACGAGTACATTAAGTTTTGTTAGACTGTTGTTTGTTCCTTTCCTATTGCCAAAACATTCACATCTCCAATGCATAAAAATCCATAATTGATTGTTTTATGCTTTGGATTGTCTCATGAACATTAATTACTAAACATTTGTTACTACAAACATGCCTGACTGATTGGCCTGTTTATTAAGCCAATCAGCTAGCAGTAAAGTTGGCTCATAAAAAAGCCAGCTGCTGATTGGACAAACACTGAGGAGGATTGTCTCATTATTGGCTGGAGAGGTAAACACTGTCTAATGTACTGTACAACATGGCCTGGGATTGACAACATGGGATTGAAAGAATGGGCTATCTGATGGTTGCACAAATGTTCATCAATTTGTTAAAAGAATTAAAAAAAATTGAAAGAAATCAACTAATTTTGCTAAGATTTTTGGATTTTTTGCCATCCATGTAACCAGCTGGCATTATTTGTTTGTCAATAAATTGTGTGATGTCTGTTTGAGTGTATCATACATATGTACATATATGCAAACAACTTGGGTGAACGTGCATTTTGCCCATTTTTATTTTTGCCTAAGTTATAATATTAAGTCTGGACATCAAATGGATGGTTTTATGGATACTGTGCATTATAAATGCACAATTATACATGGTTGATATCGTGGAAATAACCCACAAGTTTCCTTTTGAGGGACTTACTGTATAGAATTGCATATGATTTTTTTCTTTTATTGTTTATTTTAAAATTGATGGCATATCATGATGCTTTCACTGTGTTTGGTTGCCATGGCTACCTGCTGTACACAACCAACGGATACAATTACAAGCAATGAGCCGTGACGACTGATTGCACAATACGATGTTGCCATCACGGTTGCCTGACAGCGGCAAGTCGCTGGGCAGTCGCTGGTGCTTCCGTCAACTCACTGAAAAACAAACAAAAAACAAAAATATAAATAAAACAACACAATGGTGGATTTGGCTTGTTTGTGATACCTTTTGGTTTATGGGTATTACATGTCTAAATAGCCAAAAACCTGGGTACATGTACAATGTAAGCCTGTGAGCCATATTTGGCAATATCCACGGGCACCGACATGAGCGAAGGCAATTGCCTCTATTGTATTGCCTTTGTGAAGCATTTTCCCTGTTCTATTTTGACATCCTGCCTGAATACACGGACTACATGGGGGTGAAAACATCATAATTTCTTATTGATTTGCATTGTGCGACAACCCTGTGACCAGGTGATGACCTGTACATAACTCACAATCCACTTTATTGGTGACTTCAAAACTCGATTGGCATCGCTGGCCCACAAAATAATAGAAACAGCTCCTTATTTTGTGTTGCTCATGTATTTCATTGAAATATGAACTAAAATTGTTGTTGTTGTTGTTAAATCTTTCTGGGTTTTTTTTTAACTTTACCAAATCCATACCATCTGGTCATGGCAATATTTAGTGAATTTTCAGCCCTAGACATTCTTCATTTATTTGTAATTAAATCATTTTTGGTTACTTAGACTTCTACTAAATGAATGGTTTTCTGCAAATTATATGGTGAAAATGGTCTCTTTAGTGATCCGTTATTTGATTCATACTGTAGATAAAGCTTGGAGATATATTATACAAATACCCTGAGAGCTTCACTTGTTATGAACAAGCTATCTCAATTGCCAGTAACATTGACGTCTTGAACCTCTGCATAGCTGACATATCCCAAGTCTTTCCGAATGTACCCTCTAGGGTAATTTATCTCAACCTTCCTGGATGTTCTCAAATCTACCCTTAAAGAGGTTTGGAGGGCCAGCTGCAAGATCAAAGTCTGGTCTTGCTCCACTTCACATTTGGAATGATCAAGCCACAAGGCAGTTGCCACTTTGTTTGAACTGATGTCCGTAACCTAATATCTAGGCCTAAATTGCCTAATGTTTTAAAGATTATGCTTTGCAAGTTCAGTTAAATGCTGTGGGCAGAGAATTTTAAAGACTTTGGTACAACCTTTGGTACATGTAATACAGGCAAATGCAAAGTGTTGAAGTAATTTATCATTCTCAATGTACAAATTGTACATGTTGTCAAATTATGTACTCAATTACTCCATACAGTAATATACAAAATGAAAATGTCTTTACTGCAAGAAAACTGCAAACTGTACTCAACACGATTGTGTTTAAAGGTAACGGGGAAGATTCTGTGGGTGGAATTATAGCTAGCTGTGGACATGTATGTGTTGATAGCACAGGAGGTACTGTACTGTACTTTACTGTACATTAACTTGCGCACAAGTTTGTATGTGTGCACATATTTCTTCCAGATCTGTGAGATGTCAAATTATCATATGATCTTTGAGCTTGCTAATCCTGTTACCTTAGTAACAATGCCTATAAATAAACAAATACCTGTTACCCTAATAAAAAGGGGGCAAAAACAGCAGGCCTACACTACATGTAGCTGTTTCGAGACACACATGTACAAGGTTGGAAATGGCTAAGGACTGTCATGACTGATGGATCATTACTTGGTGTGTGTACTAGAATAAAAAGTGCAACACATTCACCGATTTCAGGATGAGTCACATGAAAATGTTGAGCTGTTGGTGGAACTTTAAACACATAGTTTAATTAGCAGTGTATGCACAATGGATACATACATGTACCAGTATTATGAAATAAATGCTGTCAAAACCATTAAATTTCTATTTTGGCTATTTATTTAAACAAGAACAGGGCTTGAAATAGTAATAGCCCAGCGTGCAATGTCTTGCAAAAACTCTGAGCTACATGTAGTAGGTAGAGCCTAGACTCACTCCCCTGGTTGCCCAGTGAGCTAGTAAAAAAAATAAGAACCTACCTGATAATAAGGTATGGATCAACATACACTGTATACTTTAACGGGCCAGTTAAAATCTAAACGGGCTAATTAAAATCTGCAGTACAGCTGGCCTGATGGGCTAGCCAGGAAAACAAAAGTTAGCGCAAGACCTGAAGAAGAACGGTTTTGCTTTAAATAGCGAAGGCTTTTCTTAATGTACATTTTTACATTGCACTAGCTGGCACTGTGGCTTCTGCTATTGTTCATTTTCACAAGATGCAGACAATGGCGACTTGAGCCTATCACTTGATGCTCCAGGGAAATCGTTTACATTTTCTGCAACTCAATTCAGTTCATTGCAGATTTACTCGTTTGTCTCTAATGCTCCCCGACAAGTTCATTGTACACGAATAGAAATGACTGCAAGCAATACAATGTGTACGTGCAGATATAAAAAGGCCTGAGGGAATTGCTACTGTAGAAATGTAATTAGATACAGTCATTGGTATTTAGGATCCGGAGACCAAGTACCGTTCTGTACATGTACATTTGGAAATTGCTTTTGTTTCTCAAATTATTGACACGCCAACCGAATGGGACTAATTACCTGTTAGCCACATTGCTGGAAAACATCAACACATTTAATACAGGTTTTTCATTAAAGGTTTACTGTAATCAAATTTAGGAAAGGGATGAAAGTGGCTTTAAAATGATCACTTAGTACATTAAATAATGACTACCGTATATAAATCTATATTTCTATGTACCGGTAAGTGCTTAATTTTGACCAAAAAGTTACATAATGCCCCGCCCCCCTAACCCAAGTGGTATTGTTTTTATACATGGTAATTTTGCCATTAAAATTAGTATACAGTGTACAACGGACCTCTTTAGAGTAAGCATGTTGCAGTTTTTATCCTTTACAATGGTTTTGCAGACCTGTTTATCCATCAACCATCGTGTTGCCTCATCCATTTTGAATCCCATGAGCCTCATTAAGATCACAGATAACCTTTACACAGTGCAATAGTAATGACGAGCTGTGAAAAGCTTACATTATCTCTCACTCTCTATTACTTTATTTTGGGTTATCTTTTTTGTGCGAAAACCATGTTTTTGCATCACAGAAAACAACGATTTCTCAGAAATATCACAAACAATATGACGAGTGATGAATAGGGCCGATGCTTCTAACAGCCAGTCTGCAAATTATAGCTCCCGCTGCACGCTTTGCAAACGTAAGCGTCTGCGGCAGCGGGTTGACGCGCGAGCGCCGGCTCGTGTAAACACGTCAGCCGTAGTGATGCATGATCGACGCACTGGATGGACACGTAGGCATCATCCGGTCTGATCACTTTGCATGTTGTCAGTGTACATACAGAGTTTGTTTAAATACCCTCCGTTGACTACAATTATAATAAACTGTACACATCAACTGTAAATGAGTTAAAATTTTCTTTTCCATTTACAAAGTAAACATGTCGTTTGCCTTGAAGTGGTTATAAAGTAATTCAAGTATCTCAAGGAACTGGAAGCATTTATAAAATCAATATCATGGGAATATATTACAGGAACCGGTTTCTTAATAGTCTAGGGTCCTTCCTTGATCAAGGTAAAATTTATGGCCATCAGAAGCGTTCAGTCCGCTCGGCTGAATGTTAATCCATGACTGCATCTTGTCCACTCTTGACAATCTCCTTTTCCAGTTGATGGATAGTCTTGAGTATTTAATATAAAATAAAAATGGTATTCTGTGTATATCAGGAAGCACTTTAGGTTGTTCTTAAAGGTACAATACATGATTGGTAAAGTTTACAGAGCAGCACCCATACTTTGTCTGATCATACATGTACACGAAATGATAAACCTGTGAACATTTGAGCTCAATCGGACATCTGAGTCACAGAAAATAGCGAAAATCCGACTCAGTTTTTCTTAAATCCTGTGTGCCCTGTGGATGGTAGTTAAATCATGGAAAAGCAGAAATGAAACGAATGGTACCCAAGGCATATACATGTACAGTACAACATGTACACATACATGTATATTGTTCCTTGTAAGCAATAGAGTAACAAAATGGGTCATCAAAGATAAAGGAAAAAAAAAATGGATCGTTAAAACATTGTTGTGTAAAATTAGTCACACACCATGCTTTTTATGTTGATATGTGGCTTTTGTGCAAGTGCTGTACATGCACTAGACACAAGCATACAAGTATTACAAGTATTTTTTTATACAATATAAAATCACCCCCATTGTGCACGCAATTCTTTTTTTTTAGGCCATTCGATTGACTTCAAGGTAAGAAGAAATTTACGTTGGGTGCTGGAATATCGATCAGACCAAAGAAGAAGTGGAATAGGTGAAAGGGAAACCTGTTGCCATGGTTTCTAGTTACCATAACAACTGGTGATAAACAAGTGCAGACTGAGATGTGATCTCATTATAGTGAAAGTGAAACACAATGAAGAGAATTATTTTTTTTAATTAAAATTTGCAGACCGTAGATTAGATTGAAGGGAAGATGTTACTTGGACTGTGGTTAAATTGTCATCTGCCAGATATATAATTACATACAAATAAAATACACGTACACATGTACAGTGTACATTGTGCAACAGGACATACTGTGTACACTTGAGACCCATGTGTAATATAACAGCTGTTCATGGTACATATTTGAACATGATTTTGTACAAACATGCATGTATGTATACCGAATGTAACAAATGCAGACTAAGTAGGATGTGTGTACAGTATTAGGGATGTGTGACTTCAAATCTGATATTAGATTTTTTTAATTTTTTTTTTAGATTTTAACTCAGAATTTTAACTTTTTTGTACAAAAGTGCTTAATAGGAAGTTTATGAACTTTTAAATTTCAGCTTTTTCCTTGTTTTTTTTTCCCCAGATTTTTTTGTGACCACTAATAAATACGTGTTACATTGTTACTTTGGTATTTGTTTAGGGAATTCTAGTAGTGTAATATGGTATGTTGTAATGTATACAGATGTCCACAATACATTTAACTTCACAGACATGTACCTGAGACATGTACATGTACCTCTACACATTAATTGAAATTACCTACACTGTAGGCTATCATCATTTGCAGACATGTGCATTTCGAGGAATGCTTCATTGCTATGACAACAAACTGCCTGCCTCCCCCTTTTTTTTCTAATACACCTGTAGCTCAATCATTACAATACGGTCAAAATGGTCAATATTGCATAGAGTGGGCACATACTGTATTGAAGCCAATCAAGCGAATGGCATCAGGAAGCTAGGCCATTGAAGCACGACTTCATTTTGTTCATAAGTAGGCCTATTTCACTGTGCAATTTATTTATTTAGATCCACGTACCGGTATACCAGAGATACATGTAGTATCAGTACAGTGTAAATATGTGGTGTGATATTAAGGCTAGTTAATAGGTTTTTCCTGTACTAATGTCCCCTTTTTTCCTTTCCAAATTTACACTGTGTGTCCAGTGCATAGAGATGCTGAGTTTTTATTAAAGGTATTATCATACTTTGGTAGCATGCCGAAACAGAAATCTCTGGGAATTTCACAGATGACTGTTTCTTTCTTGATATTTCTGTTCATGGATCTGCATTTCTTTGACAAAAATCCAAAGTATGATATTACCTTTAAGTTGCTATTTCTATTAAGCTGTCACTGCATCTTTCTTTGGCTGGCAGCGAGCATCAGTAGCTTGGTTTAGAAGGGCTTTTCCATTGTTTTCAGTCAGAAGTAACACGGAGTGAGATTTTTTGATGTGTTGACTCTTCTTGGGGCCTACAGGTTTGTTTCAGGCACGCGATCAGTGATCCTGCTGCTCCGGATCCCATTTAAACCTATCCTGCATGGATCTGCAAGATCACTAGCCTGATCACGTGCCTGAAACAAGCAGTCCCTTAAAGTGTTGACCGTGTTGTTGTTCCTTTGAACAGAAAAGCGCATAGCAAAGAAGAGGAGTATGGCAAGTGCATATTGGGACTTGCATGGGTCCTCCGCTCAATATCTTGTGTGTACACACATAATATCTGCACGTGAATTGATTAGCCCTTGGGTACTATGATTTTAATGTAATTACATGTATGTTGCCATGGCAATTGTATATGATTCAGCAATCTCTTCTCCAGTACAAAAATAGTTACACAAATATATTTGGAAGATTCGCTTTCTGATAATTGTGTCAAATGTTCGTCTCTTTTCGGTTTGTTTTGTTTATTTTTTTAAGAATTTTTTTTTAAATTTTTTTTTTAAAGAAGATTTCCAATGCTATACACTGTTTGGCAGTACATTATGCATAAATTATCTGCCAAGTAGCTGTATGAAATTATGGATCGTTTGCGGACTTAAAGTGAAATGTCCTCGAGCTAGTGGTACTGGCCGAATTGAGGCCTACTGGAGCAGCAGCATCTGAATTATGTCCTCCTTGCTAGCGCTTGAATTTAAATGATTAACGTACACCAGCTAGCTAGTCATACGTGCATTGCTGTACATACACGGACATATGGCGCACGAGTTGTTTCTCTTGTAATGACGCCTTTGATTCAGTTTGTCTGCCTGTTCTGATGTGAGGAAACACCTTAAATGATGAGTAAACATCTTGTATGGGCACATTGATGACAGCCGAGCCGACTGTTTGCTCTTGGTTAGTTGTAGCATCCATAACTTCTTTGATTGTCAGTGCTATTGGAAGGACGAGGAAGAAAAAAAACAAAACCAAAGCAAGAATATTGATTTGGAAAATGGATTGTCATTTGGAATGATGGTCGTAGACTCATCATATTGTTTTTGTTTTTCCCTGCAGTTTCTGAGAAACTGCCTTCGTTGACGACTTCATCATTCTGCCAGGGTGATCTGATCGTGAGGATTCCGATGGCAGGGCATAGCTCCTGAGGCGATCGTGTACAAGAACCTCCTCCATCCGTCATCGCCGTAACGAGGGAAAGGGGGAGAGCATCATGGGATGCGGGGGCTCCAGTCAGCCCCGCTACGAGATGAGCAAGTCAGAGAAATGTAAGCCTGAATTTTGTTTTAAATGGAAAGAGATCAAAGCCTATGTCATTATGCAGGGGCCAATTTCATGGAGCTGTTAAGCACAAAAAAATTGCTTAGCACAAAATGTCTTGCTCAACCAAAAGAAACCACCATACAAAATTTCATTTGATATTCATGGTCAGTGAACAACAGCCAAAGAACAATCGCAAGCGATGCACAACTCATGGAAATTTGGTTGTTTATCCTGTTCTTACTAAGACAGAAATTTCATGGTTAGCAAATTTTTGTGCTAAGCAGGACTGTGAAATTGGCCCCAGGTGCTTTGGCCGCGTTTCTGTGATTTTATGCACGGACGGTAGATTGACAAATCATATCAACAGGTGGCAGTGACTCCATTGTAATGCATGCACAAAGATTATTTCTATATAATTCCATGGCAATTTAAGCATTCATTTTTGTTGTCTTTTGGGTTAAATGCTTTTTGTTTACAGTATGTAGCGCGACAAAAAATTAGAGCAGAAATGTTTATGTGGAATGACCCTCAGAATTAACGTCCTAGAAATTGATCGTTCGTGACATGTAGGACACAGGTTGTGACAAGGGTAGATCGAGGCGGCCTTATTGCTTTAATATTACAGCCCCCTGGTATAGGCATATTGTGAATACGCAACACTGTGTACACATGTTATATCAGCTTCGCTGCACAACAATCATTCCACTCCAGGGAATTTGTCCTCGTTCCTTATTCCTCCCGTCTTTATATTTTCTGTGTATGTGCGTGTGTTGGTATTACTGTGATTGCTCATTGTCTGAAGATTTGAGTCAGATCTTTGTGGTGATTATTCCTCTGTTCCAAGTGGACTGCTGAACTTGGCTTGCCCCTCTACCCTTGGATATCAAATCTGGCTTTTGGGTTGTATTCCTTCGGCAAGGAAAGACCATTTGATTGAGAAATGTAAAGAAGAAACACTCAAATCCATTGACAGGCACACTAGAAGTAGTCCACTAAAATACAGATTTTTGAAAAAGTTGTATTTGAACATCTCAAATGCAACAACATTTTATTTGTGGATTATGACAGTTTTGTGATTTTATACAAAATCAGTCTGTTGGTGTAAACATTCCTGAATTGTGTGTACACAAGCAATGAGTGTGTAAGCATCCATGGATAGTTTTTAACTTAGATTGATCTTTTTTGTGAGTATGGTGTGACTCTGAAAAAAGCTGGTTACCGTAACTCAATGTTCAAAGTAAATGAGTTTTTAATCATGTCACCACCAACGTAGGACACCACCAACATAGAGCTGGATAGCTCAGTTGGCAAGAGCACCAGTACGGTGTTCCGGAGGTCACTGGTTCAAAAACCCACTCCACTCAATTTTTCGTTGTTCACTTTTCAATGACTTATTAAAATCAAAAATGTTTGAGGAGGAGCACTTTATCATTTTCTGCCCCAATTTGGCTAAAATAACCTTGCAGTTGCAATAATATGAATTTGTTGTCGTAACCTCTCCAGTGTTGAAAGCAGCACTGCTCATCCAAAGATGGTACCGTCGCTACCAGGCCAGGCTAGAGACCAGGAGGAGATGTACCTGGAACATCTTCCAATCAATCGAGTACTCTGGAGAACAGGACCAACTTAAGGTAAATCTTGAAACCAGTCTATGAGTAGAAATAAATAAATGAATGAATACGCTCTTCAGTGTGGGTTTTTTGTTGAGTTTTTTGTGTTGTGGTGTCGATTTCACCAAACTCATTGTAACTTATTAACAATCGTAGGACTTGATGCATTGCAGCCCTACATAGGGATACGATGGGTTATCATTCATAATTTGAGTTACGATCGATCTTAGGGCTTCCTGAAATCAACCCATGGGCAGTTGTCTTTCCCTTACTAAAGGAAATTTTTTTGGGAAGGGGAGGGATTGGAAATTTACAAAACAAGTCCGTTGCCATTGAATGGTCATCCTATGCTAGGCAAGTTAGTGGTAGTTTTTAACCCACTACCTCCTCCAACCCCTAGGTGGTGTGTTAACGTGGACATGTCCGAGCAAGACATTTGCCTAATTAGCTGTCAAGCCATCCTACTGTCAAGTGTGATTCTGTAATGCCATAAACCAAGCAGGTTATATTGAACGAGACCTTCCTGGTTCACAAAAACAGCTGAAAGCCAATTGAGAGCTGTCCAATGGAATCTAATGTGAGCCTGTCGTCTCCGTTAGCCGAGCGAGCGAGCGGCAAAGAATCCATGAAACAAAAGTCACTCCTGGCAATACAAGTTCCCTTGATGAATGGGGCTAGTATGTTTCTCTAGAGGCGTCAGTCGTCCCAGAATCAACAACCCTTGTGTTGGTTTTAGACATCTTCCTGCCCGACTCCATAACTTGTATAGTGTGTACACACCATCCCTGCCATTGCTTACACATCAAGCCCTTTTGGGCATCATTTGGTCCAGCCTCAAACGTTTCATCCAGTCCGGCCCCCCTTGTGACGCTTATACCTGTCAGCTACATGTATTTATAAGTCAGTTTGGAAATATATTGTGTGTGGAAACGCATCTGTAGTAAAGTAGTTCACAACGCTGAAAGCCACTTGACATAAAAGGATGAAATAAAGGAGATGTTCAGTGGAGCCGAAGATAGGAATTGGCATTTCTCTGGAAAAAGAAAATAGGTCGAAGGATGGAGGAGAAATATTCACCAAAGTAAGATCGAAAAAGGAGACGGGATGACAGGGAAAGGTTTTAGAATCAGTTTTAGTGCGACTCAGTGCTGTGCCAGTCACTATGACTAGCGCTGCAAAATAGTGTCTTAGAATTGGGCCTGATGTTTTGATCCTTGGTGAATCTTTCACTTACACAATTCCATGGTAACGTAAGTTACCTGCTAAGTGACTTTGACCTAGCTATTCCGTGATCAATCATTTTTGAAAGACTCCAATTTGAAAATGTCTTATTGGAATCAGCAGGTATACCACTTATGGTTCCTTGAAATGCAGGCAAATATGCATGCATGAAGAAGTTTTCTATGTCAAGAAAAACATCAGGAGCTGTGTGGTCCATTTCGTGTCAATGTTGTAAAACCATGAAATTTTACGTGCATATATTATATTTTTGTTTTGCCAAGAAAACAACTGTGGTGTTGTCCTTGCGTGGGCCTCAGGCCTATTTTGCCCGAAATATATGATCAAATGTTGAATTTGTACACAATGTACATGCACGCAAACCGAAATATGAACGTGTATATTTTGTGAAAATATGAGCTTGAACATCAAAAATCATCTGTAAATATTGACTTTTGGGACAGCAATGAAAAACCAGTGTAAATATTTTGCACTCAAAGATTATTTGTCAAAAGTGGTGGAATCATGTACAACTGTGTATTTATTGTCAAAGTGCCATCCATCACTACACAGAAGCCTATACACAGGCAGTGTATACATTGACCATCTGTTACATGTAAAGTCTCCAATTATAGACGAACAATTTGACCAAGATCACACGTATTCACATACCAGTGCGTAGCTCGTTGATTAAATTTGTGCTGTGAAGACGGCACTCACTTCCGCCATCACTGGCTTTTTTAATAACGAAGGCAATGTTATTTGTTGGCCTCATATGGCCACCATACAATGTACATGTACATGTATAACAATGTCCGTTATTAAACAAAGTGGACATGTACCAGTACACATTATCACATTTAAGCTCAACGACATTTCTTCAATCAGTATTGAACTCTGTCACACAAAAAATGAAAGTCATTGTATTATTATTATGATTATTTTTTATTGTATTTATCGTAGGTATACACATGGCATATAAGAATTCATCTATGGTTTTAAGTACCAATTCATGTCTTCTTTTTTTTTAATCATTATTTTGAAGAAAAAAAAAAAAAAATGGCCAAAAAAATTAAGCAAGAGTCTATTGAACAATGGTATAAGTAAACAAATCTTGTCTCTCAATGCCTTGAAAATGCCCCCCAAAAACACATCGCCGGAAAATGAAAAAAAAACCGACACAGTTGCCCGATATAATACAATGCATAATTAATAGCATGGCAACACACACAGGTACTATCTACCAGACAATGGGGAAAGCAGGCCTTGCAGCAGCTTCATTGTCAGGGTTTAATCATGGAAGTTTTGCCTACCTCCATGGTTTTTGTATAGCGGTGGATGATGAAATGCAGTGCCCACGTTGAACAAGTTTGCCTAAGTTCCCTCTAAAGACCTTTAATGGAAATTTGCCCCTTGTACAAGCCTAAAAACCACTCAGCATGAAGGATGAAATAATGGAGATGTTCAGTGAGGCTGAAAGATAGGAATTGACATTCCTCTTAAAAAGAAAATAGGTCGAAGGATGAAGGGGAAACATTAAAGATGTTTGGGGAATGCCATGTCACTCTGAGATGAGCAACCAAGTCCCTGACAATAAAAACTCAGGAAAACAGAACAAATAATGTAAACGCATAAGTTGGCAACATCATGTCTCACTGTAAGCAACAAATAGGTCCACTCTGGATAAGTGGCTTAAGGCCTAAGGTGCTCATTGGAGCTGAAGAATACTAGGAATTGACATTGCTCTTGAAAGAAAAGTAGGTCGCAGGACTGAGGAACATTCACAGGGTCTAGAGTTCTAGAGAGAAGAATCTTCTCAGCTCCTCTTTAAGACTTATAATTTCTGAGTCTTCTTTTTTTTCCTCCACACAAGTCCAAAAGTTTTCGAGTCAAAGTTGAGTCTCGCACACAAATGACTTCAATCAAAGTCATTGGTGTTTATTTTCTCAAGTCATATTGAGTCAACCAGAAATGAAATTTGAGTCGACTCAAGCCAGAGTCAGTTGTCACTGTGTCAGTTATTTTCTGGCCATGGTCATTTGAAAAACTTGTGTGAAATAGGATTGCTTATTTATAGTTACAGTGTAAAGGTACAGTACAGGATTGGTTAACGTACCCAAACAGAAATGTTCACAGATTTATCTATAACTTACAGGGTATGAAGATGGTGCTGGTAGAAACATACTGTTAAAATATTTTCATCTGAAATGCTGTATTTATCCAGAAATTAGTAAAACCGAAAACAGTTTTTGAACTTGGGGTAAGATCAAAACCATTCATTATGTTTTCAAAGAACAATAATGAGTCGGGTTTTCGCTATTTTCTTGTGACTCAGATGTCCGATTGAGATGAAATGTTCACAGTGTGTATTATTTCATGTAGGCCTACATATTGGATTTGACAAAGTGCGAATGGTGTTCTGTGACCTTAACCAATCATGTATTGTACCTTTAAAACACATCCCTTGCATTCAGCTAATTAATAGGGAGGAATATTTACATTACTGTCCTACTTCATTGTGCTGATAACTCATTTCAAAGTGTGAATTAGATTGCTTGATACACATCTAGTCTATGTTCAGCAGCTATTTAATAAAACAATTCTCGGCCGGCCAGACTGCTGTGTTTTTATAACTGATTCAAAGACACCTGTCTGCTCCATCCATTGTGTGAGGAACAAGCTCCTATACAAAGAGATATCTGTTACAGGTGAATCGAAGCTTGCTAGATGCATCTACGTCATGTACCTTATCGAATAATTCTCGACCCTGCCCTTCGGAGTAATTAGCCGTTTGTTGTTTTTCTAATATGATGTGCAGCCTTTGTATTATAAATTTTAATGCTTCATTTTGATCTTCATGCTAAGTGAACCGTGACTAACGCAATATGTCATTGCTGCAGATTGCCATGCTATTTTAATTAGACAAGCTAGTACATGTAAGTGAACAACAAAAGACTTGAAATGAGTCTTCAGCTCCACTTTTTGTTTTTTTTTTTTTCCATAAAAATGATTTGGAAAGAATGCATTGCGTTCCTGGGACATATCTATCTGAGCTGCACATGTTTTCTGTTCATGACGTATTATGACTATTTTGGCAATATTTCTTTTACATGATTTTCTTGGCCACATGAATACAGGGACTCATAACCCACACCTTTGTTCTGTGGCTCGCAGCTTTTTAGATATTCTCTGTTTTTGAGCTTCTTCAACAGTCTAATAATGTAATTTTGCTGTTAGTGGAGGCTTACATGTGCTTGGCTTATGGGATTACCAAAGTCAACGGTTCACCAAATTGACCAAGGACGGCAAAGAAGACAAAATATGCGTAAAGATACAAAATTTGTTTCCAAGGCCTGCTGACAGAAAAATAAAAATGCCCACGTTGGGTGAATAAGCAATTACCTGGGTATTTCCATTACATTACAACCACTCAGTATTTCAACAAGAATATAGCCTTGAGAAAGATCCTGTTAGGATTGAAATGCCACTAAACTCCTGAGCATTGTATATTTCAGGTCTTTGTTTTGGGTTGATGACCCTTTAGCAGCAGTTTATGATAAAGAAATCGTAGTAAGAACATTTAAGAACAATCATATATATTATGTAAATGAAGTATCTTGATGTATATGTGCTGTACATATACATGTATATAGCACTGAAAAACTGCATACTGTATACGTATACTGTACATACAGGAATATACATTACTAAAAGCGCCAAAAGCAAAAAGGCTTGTTTTCGTATGTCATGCAGTCTATATGCACTTTACTTGTTCTGATCAGACAGCTTTATAATTAAATTTATGTTGTGTAGTTCACAAAACAGACACTGCATATCACTGCACCTTGAGTACACTTTAAAGGTATGTAGGGTAACAATTTGGCAAGCTTCAAAAACCATCATTGTTCGGTTCTGTTTGAAAGCTCTGGTTTGAGAAAGTTCCAAATAGAACCAATTTCTGTGAGACATTTTCACCTGAATTGTTGCCGTATTTTGTTATTTAAGTAAAATACTCATGGCACTGCAGTTGAAAACCTGAAAAATATAACCAGATTTTGATGGCAAAATTCAAAAGGAATATGTACACAAACAAAAACTGCCTCATGTTGTGAATGTTTACATACGGTTTCGTCCTCTTATTTGTCTACACCAGACCCCATGTCCCTTTCCCTGACCACACTTGCCTACCCCCGCCCTCCCCGGTCACTCTGAACCCCGCCCCTTTTGTCCTGATTCTCTCATCCAGTTATGTGTATCTTTACTTGCATGTTCTTGTCCTTTTGTCATTTAGCCTTTAATAAAGATCCTGCTAGGATTGAAACACGTCATCAGGCCAACCTAACTCATTTGTCTTATTTGTCTGTTTTTATATTCCTACAGCTGTATAATTTCTTTAGTGATATGCTAACATCGGTTGAAGAGTCTCCTAAGGCTGCCTTTCTTAGAGAGGAAAATTCCACATCAGGAGATGGTGAGAACAAACCTTTTGCTCTTTGTTTGTTTGGCCAAATGTTGGCGTATTTCTGTCTGAATTGTCTTGTTTGGCCAAATATTGAGTGTGTTTCTGTGTGAATTGTCTGCTTATGCTACATGTATTGTCTAGATCATAAATCACCTGTGAGTTATGTATCCGCTTGCGGTCAAGCTAATCCCGATGTGGTTGAGATAGACCGTTCAGATGTCTTAAGGACGTTTTGTAGACCGGTCTACGTAGTCTAGACTGTCCCTCCTTGGCGGTCTGAGTTTTTTAGCACCCAAAACAGTCTAGCACAGACCGTTCAGACCCTTTTTGATATAAACCAAATTTACCGGAGATAGTCCACTTTAAGTACTGCATCTGAACGCCTCAATAGCAGACATTGGATCTCAAATTTCCCTCATATGGTTGTACCAACCTCCAATTATGGAGGTGGCATGGCCCCTGATTGATTTAGATAGCAACCTGCACTTACTGTATACACCCCATACCTCTTTCTCCTCTTCCCCATAATTGTATAACAGCCACCATTATTTCCAGGGCATCCAGTTGCAAATTGATGGCCCGGGTTTTAAGATTCAGGAAGGTTACTCCAAGGCAAACCGAGCAGCTTGCTTCGCCTTCAGCATGACTGTTATTACAAGCTTATTTTGTCCAAAGTGATGGCTACGACGTACGTCAGTGCAGTATCAAGTGGCTATGTCCAAACCTAATGCAGACCATACCGCTAAATGCCAAGACCATAACTCACATGAAAATGTGTGGTCTTAAAAAGAAAAAGACGCTTCAAGTGCATTACTTAAGACTTCGACGACTCACATGTAAAATAATAATGAATCCCAAATATAAAAGCTTTAAGTTAAAGCTTTTGCCCCAGTAATTGTATTTTTTTATTGATTGCATTTTCTTTATTTAGGGAAATTAGGGAAGCATTTGCCATTTTTATTTATTTATCATTTTTTTCTTGCATATTTAGGCTATGTAATGGTTTTATCTTATATTGTACATAACTTTTATTTGGGTCACGTCGTACTTGTTGTTGTTTTTAGGTCATATCTTGCATGTAATGTTGGTATCTTGGTACTAAGGCACCAATTAGAGGTACTGTAATTGACTAATTATTATGATTATTTTTACTATTTAAAATTGGTTTTAATGTAAATCACCCAACACAAGACCCCAGAAGGCCACTCAAGGTGAGGGCTAAATAGAAAAAGCAGTATGGAACACCATAATGAAAACGGCGGGATGCACAGAAATTGTCCGTCACAGTGGTCGTCCATTATAGTGAACACTGTTCATTGTGACGTACAGTGAGTTGTCAATCGTGAATGAAGTTGAAGTAATTATATTAACTCGATCGGTCACTTCTGTTGTGAATTTCAGAGGAAGGCAGTCCTCAGATTATCCAGGATGACAAACTATCCAAGCTGGATGTGAATCGGATCCGAGTGGAGAAGGGTTACGAGGGGATACACCTGACCTTCCCACTGACGGCCCAGCAGCTCCAGGATCTAGTGGCTAACCTGAAGGAGGACCAGCCCATCCATGCCAAGTACTGCATCCAGGTCCTCCTAGAAGCCCTGAAAGTGCTGAGAGAGAAGCCCAACATCAACCAGGCCACAACGGCGCTGGCCAAGCAGATCACCGTCTGTGGTGAGTTAACTTGTTCCAAGGAATGGCTGATTAAAAATGAGACTTAGGCTGCATCCGAATCTGTTGTCTAGAGCTAGGTCTAGGTCTTCTCTCCATTGGAAAGCCCTGGAAGCCCTTTTTGGGCACAGCCTTAGTGATGCTATGCCTGGTGGGAGAGCTTGATGGGATAAGGTTTTGGGGTAGACAAAAACCCTAACCCTAACCCTACTCTTTTGGGAGTGTGTGTGGTTCTGAGAAGAACCCGTTGTTTCAATTGTCATTTCGAAAAGGGTACTCTGTTCGTCCTCTAGTGCACTATTCAGTCCAAAGGCAATTCATAAGATAAATGTGGGTTACCATTATTTGTATCATCAGATTTCCGATAATGCTGGCTTCTCTATAAAAGTCAGATCTTTGTGTTCGGGAAGGGCAGCCTATTTCCAGGCAAGGCGATTCACACCGCTCTAACATCATCATATCTGAAAAAGAGAACAAATCCTTTCAACGGTTTCTTTGAGAGCCTAGTCTTTGGTAGCTTTGTTCAGCCACATCATTCATAAAAAAAAACTTTTTTAGACATTATTGAAGAATATAAGTGCCGCTGATGAGCAGGGTAGCCAATAATCTGCCTGTAATTGGTCAACAATTCAAAATTACAGGACAATTAGGTTTCAGTAATTGGAAGAAATTGTGCCGCCTTGATGAAGCTGAGTCTTGATGCAATTGTTGGGTACAGTATTGATCTAACGATCATCCCGCGTGATGCGTCATCGTCTCTACTCCATTCTCTGATGAGAATGTAGGCCTACATCGCCTTGACCCTTTCAAGGAATTGATGGAAAATTTATCATTAATTGGAGTGCATTTGGTGAACGTGATCATGATGCCCTGTGTGATGGCATCAGCTGGGAATATATAACATGCGATTAGTATAAATGGACCTTGTGTGAGTATGAGGTTATTTGTGTAAAGTGTGAAGAACAGCCGCAAGTGTGAAGAACATAGGGCATTTACGAAACTCAGGTTCAGGCTCAGGTATGAAACAGAGGCTCAGGTTCAGGCTCAGGTACGAAACGGAGGCTCAGGCTCAGGCTCCAGCTCTGACATATGCTGAAAATATAGGTTGTGGTTTTTCATCAAGCTGAAGCTCTGTTTTACTTTTCAAACTAGAGAATCTACTTCAGAACCACATCCTAAAGCCTCTATTTTGATACCCGTTATTTCAGAATGGATTCACGAAATGGAGCCGGAGCCTGAGACGGATATATAATTTTATATATTGGGACACCGCCAATGTAATGTAGGGCTGGATGGCTCAGTTAGTTGAGTGCCGGTACATACAGTATTCCGGGGGTCACAGGTTCAAATCTCACTCCACTCAATTTTTCTTTGTTTCACTTTTCAATATTACCGTACTCAATATCATTTTAAAACAAATAATTGATTATCAAAAGATGTTAATTTTTATATTTTTAAAGAATCTAGATCTAGGCCTATCTATTATATTTCTCAAAATTGAAAGTTAGATTTGAAGGTTTGCCTGGTGGATAAACACAAGTTTCCTAGTTTTATGGGGACACTATGTACATGTACACAAGAACAGCTGCTACTTTCCGAGCTACACATACAAAAGAATTGCATATTGTATTAGTAACAATATATACCACGCTACAGGGGTCAATTGATCTTAAGTGTAAATCAGTCTTAATTACTATGCAAAGTGTGACGTCAAAATACAAATCACCATGGTGATATTGACATTTCATCGTTAAGATTCATCTCAAGGTGTTTTGGCGAAATTCACTCCAGGTCATTTTTTCTCTCACAATTCCTATCTCACAGAATATGCTGATTGCAACCTTCAAGTTGTATGATATCCTTGACTGTGGTCAAGGCACACTTCCATTACCTAGCATTTCCATTTCCTACTTGCAATAGCGTTCCGTACTAATGACGTCACACATACCCCCACTCACCACACGTTTGCATGGCCGGTTGCAATGTTTGTCTGAGGTTCGGCGCTATTTTTAGCGCAAGTGCGCAGTGCTATTGTAAGCTTCTTCCTTTGATAAAAGATAATTCTATAAGCCTTTGATGTTTGTGTAACCATGGAGGAAGAAAGAGACAGTGTAAGACACATGTACCATCTTAGCCCTTCAGTAATAATCATCTTAGTTCTTTGTACTCTCCCTGATTAATGCACCATTGATACACGTACTGTTTTGATGTACGGTACAATACGCAATGAACACAATATAATAGACCTTTTCACATTATGAAAATTTTCCGGGTTACATGAGGGTCCAACCTGTGTAATATAGACTGACCTTTTCACACTGAGATTTCAACACAGGGTGGCCCCTTTGAAAGTGCTTGACCCGTGTTAAAACTAACCCTGCAATTTGGAGGCGGGTTGAGAGCGGTTGACCCATTGAACCTCTCGATGTGTATTGAGAGTGGTAGTGTGCTTTAAACGCAGAAATGTGCATTTTGTGCTGAGAAGTGTGAATGGAAAGAACGATTGATCTGTGTAAATTTTACACAGGGGAAAAGATACTGTAGAGTAAAAAAGGTCTTTCTACACAAACGTGTTAATGCACTTGTTTCAACTTATGAATGACGTAAATAGTCTAAACCATACATCACAACAGAATTTACTTTGCTCATCTTGATTTGCAAATGGAATTGTGGTTTGTTTGTTTGTTTGTTTGTTACTTTGTATATTTTTTATTGATTTTGATTTATTTATTTATTGATTTATTGATTTATTGGTTTAAATATTTATTTTCCTTTTTGTGTGTACACAGGCGATTTACATGGCAAGTTGGACGATCTGCTCGTCATTTTCTATAAGGTGAGTGGACACTGCTTGTGTTTGATTCCTCTAAGAATGCCTTGTCTTCACACATGCATACACTCTCAGGATGCAGACTGAGCCGGAGGGCCAATTATACAGCGCTGCTTAAGCACATGATCTGATGGTAAATAATCAATTGCCATTTCATTGTCATGCTTAACAGTAGGCACAGAGATAGAGTACATGCTTCACTTCATATACTAGCAGCGAATGCGTAAAATCTATAGATGCATGGCGACGCAATAGCGCAAATCACCACACCCATGCGAGCAAGCCTGCGAAATACGTTTATGCGTTTAAAGCAAATGTTTCTGCCCGAGTGGGTTGTGATCGAGGCATATTGGCTTGTCGTTTGGCAGCCCTGTCAAACTGGTCCTCTTGATATTCCTGTACCTCATCAGGGTTCATAGTGCTTGCTGCCTATGATGGCAAGCTAGGGTTTAGTCTGACCATATAGAGGGTTTAGGCACTATCTGCCTAAGGTTAAAGGTTTTAGCAAGTCTAAGGTTTTAGCAAGCCTACAAGAAGGCTAGGCTGGGATGCTTGCACGATCCACAGGGTCCGTCATGCATTTCACACAAAAAGAAAGTGGAGCTGACAAACTAGAGATTTTCTTTTGTTAAAGAGGCCCAGATATGGACTACCATCCTCGTGGCAAAGAGCCATTTGGGTCATTCCACCAAGTTGGGGCACAATTTGCTGTGGTGTCCCTTGTTACATCAGTGGTAATAAACATCTTGTCACCTTCATGTGGATTCTAAATTGGCATCGTTATAACCCTTACAAGGTTCTTGCAGAGTTGTGCTTCATTTTTGCAGAGTAATATGACTCACTCTGTTGTAATGTAAAAATAGCAGGCAGTAGAAGTTACCGATAAACCGGGACGGCGTCACAAATTGTGCCCCAACTTTGTGGAGTGACCCATTTATCAGATTGCAGGCAGCCATCTTTAGACTCTCTTGGAGTCTCGATCAGTCAATGCAATGCATTCACAATCAATGCCTGCACTTTCTCCGCATCAACCGTCTTCAGTGCGGATTCAGTTCACATTATATTTGCTGATGATTTGCATAGATCTGACTCCCTCCCTCTCCATCCTCCAAGGGACCTGAACGATTTCCCTCCTAGCTCCACGATCCAAACAGTCAACACATAAATAATCCCCACACTGGTGGATAGTTGAATTATTCTCTCAGCCATAAACTGATTACTGGTTACTCAGTCTCAAAGTGCAGACTGTGTAGAAATAGTACCGTCTATACTGCGTTACTGCTAGCTGTCATTCTCCCAAGTGATGCATGAGGGTAGACAAGAAGAGGAAGAAGAAAACGGCAAAGATGTAGTAAATTATTGCTAGTTCACATAACGGTCTTTGTCTCGCTCGGATCTCCACACTCTTAGTTACTAAGTTGAGATACAGCATCTTGAACTGAAAAAAAAGAAAGAAAGAGAACAGGGGCCTATCTCTGGCTCAGGCTTTGGCTCTGGTTCTGGCTCCGGCTACGGCTCTGGCCCCATTGTGTGAATCCATTCTAAAATTATGGGTATCAAAATAGCAACTTTTGGCTGCAGTTCAGAAGGAGATTCTCTGGTTCGAAAAAGGAAACAGAGCTTTTAAAAGCTTCAATGAAAAACCACAACCTATTATTTTCAGCATTTGGAGTACAGAGCCGAAGCCTGAGCCTGAGCCGAGCTTTGAGAAAGGTCCCAGGTTTCTATTCAGTGTTCAATTAAAGTGAATAATATACAAGGCAAGAAGTGTTTTTAATTTACACAAATGAAATATCCAACCATGTGTGTAAGAAGTGTCTGACCTTTTTCTCTTTGCATCATTTCAACATGTTGTTGGGCCGTAAAAGCTGTGCCGGATGGACACAGTGTTGGAAACTAACTCTATGACACGGGCGGTTGTTTCAAGAGCTCTTATTAACCCATGTCAAGATTCTTGGAATGCGTGGAAAGCAGTTAGCCTGCATCGCTGTTTGCTTTCAACCCATATCCGACATGCCTCTGCAAATGAAACGCTGTAGTCTAGGAATCTTGTATCACACTTTCTTTGTTTTATTCTCCTGCTCCGGATCCTGACAGTCTTGTACCTGCGTAAACATGGTGAATCAACTCACCAACATGTTATGAACGTAATAACACGTGCTGGCAATCAAGGCATAAAACCCACAAAGCCTCAAGTCTCATTGTGTAGTGTGAATGAAGAGCGTGATTAAACGGTGTTGAAACAGCCAAGACAGAGGGGAGGGAGGCTCTCTGTAAATTTTAACAACACGTTTTTCAGCTGCCGTAGCATGAACACTGAAAAGGCCCTCATTAAAGGTACAGTACAGGATTGGTATTATTGTACCCAAACATAAATTTTGACAGATTTACGTTTAACTTTCAGGGTATGAAGATGGTGCTAGTAGAAACTTACCGTTAAAATATTTCCAGCTGAAATGTTTTCTACAGTTTGATTTCATGAGCTGAAAATGTCAGCTTTATTTGGTTTTATTCCATGACTAATCAAATTATGAACAGTCTGCAGCTGTTCTGTCACCTTTACCAATCCTGTAATATGCCTTAGAATAAATCACAGGGGAACGGCGCAGGGTACAAAATGCTCTGGGGTTGCGTGGCTCTGTCATATCGCATTTATTGTTTTCTTGTCATTTCGCAAAACGGTTTGTCCTCTGGTAAATGTTTGCCCCTGCCATAAACATTTCCCTATCAGGACCTTCTGACCTTCATCTGGGAATTGAATGTTTCAAAATTGTCTGTTTCATCTGCACTCTTCTAGCTGTGTTTTCATGAACCAAAGTCTTTGCCCTCGGAAAATGTTTTATAGCAGTTACCTAAAATCGCAGACGTTATACTGACATGAGAAAGACACAGGCTGAGTCTTGGGACAGCACTTGATACTAGGAAAATCTAATCAATGATTATATAAGTGCACTGTCGTCCTTATTAAAGTGCACCATGTGCAGATTGGTATCAGCAAATTGCATTAAAATCATAAAAAAAGCAGAGTGAAAAATGATCACAGTTAATGAACAGAACAAATATTAAGTAGGTAGCATCTTGTGAGATGGCTGACGCCAAATTTCACAAATGCTTATGAATTGTACATGTGTAGGCCTACATATGTACCGTACATATCCGTGTATATTTACAGTAAGATAATTATATCACCCACCTACAGAGCAGAGCAGAGTTTGTTTGTTTGATTTTTTTTTTTTTAATCACAACGTACATTATAGCTGGTGATTGAACCTGGTTCCAATTTCACAGCCCTGCTTAGCACAACAATTTGCTAACCATGAAATTTATAATAGAAACAGGATAAACAACCAAATTCCCATGTTTTAAATTCCCAATTTAAAATCTTTGCTTAATACATAATTAACGAAGATATTAGCTTACATTTTTATGTAAGGGCTTAACTTTGGTCTAAGAGAGGAAACAAACAAACAAACAAAAGCAAAAACTAAATGAACAAACAAACAAACAAGTGGAAACTGAAAAAAAAAACAGAAGACATCTTCACAGGTGTTGCACATACAAGGGAGGCACTAATTTGTTCATGACCTGACTACCATCATTATGCAGATAGCTTGTGGCTGTGACTCTCCTTGGCTGTGGTGACAATAAACTGCTCGGCGCTAGCAAATTATACTCAGTCACTTGGATGCTGAAGGGAATAGTGGGCGTTCAACAACCTTCAAATAGCCTTGACACTTTTACTTATTGGGACACACCACGCATTCTGCAGCGTGCGCTCAAACAATGCAACATTGGTCTCACTTTTCCGTCATTCTACCGCGAAATGTGATCAAATCAGCAACTCCCATCTCAATATAGAAATCAATGCCACGTTTCCATGGTTACTGCTCGCAAATTGGCGCCGCTGCTGTATAAATTAGTGCAAACGAAGCTGGAAAAAACAAATAAGAAGCTGTATGGAGGCATTTGAATACTGTGCATGCATGTATGTGTGTGTGCTTGTAGATGGATGGTCAATCTCATATGAATATATTTTCATTGGTTGAAATGACCTGCCTAAATGACCAGCCAAACACTGAAATGACAGACAGGGCACGTGAGGTCACAAGGTAGCCTGGAAAAAAAGATTTATAATTTTGTTATGTATAACATTTTGTTACTCTAGTATTACTCTCTTGATAATTTGCATTATGAAGGATGCTTAAAATTGAATGAGCATCGATATCGCACATTGTGCACATGCGATGAATTCAAAAGTAATTGCTTGAAAGATGCACTGATCATGCTTGGGCAAAAAGAATTGCAGATATGAGAACTAAAATCTGTGAGCAATTGCATTCAGAACAGTTCTTTTGTTATGTGTAATGAACAATTTCGGAAATATAAGATTTTGGATGTATCCTGAAATGTATTGCTTCAGATTTAAGCATTTTTTATTGAAACAAACATATTAAATTGTTAAAAAAAGGCTAGTCAACCTTCATGTTTTTAATTTATCTACCACTAATCCTTGGTCGATGTTTTCAGAGAAGCTATCAAGCTGTCTACCTGTCCTATAACTTCCTTTGAAGGTAGCAATTTAAAATGTATTCAAATCCACTTCTTGTTATTGGTGAACTCCAGGTGCTACAGGCCTTTGCTACACTCCTTAACTGAGGGGAATTATTCTATAACTCAATTTGGGCGTCACCGTGCTGTCTATGCAGTGAACCATAGGCCACCCATAGAAACGGCCTTAAAAACAACACAAAGCCGTAGTCGTAGCCCTTATTAGATCTAGCTAGCCTAAGACTTTTGTATCTGAACTTTGACCATTGTCTGATACATTGTCTTGAACATATCTGTATTGCCAAGATGGAAGACAGACACTGTACTCCTCTGTGTCACTTATTCAGGGCAAGCTTGTTGCATAGTAACTAGAGACTTGACTAGCTCAGCACTGATACACCATTTACATTGGATAAGAATGATGGCATTAAGGCGCCAGATCATTCCAAAGTTGTTGTCGGTTGCTATGCAGGTTGCTAAGATCTTGCCCCAGCTCACATCACATGGCAATGGTGCCTGTTTTAGTCAGGGGAACTGAACATTTTGCAGAGTGTGCCAAATGAAATCAAGTCTGTGTGCTTAACATCGTTCAAATTTGACTGACTCGATCAAGGTCTCATGCGGACAACAGTTCCTGGGGTCGTTTTCACCAAACTCTTTGTAACTTAATATCAGTCGTAGGACTTATGATGCATTGCAGCCCTACATACGATACTATGGGTTATCCTTCATAAGTTGAGTTACGATCGAATGTAGGGCTTCGTGAAATCTACCCCTGGGCTTTTCAGCAAGCTCTGACCTGCTTTTCACTATAGAAAACGTTTCCTTAGCTCTTACATAGTTTTTTGTTTTGTTTCCTGTGTGCACAGAATGGCCTACCGTCTAAGGAGAACCCCTACGTCTTCAACGGTGACTTTGTGGACAGGGGGCCCAACTCTGTAGAAGTGGCGGTGGTCCTGTTTGCCTTCTTTCTGGTCTACCCAAACGAGGTCTACTTGAATCGGGGGAACCATGAGGACTACATCATGAATCGGAGGTAAGATTCAACTTGATATTAGACTGGTGACATTAATGCCCAGGAATTTTTACTTCAAATATGAAAATAAACCTTCAACCTTTTTCAAACCTTTTTCATTTTGGAAAAGTTCACACCAGCAAATTTTATAAACTTTTTTTTATAGACTTAAAACATGAAACACAAGTGATTGTGCACAATTGTCATAGAAAAACAAACACTTTTCATTTTAATTTTTTTTTTGGAAACGCTGAACACCAGTGGGATACTTTTAAGACGTTGAATATTGCCATCCAAAATTTTCAGTTTACTGTAATTTGCAGAGTAGTTTTTCCTAATCATCGTTTCCATGACAACTACTGTACACCCTGAAGATGACTACATTTTTTCCCTCCTCTTTCTATTGAATTTTGCTTGGTTCTTTTTTGAATTGAATTTCTATTGCTGAAATTGTATTGTGACACTGCTGCAAATTTAACAAATCTGAATTTCATAAGTTCCAGTATACATATTTTAATTTTTTTCTTCCGGCAAAAAAGTCATTTAAATTCATTGATGGCAAGTCTCACACTTGTGTAAATAAACATCATGCGAATAAATTTCTGATTTAGCATGCCCTCTTGACTCTGCTTATCATGTTTATACACGGACTGTGTGTGTATTTGCTAGAAAAATCCATGAAATTTGCCCTCAGTCCGTTTCTGATATTGAATTTTCATTTGTTCAGTCATCCTTGACTCTCTCTCTCTCTCTCTCTTGGGGTGTTTACGAAACGGAGGTTGAGGCTGAGGCTCCCCCTCAGGCTCAGTCTCAGGCTCAGGCTCTGGCTCTGGCTCAGGTTCCAGCTAGAGCTTTCATCCTTATGCTGAAAATATAGGTTGTGGTTTTTCATTAAAGCGTCTCTAGAATTCGTTGCCAGACGAGTTGATCTGAGGGACGAAAATGATCTCTCACGCTTCAAACTCCATCTAAAGACACATCCTTTCCATCTTTAACCTTTGAATGGCACTTTCAGAAACTGTGTGCATTATAAATGCTCTATTATTGTTATTAAGCTGAAGCTGTGTTTTCTCTTTTTAAACCGGAGAATCTACTTCCGAACGGTAGCCAAAAGCCTCCATTTTAAAAATGGATTCATGAAATGGAGCCCGAGCCCGAGCCCGAGCCTGAGCCTGAGCCTAAGCCTCTGTTTTGTAAACCCCTTATATTATTCACAATTCACTTTTGTTCGCACAGTGTGTAATATGCATGATGATACACGGGTACAGGAGATTATGAATTATATACTGTACATCCCTGCCTATTTGATGAGAGATCACTTGGAAGCACTCGAATGCAGGACGTGACCACCGGATTAGCCAGCCACTGCACACAATTAGGCACATCAATAGCAATTAACCCCCATGTCTGAATACAATCATTTTTCATTAGTCCCCCCCCCCCCCCCCCCCCCCGAGCGTGCCATAATTAGATGAAAGGACGTCCAGCTTGCGGTTCAGTAGATGTTTACAAATACAGGTCCATGATATGCTCTGTGGGAGGGTGTATGCAAGCATGCATGATCATTGCTTGGGTGAAAGATGGCATGAAATGATCGGAAACGATCCAAATTGTCATTGTTCAGTGTAGCTTATAATTACTGTTATTACAAAGTTCCTTAAATAATGGATACTTCTATGAAATACTGACATTGAAATGTTATTAACCCTAACCCTCCTGCATACCACAATCTTCCCACTCATGGTTTTTCCCGTTGTAAGTGTGGTATCCTGAATACCACAATTTACCACAGTTTGGTTCAATGCATGATAATTTGTGATCCAGACCCTCTGTGGAAGCTGTGGTAATGTGTGGTAAGCAGCTCTTGTCATGCATGGTATTAAGTGTACAGGGTTAGGGTTAATGAGGTTTAATGATTGTATACATGTACAGGATCCAAAACATCATTGGTTATGCTAGCTTACGATTTATTCATGCATTGTACCAAAACCGATGATTTTTTGAAATATGGTTTTTTTAATGCTATTGAAGTATTAGTGAATGAGTGAGGCCCAAATTACATGTATGACTGTCATGCTCAGCAAGAATCTCTCAATCTTTCGCCACCACCTCTCACGATGGAAAATTCCAATCCTATAAATTTGGCCCCTTTTTACAAAACCATCTTAGTACTTCTGAGAAAGTTAAAAGAAATCCCTTGGGAAATGGTTATAAGTGCCACTGTGAGTTGACCATGAAAAGGATATGTTCATTATGTAAGATGAGAACATGTTATCCAATAGTCCATTGTAATTTATGACCTTTTATTGATGGTGGGGGAGGGGGGAGTAGAGTTCATTGCAAGGCTTGTTTCTCAGTTGGGACGTTCATTAGAAAGTGATGGGTGGATTGGAAATGAGTTCGGCTGAAGACAGGAGCGGATCCAGGATTTTCCCAAACATGCCAAAGGGAGGGCTTGGAAATAAAATGTGCCAATTTAATTGCGACAAATGCATTTCAGGGCGATCAAAGCTACCTAATTTTGTCTCTCCCCCATCTTTTTCTTCTCTTTTTGAGTCTTTCTCCCTCCCTATATATCGTTTTTCCCACTTTCTTTCTTTTTTCTTTCCTTTCCTTTTTTTTTTTTTTTTTGCTGGAAGAAAAAGGGGGCGTGCACCCCCAACGCCCCACCCCCCTGGATCTGCCCTTGGAAGAAAGTTTTAGAGTACGTCATTGTTGTGCGTAATAATCCATAATCCAATACCGCATTTGCGTTCATAAGCCTCAAAGTGAAGACTGCGAAATCCTGTATGATTGATGCCAATTCCCTTACAACATGCGACCACACATGATGAGAGAACACACAATGGCGTCATATCTGTACATTAGACCTCCCATTCAGACATAATGGACCATCGATCTATTATTGTCCGAATGTTACCGGGTGCATGTACTATACCAGTATCTCACCCAGATCATGTGTCATTATAATACATTGCCTATTACATTATCTTTATCCTTGATGTCAATTTTTATGATCATCCTATTCCCGTGAGGACATTTTATAGCGTGTCTCATGAACTATTGAACAACCGGATGCCTGCCTACAGCTTATTAAATATTTACCTCGTTTGTAATGGGTTTTTTTCTTGGTTTTGTTTCTTTTTTTGTGTCTTTTCATAATAGGTATGGATTCATCCGAGAAATTCAAATGAAGTATGGAAAAGTAAGTAATAAATATGGTACAGAATTGGTAATAACCAAAATAAATGGAAGAAAAAGAAAATTAGAAATTGTCCAGTAGCCTAAAAGTAGCGTCAATTACGCAACGTACAAATGTTGCGTAAATTTCATGAAACGGGCAGAATTTGTGCAACTAAAGGAAGAAAAATGTTGCATAAGTTATGTAGTTGCGTGAAATCGGCTGCAGTTTTTGTGTGAAACCTGACTTGGCGATCCTTTTTCATTTTTTGCTCGAGAGGGGGGGGACTTCTTTTGAAAGATGAGAATTCCTTATTTCCTTGCTTTTCTCTGCGATTGTTTTGTGTATTTCACCGCACATCTAACTGTCTGTGTGTCGAACTTCCATTCGATCGTCACAAACTATCGTCAGTGATGAGGATTACCTCTGGCACGTACATGGACCAAACCCTGGACATGTCGGATTTATCACGCTATCACTCACCGCAAACTGCCATTGACAACAGATTGAAAAAAAGAAAAAAAAAGAAAAAAAGCAACGAAAATCAAACAAAACAAAACTGGAAAAGTTTTTCTCAAAACAACACGCTTCTGTTGTCAATTGAGTGATTCCGCTTCAGTGGGTACGTGTGACAAACGGTTTTGCGGATCTGAAGTCGATATGTTTGCTTGAATGAATGCGCGCAATGAAACACGACAGCAGATGGCAGGCTATTATTAAACAGGCTCCACTGTCACAAACCTTCAAGATTACTTGGATAACAGCTTCCAAAATTGGCAGCTTTTGTTTCTGATCCCACTTCTCCCCCCCCCCCCCCAAAAAAGAGAAAAATCATGGAAAATCATTCCTACACCAATATATTATACGCGCGCACCAATATGAAGAAATATCAATACAGTACTGAATGCTGCTTATCAAATGAATTAACTATTTATCAATAGAAATATAGTAAGCCCAGCGTAATATTTCTGAATGACAATGATTTTTAGCCATTGAAAAGTGAACAAAGAAAAATTGACTGGAGCTAGTGGATTCGAACCTGCGATTTCCGGAATACCGTACAGGCGCTCTTACCAACTGAGCTATCCAGTCTTATGTTGGTGGTGTCTCTAATAGTCAATTATAACAAACAAAGATAATTAGCTTTTTTAGAACAGTCTGAATAGCTCAGTTGGTAGAGCGCCAGTACAGTATTTCGGAAGTCACTGGTTCAAATCCCACTCCAGTCAATTTTTCTTTGTTCACTTTTCAATGAATTCAAATTATTCCAGTGAGTTTCCCTTGTGGTTATTTGACAATGATTTTTTTTTTTTAACCATTTCACCTTGGTATTTTATTCGTTTTATACTCAAACAGAATCAATTTTCAGTCTGCAAAACACCTGTAGTGAAATTCCTCTTTAAGATTGGCTGTCATCTTGTCACCGTGAAACCTTGTCTAAACAAAGCTAAGACAACATAGCGCGCTCAAGGAAACTGTCTTGATTTTGTTTTCTCTCGAGAGGATTTGATTTATCAGCCGTATGAGTCATGAAACATTTCTCCGCTGGCCACGAGCGAAAATCAGCCGCTCGCCCAGAATGTTAAGATCAGATTTCTGAAAAATAAAATAAAAATAGTCTCCATAGATACTAGTGCATCCCTTTTAGTGACAACAGAATGCATGTCATGAAAGATTTGCACTGAAGATTCAAACAAGCTGAAATTTGCCCCGACGTTTTTCAAGCTCGCAGTGATTATTTTGTACCCTATCTCATTGAAATTTGCATTTAATTTGCATTTGCTCAGTTTTCAAAGTTTTGAACTGGGTTTTTGTACTGGATACAGTTATGAAGATTTTCTCATTAAGGAAATAGTAATTCTATTTAGCGGTAACACTATGTGACGTATATTTATCTCTTTTGTGAGTATGGGTTGGCTCTGAAAAGACGCGGTTAACTTGACGTTCTGACCATTATGCTCTGGCCGTCTTCAGCTTCAGAATTTCTCAGTAATCATATTTTGCTACGACATAAGGGGATATGTATAGCACAATGGGGTATAATGCAGTTCCCCTGATAAGTAGAATTTGCTTGATTTATTCTTTACATCCGGAACAGAGTGGTTATCATCTTGCTGGACAAGATTTTTTTCTGCTCATCCTCTTTGAAATAATGCATAAGTTGTAAAGCATTTTCCATGATATACGAAACTGACAATTTAAGGTTGATGGATGGTTACTGGGATTATTGAATGATATTGACCTTTGCTGCCCCCCTCTACTCTTGATCGGCACATCAGGACACAGGCTCCACTTGTAACGGTCAAGGCAATATATTTGATTAGAGAAAGGATGGCTGACTCCGTGTAGGGTCAGATTAACGTTCAAATGGCATAAATTGCAAAAAGTGTGGCACGTTATATTAGCATTTCCGCCTTGCATGCACGACGAGCATTTGATGTGGGCCGCATAAAGTTGAGGTCTAGTTCTCAATACTAAGCAGATAGCACTGCAAATCTAAATACAAAGTCACGATGCAATTGCAAGGGGTATATATGCATTGAATAGTTGTAAACAGCCATGCACGTTGCAACAAGAATTTCTCGCCTCAAATGTCCCAATGAACTATGCTTGTGTCATGATTTTATACATTTGATTTTATTTGCAGAACAAGCTGTTCCCCATTATTTTGACACCATCTGAAACTATGTGTAATCAACATATTCATCAAAGTAACCACAAGGGAAACTACTTCATAATTTCACAACTCTTTATTGACATTGCATTTTCCTGTTTTGTGTAAACAAGGTACCGTAGGCTAAAAAACTGATTTAATGAAGAGCTGTTTACAAATTTGCACCCATCAAGGTATACATAATTCATACAAGTAATAAACTGCTGCAAACTGCTTATCAATCAAAATGATGACCTGAAATGGATATAACTTTTTTGAGTTAGGACTAAGAGGGCCCAACGCTTCGCTTTTAGCCTTTGAGAAAGATCAAAATATTGTCGGGCCCTATCTCAAGCACTATACATAATGAAAATAGAAATGCAAATGTGCATATGTTTACTAACACTTCATCAACACCATTCATCTGTACACACTATCTACTATATGTGTTCCATTATGCAAGTTAATACCAGCGGGTAACAGCGCTATTAGGTAACTACTGACAGAAATTAATCAAGCTCTCCAAATTTTACGCGTCTGTTTACTAAAATCTTTAGCACTAATATATTTGTGCGTTTTTGATTGTTTTTCCCTGAAGGGTTTAGGTATAGCATACATGTATATACATGTATTACAGAAATCCTTTCTTTTTTTTTCGTTCAAAATTTACGCAAGGACACTATAGTGCATGCTTTTAAGTGGCATCATTAATATGCACAGATGCACATGCCTGGTTATGTTTTAGTTTGTCTGGTTATAAGTTGTTGACTTTTTGGCGCCTGTTTACGAGTGGCCACTCATGTGGTACATAAATTATGAATGAATCGTGTGTATTTATTCAACGACAACCAGGGGCCAATTTCATAGAACTGCTTAAGCACCAAAATTTGCTTAAGCACCAAAAACCTTGGTATATGCCAGCCAAAACTCCTTGTGAATGTTATAAATGCTCAGCAAACAATGCCCGAGCACAAGTCAAAAGCAGTAACCATCACATGAAAATTAGGTTGATAATCCTGTTTGATCAAGGAAGACTTTTCATGCTTAAGCAATTTCTTTTTGCTTAAGCAGCTCTATAAAATTGGCCCCTAGACATTTTATTTTCCTGACTGTCATTTGGTGGAACTGCTCGCTTTGATCACTCTCCATTAGATTTATCCACCTGGTGCACCCTGGACCCTATCCATATCACAGTGTCTCTACCAGGTACCCTTTCCCAGATAAGCTGGAAGCGCACACTGACGATAAATGAGAAATGCATTACGCTGAAATTTGTGCACAAAATCCCATAGGTCGGCTCTGTGCGAAAGGGCCTATATGGCAAAGCGTCATGCATTTCGTCCCAATTTGTGACTGTGTAAATCTTTTAAAATCTGGAAAAAATGAAGATTGTGTTGTTTTCTTTGAATGGATTTTTAAAAACCTTTTAATAAATTATTAATTGTCTCTGTGTTCGGTATTGTCTTTTACTTCTTATTTTTTATTTATTTACTTTTTTTATTATTTTTTTTATTTACTTTTTAATTTGTTTGTTTATTTACTTTTTTTTGTATTTCAGCCAAATAACAGGCAGGAGGCACAGTGGCTCATTCCTCTGTTTAAAGAAGTCTTCTCGGTGTTGCCATTGGCAACGGTGATTGACAGTAAAATCTTGGTCACTCATGGGGGCATCTCAGACATGACGGACCTGACGGTGCTGGACAACTTCGACAGAGAAAGGGTGAGAAGACATTTAGGAAAAAAAGCAAAAGAAAAAACATGATCATTCTCACAGGCCTTTATGAAGACCTTGTTAATAAGATCAAAACATCAGGTCCACCACAAATTGGGCCCTGGATAGCCTGTTGGACTGCTTAAAAAAGCAAGCCCAATCGCTGCAGATTAAACAAAAAAATTACTGACCATCGGGTAACCTCATCTCTTGGTATCGTCTCTGTAAAACATGAAGACGAAATACGGTGGATTGGTTTGGAGGTGGAAAAGCTTCGACCAATTCATGACGACTCGCTATTTAATCTCATAAAATACCACCTATAGAATCTGCCTCGTGACCGAACAAGACCACATTGTATTGTGTGCGCTTGCTAGTATACAGGAAGTGATAATGAAATCAAAGAGCTTGCGAAATTCACCGAAGCCGAGTCTAGTACGCAGCTTTCCAACGTGATCCTCAACGACTTAAATTCTCGCCTCATTCCATCAGGAAAAAACCAATCTCAACCAACCTTGAGATGGTCTTTCTTGAATTTGTCTTGCCTGCCACTTCTAATGTTTTTTTTTGGTTATGAAATGGCTGCCTTCTTTTATTTCTTGAGATTATCTCTGTCACAAAGAAAACCTGTATTGACTGCCGAGCCTTTCCAGGGTAATTCTCAGGATTTTGCTGTCTTCTTTCAATAGAGAGCTTATCAGAAATGTTTGTCATCTCAGAAGGCAAAATTGACGAAGGCCATGTGAGAGCGCGGCCTTTATCTGAGGGGCTGTACCGTTAACTCTTACTGAGCTTTTCTCTAGCCATGTCCAAGCAACTGAATACAACTGATAGGCTGAGAAGAATGTTAATTTATGCCCATGTGATGGCTCTCAGCCAAGGCAGGCCTCATAGTATAGGTTTCATACTGTTGTCACACAGTTTATATCAGGGCTAACAAAAAAATTGAACCCAGGGTAATTTGGAGTGTGTGTGTTCACACTGTACTTCTCGGGGTTAGACTGCCTCAAAACCCCATTTTACCTGGGTTATTTCTGATCCTTCTCGTGGTGTGGGTTAACTCACCAATCTCGGGGCTAACACTAGTAACAGTCCTCTTAAGACAATTCCCTGGTTGCTAATTTACCCCGGTACGCACTGAAACTGGTAAGCTGAATTGCAGGATTAATTTGGTAAAAATCAAAAGAATTTGTTTCACACTGGAATAATTATCCAGCAATTCAGCTTAAATTAATTACCTAGGTAGTGTGAAACTCCTCTTTTATGGTTCTGGGGTGGATTTCACCAAACTCATCATAACTTACTATCAATCGTAGGACTTATGATGCATTGCAGCCCTACACAGGATATGATGGGTTATCCTTTGTAAGTCGAGTTATGATAGATCGTAGGGCAGTGTGAAATTGATAGATATGTCTATTGCCTTAGCATCGCAGTTATATCCTTATAAAATCATTGCCGTCATTTTCTCTTCCATCCTACAGTACAAGTCAGTCCTGAGCCCTCCTCTAAAAGACGGCTCTGGGGAGATAACGGGCGAGGAGAAAGACCTAGAGGACAAGGTGAACTTCTCTGAGTGGAGGCAGGTCCTAGACGCCCTCTGGAGCGACCCCAAGAAGATCGATGGCTGCCAGCCCAACGTGTTCAGGGGCGGGGGTTGCTACTTCGGTCCGGACATCAGCAGCAAGGTGCTGAAGAAGCACGGGCTGGACTTGCTGATACGATCGCACGAATGCAAACTGGACGGATACGAGTATGACCACAATGGACTGGTAAGCCCAAGGGGTCCACGAAGCTGGTCTTGTGCCTCCTCTCTCACTGGCTTGAGGTTTTCTCCCTCAAAATTCCAAACTTTTTGGATGCGCCGGGCATTTTGGGAGGCATTTCATTGTGTTCAAGCTGCAAAGCTGGCCTCTAAGAGGATTCTCAAAGTCTTGTTCTCCTGGTGTCCTTTCAGGTCCTGACAGTGTTCTCAGCATCCAACTATTATGAGATGGGCAGCAATAAGGGAGCATACATCAAGCTCAGCAGTGACCTGAAGCCAAGATGTATACAGTTTGTGGCCTCCAAGTCACAACAGAAGCTCTCCAGCGCTCAAAGGTATGAGCCGTTGGACATTGATGGATTTTTTAGAAAGATCCCTCTCGCCAAAACCAAAACCTTGGTAAATATAATCAGTATCATACTGATTAAATATTATATACTGTATGCCAGCCAAAACTCCTTGTGAATGTTATGCTCAGCAAACAATGGCCGGATACAAGTCAAAAGCAGTAAACATCGCATGAACATTTGGTTGGTAGTCTTGTTTGATCAAGGAAGATTGTTCATCCTTTTACAAATTTTGTGCTTAAGCAGCTCAATGAAATTGGCCCCTGTTTATAAACTGCTTGTCATTAACCCACTTCGGGTTAATGTTGTTTGTCCTTGAAGATGACCATGACTTCTTCTCACTAAGGGGTGGGGTGAGTATGGAGATTGCTGATCAGGCCTATCTCTGCTTGGAAATGTCTCTTACAGTGGGGACAGGGGATGTACGTGGGGTGCTGAACCAGATTGGGACATGGACCTCTGTGGGTTGATATTAATCATTATCTGCCTTCCTATATCCTCAGGTTGAGCATCGTGGAAGAATCGGCATTAAGAGATCTGAAAGAAAAGATGGGCTCACACAAGTCATCGTTGAAGCAAGGATTCGAGGAGTTTGACCCCAACAACACAGGTGTGTATACAATGGGGTTTACGAAACGGAGGCTCGGGCTCGGGCTCCAGCTCTGACATCATGCTGAAAATATAGGTTGTGGTTTTTCATTGAAGCTGAAGCTCTGTTTTCCTTTCCAAACTAGAGAATCTACTTCCGAACCGCAGCCAAAACCTCTATTTTGATACCCGTTATTTCAGAATATATTCATGAAAATGGAGCCGGAGCCTGAGCCTCCGTTTCATAAACGCCCCTAGTTTGCTCTACATGCATGTATGTAATACACATGTACACAGAGGACTTCATTGATACTAACTTATAGGTATTTGCTGTTTGGTATCAGGGTACATCACGCTGACGCAATGGGCGCAGGTCATGGATAAAGTGCTGGGTATTTCCCTACCATGGCGGACACTCAGAGGCAAGCTCATACGGACCAATGATCAGGTAAGCAAAACAAAACAAATCAATAAGTAAACAACAACAACAATTACATTTCAAAGCATATATGCAGTCAAATTTTTCTCTTTTAACTTCTTCTTTTTGTATTCAAAATAACTTCATGATACATGATGTCATTTTCTGAAGAGTGTTTTTGTTTGAACAGACCCCTTGCAGTGAAGATTCCTACAATAAATAAATACTGACATTTTATTAATGACTTCTGTGGTATTAGGGTATGGTGGAGTATGCATCTTGTATGGAGATGGAGTTGTCTATGGCTGGACATGAAGGAGGGCCGAGTGTGACCGAGTTACTGTATCGCAACAAGAACAGTCTGGAGACCATATTCAGGGCTATGGACAAAGACCACTCAGGTATGTCATAGCTAGCACCTCCTGTAGTCTGCTGTGTGTACGAGGCAGTAAAACCAAGGGCTACCCTGGGGATCCAGGGGCCAATTTCATAGAGCCGCTTAAGCACAAAATTTGCTTAAGCGTGAAAAGTCTCCCTTGATCATATGGGATTACCAACCAAATGTTCATGTGATATTTACTGCTTTTGACTTGTATTCGGCCATTGTTTGCTGAGCATAACATTCACAATGTGTTTTGGCTGGCATACTGATTTTATTTATCAAGGTTTTTGGTGCTAAAGCAAATTTTGGTGCTTAAGCAGCTCTATGAAATTGGCCCCGGGTCCCCCTGGTAAGCGCCATGGGTTCGGTTTCACAAAGCCTTACGATGGATTGTAACTCCAGTTACGAAGGATAACCCATCGCATCCTATGTTTTCGGCTGCAATGCATTATACGTCCTACAGACCCATTGGATTCCCAAACATTGTTCTGCATAGTTGTCATTGGTTTTTAAGCCACATGGTGTTTAAATAGCGCCCTCTTTTGTCCAACTGAAAGTGACACACCACTTTTGATGTTCAGTACAGTAGTGGTGTCTGTTATTGCAGTCTTCCACCATAGTGGAAAAGAAAATTAGCCCCAGTCAACAAATTTTTCTGTAAGAAAGAAAATTTAGACAATTGTTTTTTGCATTTCACCAGGCACGATAACGATGGACGAATTTGAAGAGGCATGCGGCCTGCTGGGCAAGCACGTTGGCTCCCAGCTGTCCAAGGAAGCCGTCCACGACATGGCCCGCAGCATCGATATCAACAAGGACGGTTGCATCGACTTCAATGAGTTCCTGGAGGCCTTCCGGCTGGTGGACACTCAGGCCAACCAGGATGGACTCAAGTCCAAGGCCGATCTGAAGCTAGAGAGCAACGGCACAAAAGAGGCTTCTGAAACAGGCACGGTTCTCTAGCCACACTTGCCTCATTCAAACTTAATTATGATTTTTTTGTAGGTACTGTACATGGTAAGGCTTTGCAGGTTAAGTAAGCCTGATTGCTCAATCATAAGATTGGTATTCTGACCCTAATTTATACCATTTTCAATTTTTCAAGTCATTCTCTGATTTTGTAATGATTGATGGGATGATGATTTGAAATAAGCCTTGCCGTACCGGACAAATGTTTAGCACTGCATACCGTGATGATGCTGTGCCTTTTCCCCACAACCTTTCCGTAAAAAAAAAAAACCCAAAAAGAGGCTATGGCTTATTCTACAGCTTTTCTAAGCCTGGTTCATAGTTCCAGCGGGATTGCAATGCGAAGTAAATGTTGGTGACACAGTGTTTCCCTTATTCTCTCTGTTTCACAAATGAAGTCTCTTAGAGTTGTATATGATAATTTGCCTAGAGTTAGGAGGGGCTGACATTTCGATCCTAGCAGGGTCTTTCTCAAAGCCTATTATAAAGTACTAGAATCACTAAGGACCAATATGGTAGCATGAAATAATTTTCAAGGATGTTTTGAGTTGCCTCACCTTGCCTACTGGGGGTTCTAATCTCCAGTAAAGTTTGCAACAGCATTTGCATGTAAAGTTTCAAGTATGTACTTTTGGAAAAAAAAAAGCTGGAAAAAAAGAAGAAAAAAAAATCAATGTGCAGTGTAAATAGCATCGGACTTGAAGCAGCCTTTAATACTGTTTAATGATATCAGAGTTATTGCCAGCACCAGATGGACTTTGTGTTCGTCACGTTTCATCCACTTTCCAAGCAGTACTGATGATGAATTAACAAGATTGAAGAAATTGTAATTTACCTCTGCTCAGAAGAATAGTGTAGTCAGTTTTACTTCTACTTCTAGAAGTTCTAGACTTGTAGACAAGTCGTTAGAAGTCACAGTGATCGTCTCTGCTTTCATGTGACTCTCGCTATACACCTGTACTGTCTTGAGAGATTGACTTCTAGCTCTGGCAGATGTTGGCGCTCGGGACCACTTGAGAGCCTAAATCTCGCCGGAGCTAGGAGTCTCACAAGAAAGTAGAGCAGTATAACGAGAGTCACATGAAAGCAGAGACGATTAGTTGCTGCGACATCTAACGACTTGTCTACAATTCTGTTTCACTTTAGGAATTCTAACTTGGTTGTAGAAACAGGTTAACTTAAATTATTTACAACATGCATAAATACCTTGTAGAGTTAGAAACATATTTTATATGACTGTATTAGGAAAAGAATACGGGTTCAAATTTTGGTTTTAGTTTATAGTTACGTTTTTGCCTTTTGTTGGGTTAAAGGTTATTTATCTTTTTTTAAAAGCATCACTGAACCATTTTGCATAAGTTTTAGTTGTCATTTGTTTTTTAGTTCAACAGGACAGCCCTCATAAACAGGACTCAATTGCTCAAGTGTGCTGGTATGGTAAATTGGGTTCATTCAAAATTTCGTTCCCCGCAAAAAAAACATTTTAAAAATGATATTTTTCTATGTCAGGTCTGCTTTCTGATTCCTTACTTGTTTCATTCCATTGTACATTATTATTTTTTTATTAGTGAAGTTTTTCTGGACTGTTAATGTTGTTTTTCTATAAACAATTTTGTTTTACCTGTAAATACTACCAGCTTGCTCTGTATATGGCACTGTATATTATACACATTTGGCTGAATGATATCAGCTCTTTTTATCTCTTGATTTGCTTTCTCTTTATTGCTTTGGCAGAACCAGCAAGGTATACAGCACTTAAGCTAAGCAGCTTAAAATGACTAGACTCTAAGATATATTTTTGTACCAAACTTGTCCGATAGGGTAATAATGTATATATTTACTAGTATTCGCAAACTACAGGTACATTTCTGTGTGCTCACATTGTGTCAGGGCTGTCATCTTCAAAATTAGGAACACATTGGAGATTGTTGAGCTAGATGTACAGTACATTCTAGGACATGAATAACATTTAAGTGCAAATACCTATTAGTTAAAAAAAAGGTCTAAAAAAAACGTTTTAGAAAAACTTTCCAAAAGGCAGTTTTTCATGTAAAGGCAGTCACTTTCTCAATTCCTGCAATTATTCCTAATATTGGTGGTCACAAATAAATTTTATATCTAAAATTGGCATGGCTTTGAAAATTCACCTTGAAACCTATTTATCTTAATTTAAATCAAACTCTATGAAGAGTTATTAAATTATAATTTACATGTATTGAAATTTTAGCTTAAAAACTAAGGGATTTAAAGTATTTATTGGACACCCCCCCCCCCCCCAGAAACGCTTTTTAAAGTAACCAAATACTTGAAATATAACAGAGCCTATATTTGTGCTGTTCCCAAATGTTGACTTGGGTACTTGTAAGTTAATCTTGCAGACTTGGGAACATTTTGGGAAAATTTGGTGTATGACTGTGCTGAAATTTCATTGTATGAATTAATTACTATTAGAGTCGAGTATTCATCCCATTGGGTAGTGAATGGATTTTTTCTTTGCAGTAGTAGTACAAGTTGAATTAATGCCAACATTCGCCAAAGTGTAATGATGCTTACAGCTTCATTAGCTTTAATGTGTGCTTTATGATAAGTTTTTTTTAACAAAGACGTCAACTTTGTGTAATTATAACTGCCTTTTTGGGTGAAAAGATGTACATATAAACGTTGATATTCGTTCAAATGCCAGGGTGAACAGTAATGATTGTTGAAATGAAATATTATTAATTATTTAATCTTTTTTTTTTCTAAACTGCCACATTGTTTATTGTCTGAAACCCTTTCATTAAAGTTTCGCATTCTTTTGCTCTTTTCTATGGTGGGGTAAAAAATGGGCATCATTTTGTTGATTGTAGGACAAAATTGCACAAATTCATCTTATTTTTTGCATATGGGTACGTAGTTTTCCTTGTCATCTAGGAATGATTGAATCAATTCCCTTTGAGCTTTTCCCCAAGTCAACTGTGTCCTATATCCCGGCCTGCGGCACCAAATAACAGATAGATCTATGGCAACTACGGTACTCAGTATAGCTTTTCAGGCATGTGCAGCAGTTTCAATAGACTTGTTTGTCATATTGGGCCACAGGTTGTGACACAGACAATAACGAGACAAACCTTTTAGGGGAGACAAAATTTGTATTGGTGAATGAAAATTGAATTATTGTCTATAGACAAGGCATGTTGTAATGAAATTACTCATTATTTTTCTCTGTATGATTTTGTGTGTGCACATAAAGCTCACCATTCAAATAGGGTGGTCTATTTCTGGTCTACAGAGGGCGCTATAATCAGAGACCATTCTTGAGTATTACCTAAAGAGGAATTACATTACCATGAATCAATCTGAATAATTATTTGAACTACCCGAGTGTAGTACACTAATTCTGATATTTTTACATTTCATTATATGTGTCCCCCAAAAGATGCCATATATAGTGCCGTCATCAGGTAAAAAATATGGCCTGTTTATGATGAATGTTATGAATTTATAATGTGAAAAAAACATGGTGATTAAATTGCTACATGTTCATTTCCTTATTAAATCATGGAAGCCCTTGCAATGCCTACTTCACCCTTAAGGCTCCTTGGGGAGTATACAACCCAAGATACTATGTGTATTACTACTATTTAGTGCATCTCTGCCCCTGCAGGTACCCATGTGCTCCTTGGTGGAGATGGAGATGTAATCAGGAATAAATGTCAGGCCTTAAAGAGGTAAGCGGCACCACAGTCATCATAACTGGCCTGAAATTCACAGTCTGTGGAATAACAGTGACATTTTGTGGAACTAAAGTTCAACAATCCCCCAACAACCACATTTTGTGGAATCGTCCACAAAGAACTCAAAGTTCAACAATCCTGTCCACTAGACCTTAGCCTTCCACTCCAGGCTTTACATACTTGCCAGAAAATGATCAATGTATTAATTTCATCTATATCCCACCCCAAAGAGCAAAATTAAATACTATACTAGTTCATCTTTTTCACAAACTTTATTTTGTATGTGCGTGTGTTGTGCTACCGCTTTTATTACTGTACATGTACATTATCTTCAGTATTTTTGCTTTTACAGAAATTAACAATTTGTAAAATGTGGACAATTTTGGAGGCCTTGCTTTAATAACAATATTAATGATCAATTCAACACACTTTCCGATTTGTTGCATTTTTAATGATGTATCATTTTTAATAACCTGACAGTGTACCGTGGAAGTGAAACCGAATTTACCGAAACCTGGGAACCAGTTTTGAATTGCCATGGCAACTAAGGCGGAAGCAAGAGGGAATGGCCGGGTTTCTTTCAGAGTTCTGACTTTATTATGCGCCTGCTCTTTAGTAGTGTCTTTGGATGTTGCGCAGCATGTATCACAAGTCAATGAGTCATGGCCAGTTGAAGACGGAGAAAGAAAATACGTGGAACAATGTAGATTTCTACATACACCTGTACTTGTAACATTCACGAAACTTGCTGTATGACATGCATGAAACCTCATCGTGGTACTAACTTTTCCTGGGGTTGATTTCACAAAGCCCTACGACAAATTGCAAGTCTAGTTACAGAGGATAACCCATCGTATCTGATGGATCCTCACCCCATATTTCTAGACTTAAACCCAAAATCTGCAGATTTACCACCAGTTTGTGAGTCTAGCAATCACCACCGTGAGGCTTGTCCTTATCCAGTCATTTCAGTGCTTGCATTAATTGTGATGTACTGATGTATCATGTGAAATGGAGATCAAACCGTTTTTGGTTACTAGAGCAGTTAGTGTGCAGGAAGACCGGTACTGTTGAATATTATCAACGGTCTTGCACTCATACGCAGCGTACACCCACTTCAGACTCCAGCTCAGTCATTTTTACTGGGTCTTCCACAGTGCTGTTTTCCCAAAGGCATTTGTATGACATCGGTCAAGATAAAACTTGCAATAATTAATTGGAGTCTGATGTCGGCTATGAAGCTGCGTCCAATTTGCTATCAATGTCCACTGTGGGAGTCTCAACTTGAGGCAGGTCAACATTCTGTGTTACGCTGCTCTGTCCATCGGTAACCTGTACACTGTTCGCTTCTTCTGGCTTGATGGGGTCGGCACCACTACTTCCATCGGTCACTACAGTGTCCGGACCAAAGACCTCCTGAACTTGGCCAGCTAGATTGAGGGGCGGTTTTGCCGCTGTGTCCGATGATGACTCCCCTCCTGCTTGGGAGGCTTCTATGGCCGCTGCCTGCTTGTGTAACGGATTCACCTCCATGTAGGTTTTGATCAGCCGGTGGTTGACATTGATCAGCTTTTCCGCACAGCGATTGGCACATGCTGTCTAAAAAGAACAACATTTGTACATAATTGGTAAAGTAGCATCTCCACAATGCTCCTAAAATTCCCAACATATTCAAAATTGATTGAAGTCCAGTACCAATTCCAATTTTTTTCTAAACAAATGAGAATATCAGACAAAACAAATGAAACTCCAAAAATCAGCAAAATACAGAACCAAGTAATAATACAATATCAGGATCAAAGCAATGGACATCCTAGATTTTTTAAGGCAGGATATATTTTGTCAGCATTTAACATTCTTCCTGCAAATGCTATTTTGTCAACCGTTCCCTTTAATACTACTCTGATTGGCCTATGTTCATCAGGCCTTTGTCATGTCGGGGGGAACATATCTCCTGCAAAATAACATTACGAGAAAGAAGGCTGGCATGACATATTGAGAATTGGCCAATCAGAAGAATGACTGTGCCGGCAAAATATACCCTTCCTTTTTTTAACAGAAGTGTACACTGTACAGCACATGGCATGTGCACTAATGTTTATTACCTCTTCTGGAATCATATGCCTGTAGTTGAAATTCTGGATACAGTGATTGAAACAGAGCTCAGTGAACTGATTGTACATCGACAGGAAATCTTTCAGCTGAAAACAAAAATGTGATATATGGTTAGGCCTATATTCATATGAATAAGAATGATTTCACATTTACTCCTTCCTTTAGCAGTTTACATGGTTTAGCTTATTCATTCATGCATTTTAATTTCTCTACTTAACTTAATCAAGCAAATAAACGAAAAAGATACCTCATAAATATAAAATATTGTTATAATCTAAAAAAATATGTTCATTACAAATAATGGGAAATAATACAGTTTCTCGCTAGCCTACATAAACTTTTTAACCTTTCTCGTTGAACACAATTTAGAAAATGTTGGCCAGCCATGTGTGCAGTGCAGTGAGTCAGTGAGTGTACACAATCGTGTATAAAGCACAGTTCCCATAACTAATGATTTATAAAAACGACCGAAAACCAAGGATAAATACATCAAGTCAATGCTTGCTTACATTTCTTCTTGCATAGTCATCCATGTTTATAACAAGAATTTAATTTATCCAGATGAACTCCTCTTTTTTTCAACGTTACTCAATGACTGCACGAAGTTTGTATGGGCGTCTGTGTCGTCTGCTTCTTTTTTACGAGAAAACCACTTCGCCCCAAACGCTTTTCTAATGGGCAAGGGGGCGAAGTGCACAAAAATAATCGGATACCCACTCACTCTATGGTTATCAAATTGTTGTAGTATTCTAGGAACCAGACTTTTCCATCCCTGGTACCAGTCGTGTTATTTTATACGCACATAAAATTGTGTGTTTACCAGCGATGACAGCATCAGCAAAGTAAAGTTCCCGGATGTTGACAACACGTACGTACGACTCGACCTTTCGGCAGAATCTGTCCCCTCCCCGTGATTTCTGTGTAAAGGAAAGCTAGTATTTTTGGAGTTTCCTGAGGTTGTGGCAAGTGCAAGTATATCCTGAGGCGGAGCTGGAAGTGTGGTCTCAAATCTCAGATTTTTGGTAAGCGTTTTAATCGAGTTGATAATGAAAATTAAAAATAAAAGAAACCCTTTTTTGGCTTTGGGCTTTCCAATAACCGTAACGTTAGTTAGTTCGCTATGACCGGCTTTCGACCGTGGATGTACACGTAAGGTGACATGGCTGAGCCCTGGGCGTGCTGGGGAATATCACTCAGACAAGTCGACCGCGGGACAACTCGACTCAAGAAATCTCGACCGCAAAGACAAATCTAATCAAAGACAGGTTGTGGACGACCAAAGACAACTCAACTCCGACCGAGATAGTTGCGATGATCGTAACCCTAAGGTCCCTGTCCCCATGTCAGACCTAGGGTTACGATCATCGCAACTACGACCGAGACTGCTTGACAGCAAAAACAACTCGACTCAGCGTCAGAGACAAGTCGACTCCATCTCCGACATTTCATGGACATGGTCTCAAGCTGTCTCGGAGGGTAAACCTGGGTTTTAGGGGCCTAAAATATATGTAACAGTTAGAGGTCGCTAACTTCAGCCAACTCATCCCAGCATAAAAATAAGGCCCCTAAAACCCGGGATTACCATCTCGAAGTCGAGTTGTCTTTACAATCATGGAGGTAGGAAAAGATCAAGTGCCAAGTGGTCGAGTTGAACCGTGGTCGACTTGTCCGATACCCCAGTGATAGTGTAAGACAGTGTTCACATGACAGTGTATGACTTGGAGTTGAAGAAGGTTTGGTGATGTAGCAATGAGCAAGTTTATCGTAGGTGGCGTAGCACCATGTCATCCTTTTTTGTGAGCTAAGGCATACTGTTGTTAGAACTTAGAAATGTTGAGCCCTTGTTTTTTTGTTTTGTTAAAAAAAAAAATGATACAGCCTTCAGGGAGTACTGGGTTTTATTTTTTGATAATGAATGAATTGAGGTACCAAGGTGATTCATGACCGTATCACATGATCACACTTCATGGCTTTACTGGGTTTCATTTATGTAGGAATGGAACTGTTAAATTACAAAATAAACATTTAAATGTGAAAATGTTTAAATGACCAATACCCCCAGTAATCTGATAGGCCTATCCCTTTAGGAATTCACTAACAGAATAACCAAAATAAAAGTTTAAAGCAAAAATGGACTTTCTTTTTTTCTCAACAATATTTACAATGATTGTATGAATTTTCTATGAACAAGGCCAAAATTGGTTTGGACCAGCTGTTACAAACATCTATCTCAAAGCACAGACATTGTATTAAATAGGCATTGACAAGTTCCCAGTATTATTTCCAGTTTTTTTCCACGCATATACTAAAATGATCTCTACTCTTGTTGGAGCTTTGCTGTTTCGACTAAGTACTTCAGAGAGCAGTAGTGTATGAAATTTGTATATTTGCTGAATGTTTTCCTTCATTATTTTTAAGGTACAATTTTCTCAAGTACTGTTCGAATAACCATGGAGGTATAAAAAGGATAACCGACCATGTATATTCAGACCCGTAATTATTTGGATACTCGGAGCACAAGCTTAAAGTGGTTATTATATTATGGATGTGCAGGTCACACGTTTTTCTATCTGGAGCCCTACATTATCCAGTCAATGCACAAATTGTTAATAGACTCAGAGAGTATTAATTAGGGCTGCAGTTGACATTATGACTCACCCTAGCGTTTCATAATCTGACATAGACGGCACCCTCTTCAAAGATTTGAATTACACATCACGTGTAATGTGTAAATTAATTAAATTAAGCTATTGTGGATTTACGGTCTGTATACAATGTAAGTCAAAATCTGAGCAGAGAAATACATAGCTTTGTTTTTGATGGGATGATGCAAACTATAGGCCTAAAAATTCTTTCCTACATGTATAAGCTCACACGTTTTTTTTTTTTTATGTTTTTTTTTTTTTTGGGGGGGGGGAGGGGACAGGTCAGCAATCCTAAATCATTTCTGGATAGTACTGTACATATTCAATTGTATAATGCATAAGGCCTATAGTATTGATGAAAATTGACACTTCATGTATGAAACTTGGCTTCATTCATACTTGAGCTGCATCAGATGACCTATAGTGGAGATCTATGACCTGAACTTTCATGACCTTTAATTGGAGAAGTTCATGTAACCTATGGTGAAGCACACTGTGTGCATAAAGTCTGTGTCTATACTTTATCAAAGGTGATGTGGACGTGTGAAACTATAAAAAGCAGTCTTCATAATATTGGATACAGCCACAATTATCTGTGTGCTCAAAGTCTTTTTTCACACCTCTATAGGAGTTTGTGAAACACTAGAGAGTGAGTCATATAAATGTCACGCGTCATATATTTACTGTCCTGTCCTTGCCGAAGTGATGAACAATGTGTTTTATAGGAGAATGGTTGGCATACTACATGTACATGTAGATGTATGCATGCCCAGAGCTCTTCAATGCCTGTCTCAATGACTGTATCATCATAGTGATTAGTGCAAGGAGCAGACAACTGAATGAAGGCATTAATTACATACATATTATACATGAATTGTAGTGCATTGGATGTAGAACGACTAAAATGGTTGCAGTTTATTGTCTGTAATATTACTTAAATCCTGAATTGGTACCATGCTTTGGTACCATTTTAGATTACAAATTGATGTAGATATGTTTACATACACCTAAAACCTTCAATTTCTTATGAGGTTGAAGGATAATTGGAATTGAAAACAAAGAAACTGGCACGAAACAAACATCGCTGAAGTAAATAATGTTTTAAAGTTTTTGTTTCAGTTTTGTTTGTTTTGTTTTTTTGTTAATACACTGCCTGTCTCCCTTTTTCAAGTCCTTGAACTTTTTTTTACTCAGATTTAATATTTGACGCTCGACTCTGCCAAAAATATAAAAATTAATAAATAAAGAGAAATAAAGAAATAAAACCAAACCCGCAGTTGCTTTTTTTTTTTACTGAAACAATGATAACAATGTCCAGACTAATTTCTTCTGAATAAATATGTCATTCATTCATTACAGCTCTCCAGCTGCAAAAGAAAACGTGTTTGGCTTCCTGAGCGTGGCCTTCATTTGCCACATTAGTGCAACATAAGGAAATGGGAGGAAGTGGCAGCTTTTACAATTGATGGCAGTTTACCATCTTCACATTTTGTCGTCATTACAAAATTCCTGTCCAGCATCTTGGTGGTTTCTTTTTTTGTCCCAGTGGATGTTTTTAGCAGGGTTGTTTGATTTAAATCACTCGATTTAAATAATTGATTTTTAAATCATGATTTAAATCAATGGAAAAAAAATATAAAAAAAACCCTCAAAAAAATCAATCATGATTTTTTCATTATTTCTTGATTTTTTTTTTTTTTACAAAAAACAGAAAATCTTACTGAAAGAAGACTTGCATTAACTTTTGGCTTAATTTGTCCACTATATCCGGTTGTCTAAACAGTTTCCTTAACTTCAGATTGCATGATTTTAAAAGCAAATTTTTCAAATTGTTCATGTTAATGTCACATTTTTTTCCTGATTCAAAAATTCTTCTGTTTAATAGCTCCATGCATAGACATGTATACATGTAGGGCCTGCTGTACATGTTGTGACTGTCCATACATTGTATGTATACATTGTACTATTTTTACAGTTTCGTTTTTGATAATGAGCCATTTTTGAAGCCATTAAGGAAATGCTTAATGGTTTACGAGGCAATGAAATACTATGGATAGCTACCTGCTGATAAGTGACAGCACCTGGCCTTCCTGTATGAGAGACAGTCTGCTCAAACTGTGATACCAGTAATGAAATAAACATTTATTAGTATGCCTACATTTCAATTAACCACATGTACAGTGTATGCCATTCTTGATTGTCTTATGAATTACTCTGATAGTCATCAGAGATTATTCTTTCAATAAAATTGGTCACTATTCACTTCATCTATAAAACTACACGTGTATGCATACTAGCGTTCAGCTCTATGAATTAATACATGAACAGAGCTGTAGCTGAATAATTAATAGCAGTTGGCAGAATTGACCCATGATAGTGCATTAATATTCCATTCTAAGAGCATTATGCTCAATACCCTGATACATGCTATCCCATTTTAAAGGTGTGGTCCATTTCATGAGTATCTGTGTATCGTGTTATGACTGACAAGAATCAAATCATTGTTCTCTAACAATGAAAGCATACTACGAGAATTTACATACATGTATGAAGTTTATAATGTTCAAGACTCAATATCTCTGTGTGAACTCTCTAAAATGCTGTCATATTTTAGGGAAATTGTATTTGGAAGCCTAAAAATAGTAGCAGCTGGCATTGTTTGTACATAACAACCAAAATTGAACTCATTTGGAATGTACACAAACTCACCCATAAAACAGAACTTTGTCGTTATTTCGTTGGAAATGTCAAGACTAATTTTAATGAATTTTGCAATGGGTAGTTTGATACACTGTGTACTGCATTTTTGTAGACAAAATGAAAACACAGGATAAAGTACGGGGAGTCATTGGAGTTTATAAATGCTTCCGTCTAGAAAAAAAAAATGGCTATTCATACTGAATGTTATCTTTAAGTATGACATCATCAGTGATATATTATATAATATGCACACCGTATGCTGAGGTACTGTATGCTGAGGTATTCTGTTTCATTCATTGGTTTGAAACACTGTATTGCCACATGTACTGTACTACATTAGTACCGTCCTCCATGATTGTACATACCAGTACACCATCTGTGTAGACACATTCCAAAGTTCAATTTCACCATGGTTTGTGTGGTTTATGCATATGACATAATTTATTTATCCACAGAATAGGCCTATAGGCCTACTGTGTGCTGAAAGAAGAATACTGTCCAGAACCATGCACGTATACACCTTGTATGGGTGTGACAGTTAGTTTCACTGAGTACTATCTATACATACTTGAATGGTATTTCACAATGTAGGTCACCCATTTGTAAATGATGAATGATTTTAATCTTGTTAGAAGTCCCAAGTCGCCAAATGTCCTTCAACAATTTGTCATATATCCTCCTACAGGTGAAATTAGCCAAGCGCCGCATCCACGCCAGTCCAAGCAATGACCACAGAGAACGGCAACTACCAACCCGAGGACGACCTAGACGACACCTTCGAGCAGGACCTGCGGGACATGCTGAGAGACGGTCCGTCCCTGTCGGACGCAGCGGCCACCATCCAAAGCGGCACCACGGCCGGCAGAGGCAGCGGTGGTAACGGCAGTGGCGGTCAGTTTACGGGCGTTGACCTGTCTAGTCCCCAGAAGTCACCCATGTCATCACCACCTCAACCCAGAGTCATCCAAAACCCCACTGTGGGCAGCCGACTCGCTCAGCCTGCCAGAGGGGCGGGTAGGTTGGCCTCATATTCATCCTTACCATCACCCTTTATCCGTCACCCCCCAAACACCGCACCCCACCCAACCCTACCCCACCCCAAACAGCCAAGGTGTTCTTGTCTAAATCTATACAGGTGTATATGAAAACTTGTGTGCATTGTGACATTGCCATTATGCATGTGTGACTGTAATTACCAATGCTTGCATGAAGTACATCAACTGCATGCATTTTGCAGGGTCATTGGTTTTGTTTTGTTTGTTTGTTGGTGTGTTTATTTGTTCTTGCCAGGCTCAAAAGTTTCCCATTGCTGTGTATAATTATGCAACCGTACAATTATTCCAAACATTTGCTAAACATGATGAAAAGATGTGAAATGTACCTGAACATGTGTATGCACATGATGCATTTGTGCATCTGGCATATACTTTAATTTAATTCAATTGCAGTAGCATGCATTGTAGTGCAAATTTCGATCCCTCAGCATCATAGCACAAGGAGAACCATGAAAACAGACAGACGACCAAATTACTCTCCTTACTGCCCATAGCCACTGCCTCTATTGCCCACAGTCACAGCCACGGTGCCAATTGATTGAAGTGCAAGTGTCACCTGTGATGTTGTTTTCACAGTCACTCCTGAATGCACTGGGTACACAGTGAACACTTCAACATGTTTGGGAAGCTAAGGTTAAAGCTCCGATTGAATCAAAATCTCACTTTACACAGGGCAGGACATCTAGTGTTTTAATACATTTACAGGTATATACTTGATCCATGCAGATCATTTAAGCGGACACATACATACATGCAGTATACATGTATGTACTATTGTACTTACGTGTACTGTACAAGTGTACATCTATCTAATGTCCATTTTTGAAAACTTTGTCTAAAAAAGGTCTCTTGAACACAAGTACACCCTTTTTTAAACAGATAATGAAAGTTGCATTATAATATCTTGATTTAAACAAACGAACAGTTCCCTGAGCATAGACAGTGCCACTCATCATAACCATGATTGATTTGACCACTGGCTGATACATGTAGTTAGTATTAAACACATAGTCTGGCTTATCACCTTAATTTGACTGGCAGTGCAATACACATGAGTCTCTCCGATACAAGTCAGTAGTAATCACCATCAGATAGTGATGCCTGCTTTCCTTCATTAAATTCCCATTCAGACCGTCAGTTTCGTGGAAGCCATTGATTGTCGCCGCCCTACCCCCTCTTCACCCACGCACCCCCTCCATCCCGAGTCCTCCCCTGAAGTTTGACCCTCTTGGAACAATTTTGCCTCTAAGAATTTTGTTCCCGCATTAATATTATAAATAATGTCCTTTAGATCCTGTTGCCGCAGAGCGTTAACGTCACTGAACATTTTTGGAACTGTGTCAGATTTGTCGTGTGCAGATCCACTGATAACTGATTTAAATTTTTAGTATAGGGCCTATTATCATTATTCCATTACAAATGCACAGTCACTGACTCTACTTGCTGCATTTGGATTCAGATATTTCTGGCATGTGTTGACCTCATTGACGTGTATCTCATCCCATCCCTTCTTCCGTTGTCAAGCTCAAGTAGGGGTCTTGCCCCCCGTCAATTGTTCAGGTCGCTTAACATTTCCCAAGCAGTATTTGCCTCAGTGGCAATGACGCAAGCGTAATATGAATCAATGATAAGCGGGTTGGGGCTTTTTTTTTCTGATACTGTTGTAGTGTCGTGACTGTCTACCGATGTACGGTGTGTTTAGCAGTACGGGTCTGCATGGCCACCTCAGAGATCAATCAATGATTAGCCCCCCCCCCTCCCCTCTCCTCTCCCCTCCTTTCTCCCACCAGTCTCTCTGGGGAGACTGGTTAATAGCCCTGTCCGTCTCAAGAGATGCAATGTTGCCCCGAGCGTGCGTGTCATGCCTTGGTATTCTTGCATGGGTGCGTGCAGCGTACCGGCGATTATTATAGCGGCATTTTGGATGGCTGTGTCAACTTTGGAATGCATACCTGTACTATATTGTGTATGTACACGTACTGAGGTACGTGTACATGAACTGGTTCTCTAATACAGTGTGGGTTCATGTACAGTATACATGTATGTGGTTTTTATCAACATGCACTGTACTGTACATGATACACAGACATGTATGAACTTGACTATCTATTGTTGAATCCTAAGCAAGAATTTACTAGTCAGCATTTGAATATGGCATCATGCCCACATTTAAACAAATATTCAACAAACAAACTGTTACGTATATTTTAACAAAATCTGAGAACCAATTTATCAGTGTGTATCCAACATGTGTCCTGTTGTGCCATTTCTTTTATACATCTGGGATTTTCTGTCATTGAAATTGTTTGTATCTTTCACCAGTTTCTCTTAAATGTTTTGGCTTTTATGCTATTTTCATAATGATTTTGGTTAATCATCCTATTAAAATTAATTTTCAAACTTTCCAGTATTGAAGTTTAGCAGTGTCCAAGTGCTGGCATTAATTTCGCACACATTTTTCCATTTTCTAACAAATTTACATAATTCAGCATTTAGCATATGATTACAATCATTGGATTTGTATCTTTCATGATTTTCACATCATTTTCATACTATTTGAAACACTTCATCTTTTATTAATAATTGTCAGTTGTCAATTCTATATGTTGCATTTAAGTTGATTTAACTGCATAAATACTGATTTTGGGTATTTTTGGTTATAATTGAAATGTGAATTTGTTTGTCATAAAAGTTTGCATTTTGTCAGCAGAGACTTCTCCTTGACTGCTTCAAAGTGGAAGGAAAAAATATGAGAATTTGTTTGGGGAGCAAACATTTTATTGAGGCAGTGGAAATTTGAACCAAATCCTAGGTTTTGAAAATATGTTGCAAGTTCTTGTCCTGTATTTATAAAGAAACTTAGTGATCAGATTGCAAAATGCAAACTTTTTTTCAGGAATAACATTGTTTAACTGTTTTCGGTTTTTTTTTCTGATTCTAACAACAAACATTCTTCTTTCTCTTCTCTTCTCTGTTGCTCTTCACGGTGGCAGAAGAAAATGATCAAACTCCAGCCACTGACAAACGTAAGCATTTCTAAGGTTTGTCTTGACTCGTGTTCACACTGGATTTTTGGGTCAAACACTGGGTCAGACTGATGGTGGGTCAGACAGTAGGTCAGACAATGGGTCAGATGGTTGGTCAGACAGTAGATCAGATAGTGGGTCAGACAGTGGGTCAGACGGTGGGTCAGATGGTGGATCTGACTGACATTGGTCAGACAGTGGGTCAGACGGTGGATCAGACTGACATTGGGTCAGACAGTGTGTCAGATCCCATTTCCTTCACCCAGTGCAAACAATATGCAGTATCAATTATATGAATTTACTAATGAATTTTCATAGTTGTTTGGCACAAAATGGAAAACAAACCCAAAAGTGAATTGTGTACAAATTTTCATCATTTGAAACTTTAAAAGGTGAACAGAGAAAATTTACTGAAGCAGGATTCGAACCTGTGACCTCTGGTGCTCTACCAGCTGAGCTATCCATCCCTATGTTGGTCTTATCCTAAGTTGTTGATTATCAATGAAACAATTCATGTTAGACAATATAAAAAATAAGACAAAAAAAAACAGATTTAAGTGGAAGAGTACAGTACTGTTTAATTTTTGAGCATTTATAAGCAAGGCTGTACATGTTTACTATGTATCTACTGTAGGCCTGAATGATTTCTTGCACCTGCATTCTAAAATATCTGTTCCATGCTCTCTCGCACTCATGCACATGTACATGTAGCTTGCACATCTGCTTGGATGGAAATCAATTTTATTTAACTTTAGTAGGAGTACCATACAGTTATACACACACATACAATGTACGGTAAACCAATAATGACCTGTGTCTAGCTATATGGGTTGCTTGGATCTTAACTGTACCTGCATAAATGCTCAATCCAGTGTGAACATGACTCTGTTAATGTTTGAACAAGGTGGTCATTAGTGTGGTGTATCATTTATCATTATTATTGGCTGGGAGAGATCCTGTTAGTCCAATCACTTTTTCCCATCATGTTTAATACCACATGTACATGTATGTTGTCCTGTGTGGACACATTTTGGCCATTTCCCAAATCTCTGGCTGCGGCTGCAGATTTCACACACCCCTATGGCAGCCACTAGCCAGTGACTGCAGCCGTTTCCATAGACTTGTGTGTTATCTGCGGTCGCAGCCAGAAATTTGGGACATGGCATTTGTTAACATTGCCATTTCACCGTCATAGTATCCTGTTCTGTACATGTATGTGTTTGTGATTCATTACTGGGGTTATCCATCGGGCATGGTACAATATGTGCCCTACATACCCTGTGCAATTGTACATATTGTCATTGTTTGTTCAGAAATACATGCAATGAAATCAATATTTACAGTGTACATGTACATTAATTTCTGCACAGACGTGAAAGGCACTTTTGAGCGGTGTTTTTGTTGTTGTTGTGGAGTTGACCAGTTCAACATCGGTATTGTTGATTTTTCTTCTGAAATGTCTGAATTTTATTTCTTTTTCTTATTTCTTTCTTTATTTTCTTTAACAATATATGCATTACATTTATTGTACTGAATATATTGCACTGCACACCATATATTATACCTGCCGACTGACTACACGTACACTTTACTTGTATGTTGACTCTCTGGGATCTTCAAAATGTGGTTGATAGACATTTGAAGATTAAAGATTTCAAAGAAATTATTTTTTTTTTTTTCTTTTTTTTTTTCTCTTTTTTTTTTAAGCAACTTTTTAAAATTGAAAATGTCAATTTATTTATAGTTGCATGTTTTTATCCAGTCATTTTTATCTTCTTTTAGATTAACATGTACATTTTTGAAGGAAATTAACAAGTTCAAATGGCTGCTTTATGTTGAAGATGCAATCTTTTAGACTGTTTGTCAATTTTATCTGCTGGTTCCAAGAGAGATGATCATTAGATATTCTCCGCACCTGCAGCCTTGACGTACATACTGTATGCTAATGCTTGACTCTAATAACAAACTGCTCGTTAGGGTTGTGTCTGTTGACATAAGATCTTGAGGAAAGCAGGGTAGCTTTAAAAAAAAAAACCATTACATGTTTGGTTGGCTTGGTTTTCTAGAGACCAGATTTGCCAATCCACTTAAGAGTGTATACAACACCAGCAACCCGTACAGCACACTGATGATGTGATGTCATTGAGAATGCACACGTCAGGAGCCCCTTTGACTTTGTATACGACAGACTTCCTATTATTGTTATTATTACACACATACATGTATTACATGTATCCTTATATTTCTTCTGGTAATGAAACTATTAGGGTTCCCCAAAATCGCCCTAGGCACTGTAGCTCAAAAGCCTGATGAAACCTTTTTTATGGAAAAATGATGAGAAGAAGATACAGTTTTCGAGGTGGGAGGAAAACCCCAGAGTAATATTCTGGGTCAAACCCACAGAATCCGGTAGGGAGTGAAAACCCAATCCACTTGTTTCTTTATTAAGTGCATGGACACACCCACAGACTAAACACGTACAGTTGTACCTTTATGATAACGCCCATGGATCATTCAAGGACAGTCACATATACACACATGCATTGAAAGGCAACAGCGATTCTATTGTATCCTTTATCCCACAGCTTTTGAACATGTATGTGGAGTCGTGGACGTGAAGGAAATTTGTGCATGCTGTAAGATATGCATGTGCATCATTTCAAACTATTAAGTATTTCAATACAAGTAATAAACTGCTGCAAATTGCTCATCAGCCAAAATGACCTGAAATTTATAAAAATGCTTGGAGTTAGGAAGGCCTGGCACGTTTCGATCCTAGCAGGATCTCTATCGAAGGCTAGCCTTTGAGAAAGATCCTGCTTGATGAAACGCCCTTGATAAAGACCCTGCTAGGATTGAAACACGTCAGGCCCTTCTAACTCAAAGCTGCGGTCTACTAGTCTTTTACATATTTAAACCCATTTCAATGTTGTTGTTTGCGATGCTGTACTATTCAGAACGGTGCGAAAACTGAACTGCATTCTTAAATTTCCTTTCGACAAGGTTTTTCTATTGCATGATTCCTTAGAAACAATGGCCACAATTTATATTTAATCACAACCTGAGACCAAAAAACAACAACACCCATGATCATACCCCCCGTAGGTATCATGTCTGTCTCCTTAAATCTTCTATCAAAATAGGATGAGACGTTGATGGTAATTGAGTCCGGTAATTCCCCATTGCTTCCTGTGGGCCTCACCAAATCGGATCAGATTCTCTCACGGATTTAATCATAACATATAGGCATGGTATGGCATTATACATACCATATATGTTTTTGTAGTAATTGCTTAACTATGCATGTACAGCATTGAAACAGCTCGGCCTGAAAATACAACCATAACACACATGGTACGCCATTTTTGAGAATCACATTATTTACTTCTACAAAATGACAGTCTGAATTCTTCTCTCTTTTTTTGTCACTAAATTAAAAGAAGACCTCACAGAGGGAATACTTGCATGTATGTATTTCAGTGTGGGTCATTCATGGTCTACATTTTAATACTCTGTCCATCACAATATGTGCTTCAGAGACATTCAAACCACAATTTCAACATGTCTAAATTTTCACCATATAGGTCAACAGCTTTCAGCCCATCTCATCACGAGTAGGGTTTAGTTTATAAAACTCAGAGATTTGTTGAAGTGTGAAAAGACATTTTGTGTGAAGAATACCTGAATGGAAAGATGACCAAATTCATGAGAAATTTAAAAGTGATATCTTTATTTACAATATTCTCCGTAGCTCAATGAGACTGTTTTTAAATTCATACTTCTCGTCAGCAAACAAATCAGCACATTTGAATGCTTGTATTAATAGTCATGCTTGACTTTTAGCATGAAGATTAGCAGTGTAAGGGGAAGTATTGCATGACATGGGTGCCTGTCATTATGTTGGTCTATAACGGCATACACCAGCTTGTACCAACAGCCATATTTGCTGTTCTATATATGGGCAGTACTCTAAAAACTCAGTGATGTATGACAAAGTGCTGTGCACTTGTCTCGGTATTGTGCATTGCAAATTTCATGCACATATGATATGATAAACAAACATTGCATGTAACGGACATTAAAAGCTCCAATCGTTTGAAACTGGTTGATCATTAAGTAAAAGGAATTCAAAAATGGCCATTAAAAAAAATATTCCTAATTCAATTTGCTATTTGCAAATCCATTTTGTGTCACTGTACATGCAGTGTATGGTATGGGCCTACATGTGTATAGTATGCACTATGCAATGTGCCTTCATAAATTCAGTCACCAAAAAAATAAAACGGGAAGAAAATTCTTTCTTGGTTTAAGTCAACCATAAATCCATACTTGGCCTTTCCACATCACTTGGCCGTGTGAAGTCAGTAGACATGACATTGGCAGGTGCAAATGAAATCAATTCTACAGTACAATTCTACATTAAGATGGCAAAGAAAAAATAGGAGGGAAAAATCAATACCCAATTGCAGATACAGTGTAGATGGCAGAGTGAATGGTGACGAAACCTTGATTCCTACAACATTGTGAGACCTTTTGGGTTTTTTTTTTTGGGGGGGAGTAGTTTGCACAGTTGACATATTTATCAATATAGTTACTATCCAGCCCCATGTCCTTTTTTTTTTTTTTTAAGTTGAATGTATATTCAACAGGGATGGGATTTCTCAGATTTTTTTTTCTGATTTTAAAATTTTTTGTTTTGGATTTCAGATTTTTTTTTTTTCCCATACAGGTTGTGTAAAAAAGTATAGGAGATTTTCAGAGTTCAGATTTGTTTTATGCCCCCGTCAGTTGTTTTTCAGATATTTTGTTATTGGTCAATCTCATCCCTGATTCAGTGATTTTGACTGATTTGAAATATCCCTCTGTAAAAGTAGTAAATGACCACTGGTTGCTGGCCACTGTTTGCTGACCATTGATTGCTGACCGCTATTTGCTTTTATTTGTTGTTTTGCTTCAGCTATTCGGACTGCGATGCCCTCTACCGGCCCGCCGACAGTCCAGCCAGTGGCCACCATGCCCACAGCACAGACCACGTCCATTGGCAAGCCCATGACTGGGATCGGAGGCACGGCCCTACCCGCGGGAGCGCCCGGTCAGACGGCCGATCAGACCTCTACATCGGTCATGGCCAAAGCCAAGGTAGGTACACAGAGTCAGTGACCAACTGACCACTCCCCCTTCAAGCAACTGGGAAGCCAGACTTACTTCCAGCGACACCCTGTTTATGGAAAGCATTGCATTGACTTCATCTCATTATGCTAAGGAGAAATTTCTCAGGTTGCAGCATTGCTATGCATGCATCTTAAATTGGATTGGATGTTCTCTATATTCAACATGACCAATATTGCGTGTACATACCACTAGATGTGTTAAAATTGATTGCACCACAACTGTATAGAAATCTCAAGTGTAGACATAATTGCTTTGTTAGACATGAGTGCCATTTGTAGAAATGGCGCTCTGGAAAAGTAATAAATGTTAAATGTTTGTTTGAGCATGGAGGTCAGGTAGTCTTTTCCTACCTCCATTGTTTGTGTGCCACCTTGCATCAGTGGCATTCCAGTATTAAAGTAAGGGAAGGAATTAATCTAAAACCAATGGCATGGTTATTAACTCTATAATTTTATATGCATCTCACATTTCGTACTGAAAGGCCAAAGGCCAAATCATCAGTCAGCCATTTCTACCCCCATGGGTATTTAATACCCATTCACTATTTGACACAGCAGACCATTATATCCAATGCACTGTAGTATGTGGATCCATGTAATCTAACTGCTATTACATGTACATGAATGTGCATCTTGAGGCTGAGTGCAATCTACCCACAGCCCCCTGGGTTGCTGAAAGTACACTTCACCTCTGCAACCAAGTACATGCACGTACTTAATACATACCGGTATACATGTACGTACTGAGACATGCATCTTAAATTTCAGTGGCACACGTTGCCCACATTCATCCATGCGTAGTCACTTCAAGGAGGGAGGTTTATGTGAAATTTTTTATATTAATTTGTTAATCCCCCCTGCCCCCTAGAATGTCAGAAAAAATTCTTTTGAGTAGGCCTATCATTCTTGCATTAAAATTCTAGCTTAAGTAGAGAAACTGCCTTAGAAACATATTGATCTCTCACAAGAAAATATTCATTCCAAGCAGCATCGTTTTTATGCTGAGATATTCAGATAGAATACTGATTTTTTTCAAAAATGAAATGTCACCCAAATAACTTGCTAATGTAGTTTGGCTGATTTGATGGCTTGTGTTCTAAAAATTCAAGTATTTTACATTAAATGAATTGGTAATAAGTGTAAACAGTGGCGCACTGGGTTTATTCTACTTTTTTCACATACCCTCATTACAAAGAGTGGCTTTGAGCCTTGTTAAGGTAAATATACATTAAAAAAGACATGGTCTATGACTTCAATATGACTACATTAGGGGATATGAAGTTTGTTCTTATTGGTTTCATGCCATATCTCATGTCTGGTTCCCTGTCTCCACATATAACAGCTGGACAGTCTGAAGAGTTGGAGCATATCCACGTACAAGTGCACCCGGCAGATGGTACAGGAGAAACTGGGCAAGGCCTCTAGGACGGTAGACCTCCAGCTGGAGGCACAGATTGAGGTCCTGAGGGACACGCAACGTAAATATGGAAATATCATGAGGCTGGCTCGGGCCTTGACCAACCACTTCTACCAGGTGAGGTTAACAAGTTGCCAGAAACGGCAGTAGGAGTAGGAGGAATGGGCGGGGCTTAGGATTATCTACAGGTAGATGGATTTTGGAGAGTTATATCATTTTGAATTGAGGGTATTAAGTTGCTGGAGAAGAGAAGTTTGACAAAAGACAATTTAGAAGGGCCTGACATGTTTTAATCCTAGTAAGATCTTTATTGAAGGCTAAAAGGCTTATTTACATGCATTTTCAGGTCATTATTTTGGCTAAAGAGTGGTTTGCAGCAGTGCACTATTTGTATAAAAAGACAATTTGGATTGTTCATTTAATTCAAATCTTTTGAAGAAAATAAGAGAGGAAGTCAGAGACTTTAATCCAGACTTGAATCTTATCAGCACTCAACAGAAAAACAGAATTCACAACCATTTAGAACTGTAGTGTAGTCACTGTGTCTGCTCTTTCTGCATGATGCACTTTGGCACCCTTAATTCTTTCTCCTCGCCACAGGTTGTGCAAACGCAGCGTTCCTTGGGTGACGCCTTCGGGGAGCTGGCCCAGAAGTCTACGGAGCTGTCGGAGGAGTTCAGCTACAACGCTGAGACGCAGAAGTCGCTGTGCACCAACGGGGAGACGCTGCTGGGGGCACTGACCTTCTTCACGTCCAGCGTCAGCACCCTGTGCAACAAGACCATGGAGGACACCTTGCTGACGGTCAAACAGTATGAATCGGCCAGGTACGGAATCCTTCTTTGTCTTCCTTTGGTTTGGGAAATGTTTGTAGCGAAGCAAGACTAAAATTGGGTAAGACTTGCGTAGACACCATGTATAACACTCTTCTTGGAAGGTGTGTGGTCCCAAGAAGGCCTGATGGGATTAAATTCTCCAAGACTTCTCCTCTGTCCACAGGGTAGAATATGACGCCTACAGGGCTGATCTGGAGAGCCTACAGTTAGCCCCGAAGGATGCCACAACTCAAGCCAGACTACACGATGCTCGCGTCAAGTACGAGGGTCAGAAGGAGAGATTTGACAAGCTCCGACAGGACGTTGCCGTCAAGCTTAGATTCCTGGAAGAAAACAAGGTAACCACCCAGCCAAAAAAAAAAAAGTCAGATGCATTGAGGTTCTTAATCCAGCCTCTTCCCACACAAACCTCACTTAGGAATATCCTCATCCTGTTTGCTTTATACTTGCTATTACATGGATTGGTCTAAGCATAACATAAATACTGTAAACAGCTTTCTCTCAATTAGGTCTTCAAAGATAACTGACAATTAGAGACACCGCAAACATAGGGCTGAATAGCTCAGTTGGTAGAGAGCCGGTACCTTATTCCAGGGGTTGATGGTTCAAGTCCCACTCCAGTCAGTTTTTCTTCGCTCACTTCTCAAGGTCTTCTGTGTTGTATTCTCTCTGGCTCTTTTTGTTCTTCCATTGGACGTTTGATTTAATCAATTCTCATTATTTTAAAGAAAAAGACACACATTTTTAACCTTTTTCTAACATTGAAAAATGAACAAAGACATATTGACTGGAGCAGGGTTCGAAACGTCGACCTCCTTAATTCTGTACAGGCGCTCTACCAACTGAGCCATCCAGCCCTACGTTGGTGGTGACTCCAATAGTCAATTATCTTTGTTCGTTAGGCAGTCTGAAGCCATGAAACGATGCACACACCACTTTTTTCTCACATCCTTTATCGTTGCCTCTTCCGTTGCCTCCCAGGTGAAGGTCATGCACAAACAGTTGTTGCTGTTCCACAACGCCATCTCAGCCTACTTCTCTGGTAATCAGCAAGCCCTGGACGCCACCCTCAAACAGTTCAACATACGACCCAAGTCCGGTAATGAACTCAAGCCATCCTTCCTGGAGCAGTGAGAGCCTGTAGATGACGGCCCTCAAACCAACCAACCTACAAACAAACAAATAAGCAAACAAACAAACAAACAAACATAGTGCCGTTGGCCAGAGCCAAAGTCTACATGACTAATTCTATTACATTGTTTTCGTCTTTAGAAGAAAAATCCATTTTTTTAATCATTTGTGACCTGATGCCACCCAATGGGTGGAACAAGCGCCCCACTGTGGCAGTTCATACAGTTCACAATACACGTGCCAATAGGCATTTGGCTGGAGCAGATTTTTCACATCAAATCTTGGGTTATTGTCTGCTGATACGAGACATGCTATGCCTGGTTTATGCATCTAGGGGTCGATTTCACCAAACTCATCGTAACTTACTATCAATCATGGGACTTATGATGCATTGCAGACCTACATAGGATAGGCTCCCTATGATGGATTATCCTTCCTAACTCTAGATATGATCGATCGTGAAATCAACCCCTGATGACATCTATGTACAATTCAGGTGCATAAAGTTAGTTGTTTGTGTGTACTTTATAATTTTATGAAAGCATGTGAATAGCATGCTTGAAAATTCTTCCTTTTTTATCCCCAAATTTAAGGTGGTTGTTCTAGTAATTTGAGAACAACAAAAATCACATGGACGCATTCTTGAAAGCGCAGTTAATAATCAGGTTTAATAAGCTGTCAACACATTTATTGTGAATTGTGTGAATTGAGTTATCACTTACAAAAATTGACATGAACTGGAAATTGAGCTTCCCGAATGGTTTTGACTTTGGGGCTTGCTTCTAAATCTGGAGATTCCTAATGGGGTATGTTACGCCGCCTTTGATTGGCTGAACAGGCTGATGACAGGCCAGGGACGTTCCACTCATTCTTCATGAGCTGCAGGTCGCAAATTTTCCCTTCTAAATTTTTTTCTGTGAATCATTTTCGGGTTTTTTCTTACCCCCGTTTCAATGAAGCATTTTGTGGTTGTGGCTTAAAATTGGCAATATTGTCATGCGGTAAGGTTAACCAACTTGCTTGAGATTAGCAAGCTTTGCTTTCTGCCTCTTTTGCATCCTCGAGAGGGCGCCCTTCGTTATAGCTCTCTTGATCGTAGAGGAATTGCGTAAGTTTTGCGTAGGGAATTTATATGATATAGATTGCTGATGCCACATATTTTTCTAACGTGGAAATAGCTGTCCAAAGTGATTCGGCTTCGAGTGGAGTGTCATGCATCATTTTGTCAGATTGCTCCGTTCGCTCGATGTGCCAGTGGGCTTTTTGAGTTGTGTTAAATGTTCTCCAACAAAATAGTACATAATGCACATTTGGCCACAATAATTTATAAATACTATGATCCATATATATATATATATATACTATATATACTATATATATACGCAAATTGCGTTATTTATAAGTGTCAATTCTCTGCTTAGATTTACATTGACTATTGTGGGTTAGGGTTCGATATCTATCCATGTGATACTTTTTCTGCTCGTTTTTACTGTTTGTAGTCATGGTTATGGTTTGTATACTGTAAGAACGTCGTCAGTATGATCCATACAATAATGTCCTCTGTGGTGTTAGGCAGTTTCGTTGAAACTTTGGGCTGCTGGAAATATATAATCATGACCCCACCACACGCCACACCCTCCACACGCCTTGTCAAACATTATTTCCTCAATGATTGTGTACATGTGTATGTCACCTTTAAGATCCAACAATCGATTCTCAAGTCCCCTTACAGTGGAATTATGCCAAAGTGGCCTTGTCCTTAAAGGGACCGGCCTTTAAAAGATGTGCTACATTGTTTTTGGTGACTGTGAGTTGGTAGGCCTGCTCTCATGCTTAAAATAAATAGACTAAAATCATTCAAAAACAATAAATTAATAATTAAATAAATATAAGTATATTCCAGATATCTGGGATAAAGAAAAATATAGGAGATACATTTACAATCCTTTACAAATGTATATATATCTTGATTTAATTACAAAAAAAAATCATTTAGTTAATTGACATTCCATCTGTCTTTGCTGATATTTTCAATATTTTTTTTTTCATTTGTTTACTTATTTTATTCATTTTTAGTTTTTTTTGCCAAAGCCTTGACTTTTTTGTATATAATTTATATTAAAGAAAGAAATAGCATTTTCTTTGCAGTCTTCTTTTTTTTTAAACAATTTTTTGGAATTGTCAAAAAGCATCGCTTGTAATCTGTTATCTTTAATTTCCGTATCTCATTGTTTTGGATAACTTTCTGGATTGGTATGTTTGTACAAACATAAAAGACTAGTGTTGGGTGCAGAGTCCTAGATTTCCGGGCTACGGCTCTGCTCGCGAATAATGATGCACACGCCTATGGCATATGATTAAGCCATTGACTGCAGCCGTTTCCACAGACTTGCTTGTTACTCGCAATTGCAGCAAGAAACTGTGGACACAGCTTAGATTTAGCAATAGGTCTTGAAATTCTTAGAAAGACAATCTTTCTTTTTCTTTTTTAGGTGGGTGGGGTTGAAAGATATATGTAATAAGATATATCCCGGTGGAATGGTATTTAATGCTTAATTGTTGAATGTTGATACTTCATTTTCTTTCTGGATTATCTCCTGACTAATCTCTTCTAAACTAATCTCCCCTATAAAACTAATATCCTCCAAACCAATCTCCTCTAAACTTATCTCTTCTGCTGAGGAGCTTTTGTATACTTCATAGCTGAAAGTAAATACTAAGCAGATTTTTCCTGCTAAGCAAAAAATAGGCCAAGTACATAGCCTTTGCTATCAGGCAAATTATTCCTGGTCTAATAAGCAAATTAGTTTTGTGTATGCAGCTGTATGAGATTGGCCCTCTTGCCCCGAAAAAGGACTTTATTGTCGGTTGTTTTAAAAGATTACCAAATATTATCTTAAATGCACTTTTATAAACTTTTCACAAAACAAATCCACAGCTGGCTTGAAAAGCAATTTGCTTACATGTAGTGGTACCTTCTTGGTTTCTAAATACAAAGAAACCCTCTTTTGTTTATTTGTTTTTTCTTTTGTGTTCTGTTTTTTTTTTTTACATATGGATTGCTGCTTACCTCACAAGCGTAGACACATCCCAAGTAGAATTCCGCTATAGTTAGCAGAGTCAGGCTCTCTAGTATCTTTCTAACTCTGTACAAGTATGTACACACATTTGGCTTCATTTTTAGATTCACTATATATCCAATGTACATGGCGCCCTGTTCAAAACAGGCCTTGTGGTTGTTCCTGTAAATACCAGTCATGAACTGAACTTTTTTTACGGAAACATGCCACTCGGAAAAGGCGTGTGAATTATTTTAGCAAATGTACAATACGTTTGGACTGGAAGTGTCCATAAATTAATTAATTAATGTACTAAAAAACAATAACTATAACCTGCAATGGTGTGCATTTCTTATGTCAGAAAATTGATTAACTTCATGTGCAGTAAAAAGTAAAAAAAAAAATCACCAAAAACACCTGATATTGTGGACGCAACATTTTATTGTGCAAATAAGTCAAATAATAAGCCACTGATTACCACACCATATTATCATGAGATATTTATTTTCGTTTGGTGTTGTCATAAAATTTTAAGAAGCAAATGTATCTGTATTTTTCGGAAAGGGTGCTTTATCAAGCCTGTTTGTTTCAGTGACGATAATTCCTTGGTTTCAATCTTTAGCAGCAACATACATATAAGTGTCCCTATGTCCATTTTTTTTATGCAGATTTAATATAGGCAGAGTACCGGGCAATACTGTATTCATTATAATGATGAAACCGTGGCTTGTTATAAAACTGTTGGCCAAGTAAATATTTCTGGCAATGGTTAAACCACTAGTAAACCCATGTAGCTTTCTGGCTATAAAGTAAATCATTTGTACATGTAACCAGCAATATTATTATTATATCATTATTTTGTTGTTCTTTTTCTTCTTTAACAAGAAAACCCTTTGCATCTCCACAAATGTGATTCCTGGCCTCGGTCATTTCAATTGTTTTCCAAATTTATTCCCTGGGTTAATGTTAATACAGAACCCAGAACAGTATACAATAAAAATTATGTAATATTTACTTTCACTCAAGAAAGTATACCAAGTTGTAGTCATACAAGTCAAAAGTTGTGCTTATTCGTGGTGCATACAGTGTACATATGTACATGTATGTCCTGAATTTGTTTCTTTTTAAAAATAATATTACCATGTATTCCATAAGCAATGAATAGAAAGATGATCAGTTATTATAAATAATGAATGAGAATAAAGCACAGGAATGAGAGAAAAATCAAACTCGTTGTGCCTTATTGCATGTTGATTGGTAAATCAGCGCAGTTTCATGTGGTGGAGATCTTTTTATTAAAAGAGATCTTGCAAGTAATAAACTGCTGCAACCTGCTCATCAGCCAAAATGACCTGAAATATATGAAATGCTTAGAGTTGGGAGGGCCTGACGCGTTTCGATCCTAACAGGAACTTTCTCAAAGGCACAGCATCGAAATGCGTCAGGCCCTCCCAACTCTAAGCAAAAGAGATCTTGCATAGAGGCCACATGATTAGAATTTCAAAAAATTGTCAAAACTTCACTACCAAGTTCCACTAGTATCAGTGTACGTGAATATCAGACATTGTACATAACTGGAAGTATTAAGCCTCTGTATTATGTACAGTGCAATGTGTGGCCGGCTCCTTCTTTGCATTACATACATCCCATCGGCTGGAGTAAGTTACAATGTCTCGCACAGAACTTTACTGAGAAACTTTGCAGAGAACTTGAAGTGGTTCAATCTCAAGGACCCTTGATTGGTAAAAGGAGTCCTCAGCAGTTTCCACGATGAGCTACTGTCTTTTATATCCTTAATCATAAATCCATGTCCAGGCCTCCCCTCCGAGTACCGGCCGACGAGCGCGGTTGGCTCTCCAACCTCTTCACGATGAAGTTGGTGGTGTCGATGAATCGCTCCACGCAATTGACGAAGCATCTCTCTATCTTGGCTTCCAGTCTGGTGCTAGGCCTCACGTCGGCGTAGCAGGTCTCCCAGCATGTATCGGTCAGCTTGTAGACCAGTTGTTGGAAGTTCTGCTTCTGGCCTTCCACATTGATGAAGTGGGCCAGTTCTGGATCCTCAGACATGGTTGGTTTGGGCCTTGCTGCCGTTCTAAACTTCCCGGAACCAGTTGATCAGGTCATCCTATGTGAACCAGGAGAGAGAGATAATTCAATCCAAAAGGTAATGATGGTTTATTTTGTCATATACAGTAATTTAATAATGCTGCCATCACTGAGAGTGAGATCAAATGATGGAAGTGCCGAATGATGTAACTAAGGTGGACCAAAGGGGGTCCAATACTAGACCAACTCGAGGGTGGCGATTGTAAAGTTCGGGACCCCCTGCTGTGTTTTTATCGTGTATGCACATCGTGCGCAACAGAACGTGGTCACGGATGTTCCTGCAAAACACAGGGTCTCCGACTCCCGAACTTTACCATCGCCCCAAGGATTACGATCATCACAACTAACAAAATAGCTAACGTTACACTTAAAACTAATTAGGCACAACTAGAGCAAAGAACTTATTTTGCCCTCAGTGAGGGCGCTGTTTCATTGGATCTGTTCAGTGTTAATATAAATAATAATTGTTAAATTGTTATGCACACATCATCATCATGGAGTTTATCGTGATATGTTCGCCTATCCATCAATTCCATGAATGGGGGAATATTTAGTCATAAATCTGAGGCCTACTACCAATATACCTACCAACTCAACTCTAATCTTAAAATCGTCAACTTCTGTAGGCGATGCAAAGCATTATTTTCAGCTGGAATCGAAGTAATAGTCTGGTGCCCAAGCACACGTGCCCCATCGTCCTATCTTATCATGCGGTGTTTTCTTTCGAAGTCTGGGCATCAGACCGACAACATGGCGTCCACTTCTCGGACACTTTTCTGCCAAACGGACGGCCAATCGATGAAATTTTTCATGAGACCGTCAGAAACGAAAGCAAGGTTGAGACCTTTGATCGAGGTAAGTTAAACCCGAACAACCAGTGAATTTATTTCAGGAATTAATACCTATTGATGTGATTGCATTTGGCTCAATTCGCTGTTCCGAGAAGGGGCGGGAAGTTCAAAATTAATCTCCTACTGCAAATAACACACAAGTCTATGGAAACGAAACAGCTGCATGATAATGCACGCGTGTGATTTGACGTCGCAGCCAGAGAAAGAGAGATTTGGGACGTGGCCTAACTGGGCAGGGATAGTTATTTAGCAAAGGACCTTAGGTCCCAGTCCCCATGTCAGACCTAGGGTTATGATAATCGCAACTAGTTTAAATTAAGCTGAAGTCAAAGCTCAGTTTTCTTGCTCAACTTCAACTTCAAGACAGATTATCAGTTCCAAGACGTTAGACGTAGCCAAAAGCTTCTATTTTGATACGCATTAACTTAAGGCATTAGGGCCTACTTTAAAATAAATGGACAAAATCGGCCGAATGTAAAGTTCTGGACCCTCCTGTGCAAACGGAAAGGATTCACCGTTCATGGTCGTTCCAGCATGTGATTTAAAACACATGCATAGGGTCCCAAACTTTACTATCGCCCAAAATTGAAGCTGGAGTCGAAGACAAAAAAAGCCCCCAAATCGCAACGACAGCTGTCATGAATTATATCAAAGCCATTTTATTTTTCGGTGAATGAAGTACTGGGAAGAGAATGGGCTCCCCATTTTATAACTTAGGCTTTTGAACGTATTAATTATTAATAAAGGATTGGTTGCTTCTTATTTTGTACAGGAGAGAGGTGGCTTTGTAAGCAGCAAGCTAGATACTTCCCCAGGTTGGATCAAGTAAGACACTGCAGCTAGTATGCATTTAATATTACATTGTTCATATTGTAAATGATAATGTCATAATATCATACAATGCTGTCTACACTAGTACACAACATAGAATAGAGTGCTTTAGATTGGTGTGACTTTCACAAAATACATCGATCACAAAATACAAAAATTATGTGCTGAACGCCAAAACCATAGTTTGTGCGTCCTTGACGCACTCAGACAATGTTGGTGACGACTTGACACGTGCATAAAGACTCGGCAATTAAGTATCAGTTGAGGTTGCCAACATTAAAGTCTAAAACTCCCTAATAACCCAAGTCATCCAATGCTTACATGATTGGCTGCTAACATTGTGGCTTTCATCTTTCACAGATTGGCAGCCATCGGTGAGAAGATCAAATCAGATGACTACTACAAAGCTGAGTATGTACAGGACTGTATCGATGCTAATCAACTCCTTCCATTAGAGCAGTACAGGTATGTGTGATGACAGCGAAGATATTCTGCCACAGAATAGGCCTCATTGCTTGAAAAAGTCAAAGTCTTGTCAAAAAGTTGAAAATACAAGTCTTGGTTTTTTTTTTCAGCAGAAAAGTTCTACTTCATTCCCTTTTTCAACATAAAAAAATGGAATTGAGATTATTGCACACATGACATAATTTAGTAATTTGTGTGATCACTCCTAGTGTTGCGGCCTAGTGGTCTGGCATGTCGTTCTCAATGTCTTGTGGTGAATCTATAGATTATGGGTTCGAATCCAGCCATGGTTTAGTGGTGCTTGCGTCCTTGGGCAAGATGCTTTGTCACATACTACTCCTTTTCACCTAGGTGTAAATGGGTACCTGAATCTGTTACTCCACAGGGAAGTTGAGATGGTATATAAAAATCTGGTATTATTTTTAAACATTTATGTTAGAAAGGAAGGTCCTTTGATCGATCATTCAACCTTCTAAATTTAGATTTTTGTGTTTATGAATTGATAGATATGAGCAGGAGAAGACCAAGCACTCATCTGGAGAGCACTCCTCCACGATGAATAATGTCACCATCAGCGGGTAAGTCTGTTTCCAGAAAACTACAACCTTATGCACTTGCCCTTTTGGAAAAAGCCACCTATGAGATTTTATGTGCAAATTTGTTTTTACTAGTGCCATAGCTAGCAGTTTGACGTGAGAAGATGGTATCGTGATATCATTATCTCTCTGACAACAATCATATTATGAAATAAGAAGTGCGGAAGTACGAAGGAATATTACCGGTACACAGTGTTTCCGCAAACCGATCCACAAATCATTCTATGAACCGGTATTTGAAGTTGCTGAGGTTTGATGCCAGTGTTTTTTTATTTATTTATTTATTTTATTTATTTTTTTTTTTCATACAGACGCAGCAGGTATGACAGCGATGAAGATGCTGCCATCATTTCCTACGTTGCTAAGCATCCAGAGCTCAGTTACTCAGGCAACCGGATGTGGAAGAAGATGGAACTCCTTAAGGTATGTCATGTGGTGCCTTGAGTGTTCTTAAGATTCTGGCTGATTGTAGCACTTGGTGAGGTCAACCCTGGGTAGCTGTTGTGAGCTTGTCTGCTAGTCCTACATGGTAGAGATAGTCCAGGGCAGCGGTTTTATAAAATGCTGTTTGTCTGCCATTGTACATCCAGCCAGGGTCTCTTAGCGATGGGATCTTGATTGGCATAATGTCTTCATGAGTTGTTTAAAGTAAGTTCCACAAGTTGCAACCTCCTCTCTGTCTTTGTTTCTTCACAGATCACAGAGCACTCGTGGCAATCCATGAAGAATCGGTTCCTGCACAAGCTAGTTGATGACCTTCCACGCTACGTCAAAGCACAGGAGCGAGGCACCACCAAGTCTGACGCCCGGAAAACCAGCAAGTCTAAAGACTCCAGCAGTGAGTCCAATAAATCAAATACAGACAGTAACCGTGGTGATTCGGAATCATCCGAGTCAAGAGGAAGTGACGAGCCAAGCCAAGTTGCCGATAGCTCAGAGAAGGGTGGGGATGACTCATCTTCGGATTTTGACTCTCACCTCCTGGAAATGGCTGAAGAGCGCTCTTCGAAGATGGAGGCTGACAGTTCTACAAACCAAATATCTGTGAGTACGTTTTAATAGCCAGAGGTATGTTCAGACGTCTTTCAGATTCCTAATTCTGCTGTTTCGGGCATGGTCTCGGTTGTCCAAAACAGCAACTAGGGTGCTTGAAAGGAACCCAGATACTCTTCTGGTTGAGACCTTGAATGAGAGTGAGTCACTGAGTCACATAATCTTGTAACCCAGAGATTCTGAATTAACAGACTATTGTAAACTTCATGTTGATTGCAGTAAAGCTTTAATAAGTTCCTATGTTTTGTTGCCACCATGTAAAGCTTGTAAATAAATTCAGTATTGTTTCCTGTTTGTATACACAGAATGGGGGCAGCTCAAGTGTCGCTCATCAGAATGGTAACCTGCATAATGACGAAGAGCGCCCTCGTGGGACAAACAGAATGCAGTTGAGGTTTGACTTACTTTTTTTTTTTTTCAATATTTCAGCAGATCAACCAAAAATTTTGTTTGCAGAAAAGGAACTTCATTCTCACTAGCAGGGCTAGACAAAATTTGTTCCATGGCAAGAGGCACATCTGTGACAGAAACTAAAGTTCTTTTGGGTGATTTTACATATGCAAGCTTGCAGTCTGTACTCAGTACTGTCTGCCAAATTAACAACCCCCCACCCAACCCCCCCCCCAGGAATTGGATCAACTAATTGAATGAGCTCAAAGCCACTATTAACATTCACTGCCCTTGGCCGCCTCCTCTCACATAAAAGAATCTTGCCACTTGGACATGGAAAATTAATTCATGATAGCAGATTAAAAGATGAGCATATTTAAGTAGGAATCTATACAAGTAATAAACTGCTGCAAAATGCTCATCAGCCAAACAATGACCTAAAATATGTCAAATGCTTAGAGTGAGGAGGACCTGATGCATTTTGATCCTAGTAGGATCTTTAGCCTTTGATAATGATCCTGCTAGGATCGAAATGCGTCAGGCCGTCCTCACTCCAAGCAATAACTAGGAATCTGTCATAAGTAGCAACCGAGCATTACTAGGATCCTTATCCATCCGATTGATCCCATCTGTCCAGATCACGGCATCAGCCTTCTGGTGACACCAGAGAGCCTACCAGATCACACCGTCAACCTTCTGGTGACACCAGACAGCCTACCAGAACAGACCGTCAGTCTTCTGGTAATCACACCAGAGAGCCTACCAGACCAGACCGTCAGCCTTCTGGTGATGCCAGAGAGCCTACCAGATCACACAAGGAGCTTGATGCTGCAGATGAAAGGAGACGTCCCTCTCCGAAACGAAGACGTGTCATCTACGACAGCCACTCTGACAGTGACGACCAAGGTATGATTGGGATTTTGTTTTGTTATCGATACTTACAAACAAAAAAGCCATCCTCATTAAGGCGAAATTACCGAACTGACTTTCCATACCAAGTTAAGATTAGAAAATTAAATTGTAAACCATTCCCATCGAACAGAGCAAAATTAGAATGTCCACTTCCAGGTTACTATACCAAACCGACTTCACTCCAAGTTTGCAAGAAACTTTCTCTCCACGCCAATCAAATTTTACAAAAATTTACCCTCCACTCCCAGTCAAGTTCAGGACACTGACATTTTTATACAGATTTCCGCTTCATTTTGGATGATTTGTGACAATCTGTTTTCCCCCTCTCGTGATTTTGGTTATCCAGACTCGCTGGCTTTCAGCTTGACAGCTGTGAATGATGAGGAGAAGGTTATGAAGAATGGCGTTAATGAGGTGGTTGCATTTGTCAAGGTACGTATACACTACATAGAATTGCACTACTTGGCAATTTCCTTTGAGAAGAATTGCTTCTCAGGATTGGGTTATGGAAAAAACACTTGCAGATTTGCCACAACAAATGGTAAAGTAGATTTGCTTGGAGTTAGGAGGGCCTGATGTTTTGATCCTAGCAGTATCTATCTCAGTTAGCCTTTGAGAAAGATCCTGCTAGGATCGAAACGTCAGGCCCTCCCAACTCTGACCATTTAGCCTTTGAGAAAGATCCTGCTAGGATCGAAACGTCAGGCCCTCCCAACTCTAACGTCTCCAAGCATGTTATACCATTTCAGATCAATAATTTGGTTGATGAGCAGTTTGCAGCAGTATCTCTTCTATTGATTATGATCCATTGTTTGTAGAATGCTATGGAGGTGTACAATCTCAGCGCTAAGACGGTGGTGCAGATGTTGTCCATGCACTCTGGGCACTTTCAAGGAACCACGCATCACCTGGAGGCAAGAAGGCTTCCCGAAGGTAAGAGACATCATCTCAAATCTGGCGACAATATTTTGGATGCCCATCGTAATTCATTGCACTACCTGACACCAGTGTGATTTGTGGTGGAGAAAAGACAAATTGATTTTCATTGACCATAGTCTCTTTGCCATTATCCATTGTAGGTTTTGTACCTTGGAACAAAAGGGACGACGAGAAATTGAAAAACAGCACCGATTCCAGCGTCATCAAAGCCCTCTACGAGAAGTACGGCCAGAAAGCCGTCAAGGACAGGCTGGAGTTTTTTTCCAGTAGATGAGGATCATCAGCCTGCAACGTCCACGCCACTAGGTCTCCTTGCTCCCAGATCCTGCCACAAGGAGAGCGTGAAAGAAGAAGCAGTACAAATTCTGAGACCTGAGACTGAGACCAGATTGTCAATGGAACGTACATGGATCACAGTCCAACATCCCAGCTCTTTTTGTTCTCTTGTGAAAATTTGAAACGATTCTAGCATGGTTGGACATTTTTGGACAACTTATAATCATGTGTGCCAACAAGGTTGTTGGCTCCATGCAATCACCCCACGGTTTAATTTTCTGCTCACCCGTGGTATAATTTCATTTAGAATGTCTGGAAAGAGTTTTTTCCTCAATGTCTGCTGTTTTATTGAAATCATGTTTATATATTTAATGCAATGGCAACAAAGGCTGGATAGATGGTGGTTTAATAATAATAATGGTGGATACTTATAAAGCGCACGTTCCGTCTTTCAACGCTCACGGCGCATTAGTTATTATTATCCCTGGTCATTGGGCTACATTTACATTCCTGAAACAATCTCAACTCCCTGGGGAGTATACAGCCCTGGCTACTTGTAAAGCGCACAAAGGCTAATCAACCACACAAAGCCATCTCTACCCTCACAGGTACCCATTTACTCCTGGGTGAAGAGGAGCAATATGTGACAAAGCATCTTGCCCAAGGATGCAAGCATCAATAACCCACGGCTGGGCTCGAACCCACAATCTGTAGACTGAACACAAGATCTTGAGCACGACACGCCAGTTTATTGCAGCAAAATTGTGTAAATAGTTGTATATTTATATTTGTAACCTTTTTGGTTGCCATATCTATTAATTTGGTTCTAACTTGTTATATTGTCATTGATTATAAACCACTTTGTCACAAACCCTATTGGAACTTTGGCACAGTGATCAGTACATCAGTGAAGCCATAGTTTGTCCTATTTCTTGTAGCCGGTTTTGTTTTGGAAAATTTATACAAAACCGATGGAGCTGACTAGCTGTTGCCAAAAAGTCCAAACAAAAGCAGAACAATAGCAGGTCCATATAATAAGGCATTTCCACACTTGTGTGAGTGTGTGAGTTTGTAGTGGCATTCAAACCGTAGACTAAGAACAAAATGGACTATAGGGTCCACGATTGTGAAAAGGTCCATGATTGGAAAGCATGTACAAAACCAGTGGTGGTGCTTTCAGAAAGTTGAAGTCAAAACAAAAGAACAACAATAGGGGGTTCATGATTGCAGGCGTAATTACACGTGAGTGTGTGGATTGCTTGCTTACCTGCTTGTTTTCTTTGTTGCTTTACATTGCTGGATTGGTTGGTTTGGCCTCATAAAATGTTTTAGAAATCAGGGTTTTTATACCAAAAATATGCAACTTTTTGTAATTAGTTTGGCTGGTATTGGATTTTCATGATTCTTGATTATTCAATTTGTACTTAACCTTTTTGTATGCTTCCAAAATAAAATGGAATGAATTTTCTTCATAATTGGCTGTGTGGATGTCTTTTTATTTGTTGTGTTATTTCCCTTTTCTTTTCACTTATGATTTGCTTGGTTGCTTTGGTTGGCTAGGTTTGGTTGGTCATTTTGATCGGTTGGTTTTGTCAACAAACTTGAAAGGTTTGCAGAACAGACCAGAAAACAGAACTTTTGAACCAAAATGTGCCAGTTTCCTTTTAAGCGCAGCTGGGCAAAGTTGCTATGAGAATATTTTTGCAATTCTGGATATATTTACATTAACTTGTCTTCATGTGATAGATACAAAGGGTGTATTTTTTAGTTGGAACAGGGGGTCAAAGATGAGGTTTTTACCCACTTTGATCTAAAATAAAATGAGGATTCACAAGTGCATAATAATTTACAAATTTTGTTTTGTCAAATGGGGCGCTATAACAACTCCATCCCATGAAATTATATATACCCTACATGACAAAATATCGTCATAATGTGTCACATTCTAGTAATTTTAAGTATGTGGATTGATTTCAACACTTAATTCTATCCACAAAGATGTCTTCCAATAGTGCGCCCTCACTTGTCCATATCATGGGACAATTTTCAACATTATCTCATCAAGTTGGTGTTCTTAAATGACCCCCTTCGAACTTTCACGGCGAAATAGCGTGTAGCCGAAAATATAGCTCAGACGAACGTGACTTGACAGGATATCAGCTGTTATCAAGGTTGTCGTCTGCCTGGACAATAAAGTTCTGTAAACAAATGCTGTTTACGATTTTGAAGTTATCGTCTGGTCTTCAAAAGTGTGTGCCCTCTGTCAGAATGTTTACCATTCCTAGCTTGATATTCAGCGCCACTGGATTGTCGCAGAAAATGTCTTATACAAGTTCTGCTCGTAAAGGTAAGAAGTTGTTCATTTGTTGTTGTTTGAACTTGTTTCTGAGTGAGTGACTACGAAAACCTGCGAGACAGACAGGGACCCAGTAATACATGCAATGCATGGATTCCTCCATGGTAGGCCTACATGTTAATGCCTATGGTAACACTAACAGGTCAACTTGCCTCCTAGTCGACTCGCCCCTTACCAACTCACCCCCTTGCCAACTCGCCTCGCCGATCCTTACTGACTTGCCCCCTCCCTGACTCACCCCTTCCCCTTACCAACTCGCCTCCTCCCCTAAGTTTTTTCAGTAACTGACCCTTGCCCTTGGCCTTGGTCTGACATGGGGAGTTTGGGACTTGGACCTGCGATCAACGCTTAAGCCCAAATCCATTGCTAAACGGAAAATGGGAGACTTTGGAGAACCGGTCTTCAAGTCAACAGCACACGCACACGCACACGCAATTGTGAGTATGCACGCTTTGTTTTCCGCGTGCGCTGTTGTGCGTGCGCTGTTGACTTGAAGACCGGTTCTCCAAAGTCTCCCATTGCTACGCAAATAAGCGATCGATTTTCCGTTTAGTAATGGATTTTTGCTTTAGCGTTAGCTCCAGGTCCAGGTTAAACCAAGGGTTACGATCATCGCCACTAACGATCTTTATGCATGTTTTTGTGACTTTTGAGATTTAACTTATTACTGTTTTGTTTTGTTTACTTTTTTTTTATTACTTTCACTTTATTGTATATCTGAAAATTGTCATTATGATGATCAATGTGGGTTTTTTTTATAATATATGATGTTTTGTTGACTTTTTTGCATTTTTTTGTTTGGTATGTTCTGCAATGCAAATTAATTGCTTGAAGCGATCCAGCCATGACTGTGTGTCTTTTGTACTTCTCAAACAATTGTTCAACATCATAAACACATAGTGGGCCCCATAAAATCCATGATGGAAAACATTTGGGTATTTACATAATGATCTTCACAGTTTGCATTTCATTTTGTGAAAAAGTTGAGGGGTGAGCTGTGAAAGTTGACAGCACACACTCATTAAACTGCCAACTCACTACAAAAAATGGGGTGAGATTGAATTGTTCACCAAGTGGTTAATTTAAGTAAATTAGCATAAATGAACTTAAATGGTGAGGTCATCAAGATCCAGTGTATAAGCTCTGCCCAATGACTCATACCTGCACGTAATGACAGTTCTAGACCAGAACCTGACATGTATTACACTGTATGAGACTAGCGTACTGTCTGGGCTGAGTCAATATCAGATGAAGACAAACGTATGTAACAGACAGGAAGAGAATTTCTACAACTCTCCTGATGCAATCAAGGTTTAGCTGCTCAGTCACACACCCATGATTGAAAAGAAGCTCCGCCTCTCATTGCTGTGTGAAGTTTTATGTGAACAGTGTAGAGTAGACACAAATTTCAAAATTTTTAAATGTCCTGATTTCACAAAACACTACTAAGACAGATCTTGCATCATGAATTGCTAGTTTAAGTGTGATGTCACAAATTCACAATACAAATCTGTATGGCAATACTGACAACTCATCTTTAAAATAAAAGATTAATCTTTGTGCTTGGTGAAATTTAGTACTGGAATTATTACCAGTTTTCTCTTGGTTTGCTGGGAGATTTCCTTGAAAGCAGAAATGAAGAGCAATTTTAGAAAATCACAAGTTCAAGCTTTTAGCATATTTAACAAGATAATTAATTTGGTCTGTCTGTCTGAATACTGGGAATGGCTGTCTTCCATTCACAAATACTGTGATTCGCCCATTTATAAAACCAGTGCAGTGAGGCTGTGCCATACTGCCATCACCAGCTTTGAAAAACAGCCAACAGTTTGAAGAAGTACTGAGTCTACTACCGTATATTACTAACCATCAATTCTTAAAAAAAAAAGAAATTGGAGACTGACCTGTCTTGAAAGCCTCAATTGAAAATAACAAGGATAGCTTTCTCACGAGATTTTAGCATTTATGCTATTTTAGTCAACATCATTTGTTAAAACCATGCTAAAATGTTCTTGTGTGAAACAGCTTTTCCTGTTCATAAATCAAACTCCATGGTGTTCTTTTATACTTGGACTATAGGGTGATAATTTTGAAAATGAGCTGCACTGCAAAAGTACACTCCACATGAATAGAAGGGTACATTATCTTCATTTGATTTTCTTTCTTTCACACCATATTTATGAAGCATTCCTGCTTACTCCTTCATGTTCTTAGGTCCTGGATTAGGATCTGAGGCAGCACAGTTCAATGTGGTGACAACGCTGACAGACTGTGGTGGTGTCCTAGAAATGGTGAAATCGGTCATCCCTCCGCTCGAACGCAACAAGCACAAGGGGCAAGATGGCCGCCTGGCAACTGTCGGTGGATGCAAGGAGTACACAGGGGCACCGTACTTTGCCGCGTTAGCAGCTTTGAAAACTGTAAGTTGGTTTCTAACATCTAGGGGTGCGATCTCTGTCCCAAAGTTCCCAAGTTTCTTGATACCTTCAGTTTTACTCATTCACAAAGTGTCACAAATGAATTTGCGTGTTCCTTATAGTTTGATTAAAAAACCAACTGTAAATAAAAATCTGTAACCTGATTGGTCAGAAGTCGATGCATGTTGTACAGCTCATTAACATACATTTCCTGCAGTGCCTAGAGAGGGCAGCCATTACTGCAGTGTCCCTGTCTGCCTTTTGGAAACAAAAAAAATTACGCTCTGCCGCACTCTATACTGCAAGGTGTATGTCCCCTGATACACCACCAGGGCCAGTGTATGCAAAAGGGGGCACACTGAGGCTGCCTTATCAGGCACTGCAAGAAATTTATGTTAATGAGCTGTTTAACATGCATCGACTTCTGACCAATCAGGTTACAGATATGGTATATGTATTAAAGATAAAGACTGTGTGTATGTGTGCTTGATAAGTGTGTTTAATGTGTAATGGGTGTATTGTGCCGTGGTTAGGAGGGCATGGAGAGGAAATTTCCTGCCAGATTCTTGTGTTGGGTGTAAGCAAAACTTTCTGGAGAAATTCAAATTCTTTATGACAGTCAAGTTGTGTTCTGAGCTCAGTATTTCTGTTGACTATTTTGAATTGTTGTAAATTTTTAATTTGAAAAGGTGTCGTAGAGTGAAAGCCCTCTATTCATGTTTTGCAGGGGTGTGATTTATCCCATGTATTCTGTGCTGCAGAGGCTGCACCTGTTATCAAGGCTTATTCACCAGAGCTCATCGTTCATCCAGTTCTGTAAGTTCACCTGAAATAGTGCTTAGGCTATTAACTCATTGATGTACTAACTGAATGCTACCTTGATCAGGTGTTGATTTCACAAAGCCCTATGATCGATCGTAACTTGAGTTACGAAGGATAACCCATCGTGTCCTACGACTTCTGTTTAGGGCTGCAATGCATCAAAAGTCCTTACAATGAGTTTGGTGGTCCAGCTCCAGCTCCACCTCCGGCTCCATTTCGTGAGTCCATTTTAAAATAACTTTGATCAAAATAGAGACTTATGGCTGCGTTTTGGAAGTAAATTCTCTGGTTTGAGCAAGAAAACAGAGCTTCAGCTTCAAGAACCACAGCCTATATTCATATGGATGACAGAGACAAAGCCGGAGCCAAAGCCGAGGTTGGGAAAAGGCCCCTGAACATATGGTTGGAAGTTCAATATCAGGGGTCAAAGGTTCGGATTGAGGCATTGACCTGTGGAGTTTCTTTGATTTGGATGATTACAGAGATAGTCAAGATGCAGTGGAGGAGACGTGTGCCTGGCTACCTCGTATGCATGCTGTCGTCGTGGGACCAGGACTGGGACGAGACCAAGCACTCCTGAACAATGCTCAGGTAGGAACAAGAGTTGCTTCATCTTCTTGACTGCCAATTAATACATTGATCTGCAAAATGCTCAAAACTGCCCTGACATTGACTCTCCTATCTGCCTTCAACTGTGGTTTTAGGAGTAAATACAGCACAATGACATTCCATATGGCTGCTATAATAAAGAGAGAACTACCAACTCTTCCTTTTTACAAGGTGTAAAACGTCATGAATCATAACCTATCATACTCAAGACTCTAGAAATAAACAATGATACGTTGATCCTTATTTAGCAAACTCACCGACTGGCGACTGTACTGAACTATTAATAACAGTGACAATATGTTTTGTTGTGTTTGTTATACAGGCCGTTATAGAAAGAGCTAAGAGTCTGGACATTCCATTGGTAATTGATGCGGTAAGTATCGTTGTAAGGATACTATATGGGGATATTCTGGAGGACGATGGGTTTAAGAAGATTTTGGTTGCGGAAACCCAACAAATATTGTCACATGGTTGTTCAAGTTAACTGACCTTGCTATACTAGTTTTAAGCACACTTCAGAAAGCTAACTGGAGCCAATTTCATAGAGCTGCTTAAGCACAAAATTTGCTAAAGCATGAAAAGTCTTCCTTGATCAAACAGGATTACCAACCAAATGTTCATGTGATGTTTACTGCTTTTAACTTGCATTTGGCCATCGTTTGCTGAACATAACATTCACAAGGAGTTTTGGCTGGCATTGATTTTATTGACCAAGGTTTTTGGTGCTTCAGAAAATGTTGGTGCTTAAGCAGAAAATTGGCCCCTAATCAGTTTTTGTGTAAGCAGATTTGTAATTTGCGTTCTTTTGTTTTGGAAAAAGATAATAAATTGATGCTGTGACATTTTGTTTGGATTCAGAAAGTGAAACACTTCAATCCAATGGGATAGTTTAGCAGTAGGTGTTACAATGTAAGAGAGTGAACAGTGTTGATATAATGTGTATTGCTATTGTTGATCCACATGTTCTATGCAGGATGCCGTATTCCTACTCGGTGAGCACCCAGAGGCCATCATGAACTACACAAAGGCCATCCTCACACCTAATATTGCTGAATTCAACCGGCTCTACAGAAATGTGGTGGGTAAACATTTCTGTACACACATAATGGACTAAAGATAAGAGTGCTTCTGAAGGTCCTTGTTATTGGATTGACAGTGGCCCCTGGATCTACCATTTTTCCTCAGGATCCACCAATGCCTCCTTTTGGATCCATCTTCTTTTTGGGGCCTGTTTGTTTCAGACACACGATCAGTGATTTTGCCGATTCACGTCCCATGCTGGATACGCTAAAATGGGATCCGGATCACTGATCACTGATCACTGATCTCATGCCTAAAACAAACAGGCGATTGGATACCCTGAATACAGACCTTTGGAATGGCAAACTTTCAGGACGGGACATTTATGTCGATCATCACTGTTTAGATTGGGCAGCAGTGTTGTCTAAGTTTTCATATTTCTTTCCGCTCCAGTAAATTTTTCTTTGTTCACCTTTCAATGACCTTTCAATGTGATTATTATATTAGTTAAAAAGTCGTATCCTCTTTGAGTGATCCCCCATGTAATGTGCTCAGGTTGTAGCATTGCAAATAAAACGATCCCTGGGATATATAGCAGTATGTGCGGGGTTTCATGGCTTCTGACTGCCAAACGAACAAAGATAATTGACTATTAGGGACACCACCAACATAGGGCTGGATAGCTCAGTTGGTAGAGCGCCTGTATGGTATTCATAAGGTCAATGGTTCAAATCCTGCTCCAGTAAATTTTTCTTTGTTCACTTTTCATATTTCTGTTTTATGCATAAAGGTTGGACACGATGCAGACCCAGCTGAGCCAGTAGGCAACACCATGAGACTGAGCCAGAAACTGGGCAATGTCACCGTCGTCATGAAAGGTGAAAATGACATCATATCCAATGGCACCAATGGTAAGTCAATGGAGGATAACGAGAGAATCCTAACCACAAAATTTTCTTTTGAAAATTCTTCGCATTCCATCCAATTTTCAATTTCAATTTCAATTTATCAAAATTGGAACAAAATTTTTACTTGGTGTCAGCCTACCAGTCAAATACAGGTCATTTGGCTGAGCCACGTGTACAGGGAGCTCAGTTTTAACAATGCCAGGCACACAGTGGTTGAATACGGCTTGACAATATCCCAAATTTCTGGCAGACATAATCTCTGTGATGCTGCTGTGTTTGGAAATCACATTTTGCAGTCTGCTCGAAAATGCAGATCTATTCAAATCAAGGGGGTAGATGTACCACAATGAGCAAATTTATGGGGGTCAATAAAGGTTCATTGAACCTCTTGTTCCAGACAGTACCGCCATTCACTGAAATAACAAAGCAGTTATGAATATTCTCACACCATGAAGCGAACTGCTATAGCAGCTTCCTGGGCAGAAGGGGTTAAGAGAGTAACCAAACCACTCTGGCTGGCTTTGACCAGTAATCTTTGGTCGTTTGAGATTTCTTTCACTCTGCACCATTACTTGTGTCTGACATTCAGCTATGTAGTCACTCTAACTATTGCCTTCTCTCATTGCAGTACTGGTATGTTGTGGTGATGGCAGCGCTAGACGGTGTGGTGGACAGGGTGATATACTGGCTGGTGCTATGGGAACCTTCAGCTACTGGGCCCATAAAGCACACGCAGACCCTGACAGGACACCCAAGTAAGTAAGACAGGGCTTAAGTTTGCCTCAAACAATGCGAACATATCCCACCAGGCATGCTAGTGCTACAGATAATTGGACACTTTGTAAAATTGTCATTTATGATATTTGTTCAGACTCCTTATGCCACCTAGAATAAGTGTGTATTAGAAATTACACCGTAATTTGTGGCACTTAAAAGCAGGGGCAAACTGTCAAACCTGAATTTTTTTATCCTGACCAATCTTGTAGTGTACCTAAGTTGTTTTTTTTCTTCAAAATCTGTGATTTATCATAATGCTGTTTAGGAAAATGAATGGTAGAGTATGTAACATTCAAGGTCGATGCCGAAGACAAGGTTTCGTATTTCCCATCAGAATTGCTGTAACGACTATTTTCAAATAGTTTGGACCCCGATTGATAGGAATTCCCTGAAACAGAAATCATCTCATTACTTTCATAGCCCAAAGCAACATACATCTTGCGGAACTTTGACTAGCAAGGCAATTTGTTTATGACCAAGACTTCTAATGGTCATTTTCATTTTTGGCTTTGTGAATGTACAGTGAGTTCTTGCAGCATTTCATGCCTACGGTTTGTGCTGCCTACGCCGGATGTCTGCTGACCAAACGCTGCTCAGCCCTGGCCTTCAAGAAGCACAAGAGATCCACTACCACCTCCGACATGATGGCAGAAATCAGCACGGCATTCAGCGTACTCTTTGACGAATGATCTGTACTCTGAACTACCCCACTGTATACTGCCAGCAAGGATTTGTTTTGTAAATACTCTCCATGGATGATGTTCTGCAGTCTGCCTTGGAATTTCTAACACTGGAAATGGGAACAGAGGTAGCATCACAGATTTGTGGCACAACACTTTTCGCTGAGAGAGGATCAAGGTTATTTCCATTTTCAAGAACTCTGACCATCGTAGGAGGTCAAGTCTTTAGCCCAGAACATTGTCCATCTCCGCCCGGCCATGGTTTGAAGAAGGTTTTGGTGAGAGACAAACTCTGACTTATTTTGGATGGCAAGCTTTCCGTGTCGTACTGAATGATGCATCAGTAAAAGGTGAATTTCCGATGATTATTTCCATGTTTTTCCCTCCGTCCACAAAAAGGACAGGAGATAAAACAAATGTGAGATTTCAGGCAAACTTCAGGCTTGAAAATTTACTGATGCTCTCAGTGGCTTGGAGATAAAAATTCAATCAGAAGATTCTTTCAATGAAAACTTTAAGTTTCAATCAATCATTGAAATGTGTGTCTTTGTTTCCCTCATTGAAACGTGTGGGTTTGTTACCCCAAATGGTTTAAATTCTCCTCTCAGATAAGAAATAGACCAGTTTTCATGCTAGAAATGGGTTTCCTGTGCTGTGGGACATCTATCTGGGTAATTTGGAAAAAAGTCAATTTTATGCCAAAAATGACAAAAACGACAAGGGGTACCCCTTGCCACTTTTTCAATTTTTGATGAAAAATCAAATGTCCTGAAATGATTTAAATTCTCCTCTCTGATGAGAAATAGACCAGTTTTCACGCTAGAAATGGGTTCTCTGTGCTGTGGGACATCTTTCTGGGCGATTTGGAAAAAAGTCAATTTTAGGCCAAAAATGACAAAAACAACAAGGGGTACGTACCCCTTGCCATTTTTTCAATTTTGGATGAAAATTCAAACATTCTGAAATGGAGTCAGTTCTCCTCGTGGGTGAGAAGAAGACCAGTTTTCGTACTAGACATGGGTTCCATGGATCTGAGACACCTATTAGGATGATTTGGAACACTTCGGGAAAAAGTAAATTTTTGGGCAAAAATGACAAAAACGACAAGGGGTACCCCTTGCCGTTTTTTCAATTTTTGATGAAAAATCAAACATCCTGAAATTGATTCAATTCTCCTCACAGATGTGAAATACACCTGTTTTCGTACTAGAAGTGGGTTTTTTGTGCTATACTTAGAAACTACCACACATTGGCTTGAATTCATAAAAACTAGCAGGTGCTTCCAAGTAAATACTTCTAGTAAGTACTTTTTTCTCTAAGTATTTAGCATAAGGTGAAGCTTATACTTGATTCCATATTCATTAAACAAGCATTTGGTACAGAATGCTAGACTTGGAAACTTCAAGCTAATGCTTTGTGGTTTTGTGGTTTAGTACCTATTCAATTGCCAGTGGAATACAGATTGGTTTGATGTTAATGGGATTACATGAACAATTTGAGAGAAGAAACCATTGTCAGAGGATAGCAACTGTTTGGCTCCTTGCAGGCGGTCAGATTTAGCCTTCAGAAAACAGGGGGGTTGGAAAGCAAACTAAGTGTCATTTCGATGAAATCAAGTCCTAAACTGAGTCGCAATCTGAAAAACTTATCGAGGGACGTGTCATGGCTAGAGCACATCAAATTCTTCGTTTACAGAACAGAATATTTTTTGTCGAGATTTTTCTCCAATTATAGGGCATAAAACATGAAAACATTCATCAGATCTTGGCATGTCAATTGTACATAAATATTGTGGGTTTTTTTTTTCTCCAATAAAGAAACAATATTGGAATGAATTCATTTGTAACTGTTCTTATTTCAGTGCCTTGTTTCTTTGGAAAGAACAATATAATTGTCTGTTCTTTGTTTGGAGTCGTCAAATATTAAGTTATACTAACTCAAGTTTTGGATTCTTGCGTTAAACCAAGCTTTTGGACTATTTTGGACTAAGTTCATCTGGGTTTTAATTGGACTCATCGTTTTCGTCATCGGCGGTCTGGCGGCCTCATGTCCGGATGCTCTGCCAACACTAGGAGACAGAAAACAAGAGAACAGCCGATCAGAATTAGGCCTACCATATTACAATGACAAACATACTGGGGGAACTACTCCATACTGGGGGAACTACTCCATACTGGGGGTACTACTCCATACTGGGGGAACTACTGGGGGAACTACCGGGGGACACTACTTCATACTGGGGGAACTACTGGGGGAACTATCGGGGGCACTACTTCATACTGGGGGAACTACTGGGGGAACTACCGGGGGGCACTACTTCATACTGGGGGAACTACTGGGGGAACTACCGGGGGGCACTACTTCATACTGGGGGAACTACTGGGGGTACTACTTCATACTGGGGGAACTACTAGGGGAACTACTGGGGGAACTACCGGGGGGCACTACTTCATACCGGGGGAACTACTGGGGGAACTACCGGGGGGCACTACTTCATACCGGGGGAACTACTGGGGGAACTACCAGGGGCACTACTTCATACTGGGGGAACTACTAGGGGGCACTACTCCATACTGGGGGAACTACTGGGGGAACTACCGGGGGGCACTACTTCATACTGGGGGAACTACTAGGGGAACTACCGGGGGGCACTACTTCATACTGGGGGAACTACTAGGAGAACTACCGGGGGGCACTTCTTCATACTGGGGGAACTACTGGGGGAACTTCTGGGGGACACTACTTCATACTGGGGGAACAACCAAATGGATTGATGGTAGATATACGTATGAAGCTTGTCTATGATTGAGGATAGATATACGTATGAAGCTTGTCTATGATTGATGATAGATATACGTGTGAAGCTTGTCTATGATTGATGATAGATATACGTGTGAAGCTTGTCTATGATTGATGGTAGACATACGTATGAAGCTTGTATGTGATTGATGATAGATATACGTATGAAGCTTGTCTATGATTGATGATAGATATACGTGTGAAGCTTGTCTGTGATTGATGATAGATATACGTATGAAGCTTGTCTATGATTGATGATAGATATACGTGTGAAGCTTGTCTATGATTGATGATAGATATACGTATGAAGCTTGTCTATGATTGATGATAGATATACGTGTGAAGCTTGTCTATGATTGATGATAGATATACGTATGAAGCTTGTCTATGATTGATGATAGATATACGTGTGAAGCTTGTCTATGATTGATGATAGATATACGTATGAAGCTTGTCTATGATTGATGATAGATATACGTGTGAAGCTTGTCTATGATTGATGATAGATATACGTATGAAGCTTGTATGTGATTGATGGTAGATATACGTATGAAGCTTGTATGTGATTGATGATAGATATACGTGTGATGCTTGTCTATGATTGATGATAGATATACGTGTGATGCTTGTCTATGATTGATGATAGATATACGTGTGAAGCTTGTCTATGATTGATGATAGATATACGTATGAAGCTTGTATGTGATTGATGGTAGATATACGTATGAAGCTTGTATGTGATTGATGATAGATATACGTGTGAAGCTTGTCTATGATTGATGATAGATATACGTGTGATGCTTGTCTATGATTGATGATAGATATACGTATGAAGCTTGTCTATGATTGATGATAGATATACGTATGAAGCTTGTCTATGATTGATGATAGATATACGTATGAAGCTTGTCTGTGATTGATGATAGATATACGTATGAAGCTTAATTGTCTATGATTGATGATAGATATACGTGTGAAGCTTGTCTATGATTGATGATAGATATACGTGTGAAGCTTGTATGTGATTGATGATAGATATACATATGAAGCTTGTATGTGATTGATGGTAGATATACGTGTGAAGCTTGTCTATGATTGATGATAGATATACGTATGAAGCTTAATTGTCTATGATTGATGATAGATATACGTGTGAAGCTTGTCTATGATTGATGATAGATATACGTGTGAAGCTTGTATGTGATTGATGATAGATATACGTATGAAGCTTGTCTATGATTGATGATAGATATACGTATGAAGCTACGTATGACATACATGTCATTGATGGTAGATATACGTATGAAGCTTGTCTGTGATTGATGGTAGATATACGTATGAAGCTTGTATGTGATTGATGGTAGATATACGTATGAAGCTTGTCTATGATTGAGGATAAATATACGTATGAAGCTTGTATGTGATTGATGATAGATATACGTATGAAGCTTGTCTATGATTGATGATAGATATACGTGTGAAGCTTGTCTATGATTGATGATAGATATACGTATGAAGCTTGTCTATGATTGATGATAGATATACGTGTGAAGCTTGTATGTGATTGATGATAGATATACGTGTGAAGCTTGTCTATGATTGATGATAGATATACGTATGAAGCCTATGATTGATGATAGATATACGTGTGAAGCTTGTCTATGATTGATGATAGATATACGTGTGAAGCAATTGTATGTGATTGATGATAGATATACATATGAAGCTTGTATGTGATTGATGGTAGATATACGTATGAAGCTTGTCTGTGATTGATGATAGATATACATATGAAGCTTGTATGTGATTGATGGTAGATATACGTATGAAGCTTGTCTATGATTGATGATAGATATACGTATGAAGCTTGTATGTCATTGATGGTAGATATACGTATGAAGCTTGTATGTGATTGATGATAGATATACGTATGATTAGCTTGTATGTGATTGATGATAGATATACGTATGAAGCTAATGTCTATGATTGATGATAGATATACGTGTGAAGCTTGTCTATGATTGATGATAGATATACGTACACTGTATGAAGCTTGTCTATGATTGATGATAGATATACGTGTGAAGCTTGTCTATGATTGATGATAGATATACGTATGAAGCTTGTCTGTGATTGATGATAGATATACGTGTGAAGCTTGTCTATGATTGATGATAGATATACGTGTGAAGCTTGTCTATGATTGATGATAGATATACGTACACTGTATGAAGCTTGTCTATGATTGATGATAGATATACGTGTGAAGCTTGTCTATGATTGATGATAGATATACGTATGAAGCTTGTCTATGATTGATGATAGATATACGTGTGAAGCTTGTCTATGATTGATGATAGATATACGTACACTGTATGAAGCTTGTCTATGATTGATGATAGATATACGTACACTGTATGAAGCTTGTCTGTGATTGATGGTAGATATACGTATGAAGCTTGTCTGTGATTGATGATAGATATACGTGTGAAGCTTGTCTATGATTGATGATAGATATACGTATGAAGCTTGTATGTGATTGATGATAGATATACGTGTGAAGCTTGTCTATGATTGATGATAGATATATGTATGAAGCCTATGATTGATGATAGATATACGTGTGAAGCTTGTCTATATGATTGATGATAGATATACGTGTGAAGCTTGTATGTGACTGATGATAGATATACGTATGAAGCTTGTATGTCATTGATGGTAGATATACGTATGAAGCTTGTATGTGATTGATGATAGATATACGTATGAAGCTTGTGTGTCATTGATGATAGATATACGTATGAAGCTTGTGTGTGATTGATGATAGATATATGTATGAAGCCTGTGTGTGATTGATGGTAGATATACGTATGAAGCTTGTCTATGATTGATGATATATATACGTATGAAGCCTGTGTGTGATTGATGGTAGCTATACGTATGAAGCTTGTCTGTGATTGATGATAGATATACATATGAAGCTTGTGTGTGATTGATGGTAGATATACGTATGAAGCTTGTATGTGATTGATGATAGATATACGTATGAAGCTTGTCTGTGATTGATGATAGATATACGTATGAAGCCTGTATGTGATTGATGGTAGATATACGTGTGAAGCTTGTCTATGATTGATGATAGATATACGTATGAAGCTTGTCTATGATTGATGATAGATATACGTATGAAGCCTGTGTGTGATTGATGGTAGATATACGTATGAAGCTTGTCTATGATTGATGATAGATATACGTATGAAGCCTGTGTGTGATTGATGGTAGATATACGTATGAAGCTTGTATGTGATTGATGATAGATCGTATGAAGCTTGTCTGTGATTGATGATAGATATACGTATGAAGCCTATGATTGATGATAGATATACGTATGAAGCTTGTATATGTGATTGATGGTAGCTATACATATGAAGCTTGTGTGATTGATGATAGTTATACGTATGAAGCCTGGGTGTGATTGATGATAGCTATACATTATGAAGCCGGTGTTAGGTTCATGGTAGCTGTACGGAAGAATCTCCTCGCAGATGCGAAAAAGACCTGTTTTTAAACTAGAAATGGGTTCTTTGAGGGCTAAGACACCTACCGGTATCTGGATAATTCGGACCACTTTGGGAAAAAGTACATTTTGGGCCAAAAATCACAAAAACGACAAGGGGTACCCCTTGCCAATTTTTCAATTTTTGATGATCATCTTTGAAAAAGTATGAACTGTTGAAAAATTCAGTCTAAATAATCAGTGTGTGAAATCCAATTGCCCATATATCAACATGTAACATGTTTTAACAATATTTATGGACTAATATGTTGTTTCATATCTGTCTAGTTTGATATGTCTTTTACTTAAATAATTTTGTTTCAGATTTTGTCTGGAACCTCAAACTCATTCTCTATATTTACCATGTTTTCGTTATCATATTTTGAGGAAAATAAATGATAAATAATATTAATTTGATATCCATGGGTCGTTGTAATTCTGTGTTAAACGAATATTGATTCCAATTTTAGATTGCTTGAAACTATTATTACAAAGATACACAGTTAAACACACTTTCAGAAAATAAAAAACCATGCAATATAGGCTTATATCTGTTAGCACTCTTTGTTTTAATGGAAAGGCAAACATACACATATAATTATCATGAATATATATCCAAATAATGTTAAATTTACATCAATATTAAAATTGTAAATGGGCTAAAATTTCATTTCGATTTTTCTTCACAATATAAAACTCACACACTCATGATTACGCTTGAAAATGCCCTGATATGACGTAAAACGATATAAGACCTGATACCTGCCCTGCATAATCTATGTCTTGTGTGATAATGCTGAAATTTACGGCAGTTGTACAACTAGAGCAGGACTGAAATAAAACTGGGTTTAATTCTCCTCTCTGATAAGAAATATGCCAAATTTCATGGTAGAAATGGGTTCTCTGTGCTCTGGAACATCTATCTGGGTGATTTGGAAAAAGGTCAATTTCGGGCCAAAAATAACAAAAACGACAAGGGATACCTCTTGCCATTATGCTCACTATCTATTGATCTGAAATACTCCTCACATAGCACAAAAATTGGGCAATTACACATTGGAAATAATACCCGAATGTAAAAATGAAGTAAAAAAGAACCTGCTTCCTTAAATGGTTTAAAAGAAAATGCACCAATGTCTTTGTTTCAGACCTTGTGACTGTTATAAGTCTATCGGTCTGTGGAAGAGCTTGTAAGTCTTGTTATACACAGAGCGAAGCTCATCAATGCCAATGTCAATCCTATCAAACCCTTCTCTCAGTCCAAACATGATCAGTTTGGACATCCTGAGGGTCAACGGTGAGTGTTGGCCGTCTGTCGAGGCAACAAGGTCCGTTACCTTCATCCAGCGTACGTCCACTATTTCCGCAGGGCACATTTGGATGTCAAAGGTCAGAGGTGAGAGACGACAGACGACGTAGATGTCCGAGCATCCGAACGCTCCCGGGTGATTATGCGTCTGGCGGAACGATAGAATAGACCGGAATTCTGGGAGACCAAAAAAAGGGGAAAACAGACGATTTAATTGGAAGTGAGAACAATTTCTGACAAATCTAGACCAAGGGCCCGTGGATTTATGACACTTACACATGTTCTCCTATCCATATGATCATGACAGTTGTATTTGTTTTATTTAAATTTTAAAGATGAATATTGCAGGGTCATTATTGGGATGTGACAGGGGTAAGGGGTTCATCATTAGTTGTACTTATTTCTTCATCATGGTTGATGCGTACAATGTGAACATCTGTTCATATGCACATCAGGCCTTGAATTTGGTTCTGAAAGGGGCAAGTTCACTTTTCCATTGCAAGGGGCACTTCCATTGGAAAATAAATAAATGTCTATGGAAACAATTGAAAGGGGCACCAAGGCCAAGAACCAGGAAGGCTGTGGCCTCCTTGGCCACTGTTAAATTCCAGGCTTGGCAAATGAGTGTACAGCAACCTCGCGTTGTCCGAGAAATATGCAAGTCAGCTGAGTCAGGACGAACGCCTTGACCAAAGCTAGATCATAGGAGTGGATTTAAGATTTGAGTGAATGATCTTGAAGAGGCTCTCTTTATCTCTCACCTGTTTGCAGACCAGTCTCCTCCATGACCTCCCTCTTGGCCGTGTCTTGGATGTCTTCTCCTGGGTTGGACAGACCTCCAGGAAACTTCCAGTTGACCAACTGTACAAAGCCACAAGAGAAATATTCACTGGATTATAATACAGAAACACATCTTTAATCATAATATATAGCGCATAATAATCAAAGATTCACTATGTGCTTTACAATTAATTATCCCTGGTCATCGGGCCATAATTTACATTCCTGAAACCATCTCAACTCCCTGGGGAGTATACAGCCCCAGCTACTGTAAAGCACACAAAGAATCTAACCCACGAAGCCATCTCTACCCTCACAGGTACCCATTTACACCAGGGTGAAGAGGAGCAATATGTGACAAAGCGTCTTGCTAAAGGATGCAAGCACCACTATAACCCATGGATGGATTCGAACCCGCAATTTGTAGATTGACCACAAGATCTTGAGTATGACATGCTAGACCACTTGGCCACAGCACATTTGACAGCTGATGTCTTAGGGAATCTCGGGGCAATATCAGTTTGTCATTTACCAGGACACTCACCCTATGCTTATCCTGCACCATTAAGACTTCCTCAGTTTCCTCATTGAACACAAAACCTGAAATGAAAAACAAACGGGATTATTAAGGCAATGGCTGAAAAGAAGAAATCAGTGATGTGACCCACCTCTCTTTTCCTGTTTTTCTTTGGGGGACGTCTTTTTTCTCCTTTACTTGTGGTATTTTAGAGTGCATTGTTTGCCCTGGGGCCAATTTCATGGAGCTGTCAACCACAAAAAATTGCTTAGCACAAAAATGCCTTGCCCAATAAAACAAACCTTGATTAAAAATTCCATTTGATATTCATGGTCAGTGAACAACAGCCAAATAACAATCACAAGTGATACACAATGCATGGACATTTGGTTGTTAATCCTGTTTTTATTAAGACAAAAATTCCATGGTTAGCAGATTATTGCGCTAAGCAGGGCTGTGAAATTGGCCCCAGATTTTAAAATGTAGGATGATTTATGTGTTCGTCTCACCTGCAACCCCGATTTGGTGCGACGCGTACCTGGGAAGACGGCTGGTATCCTGCCGCAGCCAACGTGACATCACTACATGCTGTCCATGGGCGTGGTGGAGCTCGAACCCCTGCCTGACGGCCTGGGGGATCAGGTGGCACAGGGCGGTGGGGAATTTCAACCAAATTGCCGTCCGACCTTCTGACTGCCACCGGGATAGCGATTCTGGAATAAGCAGAAGAGTACAAAATGATTTTCAAAATATGTTACTTTTCCTTAGGGCCTGTTTGTTTCAGGCAAACGATCAGTGATCTCGCAGATCCACATCCCATGCAGGATGTGTTAAAATGGGATCCGGAGCAGCAAGATCACTGATAGCGTGCCTGAAACAAACAGGCCCTAAAATTAAATCTCTTAACAAAGGATGATTAAATTGTCCCTCCCCCTTCCCCAGTTTCACAAAACAGTAACTGGATAGATGTCTATATCCATCATAGGGTTATTCAAAAATAATGGTATCCATTCCCATAATGTCTATTTGTGCCTCATTTCACTGTTGGTATTCTGGGTGATATATTTACAAACTGAGAAGAAAACTGCTGTCAAATGCAAAGTATACAATGAATACATATTACGTCTTCTGCCTCAACCTTAGTTGAGTTAAAGTAGGAGAGTAAAAAGAAATGTATATAGCCTGTTGGACTTATTGCATCTGAGATGAAATCTCAAGACTTTTGGCTTGTTATAACTTTACATTTCCTAGAATAATCATCTTTGTCTTCTTGGTATTTTGTTGTCCCCTGCTACCAAAAGTATGCACATTAAAGCAAAATTGTGATTAAAAAGTACTTAGAGTTAGGAGGACCTGACATTATGATCCTAGTACGATGTGGTTTTTTATTTTGAAAGATCCTGCTACGATCAGAACGCATATTATTCTGGTTGATCAACAGTTTACAGCAGTTTATTACTTGGAAAAAAGACAACAAAATGGGTGTTTGAGGGATGAAGGATTTTTAGTTACTTAAATGTGGCTTGGGGATTTTGTTGGGGAAGATGCTTACCTGACAGTGAGTGGCTGAACAGTTCTGATCGGACAGGTTCACAGTGATTGAGCTGGGTTACATCGGCCAGGTCTATGTGGATGCAGTTAAACCGATCCTCTTTACCAACACACAGCAGAGATGCAGAGGATGATACACACAGATGCCTTGCCATGACGTGCATATAATGACACCTAGCATTGAGAACAGCAGCATGGTGCAACCGTCTAGACATCATCAGGAGGCCCTTGCAGAACATCATCCCTGCAATTTGTGATAAATTCCTGAAACAAATTAAATTTATTTTAAAGGCATAATGAATTATTCATAAACATCGATTTTCATCACACGGAATGATCATTAGTACAAATAAATAAGGTGCATTTCGTCCCTGATTATTATTGATTGAAGAGGAGGGATGATTTTCAAGTGAATCTGTGACGTCTTTGTTGTCATTTGGGGACATTTTCAGCAACAGGCATGCAACTTTGGGCTTAACAAAAAAAGAAGAAATTCCAAAAGTTGCATGCCTGCAGCACAAGTACCGTGAAGTACAATTTTTTTCTGTGCAAAAAATTACAGCAGAAACCAGATTGTATCTAAGCGTTTCATCTGTGAAATGTACCGTTTTACCTCATATTTTCCCTCAAAGCCTTGCCCTCTGTCAACAAATTTAACCTTGCTAATAATAATAATATTCAACAGAACACGTACCATCACCAACATATTTAGGCGAGTTACTTTTTGTTTTATACCACCAGTTTTACCAAAGAAGTGTTTATTTCATTACAGACTAATTGGAGCTAGCTCTATAACGTTATGGTTATATTGAATAGGTGGAATCAGTTCAAGTTATTGCCGGATTCTCTGGGGCGCTAGTTCGACCGTCAGCCTCCAAAATTAACAAATGGAGTTCAGCGCCCCAGTTAATTGGATCTCAGTTAGTCAGTACTAGTATCAAGTATGCCCCGCCCATGGGGGGGTGCCAGTCAACTCGGTCCGTAACCAACTCGGTCCGAGTCAACTCGGTCCGTGACCAACTCGGTCCGAGACCAACTCGGTCCGAAGCCAACTCGGTCCGTGACCAACTCGGTCCGTGGCCAACTCGGTCCGAGGCCAACTCGGTCCGTGACTAACTCGGTCCGTAACCAACTCGGTCCGTGACCAACTTGGTCCCTATGGGAAAACGTACACAAACAAGAATCCCTGCAGTTTGCAGCAGCAGTGTACAACATGTAGGCTACTTGCATTCATGTTTTTTAATGTCATCATAACATAATATGTTTTGCTTGTGGCTGAAACCGTGAAGAAATAAATTATGTCTTATTATGTTGATAGCATAATTATTTGATAAAATGGCACAATACAATTTTAATTAAAATATCAATTAAATTATACACGAAGTCAAATGCCTTATGAAAACGTGCTTTTTATGTTTAAAATTAATAAATCAATTAATGAATAATATAATGATGATTGTTTTGTGTTTCTGTTTTTTATTTTTTTTTTTAGCTTTGTTTCAATTAATCTGTGTATAAACATATAAGATTTATAATTGGCAGGTGTTTGGGAAGGCACGTCTTATGATGACAGTTTTTTTTTTTTTTTTTTTTTTTTATACTTTTTGTCATCCCTGGGCAGCACCTGCCAATGTATTTTTTATTCTTATAATGTTTTTAAGATAATAAATGAATAAATAAATAAATAAGCCTAAATAAATAGTTAAATTCACGCAATTTGCGAGACTACGTACTCGTTTTGCTGCAACAAAATTACCAGACGTTTTTGCGTGCATTTTCCCATAGGGACCGAGTTGGTCACGGACCGAGTTGGTCACGGACCGAGTTGGTTACGGACCGAGTTGGCCTCGGACCGAGTTGGTTACGGACCGAGTTGGTCATGGACCGAGTTGGTTACGGACCGAGTTGGTCACGGACCGAGTTGACTCGGACCGAGTTGGTTACGGACCGAGTTGACCTGAAACCCCATGGGGCCAGGCTGCTGGTTGTGCAGTCCACATACTGCCAATACTGGGCTCAACACTACAGTCTACACTCTACAGTAACACAGTAAAAACCTCACCAAACTCTTCCTGTTAAATCCTCCCTTACCTTTTAAAACTGAATGTAACTGGTCGGCAAATCTTGCTCCAAGTGCATTTTTACCAGTGGACCGAATGTTACGTAAACCAGTTGTTTTTACTTTTTAGACGTGCAATCAATTATGTGTCTGCTAATCAGCCATGTTGATAAACACAACAGAGCGCCCTCTGTTGGTGGTAAGACACCATCTACCTCAACTACTACAGCTATGGAAGCTTAAAAGTACATGTACTAGGCCTATACTTTGGTAAGAATTGCCAGAAATGTTCACAAATTTACGTATAACTTTCAGGGTATAAAGATGGTGCTGGTAGAAACATACTGTTAAAATTGTTCCGTCTGAAATGGTGTATTTATCCAGAAATTAATAAAACAACGACCGGAAATCTTTTTGATCTTTTAAAAAGATCAAAAATAAAAGAGAAAAGACTTAAGAAATACTGTGGCCGTTTTTCACCGTTTTCTCAAAATGTGGGCACCGTATGGGACTGAATTTGTCACAGATTACTTTTACTGTATCTCCCTTGATATTTTTGCCCACCATAATCTGTATTTCTTTGACAAAAACCAAAGTATGATATTACCTTTTAAAGTGACCTTCCGAGTTTGTTTTCGAGATTATTATCTCAGAAAGACGTATTAATAATGAGGGAGTTAGCTAATCAGGAAAAGACGTCTTCCCGATAAGGGAAATACGTCTTTCCTGAGATGAAACATGTATACCTGCTTTGCCACATTTTGAGAGTCACTTTCGGAATGAATGTTTGTTCGGTTGATCAATAAGTGTGAGGTCTGGTCGTGGTGCAGGCCCTACAGAAATCACAAAACCAGTCTAATGGGCGAAGTCACTGTATGCAACAACCGACTAGCAGCACATTTCCAGTGGTACCACTTTTCACAGCTTCCACTAGCTGTTCCATTTTGTAGTGATCTGGTCAATAGAAGTACCGTCCTGTTGTGTTTCATTTTAATTGCTGCAAGTTGCAGTTGACTCAATTCTTTTTCGAATTTGTATTTCTTTGGAATAGACAACCAGCATTTCAAAGAGAAATACTAAGACACAATCTTTATGTTGGTGGTAGTCTGAACTTGACGTTATAAACAAGAATCTTTTGGTCCAAAACGCAACAACAATGTTCTCGCGTCCTAAAGCCTTCCGGCACGTCGCCCACGAACGCCAAGTGCTTACGCCAAAGTTAACCTTGGCGTACGAACTTAGCGCTCGTGTGCGGCAGGCTTAACCAACCCTGTTCTGGTATTCACCTCAAAGATTAACACTAGGGCCTATCTGAAGCTTGTGGAGTGACATGCATTCAGGTGAATTGACCGTACAATACCACAGAGGGATGAAACAGGCCTTGGCCTCTATGGACGTACGTGTGCAAGTACGTCACCTTTGAACCTGAAATTATTTGCATTTTTTTATATAATAAAGCAGTCTGCTTTTATTATACATAACCTTGCTCAATCCAAGTTCAGAGAAACTGCCCAATGCAGTTGGATGAATATACTGTATAAACGTACAAACAAAGTTACGCTGGTACCTACACGTTGTGGTCCTAGTACATGTACATTGAAAAACAGGAACATTGTACTTTTTACTTTGAAGTTCTCCTTTTCCTGGGTGTCTCCACACGGTATTTCGCACTCTATAGATTGTGATTCTTCTTAAAAGGTAACTTTATACGTTTTTGTTAAAGAAAAACAGTTTCGTGGGCAAAAAAAAATATCAAGAAAGGTAAAATAATTACAGTCATCCGTGTCCCATACGGTGCCATCGGAGAAAACGCCCCGATATCAAAACTGTTTTTAGTTTTGGTTGTACTCTTTTCTTGCGCGATCAAGGTAAATTTTATGACCAAATTGTCCATCCAATTGCATGGAGGAAGGAATAGTTCATTATAATTACCGTGGAGGTAGGAATTAAATTACCTTGCCCCACACGATTATACACCCACAAAATGCAAAAGTAGATTGATTGGAACTCTGGTATGGCATGATCAGTCACAGACTGAAGAAGAGCTGACTGGAGGACCTTTTAAAAAAAAAAAACAGGTTGAAGCTCATCTGGCTCAGACTTTATGTAATCTCTCATCTAAAAGCTGAAAAAAGAAACGGCCTTGGAAAAACAAAAGCATTGTTATCATCAAAAGCCACATTTATCTCCAATGACCGTCAAACACAACGGTATAAACGTATAGGAACACTCTCGTGATGGATCGATTTCTAGTCATTATAGCAATATTAGAGTGCTAGCTGTCGAGGCCTTCCTCCATGGTTGAAGGTAATAACAGTTCGTGTCACTCACGTAATCACGAGAACAGTCGCCAAACTCAATAACAGGGGCATTTTGTAATATTTTTTGCGTAACCAGGCCGTCACAACCCTGCCAATAAGCACGGGATACAAACAAAATCAGAGAAATCAATAATAATGTGTGCCACATTCTGCACTAAAAAACCACCAGGACCGAAAAAAGGGAATCTCTTGCTTGTTCTGAGAGGTAGCCTGCCCGAAAGAAGTTCCAGTGCTTTTGGCTGTCTTCAACATCATACGAAAACAAAATAACTCAGCCACAGGTCTCCAGAGCAAGGGAAACCAAGAGCCCAGAGTCAGCAATGTGCCTCACAGTGATGGTGGTCAACCCAGACCCTGATCGGGACGGATACAGGCTAATACTGGCTTTCAATCGGGAAGTGTCTTATGCAAGACCCACCAAGCTGGCCGAGTTCTGGGAGCAGGAACCAGATATAATAAGTGGTGAGTGGTTTTATCCATGTCAACCCAGTTTTATATACATGGATACTACCAAATGAACCATTCATCTCAGCATCTTCGAAATCCACAGTGCTCTTGTTCTGAGGTCTTTTCCTCGTCATTATCTAGTCATAAATCGAAAGATTAAAAACTCGTTTTAATCGAGTTGATAATGATAACTCTCGGTAGAAACTCTACAGCATTTTGGATACGAATCTTACTCTGCCACTCAGTAGCGGAAGCACTAGCTAGTGGATGAAGCTATGGTGCCTCTGATCAAAAATTTGGCTCAGACCTTCTGAAATTCGTAACAATGTTTTGGGGAAAGAAAAAAAAGATGTGGAAAGATAAAAATTTATGGTACAATAATTAATAAATTGTCTCAGCCACACGAGGAGCATGCAATTTTTCGGTAACGTTTTTTTTTAATGAATACAATAGTATTAAAGTGCTGCAAGCTGCTCATCAACCAAAATAATGACCTGAAATTTATCAAATGCTTGGAGTTAGGAGGGCCTGACGCGTTTCGATCCTAGCAGGATAAAAAGGCTTTATCGAATAAAGCCTGATCCTGCTATAGGATCGAAACGCGCCGTCGGGCCCTCCTTACCTCCAAGCAAGTTTGTATGAGTTTCCTTTAAGTTCACGTTCACAGAATGTCCCTTTTTGGTTTGGCAGGTCGAGACATGGTTAAGGGCAAGGAAGGTGGAACGTGGCTAGGTATGAACAAGACGGGACAACTGGCCTTGTTGCTCAATGTCCTACAACCTGAGGGTATTAACTACAATGCCAAAGGAAGAGGTAAAGATGATATTGAACATTGCAAAATGTAATATGATAAACATTAAATCATTTTTTTTCAACTCAACAATAGTTGAGAAGATCTGAAGTGATAAAAAGTGTATTTTTCTTTAGGGATGTACGTTATTTGACTGGGTGAAACCATAACGGATACATGTAAAGGCCATAGCTACAAGTTGCTGAAACTATTAAGTCCATGACGTATCGGCAAAGTTTACACCAATTTTTATCTACAGTTCCTAGGATTTCATTTCATAATGTAATTTTGTTCCCATGGCAGTTCGTTCTTTATTTTAATTTGTATGTAACTTTTATTTTCAGGGTCACTAGTTTCAAACTTTCTTCAAGGCAGACAAGATGGTCAGTCTTACCTTCAAGAAGTGGCTAGGAACAGTGGGTTGTACAATGGCTTCCATCTTATCACTACGGAATTGAGGTAAAAGCAGTCAGGCTATTTACTCTATGTAATAATATTCTTGTTTTTAAATATAAATAAAAACGAATAAAGGTAATTGACTATTAGGGACACCACCATATGGCTAGATACTCGGTTGGTAAAGTATGTGGGGTATGTATCCCGGTATTCAGGAGGTCGCTGGTTCGTATCCTGCTTCAGTTTTTCTTTGTTCACCTTTCAATGACTTAATTAGTATTTTCATCGTGGTAGGACCCCTACATGTGTTTTCTGTTTGTGTAGGAAGACTGGAAGTGTTGATTTAAACTATTACACAAACTATTCTGAGGATGGAATGGGTCCCATCGCACTGAAGCCAGGTAGGAAACAATTTGTGGAGAAGCTTTGATTCATTCCCGCCAAATTATATTAATAACATTTTACGATGTGTTTCAACTCATCTAAGAATGTGCACAAAGTTTCATACTTTGGTGTAAACGCCACCCCTCGTGACATTAAGTACATTTTTGATCTCCTTTTCGGCCAGGCCCTATTGTGTAAATGTTCTCAAACTGCTGCAAAATTCTCCTCAGCCAAAACAATGAATTGAAATTTATAAAAATGTTTAGAGTTAGCAGGGCCTGATGACGCGTTTCGATCATATAGCAGGATCTTTATAGAAGGTTTTATCTTCGATAAAGATTCTGATAAGGACATATCGAAAAACGCGCGCGGCCCTTGGATAACTCCAAGCGTTTAAATTTACAGTTTAAAGTTGAAAAGTTATTATTTTCATTAGAGAAGTTCAAATGTGCACTCAAAATCAAGGATATTAGATTAGTACTGTACATATATTTCCATAAATGTAATCTGGGAAACAAAAAATTCTGCCCAAAATTGGGACCAACATAATTATATAAACATAAATTTGATTTATGAAAAATATAATCAGTTTGACTAATTATCAGTACTTACTTTTTCCCCAGGTATTTATGCATTTTCAAATCACACATTCGGCACATCTTGGCCCAGGACAAACTATGTACGGAGGGAATTTGAGAGAATTATCGGCAAGTCACACTACCTTTCCAAAGCTGAGCTCACTGATGAACTTTGGACTTTAATGTTACATGAAAAGCCGTACGTATACAATGTTCATTCATCTATTATCCTCCTGTAAAAAAATAATATTAAGTTTTGTCCTATCTCGGTTTTTCTTGATCTGATTGGACAATACATTTCAACCACCGGAGAAAAAAATGCTGTGTAAATGCTATTAATACAAACTTTGGTATAGCATACCGAAACAGAAATCTTCACAGATTTACCTTTAACTTTGGTAGAAACGTACCGTTAAAATTTTTCTGCATGGAATGCTGTATTTATAGAAAAGAGTACAACCAATGACCAAAACAATGTTGATCTTCTAAAGATAAAAAATAACGGTAAAAAGATTTTTAAAATACTGTGGGCGTTTTTCACTGTATGGGACTGAACATTTCACAGGTGACTGTTAATGTATCTTCCTTGATATTTGTGCCCAGTCTGCTTTGCTTTGACAAAAAACAAAGCATGATATTACCTTAAAGTAGTTTCACATGTCGTTTGGTTTCATAATTATGATCGTCTTCTTATTGTGTTCTACAGGTTACTCTCACATCCCAGTATACTCAACCAGGACATTTCCTATTCCAGTGAAGTAGTCAAAGAGTTGGTCTTTGTTCAATCCAACACATTCGGAACAAGGTAACTGCAATTGGGTAAAAATGCTGAGCACTTTAACATCCAGCAACAAAAATGAAGCATGGATTTCCTCTTTATAGCAATTATTAAGTAACAGATGCGGACTCCCCTCGCACCCCCCCCCCCATGACCGCCCTCAACGACCAACGTTTGGGGAGTTCAAGTAAAAGCACACGAGTGGTTTAAAAATAAGTCATTGTGGTGTGACAAAAACATTATCATGACATTTCTTCTTTGTTTTCCAGGTCCACGACGTTGATCCTTGTAGATGCCTCAGGAGAAGTAACATACACTGAGAGGACATTAAGACATCCTATATCCCATGCCAGCAGAGTCTGGGACCAGACATGCCACACATTCAATATGATGTAAACTATAATGACGTTCAAGATGGTATAAAAAAAGACAGGAGCACGTGTACATTTTTTAGGACTATTAATACAGGGAGACCGGTTTTCGTATGTCAGCGAAGGTTAGGGCGACCATGATACTTGGGGCAACATTCGGAGGTCGCCTTAACGTCCTAGCTACCTTTTAAAGACACTTTTTACCGTCCAGTTTTTTTTTTATAGTAGACAGGGAATGCCCTCAATTATGAACATTATGTTAATTTCAAGTTCATTGGTTTGGAGGATGTTTGAAATAGGTATAAAGTAAAGTTGTGTGCACAACCCTATGGAAATGTCACCCTATAACGCAATAAGAGGAAGTGTGGGTTCACATCCCAATCAAACGAAGTTCTTTCTTCACTGGGTGACTATACCAGTTTGATAATTATTTGAGTGACCCACATTTTGCATCGTTAAAGAAAGGCAAGGCAATAATAAGTACACGTTATAAACAACATAATTATATAGGAATATTTTTGTCTACACTTTATTTCAACAAAATTTAAGTCGCCCGTTGGACTATACCCAGGTATTAGGTTTTGACTCATCCGCCGCTTAGTTTGGAGTCGCATTTGGGACCCGGGCGACCGCTAAGATCGAGCCCTGATTATTGTGCAATGTTTATGGGTTCGTATTCAAAATACCGGTACACAACAATTCATACAAATACAAAATGCAATGCTAAATTCATCATGTCACCACTTCATAATTATCCTTGACTTTTTGAATCAATCTTTGTATATCAGGGGTCGATTTCACAAAGCCCTATACGTTCGATCGTAACTCGAGTTAAGAAAGGTAACCGTCACCGTATCCTACGTAGGGCTTCAATGCATTTATATGTTCTACGATTGATAGTTAGTTACGATGAGTTTGGTAAAATCGATCCCAGGTATAAGTGGTGAAAATGATCTTGTCATCACTACAAATTTATAATTCACAAATATTGCTTTGAATGTTCGGCTTTCTACGGGTAAATCTTTTTAATGTTTGACATTCTTTTTGATATTTACAGACTTTTTTAAAACGAATTGTGACTAGAAAGTTGACTGGAATTGGTGAATAAATAATGAAGTGTATATATGAATTAATAATGTTCTTTAATTATGAAAATAATACTTCTAACAATTGTAATTAAAATGTTTGTAAATATTTAATAAGATGCTAAACATGACTGTTCCTTTTAATTGAACTTTTAATATCAATCTTTGAATGGGTATAATAAGGGCTATTTCGATTGATTTTTGTGTATCAATTATAAGTAATGTACCATACAAATTACAAATGTATCCAGTATGTGTTCTGTTACTGACAATGACTTATATAAAACAATGGTGTGCATTTTGCGTTTTCATATTATACGCACTTCAGATGACACAGGTATTCTTATTATTGTCCACTGATTCCCCTTTTAAAATATCTATTATCAAAAACAAAATACAACTTACTGGATATAAGATAATTAATATGTAAATAGATTTTTGTATCTATCTATGTCTCTCCTTAATAAATATTTAGTGAAAATTGTATTCAACGTGACACTGTCTTTGTGTACATTTCTTAGCTAATTAACTTCGCTCATATTAAGCTAAACAACCGTTTGCTGCTAAGTCCAAAAGTTCAAGCAGCACTGCAACACCAATTTGTATATAAATTTTAACTGGCTTCCAGTGGACTTGAGCAAAATTAATCTAAGTCTTCCTTTTCTCCGTTGCATGTAAGAATATGGGTGATAAAACACAATTGGAAGAGGTCAAACCACTAAACCGCATAACCTAAAATCCCCACCCTGACCCTCAGTAACATCAATCCCTATTAGAAAACGAAATGAAACATTTTGCCATATTCCTGTAATGGATCATAAGAGTCCACATTGAAAAGTGTAGGCCAGGCCTCTAGGCCAAAATCCCGTAAATTTAAATTTTACATGAATGTTTCATAGCGCGCAGATAATCGAATTGTATACATAATCGTATCGAAAATACGAGTTGTCTAAGCCAATTACGAAGGAACAAGTTGGCAAAGGTCTGATAAAGTAAGATACGATATAGTGACGTCTTTTGAGACCATTTGGCGACTACCCCTGTAAACAACTGGCCAAATTTCAATTTTTTGTGACAAATAAGAGTTGCTGCGTTGCACTGGAATTACAAAGAAGATAAAGTTCAAACAGTGCACATGATCTACAATTATAGTAGGCCCTACATTAGTTCGCCCTACATTAAGTTGATCTTGTGCACTGTTTTAACTTTATCTTCTTTGTTTTCACTTTTTTGTGTTGTGTATCATTTGTGATTGTTCTTTGGCTGTTGTTCGCTGACTTTGAATATCAAATGGAAATTTAGTTGTTAATCCTGTTATAGCTAAATGTTTGCGGCCTCAGACAGCGGACAAGGATAGGCTAAAAATAGCGCGCGGTGTGTCTTGACGAGACTTGACCAATATTTCTCGCACAAATCTCGCGTTGATGTGCACTAGTCTTCGCTGGCACTCTGCCATACAGCGTGTACCAACGAAAGTATGATAGCCACCTGTACGTTAATTTATATTACACGTATACGCATCATAGAGCATCGTCGACGAAAAAATAAACATGTAAATAAATACGGTAATTATGCACAAAAACTAAAAAACCCAAAGCAATTTTGAACGACTTGGTCAATACTGACAGTAACAGCTCAATAACGCATGCTGTCATAGATTGTAGGTGTCATTTGAAGACATGGACCCCGTGCCTTCATACGAGGAGGTAAGTGCGACTTTTTACTACAATTTTCACGGTCGAGAAAACAGGAAGTCGTATCAACACAAAAAACAGCTTTTTCTTAAAAATATTCAAACTAGCCAAATCCTGCATCATACATGCTACTCCCTTTGCCCTAGTGCTCATTTGTAGTAGAAGTAGTAAGGAGTAGGCCTACAACTACTTGCCATCTTTTAAAAGAAGACAAAATTGAGCTCATTCAGTCATTGTAAATGGCATTTACAATGTTAATTATTTCATGTTTACATTTATAGGCCTACATTGTTTACATTTCCGGCTATTTGCTATAGGCTACCGTGCTTAAATTTTACTTTTTGGGGTTTGTTCTCAGCATCCTGATTTGGTTTTTTTTTTTACAAATTACATCATTGAAATTTGATATTATTAAATTTATTTTATTTATTTGTTACCTTCTTGTTTATTTGTTTGCACTCTTGATAATTCACACTTTGAGATTTTGTTGAGCACTTCTTGCGATGTCGGGGGTTTCACCAACATCAAGGATTGAGCCGAACGGAAGAATGAATGGAGACGACAGACATTGAAACAATTTAACGTGCAGAATCACTTTGTGTTTTATTCCAACGCTCCTGTAAATTCAGAAGCTCCTCTGATCTCAATCTCCATCAGTCTCTGACTGAATTATTATCTCCACAAAAAAAATATATCTATTACTTGTCATGTCATTATTCTTTGTTCTGGAAGTAATTATTATGATAGAACTTCTAATAGAAGTGATCATGCTGCCGCTCATGCATGCCAGCATGATCACGCGTACAGTTGGACAAGTTGCACAATCTTTTATGTTTCAATTATACTAATCAAATTAGCTCTTAATTACATATCCCTACATAAAATATAGGGTTTTAAGGACTCGGGAACATTTGCTTCAAGTCTCAAATTATTTTGGAACAGTAGAAGCTATTTAGAAACTAAAAAATAATCATAATAGACTAACGTTCACAATCCGCATTTAATATGCTAAGTTATTTGCTTCCATTCCAAATTGGCTGTGCAAATGAATTTGAATTTGACATTTTTGACATTATTCGGATTCAATTCCTTGTTAATTTTGTACAGGCATGCAAGGATAGTGAGCCTCAAGTGCAACATGTGACCCTTGCATTGGTTGTTCCACCCCCATCACCAGCCGATACCCAGCCAGGAACACCAACCCATAAAGGTATAAAACTTTGGTTCATGTGAACTTGAGTATAAATTACAGAGGAACGCCGCTAAAACGAACATGGCGGGATGCACTGATATTGTACGTTATAGTGGTCGTTCATTATAGTGATTTAAAGAACCATATTGGGTACATGCATTGTTTTGAACAAAAATTGGGAGCCAAGAAAGATGTATCGGTATAGTGGTGTTTGACATAGTGGCATTTAACTTTACTGTGTTCATACATTTGCTTGGATGTATACACATGTACATGACTGTGTATTCCACGTTTTTTACAATCTGCAGATGAGGATGATGAAATGTGCATTCCGGGTGAGGCACCTCCGCCTTATGAAGAATGTGACGTCAAGAAACCTCTGACATCATCGTCCGATGACAGCTGGACCCAGCCCACCCTGGAGGAGAAGCTTGTCCAGGCTGGATTGCTCAGTGTAAGACACGAGAACAACTCAAGCAAAGAAACGAAAACAGTCCCAGTATCATGACGTTACTTTGAACATGGTTGGCAAGTGTCTAGGGCACTCGCCTCTCACCAATGTGGCCCGGGTTCTATCCCAGCTTGGGTCATATGTGAGTGGAGTTATGCATTGGTTCTCTCCTGTGCTACAAGGGTTTTTCTTTGGGTTCTCCGGTTTTCCTCCGTCCACAAAAATCAAACATTCGAACTCAGGCTGTGCTCTGTGGTCATATGTGAGTCGATATGGCTGCTGGCAGACAGAGGCAACCATGAATGCTGGTAACTTGATCATGTTGTAGCTGCACCCGATGCTATTCAGCCTCCCAGCTGTGATATAAGAAATATGATTAAGTATTACTGACCATGAACAATTGTGATTTAAGTCACACGCTCATTCCTTTACCATAAACGTCTTTTGCAAAGTGAAGAATTGGGCAGAATTCAACCTTTTGATACAGAAGCAACCCTATGATTTGCACTTTTGAAGAGAAACAAAATAATCAGTAACAAAATATAATGTAGGACTTAAGCCCACCCCTCCCCCCCCCAAAAAAAAAGAAAAAAGTTTTTGTACTGCAGATAAATCCTGTCAGGCTGTAACAAAATCTATTAGCACAATTGTTTGTCAGTTTTGAAAGTATGCACATTATGGCCAATACCAAGGTTACTACTAGAGATAGGATTTCACAAATCTTGTCAAATGTGAGTGGAAAACTGTTCTTTTTTTGTTCTTTTTGCAGGAAGACGATCTGAAAGAAGATTCTGGATCAATGCTGGGAGGAGACTTGATGTTTATGGTTGCATTTTTTAGTAAGTTTGTTCCTGATTCTCCATGCAACAAACACCAACAGTATTTTGACATTGTCACCAATTGCAATCACAAATTTGGACAATATTGGTTGTTTTAAATTGACATATATGTACCGGTATTGCAATTTTTTTGAGGTTGATGGGCTAGCAAAGCATCCCAATTCCAAAAGTCACACACAAATTTGAATGGCCTTTCATTTTGTAATTATCGGTCTTTACATCTTTTATTGATTGCCTTTACAAAACCAGGCTTGAGGCTAGGCTTACGACTTATTTCGCTACCACCATTTGAGGCCCACAAAATGAAGCAAAGGGATTGGGCCACATGACGAAGCCGGAGAAATGCTCTGGCTTCATCATGTATCTCAAACCCTTAATTTCATTTACGACACAAAATGGCGGAAACCAAATAAACCCCAAACCTAGCCTCAAACCTCATTTCACGCTCACTTTATATAGAGTCTTGCATAATGAAATATGAATACTATGGAAAAAGGGAATTAATGAACAAACTTTCCAACCTGATATCGGTCATCCAGTAATCCTGTACGTCCTGTCTTTGTTTGGATTTGTTCAATGTGCAGTTGCGTTCCTGTTCAACTGGATTGGCTATCTGTTTGCCTACTGCTTGAGTGCTAGCATTGCTGGACGGTATGGTGCTCTGTCTGGGTTCGGGGCCTCTATGGTCAAATGGACAATCATAGCAATGGTAAGCAAGATCAAACTCACATCCAAATTCAAAACCTTTTCAGATGACATTGCATTGTTGTGTTAATTTGGTTTGCCCTTCACCGATGTTGATGAGCACTGCATACTCAGTGCATACTCAGTGCTTGTTGAGTGCACATGAACAAAATGCGTTGGCTCAGGTGGGATTCGAACCCATGACCTCCTGCTTACTAGTGCAGATGCCATACCGCTTAGCCACTGAGCTAGCTGGGGTCAGTGGTAGCAGTATGGCATCTGCACTAGCAAGCAGGAGGTTGTGGGTTCGAATCCCACATGAGCCAGCACGTGATCATCTACATCGGTGAAGGGCAAGCCTAATTAACATAATTTTATCTCCCGACAAAAAAATATTAATTACCTTGTTATCTTATTTCACATTAAATTATCAATGCATGAATGCAATTAAGTTACAAATAACTTACAATGTTATAAATTACCATGCAATCATTGATCTTTATATTTCACATGCGTAAATACTAATTGGAGGTTGTTTATTAGTCATGAATTTTCATTGGGGTGATAGAATTATGCAAATTATGCAATATGTTCATAATATGTAGTGCTGATGTGCGACTGTGTAGTGCAAGCCCAATTTGCATAACAGAAGTTATTAGTTGGAGTCACAACTTGTATGATAGAACATGTACACAGGTTGTTGTACACAATAGTAAACATATCCATGGTTGAAATAGAGTCCCTGGACATCATTATTCAAAACACTTAGACTGATCGTTAATTAGGATCATTATAAATCATAATATTTGATTTGCAAAGGGTGATGTCGCATTTTAAGCACTGCAAGGATATTGTCAGCTAGGCTCAAGATTATTCTCAGGGTTGAACTTGTTTTAAAGTTAAGTTCTGATTTTCATTTATTTTCAGTATTCAGACTGTTGCAGCTTGTATTTGAAAGAAGCTACATGTCTCCTTATCGCTCTTACACTCAGTGGTAAGTTGATTAATTTCAGTCTTTGCAGTTCTTTCATAGGGGCCAATGTTAATAGCCACTTGCCCTCTCATTGCAAAATGTGTATACCGCCCTCTATTGACTGATTTTATTATTCCACATTATTTTTGGTGCTTACTGTTATATTTGAATGCTGCCCTCTATTGTTTTTTTTTTACCAGTGTAAAGTTAATCAGCAGGGAAGCCTAATAAGGTTATTATTTGTTTAATTCTGAGGCAGCGGTATTTTTTTGTAATTGAGGAGTTGAATTGCCGTGTATGATCTACGGTTAATAAAAGAGAAATAGGTGATGCATGTGTATGTGTTTTTACAATCTGGTGTGTAATTTGTATGTCTTTGGATAGGGCCTTATACCCAGTGTTTAAACTGGATGTACACTTTGAATAAAGGTGAAACAAACGGGATTTGTAACTCTACTATAATTCCGTAATGTCCACTGTTGAAGCAACTTGATTATCTCTCACTAGATTATGGCATGATTCCATGGCTCTGCTTATCACCAGAAGTTGGTTGTATCAGCAATGCAGCATACTGCTTCTAACACACATCTTGGTGTTTCGTAAGCAAACTCGCAGACTGATAACTTATTCAGCATATTAGCTGGTGTAGTTGTGCATTTCCGATTACTGGATTTGCTGCTCACAATGTATGCATGGAACACGCCCAATTTCATAGAGCTGCTTTATAAGCACGAACATTTGCTTAAGCACCAAAAACCTTGGTAAATAAAATCAGTATGCCAGCCAAAACTCCTTGTGAATGGCCGAATACAAATCAAAAGCAGTAAACATCACATGTATGAAAATTTGGTTGGCAATCCTGTTTGATCAAGGAAGACTTTTTATGCTTAAGAATTTTGCTTTGCTTAAGCAGCTCTATGAAATTGGTCTCATGACTCATGGATAAGCTTGTGTAACTTCCCACACCTCACAAATAAAAGCTAATGAAAATGCTGCTTGCCATGACATGTACATATGAGGGATAGAGATTGGTGTGGAATGTTATCTGCATTATGTGCTGGCTTCATCAAGCCCGGGTGGCCGGCCGCCCCGGCCAGGCGGATATGTGGAATGATAAGTGGCAAAGAGTTGATATTACTAGGTCCCTAGTGTCTCAACCTGTGTTTCCAGCTTTGCGTCTGCCAAACAGTGTCCCGCATGCAATACTGGATCTGCGATAACAAGCAAGCATACATATCCAGGCCACAGCCTAAAGAAGTATCTACTTCAGATAATACACAAAAACCAAAGTGTATATAGATCCGGGGGTCCCTATTTTTTCGGTTGGGGGGAGGTGGGGGAGGCAGAATGATAAATGATATTGATTTGTCATATATGCATACATGTACAGACAGTATTTCATTGTCTGTGGTTTCTTTGTGTAGAGTGCTTTAAGTGTTGCAGTTGACATTGGGATTTTTATTAAAAGGGCACTCTGGGGGTGAAACTTGGGAACAGGTGAATTCAACACAATAGCGCTAGGCACCTGTATTTGAGTAAATGTGGGACGTAAATTACTCGCATAGTGGTAAACATATATCTAGTGCAGTAAATCTCTAACAAATAGGTTGGTGACAATGCTTTAATGCTCCACTTTATTGTAAACAAGTTATCTCAACTGATCACAGATCAATTTAAACATTGGTTGACATTGGTTTACACAAATGTATCCTTTTGTTTCCTTCTTAACAATGTCCTAATTTAGTCTGAACCTAGGTTGAATGGTGAACGAAATGTATCTTCACAGAATGTGTCAAGTTAAATTTATTTTAAATTACCACATACAATTTTAAATGCATTTTAATTTTATTGGACCTGGTTTGATTAAATTGTCAAGTAATAAACTGCTGCGAACTGCTCATCAGCCAAAAAATCACCTGAAATACATAAAATGCTTTGAGTTAGGAGGGCCTGACGCGTTTTGATCCTAGCAGGATTTTTCTCAAAGGCTAAATGACAAGAGGACAAGAACATGCAAGTAAAGATACACATACATTAATGAGGAGATCAGGACAAAGAGGGGTATGGGGGGGTTGAGTTGAGTTTGAATTTTCCTTGATACTTTAAATGAAACCCTTGTCCACCAAACTTCTTTTTTTTTTTTTTGGATTGTACATATGCACCCTCTTTAATTTGCCTCCGATAAAAATAAGGGTTGTGTACGTCACGCCACAGCAGTAGATATCTGCCGGCCAATGTCTAATTGATCGCAAATAATAATGAGACACAACCGCTGTGCCGTGCCGTGGAAAAGATCCTCTTATCTCTTGTCATAACATTCATGGACTGTTCCACGTATTAATCATTTCGCCACAATATTAAGAGACTGTCGCAATGTGATGGAGGGGGGGGGGGGGGGGGAGGGGTTGGAGGGGGGAGAATAAATATAAAGCAAAGAAACGGAGCATGGAGTGTTTATATTGAGGGGGCAAGCTTGCCAGGTCCTGTTATCTTGTGATTTAGGTTAATTTATTTCAGCTGGGGGTTTGGAAGCTATCACTAGGCATTGTTATTAATTGATGGCGATTTCGGTGCTGTTTTATTTTATTTGTTCATATTCAAGTTTCAAGATTTGTTCGTACTTCTTTGTTACGAGTTTACACTTGGGGTCCATACCTGGCATATAATTGCCGCGGGAGCTATGCGAAACTGGAGGGCCATTGGTGCGGGTGATAAACACGGGGCCCTTGAAAACTCCAATTGAACAAATGTTGTGTCAAACTAACACAGGAATTTGTAAAAACAACCGTCACTATTAAAAGAAATAAGGTTAGAGATCAAATTAATGTTATAATTGCAATTTCTATAACTTAAACACATCCAATGGTCATTTTGTATTTTTTTTTCTTGGTAAATATATGCGCACCTTGGCTTGTGGTAGTTAATCATTAAGGCAGGACTCCTTTTAATAGCACAACTAGGAAAACAAGGAGATGGAATGTGATTTAATGTGGGGGCTGTGGTGTAGTCATGATGGAACCGGCTGGCAGGAGAGGTAAATGGTAGCTCAGAATTCAGAATTCAATTCAGACTAAGAAAGATTTTAGGCTTATTTGCATGGTGACAATTATTGGTACATGTATGTGGATTGGTTTGCGAAAACACCATGTAAGAATTGTTCGTACTTTCGTACTTCTTATTTCGTCGCACGCTTCGTAATGTGTCAATGTTTCGACTAACGTGCTCTAGTCATCATCAGGAATTCAGGCGAAATATCACCCCAAACCCAACGCACCTACATTGCATTTGCCAACTAAACCTCTCAACTTTTTCCCCCTACAGAGCCCCTAACTAGGTATGGGTAATCAGTATTTCATGACAGACTTTTTTATCTCGTTGCTGGTGGAAGGAGGGAGGGAGGGGGAGGGGGAGGGGGAATGAATGCTTCCGGTCTGGTGTCCTTCCCGTGATTCTGCTGCACATTATAATACAGGGTCTGGACACAGTCTCTCTCTCTTTCTCTCTGACATGGGTTGTATATCTCGGGGATAGGACAGATGGTACATGCATGTTTATTGTGCATTACAATCACGATCTTGTTGTGATAATTGATGAGTTCCTGTATGCTGAGTATTATGGGACTGGAGGTAGACTGAATGTTATGTCCATCAGATAGAGGATTTATAATACATGCTATGTAATTTTACTACCGAGTCAGTTTTGTACTTCACAGTGTTGGAATCATGTAAACTCATCTATGCTCATCCTGTACACATGTATATTATTAGGAGGAAGACAAACATGAGTTCAAGGTTGATAGAAATTCAGTATAAAGCTGGTTTTTGGTTTTTGTGGGTTTTTTTCCAATTTATATGAATGTTTTCAGACAAATACACCAAGTACATTTCAACAAACTTTTATTTTCTTGTGGAAAATTTTATGATTTTGTTCACTGGGTGAAAAGAATGCATAACTGGCAACCTATCTTAAAGGAAATTATGAATACTTTTGCTGAAAAAGAGGAATCACAGAGCAAACTACATAGGAATACAATACACTGCATGTGTATTTCCAAGCCAAAAATCATAATCTGTTGTCGTATTGTCAAGAACTTGTAAAAAGTGATCAATTTGTAAAAAAAAATAGGAATGATTCCTCCAAAATAGGACTGGTTGGCAGCTATGAGAATGTTTTTGCTGGAAATATGCAGTGACAACATGCATAGTAATGTAGGGCAGTTGCTGTTTTAACCACAAAAATCAGACTGGGGTTGGTTGTTTCACAATCTCTGTCCATGTAACCACAAATTGGTACTTGTGTAACATATCTGAAATGTTCTGAGTTTCGCAATTCATTGTGTTTATTACATGTATGCATATGGGAGTGTGATGATTGATTGCAAGATTGCTGTTTTTTGTCACCATCTACATGTAACGTGGCCACAGTTGAACATTTGAGTTTCTTGTGGGTCTGGGGTCAATTTCACAAAGCCCTACGATCATTGTAACTCATATTACTAAGGATAACCCATCGTATCTTACGTACCGGGACTGCAATGCATCCTAAGTCCTACGATTGATAGTAAGTTACAATGAGTTTGGTGAAGTCAGTCCCAGGACTTGTTGTTCCATTTTGTTTTTAACTTCATCATCTTCGTATCTTACCCCCTAAAAATGGTTGGTATTAAGGAACCTTCTATTGCAGAAAGTTAAAAGTTAATTTCAATGTCTATGAACCTTTAAAGATTGGAGCCAGCATCCAGCAAGGCTCTGTGAGTTTAATAAACATTAAGATGCCAGACAAACAAGAGCATCCATCCCTTGGTTTGGTTTAAGTCAGGGGCAAGTTGGCGATAGTCTCAGCATTCCGGAAGCATCTTGAGCTGCACCTGTTCCCGGGGCTCCTGGTCTCAGGGCAGGTGCTTGCATCCTAGAGTTGATGAAGACAGGTGTTGAATGATAATAACCACATCAATACTCAGACCTCAACCCAGAGAGCTACTAGAGAAGCACTTGCCACTGACTTGACCAAAAGAAGAAAACAACAGAAAAGTACCGGTACTCGGTAGTAGGCAACTCATTTTTAGTTGTTGTTTTTTATGGGACATTTTAGGGTTTATAGTTTGGTTTTATTGCACCACTTGAAATGAGATGGGAGGAGGATTTAGTCTGTATCCTGCGTGTCTTGTAATGCTGAGAACCTGTTTTGCATTATTCACAGCAATCTTGTTATAAGTATTGCTGTTGCACATAAAAACAAACAACAGCCTGATATTGTAAGCCTGTATCATAGTGTATTGTTAATTGCAACCTGATGACTTGGTGTGAAGCCTTGAAGGGGAGAAAAATGTCCAGTGCACAGATTTATCGGGCTCTTTTTTTTTGTACTCTTCCTCACAGGAGTGCTTGTGTTCGGCCGAGGTATATACATGTATCTTAAAATGAAGCGTCAACTGCAAGGTGAAAAGCGCATTCAGTACGTGTACTGGCAGAACATGTAGATGGGGACAATGGATGAAGGGATGAATGCATGCATCGATGTGAGTTTGCATACTTATTGGCCTTTGGAATGATTTGTTATTTCATTATTTATTCACTTTTTTTGGTTCTGGATCAAATTTTTACGACGGGCCAGTAGAACACGATGGTGCATTTGAGAGTTATGCTTGCATGTGTTGCATGCTGCTGTTTACTTATTTATCAAAATTAAATCACGGACGATAAATTTGTAATTTATAAATAATTTCTTGAAATTTTTGTGTTGTGTCAACTGATGACTGAGTTTAGTTTACATGTATATTTCCCCAGAGTATTAATTGTACTCCTGTGAAATAGACATGACCCAATGTGATGCAAACCTGCAAAGACATCTCCAGAAATTATACAAAATGTGAATTGTTCATGTCATGTATTGAAAAAGCAACTCTTCAATTTTTCATCATTGATTTTATCTGATGTTCTTGGAAAAAAAATAATCAATAAGAACTGTGATTATTTACCCAACAATTATTATTAGCCAATCTGAGCTTAATTCTTAATTCTTAAATTACTTAAGATTAGTGCTTTAATTTGAATAAAAAAATAGGGTTGTGTAACAATCAAGTGCTTATAAAAAAAGTTGAATCTCTGAGAGGGGCTCTATAAGAACGGCTTTATCATGCGGATTTACAACGAAAATTAAATTTTATAGAGGTAAATTACATAATCTGCGGGTGTTTTCAGTTGACACACCAACATCAGGCTTTTAAGAAAGAAAAATGCCACAGTGAGGCTCACTCAATGTAAATTATAATCTCGAAGATTAACGTTATGAATGATATTTAAGAATAATGATGATAATGCTGATTGTCTTTGTACAGTCATTCATTTAACTTTCTGAGATTTTGTCGCCTGGGGCTGCTTATAAACAGGTAAATTTGCTCGGCAGTGGAAGCACGGGATACTGGTCAAATTCCCCCGCAATGCTTAACAATTTGTGACTGGTGCTCAGCTGAGCTTCCACGTTTACCGGTTAAAAAAAAGTGAGGCCTAATTGGTGCAAGTTCATATTTAAAAACAGTTGCATGTGTGTGACAGTTGGTTGGTTGGTCAGTCAAACTAGTTGCACGTTTAACATGAAAATAAATGGGCAATATCATAGACGGCCAAAGTATACTGGCCGGAACATCGAGTTAACTGGCTCTTTTCAGAGCCACCAAGAGATAAATATATATCGCATGGTGTTTCCGCAAAATCTATTACTTTTATGGATCAAGACTACAAAAATGTTTCAAACCTGGCATTTAGAAAGTGCGGTCCTAGTGTGTATCATTGTATATAGCATTAAAAGTCTGGCCAAACATCAGTAACAGAAAGTGATGATAATGTTTCAGGAAAAATGGATAAAAGATATCAGATGGACAAATCTTGCCTCAACCTGGTGGAATGGCACAGGTTCTCACACTAGTCATATTTGTTGCATTTCATTTAAATTTATAGTGACTGTTTATTGGTTGTTAAAAATAATATTGTAGTTTACTTTGCTTGGAGTTTAGGTGGGCCTGATGTTTCGATCCTAGCAGGATCTTTATCGAAGGCTAAATGACAAGAGGACACTTAAATGTATGAGAGGATAAGAACAAAGGAGGTCAGAGTGACCAGGGAGGATGGGGTAGGCAGGTGTGGTCAGGGGAAGGGGACAAAGGGGTCCGGGGGTAGGCAAGTTCAAAGGTGAACAATAACAATGGGGTGATGGAGATCAAGAGGGCTTGAGGGAAACAGGGATGAAGAGGGTTAAGTAAGAGGTATAGAAAGAAGATTGAAGAAGATGGTAGATGAATTTTGCGAGGCATTTTGTGCCGAGGGATTGGGTGTGGTGGTTCGGGGCAGGGATAAGGGGGCTGGTTTCCATGGCAATGACCAACGTTTTGGCAACTTTTGGGGGACCAACTTTTGCCTTCATCATGTTTTTGGACTGTGTGTCTCCTTGCTGGTCCTGTCTTATTTGCCATGTGACAACCCCCCCTCCCCCTTCCACCTTGACCAAAGATTGTGTAATTTTTAAGCAACTCAATTTAGGAAGTCTATGTTAACGTGTGTCACCCATCATGTGTTTGTCATCATGTAGAGTGTACACATTCGTTGCTGTTTTGTGACTCGCACACTTCTATTAAATATAAGTTTATTTTACTGCAGGGATGATGTGCTATAAAGGCTTAATTCAGTTTCGTAAAAGATAACTGAAAGATATTATGTTATTGCTTGTAGCAAAAGGACTGGACAGATAAAATAAACTTACTAGAGCAAATGTAAGTAACTTAATGTGGTGTGCATGTGTAATGAAAAGCATCTGAGAAAAAGCCAAGACTTTGATGTTAAGAGATTCAGACTTAAATATTTTTATTTCAAGACTATAGGCCTAGGCCTGCCTCATATTCATTTTGGTTCAAAGATAACCTACCAATAACCCCTCAAGGATATTTTGGCAGATTGAATAGATGAATTTATGCAGCTGTTATTTTTCATAAGATTAGCCATTTAAAATCTTATTTTTTCACATCAGACTGGGTTAAAATGGAGCAAAACATCTTTGAAAAGGCCAAAAAAATGTCAGAAAGAGACATGTCTGGAACCCATCTCGTACCTCAAGTAGCTAGACAGGTTCTCTTGTTTTGACTCGCTGTTATCTCAAAGGGCATCGGGGCCAGACTGAGAGTCAGAGTAATTATTTCCAATTCAAACTGTGAACGCTTAAGTGGAGAATACTACCCCACTGCTAATGTCGATTAAATTGGGGTCTTGGCTGGCTGGCTTCTGCAAATACAGAGGTGGGAGGGAGGACTGGATAAGCGTCAATATTATGAGGGTTTGCTGGCAAGGGTGTGGGGGCAAGACTCAACAAAAATGCCCAAAACATCAGAAATTGTTTGGCATTCCCACCTCCCCTGAATGGACCGAAAAACCCAATACAACCGAGGGTCTGTTCAAATCCACACAGCGAATCGTTCGTGACCGACAACTGCAAAACACAATGGGAAAAAAGGTCTAATTTAAAACTGAGGTCTGCTACTTTATTTCAAATTTAAGTGTGAAGGAAAAAATCCTCAAAAACAGGAAGCTGTAAATGTTAATATTGGGACATACAAAGATGCTATTCATTAACATAAAGCCAACTTTAAACTAATATTAAATAGCTTAATTGCTCCTTATATGAAGTCTGTCATTTAGAAGAAAATTTCTTTTTTTTCTCTTTTTTGGGGACCAGTATACACCGAGAATAAGTTCAGAGACTAAGTGCTGTTTGGGAATCTCGTGGTGGCTCATTTGAAAATGATTTGCTTCATAGTGTTGTCAATCCTTTAAGAATTTAAAAAAGATTTAAAGATTTAAAAAGATCTTGACTGTTCTTAAATCATTTCCTTTAAACTAATAATAATCAAGACTTCACTTTGTTCTATTCTGTGTTGTCAATTTGTATAGAATGGGAGACTTTTGAGACGTTGGCGGCAGCAGACCGAAGTCTCTCTTTTGCAAGCTCTGAGCATGCATGCGCAATTGTGAGCATGCGCACGTTGTTGTGAGCATGTGCTGTCAAGTTGAAGACCCAGCTCCAAAGTCTCCCATCGGAAGTTTGACTTGAATCTCACATCCAACAACAGAGGCCGATTTCATAAAACTTAAGACGCGTCGCAGAGTTAAGACGCATCCTTTCTCTATGGAATCACCGCATAGATGCGATGCGTCGCAGCTAGGACATGTCGCAAATCGTGTTGCGACGCGTCGCAGAGCTTTGTGAAATCGGCCCCAGATTACTATAATTATTCATCATGCAAGTTGAAATGGAATTTGATGACATTTAAAAGACATACAACTACAATAAAATTTTTAAAAAAAAACATGTACAAGACACGAAAGAAATTGATGTTCATGTAGTCAACCGTCAAACTCCTGCCAATTTTGTCTAGACTCGGATTATATTTGAAACAAATGATATCATTTAAAGAAGAAAAACAAAACATTGACTGAAGCAGGATTCGAACCTGCAACTTGGTTACACTTCGATTGCCAACAAATCAGAGGTCATGAAACCACACACAAGCCACTGCATCCCAAGGATCAATTAAGCTACTAAGAACATTAATTATGCTCCAAAACTGAGAAATAGGGATCATGGCTTTTTTAAAACTCTGAACCTTCAGTGAAAGTGTCACTTCACTACAGCATGTTGCAGAGACTGACCGTACATTACAAAAATACAAACGACTACTTTCTGCAACCAGTATAGCGCAAGCTAGAGACATGCAGCATTATGCAACACGCAAATACAAAGCCTGCATTCCCGATTCTACAAACCACAGTTGCATGTATAGCTCTCTCAGTCCCTGGAAAATGGATCAAGTCCACGAGTCTCAACCCAAATGGCTAAACGCGACGGCCGTTAGTTTGGTTCCCTTTGCGTGTGACACTGTTGGCCCTGGCTATTACGGATCAACCTGTACCATATGGGATACTAGCAGCAACAGCCATAGCAGGACTGAATCCATATTTAAACACTGACTTGCTGTTTGCCTTAACACCCCCCCCCCCCCCCCCCCTCCTCCAAAAAAAAAATGATCGAGTTTGCATGACTGTAACATCCAAGTTATTATTACCAAAACAGGGAGAGGAAAAAAGCACCACGCACAAACAAAATTAAAAGAAAGGGGAAAAGATGATTTTCACAGGTGTAGATATGTTTGTTTGGGGATTGGCTCATCTCCTGTCTGCAGTCAGAGGCCCCCTAGTCCCCCAACCTTTCCTAATATCCACATTCCCTAGAGGAGCAAGATCCCTGCTACAAGATTAAAGAGCTTCCTGTTTGAGGAGCTCTAGGAAGGAGAAAGGTGGTAGGGGAGGGGGGCTGGAGGTGGTAGGGGTGAACCGGAGTGAGAATAGGGACAGTGTCTTCCCTCCCGTGTACAACGGTGATCTTCTTAGCCCTTTAATGCCTTTAGCAGTTATACCATCTCGGTTTTAAAATGAGAGAGTCTTTCCGGAAATTATACCAGGATGTCAAATCAATCACAAATAATACAACTTGTAATTGAGGTGGATGTATTATATTTATTTTTTTCTTCTTCTTGGGGTTAGAAATTCATTATTTATTAAAATCTCGGAAGTCTTGAATTTTGACCATCTGGTCATGTAAAACAAACAACAACAAATATCCGTTCAGTCACGTTCCTTTATGACAGCGTTGCACAGATGGGTCTCTCTATATCTCCATGATTTGGATCGGAAAGGATTTATTGATGGTAAACAGGTGACTGACTATATAATGTGGACCTGAAATGACCCGGAAGGGGCGTGGTCTCCCCGCCCACCTTTAACAGAGCTACCATGCAAGTAACTCCTGCATATGTGATGGAACAGATGAATGTCTTGTGGTATATCATACATTTTGAACTCAATGCATTATGGAGGCTTCGGTAGTCATTACCAATCACACGATCACTGCTCTACTCCTCAGAATCAAATATTCACAGAATTACATATGAGGCATGAGAAGGTTTTAAGAATTGATGCTGTCTCTATATGGCATTGGAACTTATAGGAGCAAATGCACATATTTATGACAATTCCTACATAGTGATTTGTTTGTGTACTTAAATCTAATTCTTGAGGATAAAATCAAGCGAAACTGAAATATTAAAAGAATTGCATGGGTATGATGAAAAGACTAGGGGCATCAAGGCAATGTAATGGCAAGGGTGGGGCACCAAGGCAATGACCAGGAAGGGGCAGCAAGGCAATGGCCAGGAAGGGGCACCAAGGCAATGACAAGGGCCCCAATGCAATGACTAGGAGCACCAAGGCAATGGGCAAGGGCACCCAAGGCAACAGTCAGGGGCACCAAGACAAAAACCCAAGGTACCAAGGCAATGAACAAGGACACCAAGGCAATGAACAATTCAAGGGCATAAAAGCATTGAGCAATGACATCAACCAGGGACATCAACCATTTATCTAAAAAAAAAACCCAGTACATCTTTCAAACACTCAAGGCATCCATCGGGATCCTGAGTCATTTTCACCTATCGGTGCATTCCAGGGTTTCATGAATCCTTGTTTTGTTTCAGGACAAATCTCAAAGTACTGAGTGGGCACAAGTGTGGGTTTGTTCCTCCACCCACACCAGGCATTACTGAGCCATCAATCAGCCATTGATTCTGTGAATTTCCCTGCCAAAATCCTCTCAGGTTTGCCCCCCACTTACAAAACCAAGAAATTCTTTTCCTCCGATTCATAACCAGTCTTAGCCTGGAGAATCTAAAGGAAAACTGATGCAGGTAAAGCATTTTAATCCTTTTTTCCCCTCCAATAATTGTCTGACAAATTGAAGGACAAAGAAGGGGGAGTTGTGTAATGCTGAAAGTCATTAAAATCGTTATATGAGATGATTTCAGGATTTTCAGAAGGACACATTTGGATGTAACTTGGAAACAGTCACAGAAAAATATAGGCCTATGTCCCAATTTGGTGATAGCATAGAGTATAGGGCCTATAAGCATTGGCAGGAATGTCCAATGTGTGATCATGGAGCTAGTTTTCTACCTCCATGGTGTAATTGAAGTCCTCTGTTGTCCTCTGTAACAGGATTACCAACCAAATTCCATGTGATGTTCACTGCTTTTGACTTGTATTCGACCATTGTTTGCTGCAAGGGTGCCATTCACAAGGAGTTTTGGATGGCATACTGATTTTATTGACCAATGTTTTTTGGTGCTATAAGCAAATCTTAAATTGGCTCCTGGTGCTTGGATGCTGTTCAAAAGTGTCTGCATCTTGATGTACAAGTGACTGGGCCACCCTCCCAACCCAACCCAGGAGAGAGGGAGGGGGGCTGGCTCAATGACCAGCAGCAGGGGAATGGCTGGTTCCTAATTGGCCATATGACTTGACCAGTCTGGACTGAGGGTCTGGCCGCCCCTGCTGGTCAGCAGACAGTACTCCCTCATCAAATCCCTCCAGCCCAGACTACGGCCAGACTGGACTGGATGGAGACTGGGCAACTGCAGTTAATCAACTCCTTGCTGTAAAGGAATCCTCCAACTGACCATGGTTCTACCTCAGCAATTAAGATACCAGTACCCACCCACTAACTATTTCTTAAACTTTTCCGGATTCCCCCTGTACCCCTGTCTCCAGCCCACCATACCCCCAAAGCAGACAGCCCTGTAGTGGTTTTGGGTGCCAAACTTGTTTATTTGAAGCTTCTGTTGTCATTTTTAATTTGGTGGCAATTGCTGCGGTATTTAAGCTGGGTTTTTAAGCAGTCGCCCAGCAGGGTATAGAGGGCACTGGCTGATTTGTCAAGATTAGAATGACCAGGAAATGAGGTAATTTGGTTTAATTCAAATCCAAGGCAAATATCATTGCAGCCAACAAATTATAATTCTACCAAATGTTATTATTGTGATATTTATTTCATTTCATATATAAGCACCAATAAAAAAGAATCTGAGAGAATTGATTGTCAAACTCAGTTTTACACACAAAAAATGTCAGTAAATTGTTTGGTCGGTCAGTAGCATTTGAATTGAAAACGAAAAAAAAAAAGGTTTTCTTTTTTACACAACTCAAGGAATGTGATTGAAGTAATGAACTTAAAACAAATTTCTATGATTTTAACGGATGATCCAATTTTGTGTGTGAGATGCTTCCTCATATTTGAGAAAACTGCATTAAAAACTTTCGCTGGTTCGAATCCCACTCCAGTCAATTTTTCATGTTCACTTTTCAATGACTTAAAATTCAGTCAGTTTCCTTTATATATTCACCAGCCTCATCTTACTTAGTCAGCACTGTGACAAACATTTCCTCATCAGCATAGCATCCTCCTCCATTTACTAGTGGAAAATTATGTACCCACAGTAGTACAGTATATGTGGCTTCCGAGTTTCTTGCAAATGCACATAAATATTAACAGTGACCAAAAAAAGAAGGGACAAAACAGAAAGGGACAAAACTACAAGGCAGCATGCCTGTCCATCAACATTTTTACATAATTATGGCAGTTGATGTAAACACAGAGGCAGAACCGTGACCCTATGGAGGAAGGGTGACGTTATGTGGTATGTTTGGTCAATATATAGCAAGACTCTGGAAAACCAAGCGTACAGTGCGTACAGTACATTAATACAGATCTTCGATTGTAACCCAAATCTGACAATATCTGGTTGTTAAAAAAAGGAGAGAGAGGGGGGAGGGGTGGGTGAAGGATGATTGATGTAGCATAGATCAAGGCTTTATGTGGATAATGTGACTTGGATACTGCATACAATGCCAGCTGAAGGTTAAGAGTTCCACATCTCCTCAACCTCTGTATAACGCCCATGGGTATTCCTATGTTGGGACTCTGACATTCATTGTACATCAAGAGGTTGGGGGAGGAGGCGGTTGGTGGTGGTGGAGGTTTGGAAGAAGGGGGCTGGCGTTCTGTGCCCTGCTGGCGGAGGGGCCTATGGGCATTTCTGAAACGGAGGCTTAGGCTCAGGCTCCAGCTCTGACATCCATATGCTGAAAATACAGGTTGTGGTTTTTCAATGAAGCTGAATCTCTGTTTTCCTTTTCAAACCAGAGAATCTACTTCAGAACCGCGGTCAAAAGCCTCTTATTTGATACCCTTTATTTCAGAATGGATTCACGAAATGGAGCCGGAGCCTGAGACGGAGCCTAAGACAGAGCCTGAGCCTCCGTTTCATAAACACCCTAAAGTCCATGGACATGGGACCTACCTTCATGGACTGATGACGGGGATCACACTTTTCCTACACCATTCATCACCAAAGAAACCTGCCTCATTGTGATTACACACTCTGAAACAGAAAAAGAAGACATGCTACTAAAAAAGTGAGACAACTATAATCACACTCTCTCTGGCCGGAACGTTGAGATCAAACTTCTCACCGGTTCTTCTCAGAACCACACTTGTAGAAAAGAATTTATACATGGTGTCTCCGCAAACCTTACTTTCTTAACTATAATCACATAATTTCATGAACCCAGTCACTTCTACTTTCACAGTTTCATTGTTGAAATTCATTCTTCTTGATATACCAGTCAATTTCATAAACATCCAACCCCCTTTTCACCCCTAATAAATTAAACCAGCATTCTTTCTACTACTTAAGTATTTCCTGTATGACAGCTTTTTATAGCAATCGTGAAATACTAGCTCACCGCTATATAAAAACCTCGTAAAACAGGTTTGCACATGCAACTCATAAAAATGGGGGACACTAGGTAAATTTGGGTCTGACATGCATACCGATGTGTACTTGAAAACAAATTGCTTTGTCTTTAGGGGGAGGAAAAAAAAAGATAGAAGGATTTAATATTCGCGAACAAACACCAAAGACCTGCTAAAGTGAGACAGAGTCGGAATCAGTCGAGGAAAATCCAGAAACTGAGTGCAAGTGTCCTCCATCGACAGAGACAGAGCGGCCGACAGACCAGCCAGCCGGGGGAGAGGAATACCGCTTACAAAAAAATAGGGGAGAGAGATCAGTGGGTATTTTGACAGGAGAGACACCAGCATTCCCTGCCCCTGGGTTATCCTGTTAGCACGAGGAGTCTGTTAGAAGGCCTGGGTGGGTGCTAAGGGAGGGATGGGGATAGGGGGAGGCTAGTGCGTAGCACCCAGAGCAAGCATGAGTCTGTTGGTGGTACTGGTGACTGGCACTCCAGGGAGGAGCTCCCATACAAGCAAACAGACAGGTGGACACTCTTGAGCAAAGCAAACTTGCTCAAGGGGATTCTTGCGGATCAGACCGAGGAAAGATGACCCGCCCACGACAAAAAAATTGAGGCTGGAGAAAGAAAAGTGAAACCTAGAAAAACACACTGCAATAGACTCACAGAGCTAGCCACAACTCTTCAAGAACCTACACAAGTATGCAGCGAGCGACCGCATTTCATTATAGGAATGGTGTACTGACTGCACTCTCGCTGACATTTGTGCCTCGTTCATTTAAGTCCCAGAGTGCATTTCACTAAGTCGTTGCCTGCACCAGGTCTAAGTGCACAAAGTACTTTATCCTGCAAGAAATGAGACCCAACCAAACCCAATGCACCTGCCATTGTACAGCCTACAGTTAGCCTGGAATTTAAGTATTCAAAACAAGGACTGCCCGTGGATCTTGATAAACCATCTCCCATGAGGACATACATTGCTCCTGTTTGGACAAAAGGGCTAAATATTGGACCACAACATTTGGAAAGGCTAAATATGTTTATAATTAAAACTGATTTATATAACTGAGATGTTTCACGTCCAAATTTTCAGATAAGGAAACTTGTATCTGACACTGAATGCATAATTAGTGTTTGTTTTTAAATGACCAGTCATAGATTCTTGACAGATTTTTTAATTTTTAAAAATATTTTTGACAGCTTTCCCATATTCAACAATAATTACCCACCAGAAAATGACTATGAACTCGGTTTTACTATGACAATCTGCAAAGAACCAGGGAGATTGGCATCTTAGATGCCTGAATGTTTTAATCTCAGTCCCATAGAGGAAGCTTCCTCCATGGGACAACTCACTAAGGGCAGGTGTGAACCGGCATGGGAGTGCGGACGCCCTTGTTTTGACAGCTTTTCCCTAGGCATACTGGGACAGACACTTCCTGGGTTAATAGTGACTGACAGCACACTATGGTGTACATCTCAGAGGCTGTTTTTCAGTGACAAGGCAGGTACATGTCTGTAGCTTGACTGAAAGATATCAAAGTTGCACTGGGAAATGAGTGGATACCGTACTCTACAAATAAAAATCTTACAAAAAACCTTAACATGTATGGACATCATGACATTACTGCTGAAAGCAGATCTGCAATATAATTTAGCAGGACTGAGGCAGTGGACCTTGACATTAAGGTCTTTTTACACCATAGAGACCAAATCTGACTTGTCAGTCACACTGTAAAATTTCAACAGGGTCTGGACCTGTGTAAAACACTCAATTCATCTTGAAATTAACCCTATTCCTAAGGTTGGTTGAAAGTAGTTGACCCATTGTTGAAAATTTGGAAGTGGTGGTTTGAAAGTCTTGAGCGCTTCAATCTTGTAGCGAGTAGTATAGTGTGAATGCAGACATTGCACTGAAGTTTGAAAGTAATAATCAGAGCTAATTAATATATAAAGTTTTATTAACATAAAAAAGGTGTGCTCAGGCAAAAATCAGTTTTAAAAAGCAACGTTTTACTATTATTTCATCGTGACTTGATAGATGACGTGAGAGGTTGTTTTGGCCAATATGTTTGATGAGACAGAGTTTGAAGCCTATTCTTTTTACCTTTCCCAATTATAACCTTTAACACCAGACAGAACAGGTTGAAGGATTGGGACACTTTACAAATTTTGCCCTCTTTTTGTTTTTCTTGTGAGGGCTTTTAGTTTCACATGATTTGACAAGACTGAGGGCACACTCAAGCTAGGGATTCAGAAATGGTAGTGGTTTGTTAGATTACTAGACTTGTGTATCTATCTTGCCGAGACACGTCATGCAATGCTGCGCTGAGGGTCCTGAACTACACCGGATGAACACAATTCCAAGATCCCAATATAGCCACCATAAACATATTTTTGTTCTTTTTTTTACCAAGAAATAATCCGACCATGAGCCCAATTACCCCAAATACACCAAAGGCAAGTCTCCTTTTCTCTCCAATGTTTCATCTCGTTACTTTCACTCACTCCCCAGTGCACTTCTGAACCCTTTGGAGAGGTACGGTGGAGGAGGGCTGAGGACTACAGGGAGGAAACTAAACTGTTCCATACTTCCGATACTTATCACCTTGCTTGTATCACAGCTGTTGTCAGTCATTTTCAATAATGCTAAACAGGGGACGGACTCCGCCGGAGCCCTGGAGCCCAGGCGGCCTGGTACGAGCCCAAAGATCTGGTTCCCCTTAACGTCAACGACGGCGGACCGGACCCGCATGAGACCGAATCTGAACCTGCCAACATAACCTTGCTTGATGACGTGTTTTTATACTCTCCTCGACTTCCCCCTACCAACCCCCCCCCCCCCTTACCCAACGTCAAAATATCTTTACTTAATTGCATCAATATGAATCAACATTCGTGGGGGAAGAGTTCCTTCCTGTGCAGACGTGTGCCACAAACCAACATCCACATTCTACGTTTTTTGCTCTTGTGGTTTTGTTGAGGTCTGTTCATGGAGAAATGTTCCTTTATTATTCTAGATTGTTTGGCTTCCGGAGGTGTGTTCTGTATGTGGTTTGGAGATCACCTGATTGCTGCTAATGAGCTGCATGTAGGGACAACCACATACCCCCTCAGGGGCAAACCATTTCCCCTCTCAAAGACCGAGAGAAAAAAAGGTCATGAATTCTTGTTTTGCAAGAATCCTTTCAGATTCAGACAAACATATTGCATTCATTTCACTAGAAGAGCCTTTTATAAAAACAGAAATTTGTTTTGTTTTCTTTCAGTAAACTATCAAACTTTTATTTCTCTTGTTTCTGGCCCACAATGGCAAGTTGGATATATGTAGAAAAAGCAATATAGTTTAATTACAATGTTGCCTTAAGATGGACTGATAAGGGCAATTATAATGAAATGAAAAAATAGTATCCACTAATAAATGATTTCATTCAATTGCATCACAATTTCAGATGATATGAACTATGGATATGTCTTTCATTTTATAAAATTTGACTGAGTGGTTAAAGTGTCTCCAATAGGATTAAGAACATATCAGTACACTAATATCAGTACACAGAATACAGTTATTCTATACTCTACATGCAGAATTTTAAACTCTGAATCCTTTCCAGAATTTGCCTGTAGAACAAAAAAAACTACTCACTCCTAATGTTTCTGGTCATTCTAGTTGAATCACATGAACTGAAGCCATTACATAAAACTTGTAACACATGTACATGAGAAGAGGGTAATGCCATCCAAGGAGCTAAAACCTATCCACAATCCTGAAAAATGGTTTTCTATAAAATCGCAAACACAAATATAAAGACTCCACTAGCCAATAGTCTCCCATCTGTTGAATGGCTCTATAGTTCCAAATTACATTAACAGAGTCTGTAAAGGAAGAGAGCGAAGGAATAAGGGGGAGGGGGGAAGTTTGAGAAGACAGTAGGATCCTCTCATCCAATCTCTAACCAAGTGCCACTTGGACAGGGCCTGAATGAAAATCCAGAAACATACACACTCTCGGGGTACAGGGGAAAGACATGAAGAAGAAGGAAAAAATGGATAGATTGTTCCGGTTTCAGGCTGAGAATTCTCTACCAGTTGGATCACTTCCTACTTCCAAGGACACTAGGACTTCAGAGCCAATTCTATTACCAGATGCCAGATTGATATTTTAAAGCCCATCTTTCTTCCCCCAAAGGGTATAAATTCCCCACCCACACATAAAGAAGCCTTGAATTTTTCTTGTTGAAAACTATTTCTATTTTTAGATTTAATAGCAATTATCCACTTTTTAATTGGGGAATTGGTATGGAATTATGAACATGCACTTTCTGCCCAGATTAAAAACCTATATTATTATTTAATTTCAGCAATAAAAAAAGGGGGTCTTGTTGATTGTCAAAGTAATATGAAAAGTTTGAAGAACTTTTTCAAAAGTTAAGTTGTGTGAAATGCACTTTCTGTACAGATTAGAAACTTATTATTAACAATCTGTAGAGTAGCACTATCCACGCAGTGTATCCATACAGCAAACCACAGTGAAATTGCGCTAAACTCTCTAAAGCCTCTATATTGATGTGTGTTATTTTAGAATGGATTCACGAAATGCAGCCGGAGCCCGAGCCTGAGCCTGAGTCTGAGCCGAGGTTTGGAAAAGGGGTCAAGATGCAGATGGAACTTGGTAACCAATGACAAAAAGTGTGCATATGCCCTAATATGCTTTACCAAATATAGGTTACCAGGCAAAAGTTTCAAGTATATTTTAAGCATGTGATACTGGTACTTAGCTATGTTGGGCTCAAATCGAAAATGTTTGAAGTGAAGTCGTTCTATGAAAATTGGGCCCAACTAACTATAATTATGCGCACAATATTAGAGCAAGCTCACTGAGAAAGAATAAGTCGACTGAGCACTTATGCAGACATAGTTTCGCGCATTTTCCCATTGTTTAATACCATCATCATCTTCATACCTCTAATATGACAATGATAATCAGTGCAGCACATCGCCTACACTCTGCGGGGGAAGTCCGTTCATTCTACTCTGATGAAATGAGGAGGATTAAAGGATTAGGGTAGGATTAGAGGAGAGGTTCCGTGATCAGGGATTAAATATTGCCGTGTATTTAATACCATCCCAGCTTTTTTTCTTTTTATCCGACCCCGGGTTAAGACTACGCTCTTTAAAAACGGGGTGAGGTGGAGTTCAACAACTTCCCTTCCCACAAAGCACCGTCGATAACATTCCTCCGTTTTGAAGTCAGTTGATGATGCTCCAGCCTTGCTCACACGCTCCTTAACCATTAGACATCCTGAAAAATCATCGGATAGTGTCACGACTATTTCTTAATCGTGATCATCTGGAAAAATAACAGAGTTTTTTTCTTGTTTCTCTTATTTTGCTTTTTGGAGACTGAGAATTTCCTGCGCCCTTAAAAGAAAAACCAGGCGCGACCAGTTGGAAACAAATTCCAGTGCAATTTAGAGGGTTCCAACTGCGATCATTCTAACATGTGTTGGATGGGTTTGGAACTATTTGCAAAGTATTTCTGACCCCGAGAGTGAATTCCAGAACGAAAAGCAGGACATTTTGTTGGCCATACCATTTTCTGAGGGCTTGTGGTTGCACTCATTAAAATTAGTACATCACTTTTCCATGGAAAAGCCATTTCTTTGTCATCGTTAATTTATTTTGTAAGGTTAAGGTCAACTTTCCGGAAAGTAAAAATTTAATCATCAAATAACCACAGGGGGAAACTAACTGAATTTTAAATCAGTGAAAGTGAACAAAGAAAAATTGACTGGAGCGGGATTCGAACCAAAGAAAAATTGACTGGAGCGGGATTCGAACCAGGCTGGATAGCTCAGTTGGAAGAGAGCGCCGGTACGGTATTCTGGAGATCACTGGTTCAAATCCTACTCCAGTCAATTTTTCTTTGTTCACTTTTTCAATTTTAAAAAGTAGTTTAAAAGAAGAAAAAATTGACAACCATGGATGGAGAGAGTGTATGAAATAAAAAAAGGTATTGTGATCCATCCTTATGGCTGGTCTCAAACCTATAAGAGGTTATTCACGTGGCATCATCAGCTTGGATTGACCATCAAGCACATGATTGCACACGTGTAAACAATACACTTCAGTGTGCATGCAACGCACAGTGTCGTACGTGTAACCATGGAGAACATAGAAAAGCTTGACGGCCAATCATGTGATTTTATGACGTCGGTGAATAACCTCTATACAGTCAAATTCATAAAGACTTCAGTCACATAATACCCACTTGAGGAGGGTTAGGACAGGTTAAGGCAATGGCCAACTTTGGCTGCCGTTTTAGAAACATGGCCTAAAACAGTGGCCCAAAACACAGTGTCCATAAGTCATCCAGACAGCCTCCACATTTTACAGTCACAAACCTTGTGTAGTGCTATAGCTCTCATCTATAATAAAAGTCACTGACTTTGGTATAGGGTTTCACCAGTCCTCTTGATAAATAGGCCCAAGACTAGCTCCGTCTCAATTAGACTTCAATTTCTACAAGTCACGCAGGGCACGTAGCCAGCCAGCCAACGTACGTGCAGTATGCTGGGCATTGCAATTAAAAAAGGGAAATAATAATAAAAAAGAGAACAAAAACGGGATGTCAATTTGTCAGCCTGCCTCATTTAAGAATTCCAGCACTTTCTTTAATTTGTCCCAGGACACGACCGAAGGTAGACGTATTACATGGTAATTCACACCGATATGCCAGCTCTGTCCACGGTCATTTTTTCCCCGCTGGTTCCCCAAGGCGCATTGAATTATGACTTCTGGTGTCGAGGGTTTTTAGATTCATTTTCATTTACACCGATCTGTGGATCGATCGTTTGTAATTTCATGGGGGTTTGGGAAACATTCAGAGGGGGGCAGCTGCAAGAGCCTCATGATTGATGGGGTTTCCTAGTTCTGTTAATTCCTTTCTTTTGTTGGACAGTTAGAGTCGGGGTAAAGGGTGGGGGTTGGGAAGGTAAGCTAGTGATATTGTAGATTTGGTGACAGGCAATGCATGCAATACTGCAGTAAGGAGGTCAAGTACAACAGAAAAGAATTAGATGCATGGCCTCCTCCCCTTTATCACCTTAAGCTCCTCCCATATTCCCCATCATCCTGTTATAATCATGAGCAGAAGTATCGAGGATGATCCATCATGTCTAGGATCCAATACGTTGACCATGATACTCATCCTGATTCCTATAAAGCCTGGTCGGCTGCAGTTATAATGGGAGATTGCTCCATCAACTTCCATCACCAACACACACAAAACATTTTGCCTTGGGGCTAGCCTATATAAGGGCTTTGATTTCACAGGGGCAAAACTGCTATGGGGCCTCTCTCCCACCTCATTGCCACAGTGCCTCGGGCCTAGGCAGACCTTGCCCTTCAAAGAGGCTACAGTACAAAGATGATTCCCACATACATCACCATATCATTGCCATCATACATGCATGTTGCTGGCTGGAGTAGCTTTTCCCTTATTACAAATCGTGGAGGTAGAAATAGAACCTCCATTTACAAACCCAGAATGTTAGAGACTAATTATGAGCTATGCCTATTTCATTTTTAGGGTCTAGAGACAATGTTAATGGACAGCAGGTCTCATGTATACACAAACTTCTATCCGTTTCCTCCCAAAATTTGACTGCATTCAAAATTATGTGCACATTCATAAAAATCTAAGCTCGTTGGGGTTTACTGAAAAGTTAACAAAGATCAATTGACTGGAGTGGGATTCGAACCAGCGACCTCCGGAATACTGTACCGGTGCTCTTACCAACTGAGCTACCCAGTGCTATGTCTCTAATAGTCTATTATATTTGCTCATTTGTCAGTAAGATGTTCATTGGGTTTGATTAGCTTTTTTGAGTATCCTCTCATTTTGGCACATACATGTTTGTGTCATGATCGAATTACCGGTACACATTTAACCTCAGATCCACATTTCAGTAAATAATTTCAGAAAAATAAAATGATACAAACAAACAAAATGGCAGAAGTCTCTTAAGAATAAAGTCCGTACAAGCCCCGAGTCTGACTCCGCTCTGAATATGACAGGAGAGACTGGTAAACAGACAAGCAGACAAACCAACAGATGTACAGATGGTGTGCGCTGGCCGGTATTCCGGTAAGCTGTTCAGGATTAGTCGACTAGCTCGGTGACCCTGTCAACATACTCAAAGCAACACACGTACTGCCTTTGCCACTGCCAGTGCCAGCCAGCTCGGGCCTGATGGATAAGCTAGCCATGGTTTGCACCTGCCGCTCATAATTCCAGCCAGTCATATCCTCTGGGGCCACATTGTAATCAATACCAAACTTGTCAGATCATTGTTACTGGAAACCCCATTCCGGGAGTGTACATGAACTAAATAAAACAAAACTTTTGGGGGTGACAGTCACCCAGACCCCCCTACCCCTTCTCCCTTCAGAGGTACGTGTGATGATGATATGCATGCTCCCGACTCCTATCACCAGCTGCAAGGATTAAAGAACGCCACGGTTTAGTCCATTCCCCTGCAGATCCCACACTTCCACTCTGTAGAATCTGCAGCTTAAATCATACTTCTTCCTCCTTTCTGTTTTTTACGACCTTTCACATTAAATGAAAATATTCCTCCCTCGGGAAGTGTTGGAGGGGGCCTTCCCGGACCATAACTCAAATGGACTGCGTGAGCCTAGTGGGTTGCTTTACATGTACCACACAAAAAAATAAACATTACACTTCCACATACTGCCACACTAACAGTAACCTCTTGATCTTCCAGCAGGGGTAGCGACAAGCTCTAACGTCTCTCTTGGCCCATTTCAAATGAGATGAAATATTTGGAGCAGTCATTACATCCCAACGAAACTAATAAATCAACAGAAACCGTGAAGTGCAAATTTGGAAATCCTTAAAAGTTATAACAAGGATTAAATCAGTGTAGTGCTATTCGTTTGGTCACCTCCATGATATTGGTGGTTAAAATCAATGAAAATTTGATTGAGAAAGAAATGGAAGCTACTTGTAAACCCCTCTTTCTCAAAATGTAAATGGAAGCAGAATAGTATGACAATCTAAGCTTTGAAATAAAAATAAGTATACAATATTATCAAAGAACGATACTCTAAATGTCAAAGTTTCTGATTGGTTGGTGAATTTAAAGCTTATTCATGTTTATTCAAGCATATTCATATTTATTCATGCTTATTCATGTTATTTCATGTTTATTCAGTGAATTGCTCCTTAGATTCAGTCGCTGTTGTTCCCAACTAGTTTCACATACATATAGAGGTAAGTCTGGGATTATTGTTTTTATATGAACTCAAGCCGATAAAGTGAAGAGAGTGCTGTGGGGAAGTCAAACATGTTCTTCAGATTTAAGATCCCAACCAACAATGGAGATACATTCTTACGTACCATCGACCCTGTGCATGATTCAGCTATGAAGCATCAAGAACTCTTTGGATGTTGTATTTTAGCCACAGATAATGAAGTTTAGCTGTCTGTATAGTATAGCAACACCAACACAAAACATCAAGAGCGCCCTCTCTTGACTGATAAACTAGTCAGTAGATCGATGCCAAGTCAATCACTAGAGTCCTGCCAAAGTTTCCTAAGGATGAATGTCCACACATGCATGCATGCACCCACTAAAAAACATGTTGTCAGGGCTGCACATTGGCTAATGACAAAGCCAGATGGTTCGATGCACTAAGCCTGTGTGACCTGGTTTTCTTCTAAGGATACTGAAAATGAAAACAAAATGAACAATTTCAGAAACGATTTCTCGTCCGGTAGGGTCAGGTTTTCTCTGCTGCCGCATTTGTTGCAGCATGTGACTGGCTTGCCAGTACAAAATGAATGTGAGTGGTTTTCGTGGCTTCTGACTGGCAAACGAACAAAGACAATTGACAATTTGGGACACCGCCAACATAGGGCTGGATAGCTCCATGTGTAGAGCACCGGTATGGTATTCTGAAGGTCAAAGGTTCGAATCCCTCTTAGATGGTTACTATAACCTGTCCAGCCAGCTAACCTGAAGCAAACATGGCCCTATACTTCCCAGAGCTCCTGAGCAAAAATTGGCAGACCACCAGTTGTGAAACAATGAGAAATGCATTGGATTTTGGTTGGTGACTTGAAGTTCCTACGGATAACTCAAAACTTTTCCATACTACACATGTAGTTATTAAAGAGTATCCGGATGATTAGCAGTGTTCTAAAATTGACTCCCAATGGCTGGCTTGAGAATACATAATTATACTATTAAAAGTCCCTCGTGATTGCTGTATAACTTACAACAGACCAAGAAAATTATTCAACTTAATTATGAACCCCAAGTGTCTCGCATATCGGAAAGGTCATTCCTGCCTCATCGACTGTAATTATATCTCAAAGTGGGGATGCGCACATATATCTCCCGCCCATGTGGTAGTAATATTGCACAATGACAAAAACTGCATTAACTAATCATTACCAGTGCAGTTCCAAACGTCATTCAGTTCATATGTTCAGCAGCCTGATGTCAGGAATCTCCTTCAAGAATTCTAATTAACAAATTAAAAAAGTTAAGCTAATTACTAATTAGGTAAAATAATTCAGTACAGGCTCCTGCTTTGGGTTTGTATCTAAAAGGAAACAATGAGAACATGTTTTAGGAATGGGAGACACAGGCCCAAACAATTATATGGAACTGCATAATATGGCCATGCATAACAAATAAAATCTGCCAACCAAATCCTTATGCCAATACAAAATACAGACTAGCTCGAGCACCAGTCAAGTGACTGTACAAAACCTGGTAACCTCCAATTTGCTTCTTAATTAATCTCGCCCATGCTATAAGCAGTTCCATTTAGGAAACTCAGTTCCCACTCCACCCAGTTGTAGTTCCTGTCCTATAAACCGATCCCTGATGATGATATGATCCTGGCAACCCCTCATGTAAAAAGTAATTAGCTCAGAGCAGCTGTATGAGCGAGCCAGAACCCCCCTCCCTTCTGCTACATATCCCCTATGCCATAGCAAACCAATTAATGTCATACTCCTCCCCCTCCCCCAGACCCTAGCTCTATGCCCAGGGGCCAATTTCATAAAACTGTTAAGCACAAAAATTTTCTTAGCATAAAAATGTCTCGCCCAATAAAACAAAACAACAATGAAAATTCCATTTTGATATTCATGGTCAGTGAACAATATCCAAAGAACAATCTCAAGTGATACACAACACGTGGAAATTTGGTTGTAAACCCCGTTTTTATTAAGACAGTAATGTCATGCTTAGCAAATTTTCGTGCTAAGCAGCTCTATGAAATTGGCCCCAGACTAGTAGTAGTAGACACAGGCCTACTACGTCAGTACATGCACAGCACTACTGGTGCTGGTAACACCATGGAGCTAGCCTAGCTCCATGGTAACACACACAACTGCTGTGCGGTTGGATATGACAGTGAGAAGTTAAACCTGGGGAATCAACTTCTGATGGGCTGCCAATTACTTCATCCCAAGCCTGTCAATCTGTGAATCAAGCGGCCCTGTACAGTACAATCTTCATACATGCCAAGCATTGGTCAGATTCACGGCGGGGGTCAGGGGTCAACTTGGATGCTGGCTGAGAAAATAGAATTAATAATCCCACGGTCTCTATCTGATAAACTGAAATGTTTGGGTTAGGTAATCTACATGATAGACAACGTGTGTGAGAATGAGAGACAGTTATGGGAATATTGGGAAAACAGCATCAATTTGTAGTTGTCTTCTGTTTTATACTAGGAAAGCTGAGCTTGAAACAATTCTGGAGCACAAAGAACTGTGAGACTGGGATCTTGAGAATCAGTTTACAGTTTGATTACAGTGTAATTTGAAATCACATAGAGAAAAAGGACATAGGATTTTAGAGGTTACCTAAACATTTACCATATTATCATTTCGACTTTCTGAAAAAAAAAAGGCTCAGCATTGCCTAAGCAGTAAGGTCGATTTTGAACTGCCACCCTTAGCAGCAGAATCCCGACCTCAAATCAATCATGATCAGGGATAAGATCAAATAAATAAAAGTTAAATATAACATGATGCTACAAATGAATGCCTCTGACAGTGTGGTGATGGCCCAGCTCCCCATTCAGTAGGCTTTACATTAAATGTATGTACTACACAAATCTCTCTTCGACTTCCAATGATTTGGCTTCACAGATGGCACTCAAGAATTTCAATTTTTTTTACTGGCACATGCCATTTTCTCTATATTCTGTGTTAATATACAACAAGAACAGATTTCCAAGATTTTCTATTACAATTGTTATTCAATACTTGGAGTTAGGAGGGCCTGACGCGTTTCGACCCTAGCAGGATCTTTCTCAAAGGCTAAATGACAAGAGAACATTTACTTGCATGTTCTTGCCCTCTTGTCATTTGGCCTTTGAAAAAGATCCTGCTAGGATCGAAACGCGTCACAGGCCCTTCTAACTCCAAGCATTTTATAAATTTCAGGTCATTTTTTGGCTGATGAGCAGTTTGCAGCAGTTTATTACTTGTACTGACAATTTTTATTCAGTACTTTGTTTGTTCATGGAGGTAGACCTCCATGGTTTGTTCTTTCCAAAGTGTGAATCATGATAAAAAGCACAGACCAGGTTTTGTTCTTCTGGTGTAATGTACCCGCTTCTCAATCTGATCAACCAAAAATAGCAAATAGAAATCCATAGTTCGTGAAGTAACATTGTCGGGTTTTTATCACATAATTGAATCTCTGCCAAGGCTAGATATATAGCACTGGCCATGAAGACCGGATGTATGCCTATTACGTATGTATGCGTGCATCCATGCCTGCCTGCCATACATTGCACTGGAGATATGTAATTGGTTTCTGATTAGAATGTACATTTCCAATTACCTGCCCTTGCATAGCAAAAATGTGTTGGAAAGCAGCTAAGCGGCCTTCGCTCCCTGTGCTGTACGCATGCACAGCCATACAAAGGCATGATGTCGACTCGCAGGTACACGTATCACTAAACCTATCCCATTTTTACAAAAAAACTTACACTACTGCAGTTTTGAACAAACATGGAAAAAGGTAGCATCTGGAATGGCAGGTAAAACTCCGTTCCTGCAAATTTCTGCGGTAAAATCTCTGTTTTGGTGTTTTTTTTCTTTTCTCTTCGTTTAATCTAATGCGACTTTGCACCTATCTCGTGTTGACAGGTCATATGCATTATGACTTGTATGTGAGGCAAAGGGCTAGGGGAGGGGGAAGGTCTCTATACGCTATGTATGCATTGATCACATACCAGAGAGCATTACTGACTGGGCTGTTATGAGAGGTGTGAAGCAGGTGATAGAGACTAGAGGGAGGGGGATAGGGGGTAGCTACTGGATCAATCTGTGGTATGGGGACACATGATAAAATAACAGGGTTGTGGTGATGACAAATGCCTGCCGATTTAGTCCTTGGGGAACGAGTTTGGCTGCTGAGTTTTCAATTTTGTTCTCGATTTTTTCTTTGATTAATGGGTGAAAGTTATTTTTTCAAAAATATGCTGTCCAATCTTTTATTGAAAGCAAAAAAAAATAAAAAATTACTGGAGTGGGAATCGAACCAGCGACCTCCAGAATACCGTAACGGGATGATATTCCAGAAGTCGCTGGTTTAAATTGACTGGAGCAGGATTCGAACCAGCAACCTTTGGATAACAGTACCAGAACGGTATTCCAGACAGAGGTCGCTGGTTCAAATCCCGCTCCAGTAAATTCTTCTTAGTTCACTTTTCAATGACTTAAAATTCAGTCAGTTTCCCTTGTGGTTATTTGATGATTATGTACGTCCAATATTTTGTCGGTCAACTTTACCAAAAGTATGATCATCATATTTTTGTAAAGTTGATAGAATAGTACCTTTAACAGAATGATGTACAAAGATAGTCTTTTACAAGAAGAGGAAGTGGCAAGGATCTGAGAGATGAATGGAGATGGCCACATTTGATCTGAAAACATTTCCGCTGAGATAAAACAACTGGCATCTCAAACCACTCCACCCCTACTAGGTTAAGACTTCAACAACAACATGTTCCATAAACCAACGGAGATTCGAGATTCGTATCACAGCTGAGCATTTCCCCCCACCCTGCATGAACGAATAATGCTAGAAATACCACTGGACAGAAATAATAAAACTTTAAATCCCAAATCAAGGTGTTGACAAATAACAAGGTTACAGCGATGACGGACAAGAAGTTGGGCTGCAGTGGACATAACCCACTCAGGAATGCAATACTAAACAATGATGTCTAGTTCAATAGGGTTCTACACAACGATCCCGATCTGACATTGGTTCCCCTTTCACCAAGGAAGAGCGTGGTCAAAGGGCATTTTCAAATTGTATTGAGTGAGTACAAGAAATGAACTGGCCGCCATTTTCACGTGCTTATTGCTTCAAAACTCTAAAACTTATGGTGTTTCCAAATACCAACACAACTAACAGATAAGAGATTCAGAAGATGGATCAAATCCACGGCACACCTGCGGTATGTTTCAGACTCACAGTTTTCACCCTTGCTGGATAAAATCTGCCCTTCATTTGATCCCATTGCCATAATTCAGCGTAAATGAGATTAATTTTACCATCAACTTCACTCCAGTGTCGATAATTTTCTATTGATATTAAGTATTGATGCTAGATACCGAGTGTAAAGTTCTTAAGTTCTTTTTAATGATAAAAGACTCAGATGGCTTAACTTAACAGGTGCTTGATTCATATGCTGAAGAGAAACAATACACCTGCTGAAACTCTGATGAGGTGGGAGTGAAAGGAATTTGTCCTGTTAATTAATCAATCAATTTATTTATTTGTTCATCTCATCCAACAGTGCTCAATGAGATGTCATTTACAGGGAGATATTTACAAAGGTGGGTGAGGGCACAAACTGACAATCTTACAGCCCTTTCCGTAAACCTATACAGTCAAATTGTTACTTGGAAAAGGAATGCTAGTCCAACTTAAATATCTGATAGGAAGGTTATTATCACACTATCTACATGCCTGGATAACACTGCAGGTGTAGGCCCACATGTTAGCACAAAGACATCACAGTACTGTAATGCCTTAATCTTGACAAACTCATAGATAATGAACACCTGTATAGCCCGGTGGGTGTTGAAGCAAACACGAAAAAGGAAAACACCGGATTTGAACATTTCAGGTGGTTCCACGCCACACAACAAGAATGAAATTTTTTGTTTTACCGGCCGGCAAACACCTCTGACATATACAGGTGTGTGAGGGGGAAGGTGGGTGGGGGTGTCATCTTCGCACAGGGTCCCGGGATCGGATCCTTTCATCCCTCTCTGAATGGCTTCCAGCGTTTATTTGTGATAACACATGAAGTCCAAGCAGAATGAAGGTACATGCCCCCTCCACCCCAGCTACAAAATCAAACGAAGATAAGGGAGGACCCTGGGGAGTGGGGATGGGTTAGGGTTAATTAACTTCTCTCAGAGGTAATGAAAGTTGGACATGTCCGTTTCCCTGATGCAGATGAAGAATAAAAGTGCCCCTGTGTATGTGATCATCTGGTTTGAACTCTTCTTTTTCTTCCTTCCGCTGCTCATAGCAAAACATGGTAATAAGGACACAGTGTTTGAGAGGTTCTCTCCGGTCCCGACACCTGTTTGATAGAAAAAATAAATCTGCTTCAAAGCATTCCTGAACATCCCAATTTCCACGCCCATCCTGAACAGCCAAAACATCAGCAACAAAGCAATCTTTACTGCCTGTTTACCCATTTTAAGACAAGTGTTGTTTCTTTTTTTCATTTTAGCCTAGCGACGTCATTGACTTAAATAAAAGGTAAATAATAAATTAGATAACATTGTACAGTTTCAAGAAAGATTTGAGGCTTTGCATGGTGACAATTTGGATCGGTTTGCAGAAACATCACGTAAGAATCGTTTGTACCTTCACACTTCTTATTTCGTTCGCACTTCTCATAAGGTCTCAACGTTTCGACTAGCCTGCTCTAGCCATCATCAGGAGATGATGACCATTTTATATAGGGCTTCATATTATGTTTTGTAGTCCTGGATTTAACAATTACATATGTACATGAGTCAAAGGTACAAAAATCAATTTACCGCTACAACTGATAAACTAGAGAAAAAAAAACAGCATTAGTGGGCAACAGTCCTTTTCTGATAAAAAAAAATGCAAAACAGAAAATGTTAAAAATGTCTCAGCGTCAACACTTCATTGCAGGGAAGGCTTTCCATTATCTTGGGCCCACTAGGAGGCCCCATCAAAAGAACCAGCGTCCTTGTACTGGGATAAGCCTCACATACATATTGCCCGACAAAGTTTGTATTTATCCAGTTCTTATCGGTATGACAAAACGTCTTTATGTGCTACAACGGGAGCCTCAATCCCCTTGCAGTCGCTCCGATGCCCAAAAGTGCAAGGGGCCCGGGACAGTCTACGTACAGGCACTGCTTTTCAGGTGTAGACGTTTACAAAAAATCAACCTCAGTTGGTATGTCTGTCTGCTACAGGGGTAGGGGTAGGAGGGTTCTTTCTTTTGTGACCCTGGCGAACGGGATGCAAGGGTTTCGCGCTTGGGGTAAAAAAAGGGCCCAGGGCCAGTGGACTGAAGGTGGTGGGTAGGGGGGGAGGAATCTTCTGTCTTCTTCGTCCCTTCTGAAGGTCCTCTTGATGAAGATGCCAGGGCAACAAAGGTTGTTTGACTCGCTTGACAAGCAAGGTGCGCAGCGTGACAGACAGCCGTTTATTGGAGCGGAAGTTAATTGTCGTGAATCCCGAATAGGTTGTGAGGGAGTGTTGTGATCGGCACGGCTTCTCAAGAACTGGCGCACACTCCCACACGCAAGCACGCACTCAAGTCCTGAATATTTTTTGTACTTGCTGGCTAGAATAAGTCAACAAGCTGTCCTCCACATCTTCAATTTCTCTAACATCACAATAAAAACACCATTAAAAACTAAGCTGAAACTAAACTTTCCCCCTAGTAATTTTAGATTGAACCAATCGAGAAATCAAGAAAAATCCCTCAGAATTGATCTTTAATAGGTTTGGCAACGTTACGTAGCCTAGTCTATTTCCTCCTGCAGTAGTCTATCAGCATTATCTAACTGATACGATAGTCTTAGTGCTAAGTAGGATGGATTAACATACAGCCTTTGTACCATTTGGAATACATACTTCACAGTATTACAGCAAAGTGTCAAGGCTCAATCTGATATCAATTCTCTGACGATAATCAAACAGGTACAATGCCAAACACATAAAAACCTCATGCACAAGTCTTCCAAAAATAAGTTTCCAACATGCACCTGTTGTCTGGTGTCCTCTGAAACATAAGTTAATCAATACCCTACAGGTGAATTCAACTGATGTAGCATTGATTACAGATTAAGCCCGTCATATTAGTACAGTGGGGGAAAGCCTGACACAATCTCTTCTCATCTGGCCGATAGTAACAAGCAAATCCCCACTTTTTTCTATTTACTCAAATCAGTCAAATCACAAAAATCTGCTAAAGCTATCAACCTTTTGTTTCTCAACACTTCCTATAATCCACGGAATTACTGCTATAAGTCAGTTTCAACCAAAACCACAAAATTTACAAGTCCCACCTGAATGCAAAAAAAAAAATGGGAAATTGAAATGGGAAAAAAAGTAATTGCAACTTAAACTCAAGGACTGTTGTGGCAGAGATAATTGTTTGAGCAGAGATTGTGGCCAGAGATTACATAGTATGGTATGTGGTGGCTCGCAACACAAAGCACTCGGCCGGAACATTGAAGGACGAGACTGGGGGAGGAGGGGGAAAGAAAGAAAGGAGGGAAGAAAAGGAGGTGGACAATTGTAATCTGGGTTGAGTGGGATACTGCCAGACTCATCCAGGGTCCGGTAAGAGTAGATTTTGGGGGTTGAGATGGAACATGGAGCTAGCTACAACTGTAGGTCCATTATGAGGCAGAGGATGGAAGCTCACTGAGGATGAGATGGTGTTAGAAATGATTGGCAGTTTAACTTCTCCTCTGATGCACAGAGAATCATTTACGAGGGGAACAAATCTGATAACTATGTTCTGGCCATTGTAACTGCCAGACACAGTGTTATTTAAGCAGTAACCATCTCCTGATGATGACTAGAGCAGGCTAGTCAAAACGTTGAGACCTTACGAGAAGTGCGAACGAAATAGAAGTGCGAAAGTACAAATGATTCTTACATGGTGTTTCCGCAAACCGATCCACAATTCCAATTGTCATCATGCAAAGCCTCAAAGCTTTCTTTAGTACACATAGTTTGTTAATTGAAAGACTTGAGGCAAAAAAAACGCAAAACAGTTTGCGGAAAAACCATGTAAGAATCGTTTGTACTTTCGCACTTCTATTTCGTTCGCACTTCTCGTAAGGTCTCAACGTTATGACTAGCCTGCTCTAGTCCTCATCAGGAGACCAAGTTTGTTAATTGCTACAAACTTATCATGGTTTTAATACATGCACCTGTACAAGTGCTTAACCAAATGCAGTTATCCCAATACAGTCAACAGGTTGAAAGTATCTTAACTGTCACTGTTGATGTGAATAATTGCATGTGCTTTGTAACGAGTATTCTTAACTTGCCGATCGACTACTGGGCCTACAATGTTTGATACCTGTTTGGTTCAGTATTATTAAGACACCTAATCCCCTCGGCCTTGTTGCTACGGGACCCTGCTGTCAAAAGCCCCAACACCTGTCCTGAAAAACCCCAAAAATGCTGCAGGACTGAATCTTTCCGGGGCATATTTACTGGTCAACCAGTCAAAACACTCTAGGGGGGACAATGATGGATTCACAACAACAAGACTTGTGAGGCAACTCCACACAGCAGCGGAATCCTGTGCACTTGTAGAGAACTGTTCTAAATCCGTCCCAAATCCAGCCCGGACCCGGGGCTGACTTGTTGGGAGGATTTGAAACCCATCAGGGTTAATTAATGACCTGTTATGTAACGCATCAACATTTTGGCTAAAGCTTTCTCGCATCGGTGACGATCTACCGTAAACCGTCCAGACAACAATCATCAGGTAGACAATTTTTGTGTGTGTTCTTCGTCCTTCTTGTCCTCAGTTTAATAGTTAGACCGCGCCTGACTGTAATCCAGTGTTGGTAATTTGCAGGTTTTAAACCTGAACAATCCTGGCAGGGGGAAACTCGACAAAGAAAACTGTTCTGAAGTCGGAGCACACCATCGCGATCGTGCCCAGCTAGATAGACACTTTCCCTCATTGGACTCCACAAAAAGCCGGCAACCGTCCAAGATTGGCAATTTTTTTCCCCTCATTTCATCTCCCCCCCCCCCTTTTTTTTCTTTTTAATTTTAGAAAGTGGCAGGGTTTGTGGAAAAACCCTGGGAAAACGGCTCTGAAATCGGAAGTCCAATGAATAGGCGACCCACGGGCTTTGTTGTGGGAACACAGCCGGACTCAGGTGATTAGTTCCCAATGTAATCCGGTTCCACCGGTCTCCATTCAAGCAGAAATCGGGGCATTGTGGACAGAGGGGCGAGAGAGAGAGAGAGATTCGGAGAGTGCGGGGTCTCATTCTACCCCCGTTGTACTGTGGTTCCTGCCAAGCATAAAGTACCAAACCATTATTATTACCGGTACTTTTTCTTTTAGAACCGGTTGATGGTGGAGGACTCGCACTGTTGGTTATTTTCATGGTGGGAAACAAATCCAGATTGGGAGGCTGAGAAAAATAGGCACCAACAAAAAAATTAATAATAAAAAAGATGAACTTTGGAAGAAAAAAAAAAACAACTGATAGAGATTTATGAGTCAGAAGTCTGGGAAATTGAAACAGCTCGTTGAATGACTGAAATTTGATGCCTTGTGTTTCTGAATGGGCTTTTATCATGAAACGCAATTAGGCAAACAGTCATGCTGCTAGGCATACATGAGTTTACATAACGGGGCTCATGCATGTACACAGGATATTAAACATCTTGCCTCGGGACATATTCCCATAATAATGTTCCCAACATTCATTTTCATTTTTTTCAAAAGTTTTAACATTTCTACACTGCACGCTATAGCCCATATTAAAAAGATAATAGGATTTCCAAGTGATCCTAGACCTAAATAATGTAGGTAAGGCTATTATTGGGCTTAACAGATTACAGCAAACAGCACACAAGAATCACGGTTTATCCCTTGGAAATTGAGGATAAGACATGAATGGGAACCAGGAAATATCGTTGGTCACGCTCTGGGCGAGACTTTAGGTTGAAATAAAACACAGGTAAAAAGCTAAAAGAAAAAAATCTGCTTCTTCTCTTGATTTTTTGTTTAGTGCAACTCGGGCAAACATCGGCTTTAGTCAAGTGCCCACAGAGATCTCCGCTCTGAAACTGGAAAAGCAACCCATAAACTTGTACGAATTCCTTAAAGTCACATAGACTTCTCCGCAGATTCTTAACAAATAGAGACAGTCGTAGTATGGTATGAAGCTTTTTCCCATTGCTTTCAATTGAATTGAGATAACTGTTTCGTAATTTTTTAGGGAACAATTCTGAAATTTAAATGATTACAAGTGATGCATGCTGCACGCTGCTCATTGCCAATACAATAACCTGAAGTAATGCTCTGAATTAGGAGTGTCTGACGTTTCAATCCTAGCCATACCTCTCTCAAATGCTAAAAGGAGTTCACAGGTACATGTACTTGAACAATATAGACTAGGGTAATAAAGAAATATGTATCCCTTACTTTGTCATTGTCAAATAAAAAACAAAATGGTAAACCTATTTTGACTAAACCTATTTTATTATTAGACTGAATTCACTGAAAACAAAAATGCAATTTTAGTATCTCAATCATCTCAAATTAATATCAATAATTTATACCCTATTCCTGTGAACTTGTTCACCTGTCACATGTTCAGGATGGAAATTACAAACTTCTCAGAATCAAAGCAGCCGACTTGTAGGTGCATGTTCATAGACAATTGATACTTTCTCCAGGCAGTAGCTCAGAAGGAAGCAGGCCACTCCCTAAATGAGTTATGGAAATGGTTCCTCTTTTCCCTAGCGACATATGAAACCCTACAACAGGTGTTTTGGGACAGAGTAGATAAATCTTAACCACCCTCCCCCCTACCCATGTCCTGCTGCTGCACAGTAACTCACCCAGTGTACAAATTGCTTCACACCTCTGACAATGCTCGCTGAAAGGTGGGCATTAAATGCTAATTGGACGGGATATTGCCAATAACTCCCCATAATTGTACATTTCCAACAAGGTGTCCCATTAATTACTGGCTAAGCAGGACACCTGTTGTGGCTGTCACTCACACCCAGGGTCTGTGTGCAAGCTAGCCTAATGACTTAATTGGATTGTTGTCCAATGAGCCTGTTTGTTTTCCAGAAGGTGTCCTTTATGCAGAGAGGAACACCCCTGGTATGCTCCTGCTCCTTCTGTTCAAATAAAAGACATGTTTTTTGTTGGAGGAGGGGCCCCCCCTGTCACCTGAAATTGAAGCTTGGGGCTGATTATCAGGAAGGATGGATCTTCTCTCTCAGTCCATCCAGGATGGTAAGCAATTGAGAGAGAAGGGGACCCACCCTCTTAGTCAAGTACATCTTATTATGAGGCTGGTGGGCAAAGCTTTCAACAAGCAATTGCATCTTCCTCCTTCTGCTGGGGCAATGCCAAAGGGGGGTGGACTGCTTTATTTCCATCCGAACAGCCGAACCTCTATTACTAAGCATTTAAGGAGAAGGGGGCAGGGAACTTGGAAGGTGAATGCCTCATTGCCCCCTTGGTCATTGCCTTGAAGACCCTGGAAATAATCTTTATTAACTCGGTTTACCCTGGTCATAGTACTCCTGGATATTGCATTAGTGTCCCTGGTCATCGCCCACAGTGTCCTTGGTCATTGCCTTAGTACTCCTGGTCATTGCTTGGTGCCCCGATCATCCATTGCCTTAGTACTCCTGGTCATTGCCTTGGTGCCAGGTCATTGCCTTGGTGCCCTAGTAATTCATTGACTTGTAGTACTCCTGGTCATTACCTTGGTGCCCATGGTCACTGCCCTTGGGTCAATTTCACCAAACTCATCGTAACTTGCTATCAATCATGGGAAGTTATGATACATTGCAGCCCCACATAGAAGTCAAAGGATAGGATGCGTTATCCTTCGTACATGTATCTCGAGTTACGATCAATCTTAGGGCTTCGTGAAATTGACCCCTGGTTACGTACAACTGGTCATTGTCTTAATCCATCCTTTTTGGTAACCCCCCCCTCCCCATTGCCTTGGTGCCCAATTAAAGCAGTTTCTCTCGTAGATGAGCCCTTAGCCATGGAAAACTCTCTTTCCTTTGTAGCATGGAGCTACTTTGAGGAATGAAGTTTATGCTATGCAGCTTTTCCAACTGACCTTACCATTTCTAACTCCTTAATCCAGAGTCCCCCTGAAGCTTCACAGTGCATCCCCACAAGACTTTCAGCTGGGAAACTCAATGAGACAATTGCTGCTTTAATACCCATTCCAAGTCCTGTGTGAACAGCCCAAGGAGGAAGTGCTTCCCTTGGTTAACTTGGATGGCCTGGCGTGTTTTGATCCAAGCAGGATCTTTCTCAAAGGCTAATAAGCAGGTCGATGAGCAGTTTGCAGCAGTTCATTAATTGTGTTAAAATCTACACAGATCCACAACTTGTATTAACCTCTTCCATTTTTCACCACGGGTCAATCATGCCCTGCGTTCACACTGCACAACATAAAATGCACGCCAAGACATTCAAACCACCACTCTCAAAACACGTCAAAAATTTCAACACACTGGTGAACCGCTCTAAACCCACCTTACGAACAGGGTTAATTTCAACATGCGTTGAACGCTTAACACAGGTCAACACATGTTGAAATCTTGCAGTGTGAACAACACGGTCAGTTCAGGACTACAGGTTGTACCTGTGTACAACCAGGAGATGTTTTACAGAGCGAAAGGCCCTAAATTCGTCTGAGAGAAGTCATTATGATAGACTGATGGCAGTTTTAACAAGGGTCTCAAAAGAATTAAGCTTTTTCACACTGTCCTCTTTTTGACCCATGTTGAAACCAGCCCAGATCTGGCCAGGCCATTCTCAGACGTCCAGATGACAAAACTGGATTAGCTGATCCGTGATCAGTCTGCGTTTCAGCCATCCAACCGGTGTGCTCAGACATCCAGATACTAAATCTCATCATAAGGTCGCTTCCCCTTCTGCCTCAGGAAAACTATCTACATACTCCATACACAGATGAATAATAATAATACCAGTAAACAACCTTTCGTGTCTTTCACGCACTCACAATATGTCACTGAACTCGGGATGACATTGGCCAACCTTTCTTCCCCCTACTGACAATCCTGACAATTTCCACACCCTGTATATACCCTCTGACTCTGATATCCTGACTGCCGTAGCTCCAGTTGGCTGCTCTGGTGGTGAATGTCCTACCTATCTCATAGCATATGGCATGAACAACCCCTATCCCCTCCACCAACCTACCCACCCACCCCAAAAGAGAACCCTGGATGTGGGAGCATTATCATGCACAAATATGGATCATGTTTCTCTATCAGTGACACATTGGGCCTAAGGGTAGGGAAATTCCTCATCTAGATTACCAATAGACACTTCCTGTAGCCTGCCAATTTTTTTCTCTCTCGATCTCTTTCTTTACCTTTCTTTCTCCCTAGACAGGAGTACAATAATGGGATTTATCTTTGGGCTATAAATGAAAGGAATCCCGTGGTGAGGTCACCTTCCCTCAGCCCCCCCCCCTAAAAAAAAGCATGAGGTCATACACTATAAATAGAATCGGGAAATATACATGGGGGCCTAAAAACTATGGGGAAACCAAGTTTCTGCCTCCATGCTCAAACCAGTGAGTGGGACAAAAGGACCCGTGGGAACTGGCTAAAGAGGAGAGAGGGGGTGGGGGGTTCCCCTCCCCTTCAGTCTTGAATCAGAGGGAGGGGCAAGTAAGACAAGTAATAAGGCGTGCCATTGGCACTCCAGCGAGAAAAAAAAAATTACAAAAGAATGAACATACTTTTCAGAAACGAAGATTAGACTTATTTCTTAATTCATTAAATAACCACAAGTGATCAAAACTCACCAGATTAAATTTATTAGTTCAGTTGGTAGAGCACCAGTCCGTTATTCTGGGGGTGGCTGGTTCGAATCCTGCTCCAGTCAATTTTTCTTTGTTCACTTTTCAATGACTCGGCCTTATTTCTTGGGAAACTTGCATTGCACATACATCCAGAGCATTTGTACTGCACTTAATATGGGTGAAGGGATGTTCACACTAGACCTAATTTGGGCTAAGGTGATGTTTGCCTTGACTTTATACAGGGTAAAGGGCCGTTCACACTGGACTTTACTATGGGTAGAGTGACCATGCCTGCAATTCAGGGGCGTTCAAACTGGACCTTATTTGGATGAAGGTGCCATACGCACTGGACTTCATGTGGGTCAAATAACCTTGTTTTCATTCGATCAGGGCAAACATGACTTTTGATGGCCAAAAAAAAGATCAAACAACTTATTTTTTATTACGGTGCAAAACATGTTTTCAAAGCCAAGTCTGAATTATCATGTCAGTAGACATAAACTTGGTTTTTATCGTGCAGGGTTCAATATTTGCCCAAACCCAGAGGACAAGGCACATGTATACTATTACTGATAACAGTCTGCCAAACGACTAGTAAAATCCAATTCTAGATAGCCCAGGGACCACTTAAAAAAAGCGAGAAAAAAAATATGACACCCACACCAGCAGGAAAATACGAAAAACACTGTAAAATAAATCAAGTGAGATAGTAAAACTGTCTACAATTTACTGACCAACTGAAAAGGACGGGGGAGGAAAAATCTGTAAAATCTTTAAATTCGCTGAGTATAACATCAATCCACACACACAAAACTGTAACAATGAAAAAAAAAATGAAAATAACAAAAAAATGAAAATCTGTACACATTTTACACAGTCAACTGCGCATAATAAGCAGAGTAGTGTGGTTTGGAGTTCTGTTTATAGCCTGTTGAATATACATTATACCTTTGTATCAATTTTAATACTACAACTAAACAGACTGAAGCTGAGTTCCAACTACATACATCATGTGCCTTCAGCTTTCATTTGATTGCGCCGGGGTTAACGATGCCCCTCACAGAACAAACAGGACCCTGCACAGAGGAAAGGAAATCAAATTTGCTCGGAAAATATTGACACCCTGTTCTCTTTTTCGTTTTCTTTAGAGCACACCTTTCCATCTCTTGTGCCTATTTGTCTTTATTTTCGGGGGGTGAATTCTTCACCTTCCTCTAGGGATTAAAGTGTTCAATCGAATCAATGACTGTGGCAGGTCACGTGTTTCCCATGTTAAACATTAGGCTTGAAGTTGGTTGGACCCAGACACTGCTTAAATTTTGACTGAGGGTAACTGTCTTGGTGTTCCCTGGTTATCATTGCGTTGTTGGTGCAAGTTCTAACCATTGCCTTGGTGCCCGGACTGGTCATTACCTTGGTGCCCCAGTGGCCAGTTTCACGAAACTTTACGCAGTTGCATATAAAGTCCACTTACGCAACTGCAAAAAGTTTCGTTAAATCGGCTGCTGGTCATTGCCTTGCTGCCCATGGCCATTGCCTTGGTACCCTTGGCGATTGCCTTGGTGCCATTGGTCATTGCCTTGGTGCCCATGGTCTTGCCTTGCTGTGTGTGGTTGATTCTGGGAGCCAGACACACACTCCTTAAATGCAGTTTTACATGATTCATGTTACTCATCACTTCCTCTATGGGTCGTGCATATATGACAGACAATGTACCTGAACTTGGACGGTCACTTCAGGCCAGAATGTTGGTCCTTAAAGGGACAAGTGCGAGGCCTCTCTGAGGCCAGTGATCAGGTCCTTCGGTCAAACACCATACTACTGTTTATGGGAACATCTCAGGGGATACCAAGGCCAACATGAGGCAAGAAAGGTCACTCTCAACCTCCTTGAAATTTCATTTTATACGGTTACGGAGAGGGAAGAGGTAATTGTCATTCTGCCGATGACTACACCAAGACCGCAACTTCTAAAAGTAACCACACTTGAATACTTTAACAAAGTTTGGCAGGTTGGTTTAATTTATGACATGTATACGAAACGTCTACTGGAACATTTCAAGTCACACCAGCGTATTGGGTGTGTGACATCCAGGTTTACAGCAGGCCGGACATTTGTTGGTAAGAGTAAATCACAAACTCCGAAGGAACATTTATTTTCTTTGACTGTCAAACAAAACCCAACATGATGCACGGTACTTGGGTTCCCTGCTGTACTAAATACAAGAATTCATCTCTAGAGGATTATGATTTCCTTTCTTTCATTCTTTATTCTTCAGCAGACGCTGTCATCATTGTTTTACTATAACAAAGAGTAGCCGTACTTATTTATGACGACAGCGTCACCGGCCCAACGATGAACACCATATCCTGCCCCGCACCTGACTGTACCACATCATGGCCCACTAACACACCCTCTGAGATCCTGCTCCGCCTGATTGACCTACATGAACGGACTGCCCATCCGACCCCCGAAGGGTTTATACCTGCACCAGCTTCAGGGGCAGCCAGGGCGGAGAAAGTGAGGAGACCCTCGATAACTGCAGGTGGCACGAGTGAGGAGTGGCTATACTTCGAACAGAGATGGTCGGATTACAAGGCGGCCACACACCTCAAGGGCCCAGACGTGGTCTTTCAACTCCTTGAATGCTGCGACGAGGCCCTCAGGAAGGACCTCACCCGGACCTTCGGCGCCCTAGCATCCAGTACCGAGCAGAACGTCCTCGGCGACATAAAGACGCTCGCCGTACGCCAAGAGAATGTTATGGTTGCGCGGGTGCAGCTGCAGCAGTTGCGCCAGGACCGCGATGAACCTGTTCGAGCCTTCTCAGCCCGTCTCCGAGGCCAAGCTGGAGTGTGCAGTTTCAAGGTAGAATGCCAATGCACAGCCCAGGTCGACTACAGCGACATCATGATCAGAGACGCCCTCATCCGGGGTCTCGGGGATGAAGAGATCCGTTTGAACATCCTCGGCGAATCTAAACAAGACATGTCCCTGGAAGAGACACTCCGATACGTCGAAGCAAAGGAGAGTGGCAAACGGTCAGCTGGTCGCCTCCTCGGGGAAAACAACACCACAACTGCAGCCGCTACCACCTCCTATAGGCGCCAAGAGAAAGGACGCCTACGGGACAGACCGAATGACACCAGAGCCACACTGCCTTGCAGTCATTGTGGCAAGCCAGGCCATGGTCGGAGCAGACAGGAGCGCATGAAGAGATGCACTGCCTACAACCACACATGCACCAAATGTGGCATCCTCCACCACCATGAGGATGTTTGTCGCCAGTCTCATCGGAAGCAGCAACCCACGCAGCCTGCCGCACTTCCACTGCAAGACAACGCCACGGCCATCTTCGATACCCTATGCTCCGTTGACGACGCCTCAGCAACGAACACCCATGCGATCACACTACAGCACCATATCTATAATGGGTTCTGCAATGCATGGGAGAGAAGAGCTTCTGACCCTCAACCATTCATCGATGTCTCCATCCGGGCCATCCCATCCGATGGACAAGCTCTTGGGTTCAACCCTTCATTCCTCAGCCCCACCCCTCCTGTCTCTTGTCCTGCCATGGCTGACACTGGATGCCAGTCATGCTTAGCTGGCACAAAGCTCCTACCCACACTGGGCCTGGAAAGGCGCCACCTCATCCCTGTCACTATGCAAATGACTGCTGCCAACAACCATGCCATCGACATCAAAGGTGCCCTTGTCCTCCGCATCTCTGGGACCTCCCCGTCTAGAGAGACACTTGAAACGCGCCAGATAGTGTACTTCACTGACTCCACTGACAGGCTGTTCCTGTCAAAGCAGGCTTGCGTCGCACTTGGCATGATACCCACCACATTCCCTACAATTGGAGAAGCACATGACCCCACTGGATCCAGAGCCGAGTCCTCCGCTGCCACACAGATACCCACACCCGATTCCTGCGTTACCCACACATGTGAGTGCCCAAGACGCCAGGCGACACCACCTCCACCCACATCTCTCCCATTCCCAGCCACGGAGGAGAACCGAGGGAGGCTCGAGACCTGGCTGCTACAGCGCTATAAGTCCAGTACCTTCAATGTATGTGAGCATCAGCCACTCCCCATGATGTCTGGCCCCCCACTGCAACTCATGATCGATCCCAATGCCCGACCAGTGGCTCACCACACACCAATCCCCGTCCCACTACACTGGCAGGATGATGTCAAGGCAGGCCTTGACAGAGATGTACGCCTTGGTGTTATTGAACCAGTCCCCGTCGGCACACCGGTCACTTGGTGCCACAAGATGGTGATCTGCGCCAAGAAATCTGGCAAGTCAAGGCGGACTGTCGATCTCCAACCACTCAATCGTCACGCCCTCCGTGAGACCCACCACACCCAGTCGCCCTTCCACCAGGCACGTGCAGTCCCACCCAACACACGCAAGACCATCTTTGATGCGTGGAACGGTTACCACAGCATTGCCCTTGACGACAAGGACCACCATCTCACAACGTTCATCACCCCGTGGGGCCGCTACCGGTACCGTGTTGCCCCACAAGGGTACATCGCCTCAGGTGATGGCTACAGCCGCCGATTCGATGAAATCGTCGCTGACATCCCACGGAAGACCAAGTGCGTGGACGACACCCTGCTGTGGTCAGATACAATCGAGGAGGCATTCTTCCAGGCAGCTGAGTGGCTTGATATCTGTGGCCGCAACGGCATCACACTGAACCCATCCAAGTTCTCGTTTGCCAAGACTACTGTCGAGTTTGCCGGCTTTGAGGTCACTCCGAGCACTGTCCGCCCCTGCCCTCGGTATTTAGAGGCCATCCAGAACTTCCCCACCCCTCGCAACATCACTGACATCCGCAGCTGGTTCGGCCTGGTAAACCAAGTCTCCTATGCCTTCGCCTCCGCCGAACGGATGCTGCCCTTTCGTGAACTCCTTAAGCCTGGTACACACTTCGTCTGGACAGATCAACTGAACCGAATCTTTGAGGACTCGAAATCCCTGATCATCAGCGAGATCCACAAAGGGGTGGAGATCTTTGACAAGACCAAGCCAACCTGCCTCGCCACTGATTGGAGCAAGGATGGCATCGGATTCTGGCTACTCCAGAAGCACTGCACCTGCCCTTCCACCAAGCCCTTCTGCTGCAAGACTGGCTGGAAGATCACGCTTGTCGGGAGTCGCTTCACGTCAGGGGCAGAGTCACGGTATGCCCCAGTGGAAGGAGAAGCACTCGCAGTCGTGGATGCGCTCGACAAGGCACGCCACTTTGTCCTTGGCTGCTCTGACCTCATCGTGGCCGTTGATCACAAACCCCTCCTCAAGATATTCAGTGACAGATCCCTTGACGACATACCGAACCCTCGTCTCCGCAACCTCAAAGAGAAGTCACTGCGATACCACTTTCGCATTGTCCACATACCTGGAGTGCGCCATGCCGCAGCGGATGCAGTCTCCCGCCACCCGGTTGGCGAGCCCAAACCAATGCATCTCCAGGATGACGTGGCAACCGTTCTTCACCCCTCCCATCAGCAAGGACTACCACGTGACTTCCTCACTGCCCTCCGCACTCACGACCAGAACACCACCGAGATTTGCTCCCAGCCAACCTCCCACACAACAGAGGTAATCAGGTCCATCACATGGGATGATATCCGTCTCGCAACTACCAGCGATCCCACCTTGTCAACATTGATCGAGACTGTCGAGGACGGTTTCCCCGAGCATCGCGGTGAACTTCCCCCTGAACTCCGGCAGTATCACCAATTTCGTGACAATCTCACAAGCTTTGATGGGGTGGTCCTCTACAATGATCGCATCGTCATTCCTCCATCCCTTCGGGATCGAGTGCTCCAGGCCCTACATTCAGCCCACCAGGGTATCTCCCAGATGTGCTCACGGGCAGAATCTTCATTTTTCTGGCCAGGCATGACACCAGCCATCACTGAGATGCGGGCACGCTGTTCACCTTGCAATCGCATGGCACCCTCACAACCAAGCGCTCCCCCGACCCCTCCCATCTATCCGGCCTACCCGTTCCAGTACCTCGTGTCTGACTACTTCCACTACCGTGGCCGGAACTACCTCGTGGCTGTGGACAGGTACAGCAACTGGCCGATTGTGGAGGCAGCGAATAACGGCGCTGCCGGACTCATCACTGCTTTACGTCGCATCTTTGTAACTTATGGCATCAGTGATGAACTGACGTCAGACGGCGGTCCCGAATTTTCATCCCACAAGACGGCCACATTCCTCCACAACTGGGGTGTGCACCACCGCATGTCATCAGTTGCCTTCCCCCATGGCAATTGCCGTGCAGAGGTCGGCGTCAAGACCGTGAAGCGCCTCATCACGGATAACACCGATGCCACTGGGTCACTCGACACCGACAACTTTCAGCGAGCGATGCTCCAGTACCGCAACACCCCTGACCGCGACACACATCTCTCTCCGGCTATGTGCATTTTCGGCCGCCCCATCAGGGACTTCATCCCTATCCACCCGGGCAAGTACAAGCCCCACCGAACATGGCAGGAGACCCTACAGTCGCGGGAAGAGGCACTTAGAAACCGTCACATGCGTGCTGCTGAGCGCCTATCGGAACACACAAAACCCCTTCCACCCTTGGTCACAGGGGACTGTGTTCGCATCCAGAACCAGACGGGCCCCCACCCCACCAAATGGGACAAGACTGGCATCGTGGTCGAGGTACGCCAATTCGACCAATACGTGGTGAGAGTGGACGGCTCTGGACGAGTCACCCTGCGCAACAGGAAGTTCCTGCGCAAGTACCAGCCAGTCATTCCCCGTGCGCCCATGGTCATGGTGCCAGGCCCCGCAGCAGCCCCGGTGCCACCATCCACTGCTCACCCTGCAGACCGTCGCCCCGATGCACCGCCAGCACCAACCCATTTGCCTGCACCTTCATTACACAGCCCTGCCAGACCTTACCCTGCCATGCCCAAGGAATACCATGCAGACCCGCCAGCGGCACAGGATGACCCGACAGGCCCGGAGGAACTTCCAGCCATCCCGGCATCACCATCGCACACCTCTCAGCCACGGCAGCCTCAAGACACAACACCGGCCAGATCCATCCCCCGAGCACTCAGGGCCCTCATGCCACACAACGCCCCTGGCCACAAGGAGCAGCCCATACCAACAGCACGCCCTTCAACCTCTCAGTGCCTGCCCACTCGTACAACGCGTCGTTCAGCCCGCCAGACTGGACACCCGTCTCCTGAGGACATTTAACTTTAGGGGACTTTCCTTGTTCTTTTTTCATTGTTGCGTTCTAGTTCCAGTTTGAACTCCAGTTCAAATTTTCGTTCAAGTTCAAGTTCCAGTTTTCAATCAACAAAATCATTAAGACACTTTCAGTCTTTGTCAATCCCCTCCAAAGACTTGGGGAGGGCATAGAGGATTATGATTTCCTTTCTTTCATTCTTTATTCTTCAGCAGACGCTGTCATCATTGTTTTACTATAACAAAGAGTAGCCGTACTTATTTAATCTCTTGCAATGGTAAACTGCCATGACTGCATCCTCGGGAAACAGGAGTTTGAATTAAGGAGCACATTTGCTCAACATTATATGACAGTATCCAGTTTTCAAAAAAACTTTTTTTAAGACCAGACGTTAAAGAAGACCATGTAGACCTAGAGTCCAAACCTGATGGAAATTGCAGAAGTTGTTTTTCCCAATGCATACAGGCTAATCATGCGCATAGATTCCGAAGTATCAAGCAGGTAAAAGCATTAAAACAGTTCTCGACAAGCTGACCTCAAAGAGAGAGAGAGAGCATTGTACTCAATATGAACTGTTCTGAACATATCTGACATTTTCCGTTTTTCTTGTTGTTTGTTGGGGTGTTTGTTTGTTTGATTATTTACTTGTTTCTTGTTTGCTTGTTGGTAATTGGAAGTCTGCATGTATTATTAATGCAAAGACAAATCTGTGTAGGAATGCCGTGTGCGAGTCGAGTCCACAGTGCACGGCGGTCTAGGTTCGCCAAGCCCAGAGTGTCATTTGATAGGGTGAGCGGGAGAGGAAAAAACAACATGAACTTTGAGATGATCCTATTAAGGTCCCCTTGGTTTCCGGAACCTTGTGTTATCGCACCGTGGTCACAAGGGCCGTTGTTTGTTTGTTTACCCACTGTATTTCTGTAAACATCAATCTTTTTTATACTCCATCCCCCAGCTGGCGTGATTGAGTGTGAGGTTGTTTTGACGAGGAAGGGACAAGTTCCCCCCACTTCAAATCCCTTTGAAAAGGAAAGGAAGAAGAAGGGAAAAAAATCATAAAATGATTGGATAAAAAAATAGAAAGAAACCCAGCAGTAGAATGGTGTTGTATAACCTAGTGGTGGATGCATTGTAAAACACAGTGAAGTGAAAGAGGTTGGACGTGCAATACACAATGTGAGAAATCACCTGCTGTGGACCGCTCCAAAGCTGGCAAAATAACTGCCCTTGTAGTCACCGGGCAGGCTGCCCTGGTAACGGCGCTATTGAAATCGGTGTTACTTCCGATTGAACCCACAGAAATGGGGTTTTGGGCAAGCACTAGTCATAGGAATGAAAAGAAAAAATATTGCACCGGTGTGCGGCGTGCTGTGTACTTTGCAGCCACAAAACTGAAGTGCAAATAGAGGGATATGGCATTAAGGTGATGCCACATGGAACTCGGGCACTAAAAGCATACTTGTTGTCCCACGGAACAACAGAGCGTTCACAGGTATTCAGAGATGTGTATGCACATTGCACGCTGCATGATAATGTGATGGCCATCTCTATCAACATGTTCATCAAACAAGGGATGAATAAGCAATTAAGATGACTCTAGCCTGGATATAATTGTTGATTCATACAAAACATCATATTTCTTTTAAAATCTAAATTCAGACATTACTTAACTGCTATAATTATTCACAGCTCACAGATACCTTAGAAAAGACTAGAATCAACTCCACAGTACCAACATCGACCGAGGACAAAGTAAAACTCTAGACAAAAATATGAACACTGCAACAAGGAAATAAAAGCCACACTTTGAGGCTTCATAGCACCTAGCTTCAGCACAGGTGTACATGTGTGACTGAGCCGGACAAACGTGCGACCAGCGAACAAATTTGTACATTACACCTCCTTTCATGTACCGAGAATCCCCTAAAATAATAACAATAACCACAGATCGGAGGAATTTCTCCTCTGTCCAGCTGTTCTCATAAAGTCACAGAAAATTGAATTACCGACATTGCCGCAAGTGATGGAAAAAATATATAATAATATCAAGTGTGACAAATTGGGTCACTCCTTTTGTCTTAAAGGTAATATCATACTTTGGTTTTGTCAAAGAAATACAGATTCATGGGCAAAAATATCAAGGAAGATACAGTAACAGTCATCTGTGAAATTACCAGTCCCATACGGTGCCCACTTTTTGAGAAAACACTAAAAAAAAAAAAAACACCCACGGTATTTTAAAATCCTTTTTACAGGTTTTTTGATCTTCTAAAGATCAAAACAGTTTTTGGTCAATTGGGTTTACTCTTGTCTGGATAAATACAGCATTTCAGGCAGAAAAATGGTGATGGTATGTTTCTACCATCACCATCTTTATACCCTGTAAGTTATAGTTAAATCTGTGAATATTTATGTTTCGGTATGCTACCAAAGTTTGATACTACCTTTAAAGGCTTTAACTTTAAGTGTATATATGAAGACTGGGTCAAAAAATTGAGAACTCCCCTTCCTTTCCCACCATTGGCTTCCTCCCCCCTGGCTCTAGGACTTATTTCCCCACTGCTTGGGGTTGTCAAGACGCGGCAAAGCCGGTGATATCTTTACAAAGATATATGGTTTCCTAAATATGACAAATAATATCAAATTGACCTGTTCTTTATTTTTATTTGGGGGATTATTAGCCGTGCCAAGACCCTGTGAAATTCCACCCAGGTCAGTTCATCCTCAGGTGTACTACTACCACTGTGCTCTCAAGTGTGCACAAGGTTTATAGTTCCACAAAACATTTGGTATGCCAATCTCAAGTGTCACTGCATACCAACCAACCATCCAGGTGCATGAAACGTGTAATATAAAGAATTAATCAGAACATAACTCTTTTAACGACATCAAATTCCGAGAACTTTCATTTCACGAAAGGCAGCTCACCTGACAGGTAAGAATGCCTTTTTAAAAACTCGACAAAAAATTCTAGGAATGTTTTAATAGCAGAATGACCAAGGTAATTCAAATTCAACTAAATTGAATTGCTATCAAAATTCTACACAATGTTGTAACCCTAAAGATCACATTCGCTGGAACAGAGCTAAGATGGAATCACACAGTGCCTTTAAGATCGACAGCGTCTAACAAATTCGAAACAAAATTTCAACATGGATTTTGGTAGGCTTAGATGACTGGAATTCCAAGTACAGTAATGAAATATTGCTAATATGCATTAATAAATGATCAAGTACAATTGTGTAATAAAATAGACCAACTGCTCCCAAAGATGTCAATGATTTTCTCCAAGATACAAGCCATGAGGGCTACCAGTCACCCTCCCCCACCCCTTCCCCCTCCCCCACCCTATTCAGTCAAATGAACACCAAATAAACTTTGGAAAGAGCATTAATGATTATGTATCTCTTCATTTGTATTCAATAGAGCTGAATGTTTGGATCCTAGCTGGATCTTCCTCAACCGAGTGTTTCACTCCTGCTAGGTTGGAATTGTCAGGCCCAAACTCTAAGCATATAATCAGATCTTAATTTTTGGTTAATGTGCAGTTTGCAGCAACTTATTAACTACAATTTTTTAAAATCATTTTTCATAAAAATACAGTAGTTTCAAGACGGTAAAAGACCAGCCAGAAGTTTTTTTTTATCAAATTGTTTGTTGAATCGTTACCATGAAGGTGTGTCAGTGGTCATGGTCCAGGTTGGAGTTAGGGTCGAGGTTAGAGGAAGGGGTCAGGGTCGAGGGAGAAGGGGGAAGAGTGAAGATGAGGCTTTGTGATTTCTGATGCAATTTCATATTGACTGAATCGGTGTATATTGACACAGTGAATCACCTCCTAAGTTCACTCAAACCAGAAACACCTCTCGTTTCCGATTCGCGCAATCACCCAAACACTCTTCCTTTTGTAGACACTACCACCAACAGAACTCCACCAATCTTTTTACAAGGCCGAAGCCTAGAACATAAGTCTTTTTTTCTCTCGTCCTTTTCACGATTGTACCTGTACCCTCCTCTCTCGTCTCTACCACAAAGGGCAGATCATGAGCCCCTGGCGCCAAGTTTCGGAAATATATTACATTCAACAGTTGACATTTTAGCTGGCCCCCCTCACATCAACGCTTAGTATAGTCCTCTGAGCTCTCAGAGACCGCACCACTCAATGTCAACCCAGCCCCGATGACAAAAGGAGAAAAAAAACCGGGGGACGGTTTATATTATGGGAATGCAACAAAAACAAACGCAGCCCACAGGAGCCCGATTCCTATTATTGTCCATTGTCAGGGCTTCTAGACTGCATAATATAAACCCTTCCCATCGCAATTTTTTTTTTCCAATCTCTTCCTTCTTTCCTCTCGTAGATTTATCCGGTGCTGAATTAATTCTTCCTTTACCCTACATCTGTCAAAACTGACATACAGACCCATGGAGTGAGACTCGTATTGTGGTTGGTGCTTGCGCTCTTCTCAAATGCTCTCCTATATATATGTCTCTCTCCGAGGGTTTTGGTTTTTTTATGGGACTGAAAGCGTGACAGAATGACAAATTTGTTTAATTATAGGTCAACTCCCAATTCCAAATGATGTTTGTACATGAAACCAGTGGCTTTAGAGTACATAGGCAGGAGCCATAAATCAAGCTTGTTCCAATCACTCCTTGTAAGGATGCATAGAGTTTGTGCCTTGATGATAAATGCACATCAGGGATGATAGTGAAGCTTAACTAGCTATATAGCATCATAAATGGGAATAGTGACGATTTTTTATCACTTCCAGTTCCAGCTTGGATGTCAAAACCGAGATTTGAAAACCAGAATGTTTCACACATTAATCTCTTCAATTCCTAGAGATTTAGTCAGTCATATAATACAATTCAGCAACAGTTTTTGCCTCCAATGATAGGGAGTTAAAATCTTTACAGCCTTGCTTTTTTCTAAATTCCCTGCTGTAAATAATATATAAACTTCGGGGAAAAAAAGCTACAAAAATGCAGGGGAAGAGACTTATGCTGACCGGCTTCTAATTCTATGTTTTTGCAATTTTAAGTCCTTGTAGCATTGTGCATATGCCTATATGCACTGTAAAGTCAATGCTACTGTTATCTTTATTGTCTTCTACTTAGAAACGGGATGGTATGTTTCCCGCAGAATGTGTTATAATTACGACACTTTTGTACCGATAATTTGGCAGCATACCAAAACAGAAATGCCTGAAATGCTGTATTAATCCAGAAATGAGTATAACAAAAGACCGAAAAAAGTTTTGATCTCCGAGATCAAAACCTCACAATTACAATTTGACATTACAATTCTGTGTAACAATTGCAACATTTTTTGGCTGTTTTTCTACTGTTTCCAATTATCATTTGAGCTGACAATTTCACAGGTTTGTTTTTATTCCATGACAAATAAAATTATGAACAGACTCCAGCTGTTCTATCAATTTTACCAAAATATGATAGTACCTTTAAGATCTGGAAACCATCCATCTTAGATTAAAGCCAACTTAGGAAACACTTTGCCAGACATTTTTTTCAACAGCCTAGTAGGCAAGGGACAAGTTTTTGCTGGTTCTACTTTTTTCTGCACTTTAATCCATTAAATTCCTTTTTGGGTAATTGTTTCTTGTCATCTACATGTATCATCAATACACTTTACCAGTCATTTATACTGGTTCTATTTCAATGCATCAAGTTGGATCTAAATTGTACTTAATCTTGATTAACAGATTTTGATTTCCATTGATATCAAACTAATATCCCTTTTCCTCTTTTTTAAAAAGGGACAGTTGAATTATTACTTCTGTCATCAATCATGTTTTTCTTCTGTTTCTTTGTGTTTTCTCCTCAAGGTCTCTATTAAATCACTTCAGAATAGGACTGGAGTCGTTGTGGTTTGGGGGGCTTTCTGTTGGGCCAAAGAAATCCTAGATAGGCAAGCTCCCAGTGACTGTACTGCACCTCATCAATCAGTACCTTACAAAAATGTCATCAGGCATATATCCACACCGATATACAGACTGCTAGGAACAATCTCAAGCTCACATTCAAGAATCAAAGACCTAAATCTCAAAGTAATACTGCCTTCTAAATCGGTCGGAAATCATCACACAACCTCCACTTTAAAATCAAATATTAATAATAATAAATAATACAAAAAAAAAATTACCAAAAAAAAAATGAAAACATGCAGGAAGGGTACTACGGGGCCTCCTGCAGAGTGTTTTTTCAAAAATAATTTTTTTAAGCCGATTTATTTGTTTGTCCTTCCCCGGAAAGTCAAAGGCATTGAATCAGAGCGGCCATGCGTAGAAGCACCTGCGATTCAAAACCAACATTCGAGAGGGAAGAAAAAGCAGAAGAAAAGAAAACATGGCCCAATGATTATGCCTACTGATGCAGAAAAATCAGCCAGACATGGAAATATGAATTAGTACTCCTCCAGTGGCACAATTCATTTTCAATATTAGTTTTATTATTACTATTATTATTATTAGGATTTTTTTTTTGGTGGCCAAACGGCAAATCGGTTTTCCCACAGTAGCCTATAGCAAAGCAAGCAAGACGAATGCAGGGACCAGTATTTTGGGATTTGTAGAAATCATATGATTGATGGGGAATTAACGCTGACCTCCCCCCACAAACAAAATAACGTCTCTTTTTCTTTTTTCCCCTTTCCTAATTTCGGAAGGAAGGGGAAAAAGTGAGAGAACTATGTGTTTACATTTCACTGTTTGGGGATTACTGCAATTGTACATTGGAGAGAATTCCCATTGTGTAAAGGAATATCGGACAGGGTTGGCTATATAAACTCTCGGTTGAATCCGGTTTTAAGCTCTCTCGATTCATCAAAATTACTTTATAGGCCTATGACTTGTATTGTTTTGGTAATTAAATGAAATTTAGTAGGCCTACACACTGGTATGTAAGTGACTTCATGTGGGTTTATGTGCATTTGTAAGGGTAGCCAGGTCTGGGGGCATTTTCTGAGGTTTATTCAAACCACAAGTTAGCTGTTTTTCTGTATGCGACAGACTGCTCAAGCCCTCCCTTCCAGCCCCATCATCCAATCCAGAGATGCTCCGAAAGGTGTTGAGCAAATACAACCATTATTGCTATTAGCTCCTGGGCCAACTTGAGTTCAATAGTTTAACCTTAAAGGGGCACACTGGTTTCATTTTCACGCAGACCCATTCAGTCCAACAAAAACCACTGCGTCATTCTAAACCAGTCCATGGTAAAAACCACCTTTAATATCTGATCACACATAAGTGCACAGAAGTATTTTCTAACAAATGCCACGTTTTAATTGGAAAATCCGTCAAACTTGGCAAAACAAACTATTTACAGTGAAGCTTGTCCGTGTTCCCTTTAAACTGTTTAGTTAACCCTCCTGTGGTTAATTGCAGCATATTGGTCAACAGCACACAGTGTGGTGAGATACTGTCATCATTGCAAAACCACAGTGTGCCTGTTATATTCCCTCCTAGTTCTCAATACCATTATGCAGGATATTCTGAATGACTACTCAGAATGCAGAGTAAACTACTTAACCAGGCACAGACCCTTGTAAACAAGCCTTTCTACAAACAGGAAGTACGACCCCAACACACAATCCCTGTACAAACACAAAAACATAATAGTCATGGCACTTCTTTCTATTCGAGCACGAACTTTTTTTTTTTGTCCCCTCTCTCTTACTTTTTTTTTTTTAACCATTTGTGCTGCAAGCACTTCGTGCCAGCACAAAAGAATCCAACAACTTCATTTTAATATGAATATGACTCCAATGAAAAACTCTAGTGCCAGGTAGGTCAGCCAAATGGAACAGGTATATGCAGTACAATCACCACGCTGCTGGAATCACTTACTGGATTTCCAAAGTGGAAAGTTTGTATGTACAAAAAAAATACTGCCTGAAGTATATTACTGGCTCCACAGTCCCAGGTGTTACAGGTACAGATATGAATACAACGTGGGTAATCACAGTGTACACTGCTGCAACCAAAGTCCCTGTATCGTTTTTCTAAATGCACGATATCCCATGTGACAGATCAAGAATAGAAGTCAACTTTAGAAGCCGGACGTGGGCAGTGCGCGACAACACGCAGCTGCATCGTACAATACCAACAATTATTATCGTAAGAAAGAGGGGCAGGAGTAGGAGGAGGGAACAGAATGTAAAAAGAATCCAGAGGTTTTTTTTCGTTCCCGCAAAAAGGAAACGTCATTCTTATTAAAATCCTTCCTGGTTTTTTTTTTTTTACGCAACCGTGTGAGAAATTGACTGAAATCGGATGCCGAGATTGAACTACTAGAACACAAGAGATCTGACCGAATGAAATTCAAACCTATCCGCTAACAGTTGGGGGTTGCACTGAAGCTGAGAGTACCTGAACTTTTTAGTATGGCACAACATCAAGCTATAGGGGTTGGTCCCATCATGATCAGAGACCCCCTAGGATCTACGTTCAGCAGTGTGAAATTGACGGATTATTATTACTTTTTAGGCAGGCTTTTATTGCTGCATCAACCTATATTAAGCCACAGTGACAAAAGGCACTCACAGTGCATGGCGGTCAAACGTTTACTAGTATGCATGATACAGTAGTAACTGAAATCTATGGAACATAGCGAACATTTGGCTATGCCAACATCATCCTTGGCTCCCAATTATAATGTACATATGTACTTTATAATTTTTATGCATGCTGAACGTTGGTCACTATAACAAACGACCACTAACGAACAATTCCTGTACCGGAGTGTTCGTTATAGCAACGTTCCACTGTACCTTCAAAAATTGCCACAATATCAACATCACTCCCAATTTTTAGTGGGTCATCAGCAGTGTTGTATGACTCGAGGCCGGCCTCGGCCTAGAGGCCGGACTCGAGGCTGAAAATTTGCTGCCTCGGCCTCGGCCTTGGCCTCGTGGGTCCATGACTCGGCCTTGGCCTCGGCCTAAAAGAATTTTGAATGATGACTCGGTCCGAGGCCGGGAAGATTTTTTATTTCAAACTGGAATGTGTTTCCCAACATTTTAGGGGACAATTAACATTTTTTCATTAAATAAACACGTACAGAAAGAAAGTTAGTGTGTAATTCATCAAATGAAATGAATTGAGAGCATGGTGAACTGTGCTAGTGTGATTATAAACCGCATTGGAAAGTTTGGGTACCGCGTCTAGTTAAGCAAACAGTCTCTTGCGGAGTGAAATGATATGCTTATGTGTGACTCGGCCTTGGCCTCGGCCTCGGACACCCATGACTCGGACTCGGCCTTGGCCTCGGCTACTTGTGAGAAACTCGGCCTCTGCCTCGGCCTTGGCCTCGGAGACCCATGACTCGGACTCGACCTTGGCCTCGGAGGTTGTGGACTCGGATACAACACTGGTCATCAGTCATCACTGTGTTTCTCAAATTGTTCCATGATTTGTGTAACAATATAGGCCTATGCCTTTGCTGGAAATGAAACTGTGTATATACATGTACCATGAAAAGCACAGGAACAGCAATTACACATTGCCCTTCGATCACATCCAGGCATTTACTGCCATAACAAAAAACAGCCGGTTTCCCAGAAAACGGCATCCATCAAATATAATCAAGGTTACTTCAAATGACAGCAGTGCATCTTCCTACAAGCCACAGTCCTCCTGTCATGGGTTCAAGTTCCATCCCCTCTTTGTTAATCTGTACTAACCTTGAGCACCAGAAGGTTTTCCATCCTCTCCTTGCCTTGACTTGTAAACTGTCCTGTCCTTGTGCAGTGTTGATATCAACAGCAGACATGGGTATCAGATTCTGTGGTTAGACTGGATATCACTCCAATCAATCAACAGGCAGAGTTGTTTCTACCATGGTTCTACTGTCTAGCAGAGATCACTGGGGGTTCTGAACTTCAGCCTGCTGTCAAACCTGCACAGTGACAATTTTAACAAGGCGAGACATTTTCAATTTTTGTCACTCACATCCCAAAGTCATTTACGACTGACAAAGGCTAACAGAGATGTTTTTTTTTCTATTTCATACAATTTTTAGCAATAAAGCATTTATGTTTCAATTCTCCATTGTCTAACCCAAATGCATACCATTGTTAACTGCACATGGTTTTTTGCCTGTGGTTGAGTGTGGTATCCTGAATACCACAATACATCACAGTGTAGTTTTTGTGGCGGATGCATGGTTTATGATCCAGTTCCCCTGTGGAGACTGTGGTAATGTGTGGCAATGTGTGGTAATTTGTGGTACGCGGCTCTTGTCTTTTTTGTGTTAAGTGCACAGGGTTAGGGTTAATACAATTAATTACCATTAATGTTATAATTACCATTTCAATCTCTGTAGTTACAGTACAAAAAAGACATTATGACTTGAGACAGAGATTTGGTAAAGATTTCAATGGACAAAGTCAGTGCAGAAGCAATGAAATCCATACTCAGGTCTGGCCACAGTATGTATTTTTTAAAACTGTCAACCTTATGTCCTGTTAAATCCATCAAATCCCATTACATTAATGGATCCCTCAAAACTGCTCCAGTAATAAATGTATGCATTGGACTATTGGGAGTATTCGTGTGGATTCAATGTGTGTACAGCAATTTTCTGTGCCCTGTTAAAACAGCAATCATCCCCAAACGTACAGAGGTTAATTTTCAATTTCACTTAATTACAGGACTTTGAAATGGCCACTAAATTCCAATCAAATGTTTGGTACCCTTTTACTCGAACAAACTGTCAGGAAAAGCTAAGATTTTGCTTTTTGATTGCTTTGAAAGCTTAAAATTGGTTAACAAAAAAGTTTGCAAATACGACTAAGTCTTGTGTCCATGGATGCATGAACTTCAATTACTTTGAAGGTTTAATAACAGGTGCATTGTAACAGGTGGACATTGAAAGTTGTAGGCTGCAAAACTACTAAGAATTTCCCCAAACTACTTCCAATTAAACTACTAGTATAGGCCAACTACAGAATTCTCAGATTTTTGTCTCTCTCCATTTGAAGTCTCATTCCTCCCCAGTAATACCTTGCTCTACCATGCTACCTCTATACCTCCATACTACCTCTGGCAAAACAAAGTCTTATCGCTGAACAGAATCAAATCGCCAGAATTCTGTGACGACTGAAAAAAAAAGTTCAGGTGTAATCCCCATGCTAATCCCTGCACATGAAGCCGGAACCTGTCCATTTATAAAAATCCAATCTAAACATGATCATATGAAAGTCAAAATCTCAAGTATACTTCACAAAACCTTATCATTCATCCGCCTTTGACCTCAAAGTCGCTTCAGGGGGAGGGGCATGTTGCTCCGAACTGGGTTAAATCATTTTCAAAAGCGTCTGTTCAAAGATTAGTTTTTTGTCATTATCGACATTACAGGAGATACTGACTCTAACACTACAGACATAAGATCGTATTGAGTCACACGATGATATAAATGGGCGTATCATTTGTAAGTAGACAAAGAATATGGACTGAAATGGGATTCAAACCTGTGACCTCCAGAATATTGTCCCAGTGCTCTACCAACCATGCTAATCCAGCCCTGTGATTATGTCAGCCCCAAAATTGTCAAACGCTTTTGTTCAATTGCTGGTCAGATGCCATGAAACCACACAGAAGATAAATGGCGTCCATATATCAGGGACCGATATCACAGCACTGCTAATTATAATGGATGCTACAGACCAATCCGATGGCACGATATAGTGTCCGCCATTACTGCAGTTACTGTCCGCCATTACTGCAGTGTCCCCATCTGCCTTTTGTCCCACAACAAAATAATTTACGCTCCGCCACACTCCATAATTGCAGGGTATACGTCCCATTATTAGGGGACGTACACCCTGTAGTATAGTGCAGCGGACGTAAATTTTTTTGTTAATTGCCGATGCCAGACAAAATATGGGCAGGGACACTGCAGTAATGGGGGTGTTTTCTACCTCCATGGTCACGCCGTTGGATCGGTGTATACGCAATGATGTCATTTTGAGTAGAGCGCCCTCTATTTAAAGTCAAAGGAAGGTTGCTATAAAACCGGCCAGTCCTGCATGTAAAGTATAGTATAGCCATGTGTAAACTATAAGGTCTATTGCTTAACACAAAAAGTCTTGCTTCATGCAAAAAAGGTTGATGGTGCTGACACCTGTGTAAAAACAATTTTTTTCTTCCCAACTTTTCTTTTCTAGTCTTTCCTTTTGCTTCAAATGAAATATTTGCCGAAATTTTGCCTAGCATTAACCCATTTTTTTCTTTGCCGGAACAAGACAGTTTCACGCTCAGTGACTCCATGAAAATGGCCCCGGGCTAGTAAAGTACTTGACACATTTCTGAACTCAAAACCCTCCATTATATCTCTTCACACTGTCTGCTAGGACAAATAAATCCAGAGCCAAGCCTAGGTCTATAAACCCTTAGCTACCTCCATTTTGATATACATGTTTAAACCAAATGCAAGACCGGTGGACAGGTAATGGTTTACAAAAGCCATTCATTCAAATAACGATATTGTGCAGAAATGATTTATAGGACAAAAAAGACTTATGTGATTTCTGTGCTGAAGCTTATCGTTTCTAAAGTTCTAATAAGCTATTTCACTCTACAATGCTGCAATCATCCCAGCCTGCATCTAAATCCCGTGCCATTAACTGATTCTGATTTAATTAAAATAATTCAGAAAAATTAATGTGTACTCTGTAAACAATGTTATTTGTTGTTTGCTCAATCATAAAGTGGACACAAATTTGGATAATTATAGATAAGTGCTATGATACACACATTTTAAAAACCAGATGATTGGAACAAAATACTTTCTTCGGATAATAAAGGAATAAAGAAACAATGGGCAATACAAGAAATGAATAAAAGAAACATCCAATGATATCATTTAACGTTACTTATTATTTAAGAGTTCTCTTCACCATTCAAAACTTACCTCCTACAACCCAGAAAACCTCTTTCTTTCTTTTTACATCAATGTGGTTTTATAAAATCGTGGACACTATTTTCACCGAGAAAAGGATGTGAAATCTTGCCCACTTTGCAGCGATTCATCGGTCACAAGATGCGTGGGCGCCCGCCCGTACATTGCAACTTGCAAGTGCATGCGTGTTGAGTGACGGTCTAGGAGTCGCTGTCTTAGCCTAATATCTAGGCCAATTGTCCTCAAAAATCAAAACACTCTTCACTCTCCAGAAAAATTATCTTGTTGACTTTGAAAAAGGACACTGCACCATAAGAAGTACAGGTTCGTTTGTGAACAAAGAACTTTCGTTTTAGCATTTATAAGATATAGGCCTACGATCGGGATGGCAAATTAAAAATCATTTAGGCATTAGCCTACTACTCCTTTACAAAATACAAATAGTGAAATACAAGTGTACGCAAGTCGGATTTGCACAAACCACGACCAAAACAGCTTCAATCATTTGTAGAAATGAGACCTGTGACAAAATAGGAAATTTTCAAAATTGACCTCCAAGCATCCCTGTTAAGTTTCAAGGCATATTAATTGCTCTTTTGTTGGGGAAATCCATTGTTTACCTGTTTTAATTGTATCCATTGTCTTAAGTTCCGATGGTTGTCCAGTGTCGTCCATCGTCACACTTTTCAAGATGGCCGCCAGCCCAAAAAGATCCCAGGCACATCTTTGCTTTCCTATTGGCTACTGGAATTTGGGCCTGCGGTGACCCTAAAGAAATTCCTCAACAAAATATTACATATTTGTGAATAAAATGACAATATACATTTTAAATTATAGTTATTCAGTGATTGATTAATAAAAGCTTTTTATATTTTTCAAAGAATGTGATAATAAAAGAACGATATCAACACAGGAAATTGGAATAGTGAATGAGGGAGTTACACCTGTAACTTTAATTACCTTTGTGACGTCACCGGGTAGAACCTGTCGTCTGCTTATGCCAGCATTCACAATAGTTTCGAATAAGTTAATTCGAATAACGAATTAACTAGTGGGATTAACTATGGGAAATACAGAACAGATTCTATAATTAACTCAAGATTTTAATCTGCATGTTATCAAAGGATTAATTTAATGAGCGTTTGCCAACTAATTACGAGCGGAAATGAATTTTTTAAAACGGAAATGGTCATAAAACGTGTATAATAACAGTGACGCTAAACGAAACTGTCACATGCATCCGATTCACGTTGGAAATCTTAACGGGGCTGAAACTTTCCCCTTCCACCGAAAATTGGATGGGAAACTGAAAAAAGTTCAGTTCATGGTCAAGCTAGTTAAACTGCTGCCAAGTTTCATTTTGGATCTGGGCTCGCTCGCTGAAGTGGGTTGCATATAGCCCATCAATCACTAACAAAGAAGTCAAAAGCCTGTCTAACTGACGCCTCGAGGCTAGGCTAGACCCCCCCCCCTCACCCTCCCCCCCTTTGACATTTGTGGGTATCACAATTTTAATATCACATCCGAAATGACGTCATGGGAAACCGTGTCGAACTTTTTTACCACGTGGATTGAGTATAGTATAGAGAACTCGGCACGACGAAAACTGTGTAGCTGCCAGGTAGGAATTACTATATTTTGTTAGTCCTTTCTCAAGGCACGGGTGGGATGTATGGTTTTAGAGAGCATTGGTGGTGTGTGAGGGGGATATACAATGAATACTTCTCACGCCTTGTACTGAGGCTAGGGGTGTTTCCCACAAGCAGATGAATCTGGCCAAACTCTTTCAATTCATCCTCAGAAGTGCTAAGCACTTTGAAATACGTGTGTTTATGAGTAAACGCATAAACACATTTATGACATGTTTCTATACTGCAAATAAATCACGCCACTCGCGCCACAAAATTGTTGTGAATGAGTTTACAAACTCAACTCATAAAAGAACATTCATATTTCACTCAGTCACGCCACAGCGAGACTATATAAACTGTTCTCCTACAGCTTGTTTGTATAATCCTAATATAATCTCCATATCGGTTAAATAATAGGACCTCATTCAGCCAAATCCGTCTGTTCTGATTGCATCATTCGTTCAGAGAAACATGAAAAAGATAGAAAAAGTAACTCATGCTCAAAGTATGTCCGTTGATGGTGACTCAAGCAGAACAGGTTGACTCCAGCGTCGGGGCAACGGCCGGCACGCTCCCCCGCTAAAAATTGCTTTACCATGACGGTTTTCCACTTTTCCCACGAAACGACCAAGTGCATTTCATTCAAGAGTGGATTTCCTTGAAAAAAAAAACACCAGCAATTGAATAAAATGCAGCAGTTGTTTCCCGAACAAGACTGACGGTATCGCCCCCACCGCCTCCCCCGCTCATCCCCCAGCAAGGATGAGACCAGTCACCGGTCCCCATACTCCAGCTGACAGGTGTTGTAGGGAGCGAGCCTCCCCCACAAACTCAACCAGGCTGGGACGTGTTTTACCTCCCGACGGGGGCAGACTAGGCCCTGCTATAGTCCATATGGTGCGGTGGTTAATTGGGAGGGGTGTCCGATGGGCTACCTCGTTAGAAGGACACAAAACAACCGAATTTGGCGTGTTTGTTTCATTTGATTGGATATGAAAAATACAAAACTGCCACAACATGACTAAACGAGTGGGCGACACGCGAAAGTAAACCAAAGCACGATAGTGTGATGTCTGACATCGAAGGCAAAATACCAATTATCAGCTGGTAACCACGTGCATCATACAAAAAAATCAAATGTTGTTCACCTCTAAAAAGAATTCGACAAACTTCTTCAAAGGAAATTAACTTGTAAGTTGTAGCGATGCGCTTCAGTGGTTCGGGCCTGATTGTACATGGTCCCAACCAATGGATCCATGGCGCTGATGTTAAGGCGAACTGAAGTTCACGCGAACCCAGGAGATGGTGGTGATGTCAATGAGCAAGACATTTTACATCGTCAAGGGCTCAAGGTCGGTTCAGGCAAAGTCATGATATGCCACAGTAGACTGGAAGTCAATACTAGGAAAGTTCCTGACGTAAGGATCTATCGCAGTGGACAACGATGAAATAATCCAAGGCTTTCGCCGAAAATATCATTAAATAAACACAAAATAATATGAAAGGTGTACTTGAGGACTTCCCTGCTTATAAATTCCGGACAATCATTTTAACATGATAATGCCTACTTATATTACCAACCCTATGATGTATGACCACGATGTAACCCACTCTTGAGAAGAAAGTACCTCCCTCCTGAACAGCCTATAATAGACCCCAGACCGAGAGGGTGAACCCATTTCAACTTGCACTATCACCATCTTATACTCCTCTCGGGCCCCTACAAGCCGTTCATCAGCGTGATGCCGAGCCTAGACGGGCGGGACTAACCGCAGGGAGGACTGATGCAAGTCTAGCTATACCTCCACACGGAACAAACCCAGTCATTCCCACTGGCGCAATTCAACCTTTGGTCTCTTCAACAGGTGTCATATAATGTAATTATTTACAATAAATCCTTGACGTCTTCCTATATATGAAAATGGACTTGTCTTATACAGGTGGCCCATTGACACTTGACCCCAAAGGTCAAGCCCGGGGTCACCATATTTACATAAGATGTGTGTATTCTCACTATTATGTATTATGGGTTCTGCCAGGGAACTGAATGAGTACTGAATCCGATCCGTGTACTGATGGTTTTACAATCGCCTTGAGTATTACACCAACTGCTCCAATTCACATCGAGTGTATTTATACCAGCTTGCTCCTCACTGTATACCCATTGGCCATAGCGGTCACGTGTAGTGTTTGAAGCCTTCTGACCTATACCGAAACCAGCCCTTCGGCCAAGTTCTTGCTGACACCGTGACACGCTGTCGATCGGGTTCAACTTGTTTCTCAGAGGTGCCCATTGATGTCCGACTTGATCATAGTTCCTTTGACCATATACTTCCTAGCTCCATGCTTTGACACGATGGCGCAGCATTAATGATCAATGACGTGAGAAAAGAAGGATGCAATTTTGTTCAGAGGTTTTAATACGATACGGGGTGAGGAGCGAGTCGGGTTTTTCGAAAACAGAATTCCCAAAGGACAAGAACTTTGATGGCTTGCTGAAATACTCCCAACTGACCACCGATATGGTTTCAGTTTCGCTTGGAACCTTGCAAGGAACTTTCTTTTTTAAGTTGTGGGAACCAGCTAAACTGTTCTGGTCCGGCGGTTTCCATTAATATACCTCGTAAGGGTCGATTTCACGAAGCCCTACAATCGTAACTCGAGTTCAAAATGTCTACCTGTAACGAGGGCCTTCTTTAAAGACATCGTGCTGTATCTTTAAGCACGATGTCGGCAAACCTGAATTACGGCGAGCCCATGACTGAGGATGACTATGTCCTCTTAGCCTATGGGTAACCAAGTTCCCTCAAACAGGTACCGGTACTATAATGGTACCGTGATCAGTCACGGTGCCTATGGCAGGTACTATACACGGAGTGATTCTGCTGTATAAATGCTCTTTGAGGCCGATTCTGAACTTGGAAGGGGTCGTGGAAGGTTGCACTCCATTCCTGGAGGGTATCTCTCATCCCAACAGAACCGGCGATCAAACTTACTGAAATAAAAATACCTGTTGTCTACAGCTGACCTGAGGTTTACCGACTCGATAGACTGGATATAAGTTCACGGTATCCCCCAGATGCGCTGGTACTACTATAACACAGGAGTTGCTTTGTGTGAGGAGCGACCAGCAGGGTCGGCATACAGTAACGTTCCTACGAGGGGGTAAACCTCAGAATTTTTGGTTGATGATGATGATGATGATGGGGCTTCATCATTGATGGCTGGTGATGTGGGAGCCCATAACTATTCCTGTGATTCAGTCTTGTCGTGCATACAGTTTCAGTATTCTAACCTCGAAATGAAAGTCGCTCCTGCCCTATATAGAGAAATACTCTGATCTTAGAGCAAAGGCCAACCATGAAGGTATAAGAATGGTCTAACAAACCAGTGTCAGTGTACACCCATGCTGCCCATAATGGCCAGTAACTTCTCGACTGTTGGGGGTACGCACCAAGTAGCACTCAATCACGCAAGGGCAGTTGGATATACCAGTACACATGTAAATTGATTTAGTCTTTGACTTTTTAGACAATGTCAGATTTAGTCTGTCATGGTCAGCGACAGTCTAATGCACTATGCTACCTAAAGGAGACCAGCAAGAGCTAAGAGTTGGGATGGGAGTGGGACTAAGCATGTCACTTACTGCTTGAACTTTGCCAGGACTGAAGATTGAGCAAAGACTGTCAATTATCAAAGACAAACCAAAGGAAAGACACACTTTCAAAGTTATATTTCAGACAGGGTCAAAAAGAAGAGAAAACAGGCAGACAGAGAGGGAATTGATGGCCGTGTATGACTTGAGTATAGAGGAAGTAGTTTATAACTTGCCAAGCACCGGAACCAGACTCATATAACGAGCCCGAAAGCAGGACTGACAAGAGGAAAGCCCTATTTAGTCTACAAAACAGCTCTTAAATAAATTGACCCACTTTTTTTGGAGGGTATAGTGAAAGAGAGGGGGACGTGGTCTTTAGGCACGTTCTAGACCGGAGCGCCTGGGACCCCAAATAGAGCGAGTCAGTCAGTAATTGTCAACCAGAATGATTATTTTTTTTATGAGGAGCCAGGCCCCTTGGGATGGATGATGTACGGAGGAAATGGAACACGGAGCAAGCCAATCTCAGTCCACCGACGGCCAAGTCTAGTAGCTGGACCCATTCATGATGGGCCAGCGACGAGGATTCTGGATTCGTAATGACATTCATCATGACGGCACCGGTAAATTAAAGTATGTAACGACGCACGTGAACCGGCTTCAGCCTGTTTGTTGCAACGGGGATGATTACTTTCCTATTGGCGTCGAAGCCGGTTGAGCGTCCACCACGGGTCGTGGGGCCCGGGCAGAGGGGTCATTTTTCGTCCTAGGAAGACAAGGGCTGCTCGAGTCCGACAACCCATCGGTCGACAAATTTGTCGGCCGTTTTCCTCTCAGAAAGCCTGATTCCTGGGTTTAGAGCAAAACTCGTAAGACATAATTATTTGAAAAAAAGAACGAAAAATAACTCCTAAAAGTAGAAGTGTTATAAGCCAACTAAACCTATAGCTATAGCTACAGTACACCTCTACTTTTTAAATGCTACGCAGCAGTTCTGTGAAATTTTCCCAAGGGTCAAAATGCAACAGGATGGTACGTGTTACGCGAGGATCGGAAGGAATCTAAAATAAACTTGAGAATATTGAGCTGTTGCCAAGATCTCGTGATTAAAGGAGCTAAATGCTCGACAGATTGCAACTGTCATCGTCATTGTGCCAAGCATCCAGATATTTACGGAGGGTGGAAAGATGGACATGCTCTGACCATGGTCTGACAATGCAATTGTCCATTTACACAGGTAGTGTCCATTAGAGACCAACCACCCAGCAAGCTGGCGAGTGACGAACTGGTGTCATCCCCGTGCGTGCTGCGGTTGGAGGGAACCTGTGGTGTCGAGCGAAATATTCGTCGAGGATGCCAAAAATTAAACCGCGAGTAAACGACACAACGAACACCTGCGGGAAATAATGGTGAAAAGGGGGTGTCCGGGGAGTCCCCCTTCACGCACCCTTTATACCTCCCCATCCCAGCTGTATCGGAGGACATGCCTGACGTACGGCGTATCGGGTACAGCGATCTGGTAGACGAGGATGTGTCAATTTACACTGGGATGGGAACTAAAGTTCGCCGAAGTAGGACGGTTCGTTTTGCCATCACGGTCGGTCACACTGAAGACAAGATGTTCCGATCCGACGGTTCGCAACTTCTCTGTGTGCTATTTGTGGCTCAGTTTTAGGAAGAGAATCGTCTGGGGCGTTCGCGAATTGAAGGGAAAGATCCGGTGCCATTAATGGGAGATTATCCTGTCGGGGAAGCGTAGAAAATTAATGACAGTTGATGGATCTCGATAAACATGGTTTAGTTTCTGCTAGCTTAACAGGATTGAGTATATTGGAGGAGGCTTCCGTCCCAAAATCAAAGTTACTTCAGTCGCGCAGTCTCCATTTTCACCCGAGTAATTCTGATCATCCCTCTGACACCCAAGTCACTCCCTGGCGTCATCTCACCTACACATACCATGTACAATGTCACTCACCACTGACAACATTCTCACCACCAAAGTCATCACACTATCACCACTGCAATTCACACAGGCGAAACATAGACCTTTATGCTAATAATATCTCAAAATCACTTCCCCAAGCGTTTCAATTGATTCTTTGTATCAAACGAATATTAAGAGTTTGCTATGCTGTTCATCGTACTTACGATACTTGGGTCGATTTCACTGAAGCCCTACAGTAACTCGAGTTACGAAGGGTAACCCATCGTACCATACGTAAGGTTGCAATGCATCATAATGCCCTCCGATTGATAGTAAGTTACAATGAGTCTGGTGAAATCTACCCCTTTTCATAAAATCAGAGTCAGGCTACACATGTGGGCGTGATGCGTTCGCAGTTCAGTTTCATGCATTCTACACTAGCACAAGCCATGCGATCATCATTTGTCGTAATTTTTGTCGCAGAAATTGAATGCATTGACTTTCATATCAAATGAATAGACACGCTCCTGCTTAAAAGTTTGTAAACCCACCGAGAAGACCGAATCCCCCTCCACCACCACCCCACAATGAAATGTCACATTTAGTAATATGTTTTACACCACTGCTTCTTTATAGGTGACAATCCTACGTTCTGCTGAACATAAAACGCGGCCGACGGGAAATTAGTTTTGAAGTTGGGAACAATAGATGAAAGGCTTGCTGGATGATACTAAAAAGACCATTGTGACAAAATGCTCTTTACGGCTTATGTAGGCCTATACACTGATCATTTTTTTATGTTCATTTTATCATTTCCCTCTGGATTTATATTTAACTATAGCCTTCCACAGATGATCTCAGTCATTGAGTGTGCAGTTGCAAAGCTTCAGAGAGCCACACTCATATAGCTATGGTGCAGTCGACTTTGTTAATTACCACAGCAAGGTCAAGTGAAGCTTTACATTTTGGCAAAGAAATATTGAAAAGCAGCGCGCTTGCATAGAGCCAGGGAAGATAATAAGACCGCACTGGCGTCGTCGATTTAGAGGACCGCCTTTGTCGTTCTTCTGCGATCAATTGAAATTGGAAAGTTATTGGACGCCATTAATACCAATGTTTTTCCAGGACTAGGTTGTTAGCCTTGTATGACTGTGTACATGTAAACGGTGGAAATCCAGGATTCATTAATGTTCTCCTTGAATGTTGCTAAGTCATTGCACTTGGAGTTAACCTTTATAGTTTTGATAAATTCGCATATGGGTCTGTATTCGCAAAAAGTCGTGATTTTCTTCTCTTTTTTTTCTCTGCAATTTGTTGTTCAATTTTCGAGGGAGGGGTAGATTAATGTGTAGGGCAAGTGATTGGTGTGATAGGGGCATGTCATGTTTACCGTGGAGAACGAGCTTGGAATACAGTTGGTTCCCTATAGGCGTCATACCAAGCAAACCATACACGTGCACGTACATTGGTCTCTCCTGGGGACGGCCAGAGTACACTGGCTGGAACGTCGAGATCAAACTTCTCATCGGTTCTTTTCAGAACCACACTTCTAGAAAAGAAATACATGGTGTCTCCGCAAACCTTCCTTTCTTACATAAAGCAGAGTGTACACTGTCAAAAATTTCGGTAACATTTTCGATAACTTGTTGCCCAATTAGGGCAACACACTGTTCCTGGGCAACACGACTCTGGGCCCTGTGTACACCAGCAACATTGGCCACTAGCAACAGTTGGCCAACAAGTTACCGAGATGTTGCTGCAACATGTTACCCAACTCGTTTTGCTCTGTGTATGCACTGACAACATTTTCAGAAACAACGTACCTGGGCAACATGTTACCGAATTTTTACCGAAAATCTTTATAGTGTACACTCTGTTTAAGTCTCATTTGCTGAGACTTGATTTTTCTAGTTCGTTTCGGCGTATCCACCACCGGGCTTGGGCAGTCTTCCACGGCCGTCCGGACACGGGGTTGATTAGCTGACTTCACGGTCGCCGTGTCTCCCCAAGCGACGTGACAGCAGGGAATCGCCGTTAACTGACAGCGCCACCGAGGAAACTACCCAGTAAGTAAAGCATCCCACCGAAGTCGAAGAGAGAGAGAGAGAGGAAAAAAATCAACGGAAGACAAACAAAATATCGCAAGCAGGTGTGTGGGCAATGTTCCATATATTACATGCTATGGGACATGATTGCCATCACCCCTCGGGTCAACAGCCATTATTATGACACGGTGAGCTTTACACGGTAAATTTATGTTGGTGGTGATGCCGTCATTATGCGGTGTTGGAATGGTAGTTTCTCATATATACTGAACTACTGACGGTTGAATCATCTAGCGGAAGACCGTGGCTGCACGACGGATTGGATGGGATGGGCCAGGTAGAACATCATCATGGTAGACCGTGGTTGCACATGGGATGGGGTGGGATGGGTTGGGATGGGGCCAGGTAGAAAGTCATCATCATGGCAGCGTCCTCGGTCTATGTGGGTTGGGGAGGAGGTGGAGGGGGTTCACGACAACTACGGACATCACACCAACAGGTGTTTTGTGAGTAAAGAGGGGGAACTCCTGTCTGATATTTTGAAAGGGAACTCCCAAAATGTATTCTGCAGTGTAACAGGGGTCGGGCTACGCCAGAACAAAAGGTTTGGATAAATTTATGGATAGGTTGAAGGGCATTCTGGTGAGCTTTTGATTTGTCACTGGGAGTAATGCAAGTAACATATCATGACAATGGCAGAGCAACGTTGGCCACTTCATTCATCCATGATTACACCAGGAGGAAAGAAGTAATTCCTTCCTCCAAGATCGCATATCAACAATCAACATGCGACGCATTGCATACAACCACAGCTACCAGTCACATCAGCCTGCAACATCCGGAAGCAGTCTGGTTCCACTGGCGAGGTTAGCGTGCGTGCACGTACCTCTCTCTCTCACGGTCACCTTCCATCTCGGAAGTGATATCGTAAACATCGCCTACCCCTCCAGCGGAATCTCAAAAATCAATCCGGACAGCCGGACGGAACGGATCATCTCGTTGACAGCGAAACCTCATTTTTAACTTTTGACGGAGGGAAAGGAGTGGGAAGGGGGGGGGGGAGAAACCTCTTGAAGATAAATTTGACTTCACCCAACAAACACAGGTGAATTTGACAGGAGATTTTCGGGACAAAGTGATCTGACGAGAGTTTTATTGCATCTCGATTTATGTATAGTGAAGTTCAGTACAGCGTTGATGTTTTCTTTCTCATGGTGCGCACGCTTATTTGTACGCAGGACCTATAATAGGACCTATGACGCATTGCAGCCCTACGTAGAGTACGATGGGTTATTCTTCGTAACTCGAGTTACGATCAATCGTAAGGCTTCGTGAAATCGACTCCTAAGTCTGACAGGTAAACGGCATATGAATCCTGAGAGTGAATATGCGAAAAAAATTGAACAGCGAACTTTGGACTCCGGCCTGAGATAAGAATTTCTGCTCGGAGAGCGAAGTATACTTCTAACCTGAACTTTCGTATTTTCTCGTAGGGCTTCGAGCCGGCGGGGGCAAGCCAGACTCTACACCCCTACACTAAAAGTAAAGCACTTGCTTCATTCACAGAAATCAAAATCCATTTACCACCTAAGACAAATAGACAGCTCAATGAATAAACAAACAAACAAACCAAAAAATATACCATGAGCACAAACACCCAGCCTTCACCTCGTGTATTCGTCACCATGCCCTTTGATCTGCAAAGGTACTAGAAACAAGAATAGGTATAAAACAGGTAAAAGTTTGCCCTGTTATCGGTGCGAGGAATCTCGAATGTTCTAGGTCTCTCTTTTCCCAGACCCAGACCATCCTCGCAGATTATAATGGGACGATGTATGTCAATATTGCTGGTAAAGATCATGGAGAGGTTGGGGTGATGGGGGGTGCCCAAAGTGGCACTGGTTGTGTTTGCCCTCCTCTCCTGGAAAGGGAAACATCCGATCTGATCGGAGATAATACATCGACTCACTCACCTCCCGACAGCCCTTGACTATCGGGAGAAGACCAACAACAAAATGTAGATCCCAAAATAGACTCTTGTCCTGAGATTTTCAAGAACGATAGGCTGTAGGGTTCTTGTTCGTCGGGCCCTTTGAGTTGAGGGGCCAGTGAAGGGGGTCTTTCTGTGGGAATTTGGACGCTGGATTGGTGACCTGGTCACTGAGAGTCAATGATTCCATTTGATCTGATTTGATTTGATACAATCAGAATGGAATGTGTAGAAATAAAACAATTTATTATCAAAAAGTCCTAACATCAGAAATCATTATTATGACTGCTATATATATAATTTCGCTAGGCCTACTTCAACAAATCTTTCTAAACTTGCTTGCTAAAAGAAATCAAATTTCAAAATCCTTTCGCTCAAACTTGGGTAGGCCCATGGAGGTAGGAAGGCCTAATCCATCTTTAATTCTGCCAATTGTTTTAAAGAGGGCCACCTTGTCTCTGCTCCAACATATTAACCCCGAGGCTGGTTCCTCGGCGTTGATACCTAGATGGTCGGTGGATCGTCTACCCATAGAGTAAGGAAGCTTTACTCTATGGTCTACCGTACCCCACCAACAAAACTATGCTGGCCTCTCGGTGGATGACACCGCGGCCCAGCATCATCCCAGCAGGTCAGTGGAGGTCAATATTCATCCTCAGGAGGACACGTCACCCCAGGCACAGAGAGAGTCACTTGCACCAGCTCTTTGTCTTTAAAACTTTAACTGCACCTGCCTGTACAGAGTGAAGTTCATACACAGGATATTGAGATTGGAGGGGGGAAGTCCTCACAATCGAAACAGACAGGCCAGACCCTCTCCTTTGTCAATTTGAACTTGGTAATAAAAATGAATGCTTGTGTTTTTTTTGTGTTTTTTTTATACCCCTTTCAAACTGCTTCCAAGGGTGTTACGTGTAAACACCAGCTGAAACCGGGTGAGCACATCGACTTGACCATGGAGTTCAATCAAAAAAAAAAAAAAAAAACAAATTAGCAAACAAACTGAAGAAACAAACAAACAAATCAAACAAACAAAAAGAACAACCCAAAGCAACACAAAAAAGTGTCCCCTTTCAAAATTGACGCCATTTTACGCGATACCGTGCAGAAATGGCATGTTTTTCTGCACCATGCAGAACCCTCCAACCAACTTTAAAAGACCTCTCGAGCCTAGCGTGATAATGTTTTATGCTGCTTCCTGAAATTTCATTGAGAATGACTGCAAAAACCCCCATCGCCTGCTGTATTTATTTGACAATTACAACTCAGTTCCAAATCGTGTGAATTCTTTGCATAACGGTGGTCCATGGTCTAGCACGCACTGCATGGTATTACACCCCCTCACAGGATACAGAGTTAACGCATGGTTAACGGTGGGAATCGTAAGATGAAGTACCAATCTGTTGAAGGCCTACTCTTAGGCCTACGCTTCGTTCTCAAGCATGGGTACACACCATCATCATTAAAGCAGAATGTAGGCCTACATTGTTAACAATTTCGGCAACATTTTCGGTAACATGTTGCCCAGTTAGGGCAGCAAACCTGGCAACACGACTTTGGGCCCTGTGTACACTAGTAACATTTGGCCAACATGTTACCGAGATGTTGCTGCGACATGTTACCCATCAACTCGTTTAGCTCTGTGTACACTGACAACATTTTCAGCAACAAGGTACCTGGGCAACATGTTACCGAGATTGTTACCGAAAAAGTTGACAGTGTACAGTCCGCACTGTTCGGCAATAAGCACAATACAGTCTCGAAACCCTGAAAAGAAAAGATAGAAAAACACATTAAGGTTCAGAAGTCATGAACTCACAGAAACCCATCGAGAAGACAAAGGTTACTCTTATAAACAAAAGTCCAGGCGCCAGTTACTCCCAACCGTCTTTGTATTCTGCCTGTATGTCATCATCATCTCCAGGTACTTCACGATGTTAGTCGGGTACCTGACGTCATCAGCGGTGCTGTGAGCCCCAACAAGAGACGTCAGGGGACTATGCATCATTGTGTTGCCTGGTACCCGGAGGTAAATGGACACAGTTCGTGTTGTTCGATTCAATGACGTCCTTTTATTTCCCAGACGATGATGTTCTGCAGTAATGATCGAGTGAGCGCCCAAACAGGCATAACCCACTTCAATAAATCACCGTCTGACAAAGAGCTGAAAATATTAAAGATGCCTTGTCCTTATTTTGTTCAATTACATGTATTGTGCACATTTTATACACAAGCTTTGCCGAGATCCGGCACAAAAATTTCCAAATTTTCATGTGATGTTTTACTGCTTTTGACTTGTATCCGACCATTGATTTTCTGAGCATACAATTTTAAGATTTTTAATAAGAGTCGTCAGGGAATCTTTGGCAGGGAACCAGACTATTATGACACTCTTACAATAGTTTACATCGTACTAGACGCATTTAGTGCAAGGGACATTTTGGGTTTTGTGCGGTCGTGTAAGCAGTCGTGTATAGATTTTTAAAATGATGGCTCCGATAAATTTACCGAGGATATCGGTAAAGATAACGATATTGGTCCCTGATGACAACTAATGCAGGCCAGTCGAGACCTAACCAGACAAAATAAGAAGTGCGAAAGTACGAACGAATATTACATGGTGTTTCCGCAAACCGATCCACATACAAATTGTCAATATGCAAATTTTGCCTCAAATCTTTCTTGATATCAGTAATGTTTTTCTTTTTTGGGGGGGCGGGGAAGGGGGACCTTCCTCGCCGCCCTCTATAGTCATTCCCCTGAGAGGTTAACGGCCTTGTGCAGAAATTCACGCCAGGAAGAAGTTAATCAAAGCACCAGCAATTGCTTCTATTTATGATGCTCTATGATGATTATGATCAGGCATGCATCATGCAAGACCAGACCACGGCACATTATATCCCCTCCAATATACTATGTGCCAAACGTCATGTACGCCAAAAACGATTCACATCTGCGATTCTAATTACGTCCGATCTCCTCTGTGTGTTACAGCGCGACCCGTCGGGACCGCTGCCAGTTAATTGCAGACGACTGCAATATATTTTTATGGCGGGAAGCGATTGTATTTTATGATGCATATTAATTCATATCAGTTCTGTCGGTCTGTGCCTTGTAGTAGATTCCATGGTCGGGGTATAGCGATGGTGCTCGTATAGGTCTACTGGTGCCGGCACGGCAGCTGATCGGGGTAAACCGGTCAGGAATATCAAAGATGGCTGCCGCCTTTGTCTCTTCCATGATGCCTTAAGTATACTTCTCTGGTTCTACGGAGAAAATTAGACAACACGAGCCAGAAACAATGGTAAAAGAAGCCTTGAAGATGGTATTTGGGAGTGAGGATTGCCCAAAAGGTATTGGCGATTTCTCGAGCGAAGGAAAGGTTATGAAGGGCTATGTTTGTGCGAAATAAAGATTTGATGTCTTTCTGATGCCAAAACCTTCCTAAGGCGTATTCTGTATGGATGTCATTTTGAATAAAAAGATCGAGACAGCCTTTTATTCAGGTCTGTTTTCTAATCATTTGTAATGACCCTTGACCGTTCATGCTATCAAATGAAAGCTAATAAATTACGTTTCCAATTTCGGATTCACCGAGTGAAATTACTGGTCTTTTCTCGTTAACTGCTCAACTGATTTTTTTTAACCATCAGGCCAGCCTAAAATACAGCAATGCCTACTGTAGTAAGTCAAGCATTTCCAACGGAAAAATAGGAAATCAAGATTTTCGTCTTAGAAGTGCCATCCCTTTATATTGATCTAAAACGAGAAACTGTCGTTATAACGTCTGGTAGAAAGCTCGACCATTTTATCTCTTTAAAAAAATCTATAAGTATGCCTGCACGTACAATGACCAAAGGCACCAACATTTCCGGCTGAAGGAGCTCATACAAGTACTTCAAACGTGTACGCCGACATCACCACAGAACAAATCTCGGGAACGTTTTAGGCTAAAGCCCAACTCCTTCTACCCAAACCGTGAACTTGTGGGCCAATGCCAGCCAAATAAAAGAAATACATAACGATTTTTTATTCCGTTCATATTTCATAGAGGCGGCCCTTTGTTGTCACCGTAAGCCTCGGAGCCCATTGGTAGGATTCTTTTGTTTCCTGCACGTTTCTGTCACGGTGACTGGATGTCGGAGTCCAGAGAATGAATAAAATAACACGCGCGCGGATGTCGACAATGCGTGAGCAAAATGCTTAGGCATTTTATGCATCGACATTGAACTTTGAAGACTCGGCGGGAAAAAGGTATATATCGGAGCCTATCACGCTTGACTAGAGTCATCGTGTGTAAATCTGCACTTAGATTCATAAAGATATGCTTAAAGAACCTGGAAATCGAATAAGAATACACTGATTTGTCTGATTTGTCATTTGGGCGAAAACTGCCTTGTCCGGTATCTGGGCATGCACAAATAGGCCCTGCCGTGATTTGTCATTTGGGTGAATGCTGCCTTGTCCGGTATCTGGGCATGCACACGGCTGCTTACCGACCAGACAGCTTTTGCTTCGGTGTTAGTTTCCACGATCGATGCTTATTCAACAGTCGACTTGACTGGCTAGGTTCGATAAGGACGATTTGATTTGTTTGTATATTGTCTTCCATGCTGGCAGTGTCGACAGTGTCGACAATATTCGCCGGTGCGTTATAGGTTTGACATTAACTTTGCCAGAAGACGGCCAGAGCATACTGGCCAGAACATGGAATCAACCGGCTCTTTTCAGAGCCACCCCATACTCTCAAAAGAGATAAATATATGTCACATGGTGTTATGGCAAGCACTTCAAGAGATCCACTATATAGCCTCAAATCTAAGTAAAACGTTTGACAGTTGTTTGGGAATACACTAAGTCGAGCGATCGACAGGAAATGCAGAAGGTCCTACAAGCCTTTTCCTTGCATCCGTAGGCCCACCGTGGACAAATTCGGTTTCTGTGATTTATGTCTCCTCGTTCCCAGGGTGGGTATGACCTCGGAGTCTCCCCTTCAATACCACATTGTCGACTGATGAGCAATAGCCATCAACGTCACAGGTTAATTTCTGTTGGAAACCCGAAGCATGCTTCGTATTTCTGCAGATCATTCTGCCCATATGTAGGGGATAAAAAGAGACCTGAAATACACATTTCCTCTCAAATGACCTCCACGTCTGCCGTGCACATGGTTCCCATGCCGTTTTCATTAAAGGGGCAGTATCGAGGGTACGTATTTTATTAGAAGGCAGCAGCTCAGGCAGACGCTAAGCTTCTGAAACTATTTTAGACAACACGATGAGATCTTTAAGCTGCTAAAGATCAGAGTGGAAGAGTAAGATGTTAATGCTGAGCCTAGGTGATATAGCAAGAAAGAGCTGCGAGCGTTGGAGAAATCTCTGAGTTTTCGTTCGTTTTGAGGAAACAAGCCCACAGGGACTTTGTGGTGATGCAGGACTGGGGAGTGCTCGGTCAGGACCGGACGATTGGCAGTGGCGTCACCAGACTTTTGAGTCGGGGGGGGGGGCACAAGGGGGGGCACTAGCAATTGTTAGGGGGGCACCATTACAATATATATTATATTTTTTTTCACCAACCCAAATCTTAAATGGGGGGGGCACGCGGGGGGCACAAGGTTTTCAAGGGGGGGCACGTGCCCCCCTGGCCCCCCCTTGGCGACGCCACTGACGATTGGTGATGCTATTTGAGCGTGAAGAGCAAGCTATGAGCACGGATGATGTTGAGTTCGAGTCTGGGGAGTAGGGAAGGGTCCAGGGTAGCCTAGGGCACAGAGCATCAAGGAGAAGCACCGGGGATATTTACACCAAGAACCAACACCGGCAGTTACCTCTCTCGGTACCAGTCTCAACAATTCAACACCAAGACTACAATTTTACCAACACCAGAAGAGCAGCTCTATTGTAAAAGCACATAGAGCTAGCAACTGAGAGAAGTGGGCCTAAGGTACAATACGGGGAGAGTGAGACAAAATGGTTCTTGGATGAACTTATAGGAAGAAAACAGGACGAGATTCTAGTACAGGGTCAGGGCTTCTGGTTCATGAGCCCTGCTCAAAATATGTCGCCTCAACACTAACACAGAGAAACAGTTCAGACTTCAGACACGACCCTTTTTGGATGACACGGGTCATTGATTCTAGTTTGAGGGGAAAATTCAAGGATTTCTTCCTTCATCTTCTCTTTTTCGTTTCCTGAAGTGAACTTCAGCAAGGCCCCAGGAGACTTACCAGGACCGCGGTTCGGAGCCCACAAGAGAAAATGGGGTCAGGAGAGTCGTACTGTGTTGATGACGATGTAACCGCGGACATTCGTCTTGACTCTGCCGAATGAATGAAGTTCATGGAGGACGGCGAGACTGAACGAATGGAATCACTCCAAGTTTGATTTGGAAATATTAATTCACTTGAGGTTTTATAGTTGATTTCCTGTTTGATATATCATTATTATTATTCATTGGCTTCTGCAGAGTTAATCAATTTATATCAATTATTATCAATAGCAACATTTTAATGATTTTTCTTTTTTGCCCAAACATGATCGTTTACCTATGTAGGATAACTAGGGTCACAAAATCATGTTGTACAAATGTTAAATTCCATTTTAGCCTAATGAGAAAGATCGTGCTATGATCGAAACGCGTCAGGCCCTTCTAACACCAAGCAAAATTTCAGGCCATTATTTTGGATGATGAGCATTTTGCAGCAGTTTATTACTTGTATGTTGAGTTTATTACTCATTTTAATTACATATTTTGGAATCGGATTTGATAGTTGCTCAATAACTATGATGAAAATGAAGACTTCTTTATATCTCGTTTTCGAGTTAGACAAGACCATGTGTGGTTCTTTTAAATTAAATTTACATTATTTTTATCTTTACATTGGACTTTAATGAACTGTGATAGTATGATCAGTATTAAGTTTTAACATCTGAGGCGAAAGCATCACCAAGGAGTTGTGATTGCTTGGGATTGACCCACCCATCTGGAAATGGTACAGCCCGAGTAGGTTAGCCTGGTCACGAATTGGGGATGATGTATACAATATGAAACGGAATACCATCTGTGTATTTCTGCTGTGTATTATATTAACCATCACTTGCATTGAAATAGTGAAGGGGGACAATACAGTAAAACATTATCAATTTTGTAGTTTTAATTGATAAGTGTCTCGATCACAGTGGTGAAGTTGACAATGGTGATTGACAATGGTGAATCGGTTTATCACCAACTTGACATTTGTCACCACCGTCATCATCACCACTGTTTCACCCGTGAATGACATAGGCGAAGTACGGGATGATAATGTCAATGGTATAATGGTGGCAATATGGTATTTGTAATCATCTCCGGTCGCTGTGAACTTGTGACTGTTGATCACAAACCGCAAGTTGGAACACTATTCACAGATGTGCTATCCCAACGACTTGAAGCTGTAGCAGGTCATCATGTCCCTCCAGCTCGCCTCAACCAGCCGGCCAGTCCTTGCCCCCTTCGGGGCCCATTCCCAGTAATGAACAGCCGGTAAAAACTGTCGAGCGGAAGTAGTTGACATTCCAAGGGCCGGCTGGTGATCTTTCCTCCGTGCCGTCAGCGGAGCGAGCATCGGAGGACGATTCGCCCTGGAATTCAGCCAATGCGCCCGGTCGATCGTGTGAATAACGCACGGCCTTGGTCAACTCCAGCCCAGCAGCCAACATCTCTAAACGGTGTGCTATCTCCAGATAGCATGATAGTATAACCATACCTTCTTTTTAATTCTCCACTGAAAAAAGAAATATGATTTTGTTCCCCTTTCTTCTCCTTTTTTCGACCCATTATTTTTTTTCTCTTCCCACTCTCTGGAGTGAAAGAAGAGGGTCGTTGGGTTACTTCCTTGGTGCCATTTATAACTTGGCAATAATGACGGCAATAGTACAAATTGTTCAGCAGAGGACAACAAAACACAACTCCCAAACCAAAGATTCTTTGATTGTTCCGTGCCGTGAATACAAGAGGTAAATGGCTCCATGCCTGGGGCTAGTAACAGCATATTATCGCTCGGGACCTATAACTCGATCGCCCGTATACACACTACAGTCAAAAAGTACATCATTTCAGAGGAAGAGACTTTTCAATCATGGTTGCACTTAACACAGAATGAGAGAGGAGAGAAAAAAAAGATAATGCAACGTGGATTTATTTGCACAGCCCGATAAAGCGGTATACATTTATCTCAGTAATTTTCGAGGCGCGATTTAAATATTCGCTCTGGCAATAAATCAAATATACACCAAGCTTTTATTGCTGTAGGGTTTCTCTCTTGGCTCTGTCCCCTGAACCATTGCAAGCCACAAGAAAGGCAGGATTGAGCCGGGGAAACGGTGACAATGCATTTTGTTTCCACCAAAAAATAATGTATGGGAGTGCGTTTTGAAAAAAAGTGTGTGAACTTTCGAACTGTTCGCGTAAGAATGAAAATGAATGAAGCGCACTTGGGTTAATGCCGCGACTTTTCATTCTCTCTGGCAATCGACATGGCGCGACAAAGGCGGTGCTTTCCGCTTTAAAAAAAAGTGCAATCCGGGAACGTTCCCATGGAAACAACACACGAAAATATCATATCGGGGTTGAAATACATTTATATCAATCAATAAGGTAGATTTTAACCGGGTTATATGAACGTTTCTTCAAAAGGAATGATCTTTTTTTTAATTTCCGGCAGAAACCCTGCGGTATTCGTTCCACATGACGTAGTGAGGTATTATGATTGTTCTTCGGGTTTGCATTTTGTTTTGGCCATAATTTTCACTAGAGCCTCAAGAGGAGACTAGAAGCCTGTTTGTTTAACGCACAGGATCACGGATTCTGCTGATCCTGATCCGGATCCCATTTTAGAGTATCCTGCTAAGGACGTGGATCCGCAAATCTGGGATCCCGTGCGTTAAACAAACACGCACTATATCTATGCATGTTCGTGAACTTCGTAGTGGGGTCAAGTTTTAACGACAAGACCGAGTACCGTCCTAGGACTGCATCTTTAAGGTTGATGTACCCAGTTAGACACGCTGGGAGGGCCCACAAACACGCTAAATGGAACCAACTGTGAGCTGTCCAGAGCAAGCCCATCACGGGGGGAACTTCGCTCAATTCCCCGGTCCTCAACACACCCCTCATAGCCCGCTATAAACCACGAAATGATTGAAACAGTTGGAACAAATTATCTCATAGCTTTCTCGCTTTCCTTGTATTTTTTTTCCTTTAATACCTTCCTGAAAAATAAATAATATAATAAAATAGAACTCCAAATATTTTCTCACGTGCGAAATACAGATAAATAGATCCTATTTTCAGAAGTATTATCTGAAATGGTTTTTTGTTAGCCAATTACAAACGGGATCCATACAGGTTTTGTTATGCTCAAAAAATAATGATGAGACTTTTTTTGTATAATGCAGAGATAGGAATTAGTATAAAAACAAGAACACATGCAAGGTGTCATTACCTGGATACCATTCCGTACTTAATTGAAGTAACACAAATCGGTTATCATGAGGAATATACAACGCATGACCTTTGACATGGGACACAACCTCGTACCCAGGTGTATAATACGCAAAAGATGGTTGTGATTTGATGTGAGAATAGAGACAGTTCGTCTTTCTGCATGTCAGAAATCCTTTTGTGATTTTGTCGTTGATGTGATGGATTTGGCAACTAACAAGAGAGCGAGGTTATGAACAATTGGTTTGGAATTGGTGGCCGTGGACCGGACAGGGCTAGGCCTGGGAGTAAAATACCCACATGGTCCTGATTTTGCCGGACCAGGAGCAAGTATAATCCCCTGCCGTTTCGCATGACATTCCTTGCTAACTACTTCGCCCGTATAGCCGGCCGCACAGCCGGGGCAAAAATCCTTGCCCCGTTGGTAATAAATGATGTTTGTCAAAAGGTTATCGCTGACATTTGTCACAATCTAGGAAGAATTATTCTGTTAACAGCTTTGACGAACAACAAAGGGCTTCAATTTCCCAAACCAATTGCTCACAACCTTTAATGCAATGGCGTCCACCAAGGGAAGTCTTTGATTCACATTGGGGTATTGGAGAGCGTTTTTTATACAAAACTTTCGAATTTCCAAACCCCTTTCCTAAAAAGAAATGCCAATTTTAGGATACCAATGGAAACCATTGCTGTGTGTTTCATATCGAGGCCTGGCTCATGTCAATTATCTGTATAACCAAACGTTGGAATTGCTCTGCAGTTTTCATGCGATAAAGTCTGGTACACATCACCAAGGGAATCTGACAGCATTATCGTTGTTATAGTGTAACAATTCAAAAACCTTGTTTTTATACATCATTAAGAAAAGGACCTGTCAAAACGTTATACAACATCCCACAGTAACGATTTAAAAGTGACGGTATAGCCTCTGTAAGTCTCGCGAGCATGGATCCGGAAGAATGGCAGTCTAATACGGATTTACGTGGCACATGATTGCTTAATCACCATAATTATAATATACAAAGACTGCTACACTTCCGGATCTCATCTCAATGAGACTTACAAACTGTGTTGTATAGTTGAATCCTTATTAAGCCAAACAATAAGAACACTCTTAATGTTTATCTGCAGGTGATTACTATGTTCGTTCTGAATGGTGTGTTTTGTTCCTTCCGTCGGCAATTAGCACCATCAGCTGACATTATTACTGTTTGTACAGAGATTACCACCCTCTCCTCTCATTCAACAACATTATATAATTTTTGATGGGCACCGAAGCACCTTTTATAATACATATATTTCTTTAAACAAATGAATACATCAAGCTGACATGAGCGACTTACATCAATACTCGCTCGTCCTCTTGTAGTTTGAATACAATGGTAATAATAATAATAATAACAACAAAAAACCGCCATTGTTATCATGTTTAAAGAGAGAAAAAAATAGAAGAATTATTCTTAAAACGTGAGAAATAATTGCTTTAGTATTTTACACTCAAAAACTGAGGCAGTTACGTTATGTGCTACGTTAGGTTGTCTTACAATTTGAATTGTTTGTTTTAGTATGCAGTATAAGGGGAAGCTGATACAACTAATGAATACGGTTTGAACTCTCGAACAAATAAAACGAGATTGTCGGACCCATTCCAGAGAAGATAGGGAAAAACACGGGTAAAAAAAGGAACAGAATGTAAACAAAAAATGCCACAATGGCGATGGCAAATTGCTATTAATGCAATGAGACTGAATAATAGTCAAACATTTAGGATCAACTATTGTTGAGTTGTAAACTTTCTTCTTTCATTCTTTTAAGTCGTCATAAACTTTGAGATAATAAGTAAAGGGATAAAAATGCCTAAGATTGAAACGAGGGAGAGAGAGAGAGAGAGAAATTGGAGGATTTTTCCGGTAGCAAAAACAAGTTTTGGTTTGATAGTTTAAGTTAATTTGTTCATTATAGGCAATCGAGCTTTGCAAGACAAATTCGGCGCAGTTTGGGGCTTATTTCGGTATAGGGTGTAATTGTGTACTTACATCCCCACCAAGACTCAGCTACGGTTTGAAAAGAAATGAGTGCAAACAACGATGATTGATGAATGCGATTTCCCGGTAAGACAGAGACAGCAAAATAAAGTCGCATCAGAATTGAAGAGTGAAAAAAATGACGCTGCAAATAAAAAAACCAGGGCTCGTGTTGGGTCACCTTTAGGTAGATATACCGTACCGATCCCCCATAAGCTGAGGACACCCACCCTACCAAAAACCACAAAAGCTTCGGGATGAGTGCAAACTGCAATATTTGGGCAGAGTGCAGACCAGACTTGTATAGCCATATCGTGCCTGCCATCCCTAAGCAAACACACCGTATTTATTTCCCACTTTTGGCCACCAATAATGTAGGTCACCGCACAAACAACTTCGACAAGCAAACAGAACGTAATTTTTTTTTTCATATTCGCCATATTGGTAATAATTATTTGTCCCCATGTGGATGTTGTTTGTGTACCGAGAAATTTTGTTTTGTGTTCCGTATTTTTTTTCTTCAATATTTTCTTCCCATCAGCTTGATTTGCCCTAGAATTTCTTTCCTCAAGTTCTTGTCACAATCGACCTTGGAAATTGGTATCGGATACGATCTCTTGAGGATTTACCAATTTTTGATTGATATAACGGCAGTTGCATCAGTGAGAATCACACAGAATCGGTGCAGTATAGTCCTGCAGTTCTCAAGTAAAACAAATTCCTTGGACAAGTCTAGCTTTCTAGAATCAGAAACACAGATTTGGTGTTTAGTTGAGACATCCACGAGAACAAGGACATCTTTGTATTTTGTTTTGGAACGTTTTTTCCCCTTGATTATCAAGGGTTTTCAAACACATTTCCAAAACGTGGTTCCCTTTGGACATGGTTCTTTCTACCTTTCTTGTTTTGTTTAAAGGGAGGTTGGAACTTGGTATTACCACAAAAAAACCTCTGAATCATGGCAAGAAAAAACAGCCTAGCAAACAGTGCGCGGCAAACTAAGTTTACATACAAGCCGACCTTTGGCTTCGGGGAGGAAAAAAAATTACGGAACACAAACTAAAAAGATGGGTTCCCGGGTAAGGCTGATGTACCTTGTACCGTGGAAACTCAGTGGGACTGTGTACATTGCACATATTGGAGGGAGGCATGAGCCTGTTATTTGCAAGTGCTTCAACTTTTACCAAACGTGTGCATGCCGTATACGCAAATGATTTTATATACACGTGTCCTAAAAACTCTGATCATTGCATCACGTCCAATTCTGATTAAGAGTTAGATTTGAAACCCGCTTAATCATACGTTGGGTATTCAAATTATGTTGAGAAAAAAAAACACGTTTTTTTCACTGGCTTTTTTGGTTTCCACAATAAAAAGAATGTAATTTGTACGCAATCTTACCGACATAGTGCCCTTAAAGATTACGGTATGAACAAAAGTACATGTACCCAATAACTGTACAAAATGGAGGTAGAAATGTGGTGGGTTTTTTTTTTCGAGGAGGTTAACTTATTAGGTGTAGAGTTACTTTAAAATTGACATGTGGAAAAAACCCTCGTTGCCGCGTCAACAACTTGTTTGGAAGAGACAAACAGGCTTTTTTGGGGGAGACTACCCGCTAGGGCTATCATGGCGGGTTCTTCACGAGGGGTGACCTTAGCTACCACGCACACTCCCATGTCCCACCACCTTGTTTCCGGCCCAGGTTTTTTTTTTCCTTTTTTACACAAACATCTCGGTAGCAGACCCCGTGAACCGTGGGGGAACTAGGTATAAGGACCTTGTCATTACAATGTATTTATCCACATGATTTATTCATGATTTCTTGCCTTCATTTTGTTTTGTTCTCAAGAGAACGATTTCAGGTTCTTGAGTTTATAGTATAGTAATGATCATGCATGAGATCGGGAAGTATTTCCTTTCACTGGTTAATGAAACGGGGATAAAACTTGGATTGCTCAGGTCGGAAATACAACGGTTTCAAATGACAGGACACCCGTGAAGGATTTTTGTGCTTACTTGCATGATGGTAGAACACGTTGTGTTACTTGTGTATCAGTGTGTTAGTTTTTTTTCAATCAGTCAGAAAGAGAATCCAACAAAAACTCAGAAAATGTGGAAGCGAGCCCTTTGTCATGTTTATATACCAAAACGTGTTGTAAATCTTCAAAGCACTATGCACGATTGTTTGAAATATTCGGCCCGAATTAGAAAAAGGGTGGTTGTTGTTGAAATTCTCCGGGCGACTGAGTGCTCTACCGCGTCGATGGAGTTTTCTGCCCGACTACACACCCGTAATGAAACGCCAACAATGAGGCCTAAATCCTTATGGGATTTTGTGTGTGTGTCCTTTTCCGTTGGGGGACACTTTATCCCCTCTCTGTGTTTTCTTTTCTTTTTTTGCATTTTCATCTTTCCATCTCTTTGCAGTTTGATAAATTTGGAGGCCGTTGGTACATGGTATGGCAAGCTGTTGTATTACACTGCTAGTAAAGCTTAACAAAGATGACTTTGCTGTTTGCATGATGGCCTATACTATGGCCCGACTGTCGGAAATAAACTCCTCTTTCGTTACTATCAATACTCCTGAAATTGTTCACGCATGCATGGATTCGGTTTAAAAGATGTCCACCGTAAATTCTGACCTATTCCCCGTGCCTTTGTCCAAACTTTTAACCCGATGGTACTGTGCCCTGTCAACACAGTGTCTATACAGAATAAAAACAAAACAAGACTAGCAGTTTTTTTAGGAAGTTTCCTGTCAGTTCTGAACACCTCGTCGCAAAAAAAAAAACCTTAAAAAGTTTCACAGGTTTTTCCTACTAATGACTACTACTTATGGGTGAACGGCAGCTTAGCTACCCGGAGGCGAAAAGTCCTCTTTTGGCTACAGAACCGCAGGTGAACTCGCGTTTTGGAATTGTTCAATAGGGTATTGACTTGCACTCAATATGGTTTACAGCCTATTCAACGCGTTGCTATTGTGTTCACGTGAAAAGCCGCCGGAAACACTGCGGATGGGCCTCCACTGTATACGCTTAAATATTGAATGGCAAAGCACGAGCGCCTAAAATACAACAGATTTCGTAATGGTTCTTATTTTTTCAATTCAATTCACTCTCTCTCTCTCTCCCCCACTCTTCTCTACTGAATACTGTCCGCAAGTAATATAACATAATCACAGGATTCGTACATGATATTATTTTTTTTACAACCAGTTTCAAATTTCATAAACAATCCAACTAGGGGTTATACAACTTCATGTTTACAAGGAAGCTTGGATAAACGTGATGACCAAAAAATAAAAGGCAACACGCTGACTCTAGCTTCGCTGTAGACAAAACAAACCGACCATATGACCTTTATTATCGTTGCTTGTTATATCTATATATATACTATATATGTATGTATGTACATATATATATTAAATATACATATATACATGTATATACATATATATAAATATATACAGTACGAGTGTGTGTGTTGACGTTTTATCATTCAAACATTTTTTTGCTAATGCAACTTTGAAATGTCTTCGTGTTGTTGACGACATGAGTGGTAAAGAAAGGCGAGATGAAATATGAGATACGTGGACGAGACGTTAAATAAACATCTGGCCAACTCAGTGACGGTGTTAGTTGGTTCGTATTTCCCTTTTTCGAGGGGGGAGGGGAGGAGGCCGAAAGCGCGGGAACACAGAACAAGGTCGCGTGTTTCCCAAAGACTCCAAAAAGCTTCGGAAGTGCATTGAGTTCGCGACACCACTGTACTGTTTTTTTTTCTCATCTGGGTATAACCTGAATGGTGAATTTGGAATCAGTGACTGACTGGTCCGTTTTGGTCCTATTATCGGTTTGCCTTTTGGAAACGCCAACACCTTGAAATTTTTTGTTTTCTTTTAACTCTAACCATACATTTTATACATATTATATTTAGCACACTATCTAGGTGTAGTGTTCATATACTTCATTGCACCGTATTTCCCATGAATAATAATATAATTCAATCTTACACAGGCTCCCCCACTGCGAGCCGGATGCGACGGTACATTTACAGCCCTCTCTGTCAGTCACATCACTGTAGTGGTCGCCTACAATTTTCTCGGTTGCCCTTTCGTGAAAAAAGGGGAGCGGGGGGTTTCGAGAGCTAGGTTTGTACTCCCGATGTTTTGTTTTGGTTGTTACCGGTTGGGTCTGATCCACACGAGATGTCCGCCTGTCAGAGTCAGCAATCCAAGCCAAGTAGATACAATATATCCCTGGTTTACCGGTGGATGCTGAGGTGTTCTCTCCAGCGTTCTGATGTTGCTCGGCAACGCTAGATCCTGTGCTGGTGGTGGTGGAACATGAGAGTCGAGTCCACAGCCACGACACTGATATAATATCCTTGAGTTACGGAAGATCTGCCGTGGTGGTGGCCACGTGGCGGGGTATGTCATTGACTCCACGGGGTATTCGGTAACCGTGGCCCCGCGGCCTGAAAGGTGGCACCCTGCCGGCCCGTACCGGTGTCGTATGTACATCGTGTTCGCCAAGAGGCTGGGAATCATCGCCAGGCCCGCTGCACAAGATGACAAAGTTGGAGTTGGTGTTGTTGTTGGTGGTGTTGTTGGTGATGCTACAAAATCTCGTAATCCGATTCCTTGCACTTGCAACCGTCCCTGGCAAAGCAAAGTTTGCAGGCAGATACACAACCTCGGCCTGGCAAGTAACACCAGAGACATGGCAACACCAATGAGATCATTCCCAAGATGGACCATCTCAAACAGCATTTGTTATCCCCGCAAGAGCACGGTTTGTCTCCCCACGAGTAGCCGTCATGGTTGCTGTCCGCAAAGTGGTAAAATAATCCCTTCACGCAGCACAGACAGGTGCAATATTCCAACGTGTCCTCGGCCGAGCACTTGCAGTTCTCGCCGCAGAGCCAGGTGTGTGGCAAATCTGTTCTTTCCCGGCACTTGTCGCAGCAGCATCTCCCGCAGTTGGGACACGGTATTGGGATTTTGCTGTCGTAACAGCTCAGCGAGTTTCTGTTCAGGACGATGGAGTCACTACCCTCTTCACTTGTCTTGGCCTCACGTTTGGCCAACTTCAAAACTTTGGTCTTGCCCTCGTCGGTAACGACGATGCAGGTCGTCCTGTGGCCCCGATGCTGATGACTTCGCGAGAAGCCTACTTCGGGACTGTCATTGTTATTCCTCTTGTTGTACTTGTAGAGAGGCTCGATGCCCGGAACGTCGACGTAGTCGTTCTTGCGGGCTTGTCTTTCGTGGGACGCGCTTTGCAGAGCCGGTAGGTCCAGGCTTCGGGGCTGCTGCGTCTGCTGCTGCTGGCCGCTAAGCTGCCGTGAGGACCTGATTACAGACCTTGGCTGCCACGATATCACGCCATTTCCATCCTGTGCCATGGATGTAACATGCGGCAAGCCGGTGCTCCATAAACTCTGTAAGAATCAAGGGGGACACAAGAAAATAACATGATGTAGGGGTTGATATTTTATGGTGGCGAAGTCAGGGGAGTCACGGGATGAGAGAGGAGAAATATATGACAGACGGTTGATCTTTGCTCGCCGGGGTGTCTGTGAGTGATCAGGGCGACCTTGCTGTGGAAAAATTCTCACGTTATTATCAGCTGATACGACTCTCTCAGACACTACCATTGGTCTTCACATGAAACAACCCGCCATATTTAGACATTGCTGGGATCAACGCCGTTTCTCTCTCTACTACTACTAAACACGTACAACCAGGCTTACAAAGATAAGACTGCAAAAAAGAATAATAATACCATGATCATGCTGGCTTTGGACAAGACGAAGCGAAGAGGAACGACAGAAGGGTTCAGGGTGCACTAACAACAACAGGATTTCCAAGCACCAAGTCACCATCGAAAACCGTAGGCCTCATACACGTCTCACTCACTGTCAGTCTCAGGGTTAATGATATGACTTCACCCGAGGTCCCCGCTGTTTATAGTCCCATAGTTCCCATGACTAGGAACTGTCTAATCAAGCACGGGAAATGATCTTCGTTAGAAGCCGGACGTGCCGAGCGGAAGACCGGATAAAAAAAGGCCACCCCAATCGGGACTACTTAAAAAAAGGGGGGCCTTTTGGCTTTTCAATCATTCTTTCTCTCTCACACTCACCGTATCACTTCCTATACCGCTTCATCGGGGTATTACTTATTGCAACTTCCAATTCCAGGTTAATTTGGGGGAGGAATTTAAGCAGGGAAATGGGAGTCAGAGAAGCAGAAACAGATTAAAGGAAACGCATGTGACGTAAATTGACCCTCCTTGCCAAGTCTCTCTCCCACGGCGCGGCGATCATGCTTAGGATGGGGGTTCCAATCATCATCGGCAGTTACTTAGTGGCTGGTTGGAAAGAGGGAAAGCAGTGTGTGTACCTGTGGCAGCAATAACAACCGCCATCCCACATCAGGACAACTTTATTCGGGAGGTCTGTGAAAACAGTTTGTCCGCAGTCACCGAGTCTGCTTCAGGGAATGACATGTGCGCTCTTTAGGGATCAAAGCGACTTGATCCCGCCAACTGCTTTCACAGGGACCACGGTCGGAAATGTTTTTTTTGCGTTTTCGGGATGTCGAGTTTATTCAGTTGTCATGGATCAACCGATTGCTTTAGCTCGTCCTTACGGGAAAACTAATCACGGAATTTGAAGAAATTGTGGAACTTGTAAAATACACTGCAAGAATTGTATACACATGACACTGCAGTGTTTCTGGCTAATAAAACAGTGTCCGGCAGAAACTAAACATGATTTATGTTGACACTTCTCCACATTGGCAATTTTTAAAAATTCAAACATCACTTTCCGAGTTAAATACACGTAAACTACATTATAACACCATTGACTCTTTTTTATCACGGGTTACTGAGAAAATCACATCTGCAAATCCAATTTCCTCAAAAAGGCGGGACGCCTATCCCACTGACGGTTTATCGCAAAGCCGGGTTATTATAATCCACGATAATTTGCGATAATTAACAGCCAAAAGTTGAACCCCCACCGAGGTGCAACGCAGAGAGGTGACAAAAGGGAAACAAGCTCCCCATAATACCACACAATAGCCGATATACACAAGTCCCAGAAGCGAGGAATATGTACGACAAAATTATGACAACAACTGGCCAAACAAGAGAACATGCATTAGGCTGGCAACTCCAAAAGACGGGCCAGGCTATCCCTGAAATAAACGCGGTCCCAGAGGGACTCCCACGGAAACCACAAAGCACAAGCGGTTGCAAACCCGAATCGGCTTAAATTTCATTTCCATTTCCACATTGGGGGCAACCCGTACGGCACTACACACACAAAACCCACGCAGTTCTATTAGTACTTTTAATATGGGTTACGGCACTGCACTGAGTTATAACTGGACTGGGTGGGAAAACACTAATGCAACCACCACATGGAGAAACGAGTGGCCACAACGAGAGATAAGGGAAGATTTCAGCATGGAGAAACCTTCCTCCATGCTTATACCACGCCGAGCAAACTAGGATTTTGCTCGTACCAGATCGTGGTGTATAAAGCCCCAATCGTACGACACTGCAGTAATGTAAGTGGTCAAGCTAAACTTGCCCATTGGTGATATGTGTGAACTAACTAACTAACTTACAGTTTGATGGGTTCAGGCGGTGCCTGTCGTTCCGTATCTATAGTCATGCAGTCCAAATACAGGTATAGAAATCCAGACCAATGCTTGTATACACGACACAGCGGCTTAAGAATCCATGTGGTACAAGATTCGTATCGGCAAAGTCCCTCCGGAAAAAAAGATCCACCAAAAAATTATTCCAGCTAGCTCGGATGTACGTACGTGCGCGGCGGTTGTTCCGAACACCGATATCGCATACGCATCAATGTGACTGGGTAACCCAGAGTGGAGTCACACACACCATGCACTGTACCCAACATACACGCACAGATTGGAGTGCTTCAACGCTCTGTACCGATCTGGGACTTTATTTACTGCTGGGGCGGAATTCTTTCACTTCAGTTCGCCAGCTCGCTGCGACAAGCACTGTACCTATTGATATTTAAATGCGAGGGGCGTTCTCTTCGGGCAGCACCATTACACTGTAGGAGGTTTCCCCTCACTGTCACATCCGCTTCCGGACGGGCTCACTGCGGTCCTCGGATCCCAGCTGTGTGACCGGATGGTTTTCATCACATTCTAAATTCCTTACCGTGTAGTATTACAAATAAACAAACGCCAAGCAAAGTCGGTCAATCTCTCTGCCTCTTTTTTTCTTCTTTTACTTATATCAAGTAGTGGGGGACGTATTTCACGTAATTATTCTCGGGCCGTAGCTGCTTCCCCTCATTACTTACCTACTTCCCCTACTCACGGGAGCGATGGTAGAGTCCGCGATTTGCCTTATTTGGACAGCGAGTCTGTCAACATCCCGAGCTGATCGCTAATCTCGCGGGATAAGGCATTTCCGGTCTTATCGTGTTCGTTTTGCCATGGAGCTATTTTGCAAGTTTATCGAGAACAAACGGACCCAGTGCATAATGTATAGCGTACAGTGGAGCTCGCTCGACAGCAAGGGGAGTAGCACAAGTACCACGGTGTTACCTGTTCATCACCGGAGATACACGTAGCGTCCCCAGTCGTAAAATGAATAACCCACGGTCGTATCAAGCGTATCATCCCATAGCCGTTATAACACAGGTATGGGTCGGGGTCGCACGGGACAGACGAAGAGGGTTTTTCCCGCCGAATTTGTCAGAGGGCGGTAATTCCGGACCATCCCTTACAGTGGTAATATCCGAATGGCATTAAGCTGTCAGGCTCTTAAATTACGGCAAATGGAAACGATACGTTCTTGTTCAGTCATGGTGGTAGGAAAAGAGACGTGAAGCCCGCTCAAATTAAGGTAGCAATGTGGTGCAACTAGACGCGCATGGTAAACGTTTGGTGTCAGTTTGTAGTTGAATCTCGTAACCGAATCAACTGCATGAAGTCTATTATAAATGTCTTCATATACCTTATTACATTTCAACTGTTATAACAGCATGTACTTTTAATACTGTGACAGTGATTGGCATCATGATATTCAGTTCAACTTCCTGTTCTCAAAACATTTCCCAAAATTATCTCACTCGTGATGTTCACAACCAAAATGACACGTGATTATGCGATTACGAAATGTTAATTTTCATACAATGCAAGGATAGGTAATACGGTTCATTTGAAAACGTTTGTAGTACAGCCGTTAAGGGCAAAGTCGCCAACGTCATAATGCAAAAATATAGTAGCCTACTATAGGATGCGGTTCGGCTTAAGATTACATTAACCATGAAGGCCTATATTTTTAACTACATGTACAGTACATGGCAATCTCCGACGCTGGTGTTTGGCCACATAACCCAATCGCCAATTTGAAAGTGCCAACCGTTCAAAATAACCTGCTAGTGATGTACATAGGTTATGGTGATATTGATAAGGTGAAGCCATATCGTGCTCTTTTACCCTTTTCAGGCAGAGTGATGCATGTCTTTCCCCGGTGATCATCTGGTCTCCAGACCCCCTTTCTCTCTGCTAATCCGGTGAATTATGGACGCATCATCGCGACCCTTTTGAAATAATCGACAAATTCTGTCTGAGCAATGTGGTGTGTGTGACAGGCTCTGGGACAATACGGCGACCCTCATACGTCAATATTATAAACCGGCCCAGTTTTTTTTTTGGTATATCTGCGGCTAATTCTAGGACGGGGAAAATTGATCGAAAATGACAGGTCTTTAAATTGTAACGGAAGGCACCCACCGATGTTTGATGATTATAAATAACATCATGTGTACAAGCATCTACTCTTAATTTCAGCTGACATATACAGTTATTCCACTATGTGGTGTACAAGACTAGAAATGTCCATAGTACATTGGTGTGTCAATTTGACCAATCAGTATTAACATTCACAGCACGTAAAGGGAAATATACTATTGCAAAAACTGATGTAGAACGTGTATTGTCCATATTGGTTTAAATTTAAGTCGGAATTGTTTGGCCTTTGCTACTTTGCTACTGGATCGAATCGTCGGATCCTCACTCAAACCATGGAGGAAGGAAACTCAAACAAAGCATGCTGTAAAATATGGTCACTATGAGGTTTAGCTGATGAGCTTACAGTTAGCAGCAATTTAATCAACTTGTATTCACAAAAATAACAAGTTGAGTTTCTGACTTGCTAAAACTGTTAACAATTGACGAACTATTACAGGTACAAAGTCCATTTTGCATATCTTACCATATTGATACATGCTGCAATGCCATAAGGTGTACGTGAACTGTGCGATTCATCCACATTATTAATGACGATCTGCTCCAACTCAAAATCCGTGAGTGGCACAAGTCAAGCAAAAAACAACCCCTGAAGTACCATTGAGGAAGGCCACGCAACTTAAGAGGTCCCTTGCTTTGCTAGAGGGGAGGCTTTACTGTTATAAACCTTCATGGTGAAGAAGAAGAAAAAAACCTCTCAAAGGAATCGCCGGACAGTCAACAACATGACCAAACACCCGTCTCGTAAAATGAAAAGAGGGAACAATCAACTCGGAAAGCCACGTGGAAGTGTTTCATTAACGTCATTTTAGTGGTTGGCGAGAAACGGGCTCATTATATCCTGCCTGACAATGGAGTGGATTGGACACAAGGTAAAATCAGAGAGCCTTCTCCCCTCTCTCTCAATCATGTTGCAGCTATAGTATATTATAGCCCATAGGGTGATAACACGCTCGCAACACTTTATTGTAAAACCCGGTCGAGGGACTTTCGAGGTTACGCCGCACAAAAGTGTTATGTCTTCCTCGGGGATTTTGTAAAGACAGTTTGGACGAAAGCTTCCTATATACCAAAGCAATTCACTGCATCCGGTGACAATCACTCCGGCCCATACTGAACAACAACAAGAAGCTTCCTCCCACAAGTGACTGTTATACCCGTTTGTCAATTCTTGGACCCCCTCCTACTTTGTACTTGTTATCCAACCAGCGGATATAGGATCACCATAAAAAACACATTAGCATATCGATTGGATTGGGGGCGATGATGCTGTTATGTGCCCCATCGTGACGAGGCAAAATGGGAGCTCACCTGGGGTCAGTTAAGTTGTCCTGTACTTCATAAAACTCATCTTAAGATTTCCACGGGGAGGGGGTAAAGAGATGCCCCTCTCTGCCCGCCGGCTGCACTTGAATTTTCAAGGGGGGAAAGCCGGTGGGTGCATGTTCCTCTTTTGTGCACCTGTAAATCCTTGGAAGGGTCGGAAATCCGAAAATCGATGCCGATCGAAGGTCTAGTCAGCCGGGAATGAATAGCCCATGGGGGTACCCGAGGGGCCATTGTACGCGGTGTAATAATCATAATTAACCCGTGCTAGGAGCGGACAAGGGTGGGTCTCCCCGCCTCGGCCAACCAAAGCCTCCAAAACCCAAACTCTCGCTGATTACACAACAACGAACCCACAGCCAAATGCCTCCCTCTCTCAAAAGTGTTTTCCAAAAAAGCACAATTTCAAATTAAATACACCTTGTCAGCTTGCCAACAGACAGTTTGATTTAGGAAGGCTTCATTTATTTTTCCGGTGACAAACAACATCCAGTTGACTTTAACGATCCAAGGATACGCGACAGAAAGAAACAAAATCCTCAGAATGGAATCGTTGAGGTATCAAGGGCGACCGGTGACGTAATCAGTCATCGCACTACAGCCGACGAGCACTAAGTGGATGCGTGGAATATTGAAAATCCTCAGGAAAACAAATTGCATGGCCAAAAAAAAAGTACTGAGAAGAAACCGAGGATGATTGACGAATTCCGTCAAACAGGCCAGCGCAGCAACCTATGGCGTAATTACACATCGTCTGTTCAAATTATATTGTACGTCTTGCAAGAACTTGATCGAGTTTTTGATGAGGTGCTGACATCTGAAGGGGAAAAGGAATAGTTTGTGGACGATATAATTTTTTCCTTCTTTTTTCTTATCGTAATACATGTACTGATGTGTCCAACGTATGCAGTTGACATTTAATATTGTATACTCACTTGACTGAAAGTAGTGGTTGGTGTATATTATATTAGTATTAGGCCTACTTGCCTTTCACCTAAGTTGTTCCCGGTTATGGCATGGTGTCAGTTCTATACCTGATCGCGCTGGTTTCACCAAAGTGCCGTTAACAGAAAATAGAAGCTTTCTGAGAACTGAAATTCGCGCATTAGTGTGAGCAGTCAAATAGACTGGTTCCCGTTCCTTACCGTTGTCTCCTGACGTCTACGTCACTCCTATATATTCTAATGTATTGGGACGGGAACCAGTCTAGCTGTCAAACGGACAACGCCTTCTCGTCTGAAAGTGAAACAGCGATTTCGCAATGAAACTGCGATTTCGCAATGAAATGAGAGAACTAGACTGCTCTCTGTAGCCATAGAGGAAGTCTCTTCTTTCCTCCATGCTGTAGCATAGAGGTACAGAAACCGAGACGGGGAGTCAGACAGATAAGCCGACGGACAGACAGACACATCCATCCTCCAATGATACTAGCCCCGACCCGTCAGTCTCCGCACCCAGTGCACGTGACATCATCCCAGACACAGACTGTTCAAACATGGAGGTATAATGCATGATATACAGCCCCCAATATTTCACATTCATGTCCCCAAGCTCAGCGGCCTATGAGGTTAGCCGCAAAAAAACCTCTGACAAAACAAAACCCTCACCTCTGCCGCTAACCAACCGACCCGGAAGGATGGGGGAAAACACCAATCCTTTCTGTTTCTCAGACCACAAGTCTATTTGCTCGTCTTCAACCAAGAGCATATAGAGCTAGTCGCTGGGTAAAGCGATCGATTACACAACATGACGCAAATATTGGTCGCTTCAAATCAAACACTTAAAAAGTTGGGAACTGTTTCGTCAGAGAGTGAAGGAGACAGTCATTGGTCAAGCAACAACACGTGGTGATCTGTAATTGGTTAAGGCCATCGAGCTAATCATACTTTGGTAGCATACCGAAACAGAAATCTTCACAGATTTACCTATAACGTACAGGGTATAACGATGGTGATGGTAGTAGCATGCCTGAAACGCTGTGTTTATCAAGAAAAGAGTCATACCAATGACCAAAAACAATTTTGATATTTTAAAGATAAAAAATAACGGTGAAAAGATTTTAAAATACTGTGGGCGTTTTTCGTTGTTTTCACAAAAAGTGGGCACGGTATGGGACTGAAAATTTCACAGATGACTGTTAATGTATTCCTTGATATTTGTGTCCATGAATCTGCATTTCATTGACGAAGTATGATATTACATTTAAACGCCAATTCTGGTTCTAAAACAATTTATGGAGCGAAATTCAATCATCACTGCTCAGTTGCAACCATTGCACAGACATTATGTGGTTTTACCATGCAGTCAATGCAAATTGAGCGGGACTTAACATTATGTTAATTTGGAAGAAATTAAACAAACAGTTATTCATATAAAAAATTCCCATAATTTCATAATCACTCAATGAACGATCAGAAATTATTCTATAGGCCTAAATTTACTGGCCTAAGTACAATCTACATTGGCTGTCGTGAACTGGCATGTTTTTCAAACGCCTGTGTTCCTTTTATCAGTACTCAGAAATCAGGAGAGAGAAAAAAACACTGACCTTTCAAAATAGGAGGAAGCAAATATACTTGGCGAAGATAATGTATCCAGCCTCACAGACAGTTTTATCTCTACCAGGCTTATAATCCGCCCAACTGCCCGGTAATTTGGCGCTGACGTACGGCCCACGCTGATGGAGAGAGCACGGTCAATTTCCCGAGTCGTACTGGAGATTGCTGACTGGTCTATACCCGTGATGGCCTCCCAGATGCAGACCGACTACGACCAACTGATTGTTTCTAGACGATGCTACTTCCTTCCGTATAGCAATTAAGGGCTTTCAACTTGGGAGCATTACGAAATTAAGCCAAGATTACCTTTTCCATAACCAGAGCGCGTGTATATAATTTATACGTCTCGTATATACCGCGGACTTGATTTATTTGTCCAACGGCCCACGCAAAAAAAAACCGAGCGCAAAAATAACAAGTGGAGTTATCGAACTTGAGTAAATAATAATTAAAAAAGAATGTCTCGCTAGACGAACATTGCTGTGATGTAGTGTATAGGCATCAACCAAGCGTGTTGTGCACGGAGGGCCTTGAAGGGGGGAAATGAGCTGCCTGAGCGATTTCGTTCGTTAAAAAATACATCAAATTACAATACAACTAAGGCCGTTTTTCATGTCATTTTCTTTCGTTTTTCCCTCCTTTTATGCATCTTGTTTGAAGCGTACTATGGGCGGAGCTGTGAGAAAGTCAGTTCTTTTGGGTCTGTCATGTTCCAGGGAAATAGACCGTATAGCTGGAGGGGGCTTAAACGGTTTGAGCCACCGGAGGTAATAGCCTAGTTTTATGGTCATAGAAAGCCAATCACGTGCGAAACAAAACAGAAAGAGAAGAGAAAGTTGGGAAATGATTTAGATACTGCGAGGGCAGAGATTGGATACGTGTTTGATTAACCACAGTGTGGGCCAGTGCTACAGTCAGCCAATCCCCAGGGAGGTAGGTTTTTATACCGGATGTTCATTTGGCCCAGTGCCCAGGGATTATTATGGCAAAAGAGAAAGTGGAGTTTTCGCTTGATTGTGAAAATGTTCCATACATGAAATCAAGCAAGCAAAAGTCACATAATCATAATCAAATCTCAATAACTATTCGATATATGGATGATTCAGGATTAACACTTACCATCTGACATATTGGATAATGAGGATCTAACCTCCTATATTCAACTTATCTTTGCTCGTATATAGAGCCAGTCAGAACATGGGCCTAACCAACCAAAAGACCTACAAGGCTGGGACATAACCCAATAAACGATTCACACAACTTTGTATTAAACCAGACTGCTGGTAACCTAGTCTGGTTCCCTGCCAAAAGATTCCCTGACGACTCTTATTAAAAAATCTTAGAATTGACAGAGAATCGTCATATATTCTTGGTCTAGGAACCAGACTATTGATAACCGAGGCTCAGAATCACAATAAAAAGTTATGCAGGTTTCAGCATTGAAAATTATTTTTTTAAAGGAGGGTACAATCACTGATATGGCAGTCATCTGCAACCATGAAGGAGGGAAAGACCTCCCTTCCGCCATGTTATAAACTGACCCAAATTAGACCACAACTTCTTGCAGTCTTCCAAAATGTATGGCGTCTTTTCCCCCGCAAGTTCCAGACAAAGTCGGACCAGTTGAGATAAACAACCCGGGAGAAACCAGTCTCATTTCCCGAAATGAATATACCTCTCCGAAAGAAAATGATTCGGAAATCCTACAGAAACGCTATACCGCTTAATTACGGAAATTTAAATCAGTCTGCATGCATACTACCCACGCGTGTATTATTAATAATACCTCTCCAAACCAGAGCAGCCAGTCTATATTTAACTCTTTGAATCCAGTATGCACTTTTGAAAGTTGAAATTTGAGCCGTGTATTTTCAGGCAAAATACTGCTGCATATAAAAAATTGTGTATGATTTTGAATGCCGGGGGGGGGGGGGGGGGGTTAGAAAATAAAGGTAGAAAAAGAGGGGACAATTGTGTGAATACTGGCTTTGCCTAATCGGGCATGAAGTGTGGACGCGGGTCAGTGCGTTCAAAATGAACTTCCGATTATGCTTGTATTATATTTTATAAACCGATGGTGCAATTGCAACATGTCGTGGGAAGGTGCAATGCAACGACACGTTTTGGGGGTATAGTCTAAAATCTGAAGAGAATTACAGGTGCATGCACCGTGTGGCCAGCTTATAGAAATCGACAGACGAAATTTTGGAGGAGAATTATCCAGTTGCGGTTTGGCAGACAATGGCATCCCCGATTATTAGCATAATCGCTTTTTCCCGCTTTCAGAACTGATCAAACGAAAGTAGGTCATATTGCTCTGCAGTTCAAGTACAATTTCGGTGGTGCAACTGGAATTTCAAAAGAGCAAAGGGATTTCTTGATTTAAAATAATTATACCAAAAACGACATGAAAAAAAAAAACACTGAAGGCAAATCCGTCATTATTATTAATTAAGCTGACCCAGAGTCAGCATGCAGGCATGCAGTAGGCGGCGCTTTAAAAGGAAACAGGTAGACTGGTCCCCGTTCCTATGACGTACACGTCATGATACAACGGAGGGAACGGGAACCAGTGTAAGGAAATAGGCAGCAATTGGGAATTTTCCTGACGTTGGTGGCAGCAGACAGACAATGTACTTTTGGCTACATTAAGCGCGCATTTCGAAACACGGGCACGCTGTGTGGTACAACATGAGACAGTTGTGGAAAACCGCCTAAAACATCCCCGTTCTAAATATATCCCCTACAACATATCAAACCACAGAATCTATAGCAGGAAACAGCGGTTGAATTTATTATGCAATTTACACACGTATACGAACAATTCTATCATGCATGGCTAATAAATTGTCGACCGGGCCTCTTTTTTTTTCAAATCGTTCTATTGCTCATTCGGCATTTATGAAAGAAGGAAGAAAAAAAATAATAGTTATTCAATGTTTCCGGTTTCATATCCTGTGCTTTGTTCGGCGATAAGGACACCTTAACCGCACACAAGCCACGTACCACTCTGATCAGGCGTGGAAACAATGGAGACGATTCAACCATACATCCGCACCACAATGGAGCGAAAGACAAGCTCAATCGAATCTATTCTATTCAGAGTCTCCCATTTTGAGCAAAAACTTGAAGGATACGATGGGAGCATTATCCTTTTGATGTCAATGCTGGAGATTATGAATACATCTGTGAGACCGGTCTGTGCATGATGGGTTTTCTATACCAAATTAATTGGACTTTCGAATAATATAATGACAACTTCACAATTTTTTCTTCCGTGGAACTAAATAAAAAAAATTCTATGGCGTGTACAAACTGTGTAGGAACTCCAAATTTCAATTCATTACAATTTTTTGTAAAGAGGATTACCATTATTTATTCATTTTTCTTTTTGATAAAAACAAAATTGCAGACGCGAGGTCTGATCGCTAAGCAACTACAGGAAGCAACACAAGAGTTTGAAATTGTTCGAATCAGACTCAATTTTGAAGAGTGAACGAAGAAAATTTGAATGGAGTGGGATTCGAACCAGCGATCTCCGAAATACTGTCAGTTTCCCTTGTGGTTATTCATTTTGATGATCAGACTCAATTTTGTTTGTGCAGATTTCTGTTAAAAAACAAAAATCTTCGATAAAGATTCTGCTAGGATCGAAACGCATCAGGCCCTCCTCAAACTCCAAGCAATTTATGAATTTCAGGTCATTATTTTGGCTGATGCATGAGCAGTTTATAGCAGTGAATTACTTGTATTGAAATAACAATGCTAATTAAAAACACATCATTATCATTAAAGCTTCATGCTTATTGATAGGCCTGAACTGGCATGACTTGTGGATTTTTATTTTTTAAGGTTTCCCTGCATGCCAGAAAACATTATGGAAAGGGCATTGACAGAAATAACTACATCACACGTGCACAGCCGGACTGGGCTCATTAACGGTGGTTAATTTGCTGGAAAAACACTTCTAGGACAGCATCCGTGAGCAAGGTGAGATTGGCTTCTGCGAAAAAAAAAAATTCGTTTCATGGCAGTCCTGGGGAAGATGGATGAACGTGTTTACCAAAAGTGTCAGATTAAACGGAAGGATGTGGAGTTTCTCCTATCTTTCTTTAGCCTAAGCAAGGTTAAATGTTGGGAATAGTTGTCGTGCATGTCTCGTACCTCCGCGAGAATGATTCAAGGGCTGAATGAGAAAGCTACGGGCAAGGTGAAATACGTTCCTCATTCAATTTCAAATGCTTTACATCCGTCCAATTTATTCAGGGATTACGTTTGGCTGTCACTGTTGTAAAGAACATTCTCACCACTAAGAAAATAGAACTTTTATGGTTTGAAATCTAAGAATTCCATTTTAAAATTGTGTGTGTGTGTTTTTAGTCCTTTGTTTCTCAGGATAAATGTTGATCATTGTTGCACGTCTCTTATACATTCTTCAAAAACAAACTGTTGCAAACTGCTCCTTGACCAGAATAAAATGAGCGCCCTTCCTTGGAGTGAAGAAGGCCTTCAGCTTCGATCCCAAGCGGGATTTGTCCGTCAAGGATCAGCAGAAGATCTTAATTTAGGTTGGCGATGCCCATAGCAGGCAGTTTCTAACTCGGACCAACTGATCCTTTAAGGTTGAAAAAAATTGAATAAACGGAAACAATTTTATGTTCACGACCCTCAGGGCATCGACTGAGTTTGTCCGATTTTCAAGGCATATAATCAAGCCTGTGGGACGGATTAGACCTACTGAAAGAACATGGAAATTGGAATCGGAATTCGTCGAAACTCATTGAAACCTCGTTGTGCTGACTTAAACAACATTATAATACACCATGAAATACATAGAAAAGCAGTGCATGATGCAGATGGTGGTGAAAGAAAAAACCGAGGCCAAGTTATAATTGTTGAATTATGATGAAGGGATTATGACTGTGATTGATGTCGGGCAACTCCGGTGATTGACAGCTAAGATTTTGCATTAAACTAACAGTGACGTGAAGGGCTGGTATTGTTATAAGCGCTGTGCGTGTATTTTTGGTCGTGTTTTATAATAACAAGGGATGTGCCGTGTGTGACGTTGCTGTGTAATATACATGTATAATAATATGCGACTAGGCGGCATGCAGCTTACGTGCAGATTTTCACGCATTTTTGGGTATAAGAAAACGTGGGCATGCAGGCAGGCAAGCACTAGGTTCAACCCACCGTGATATTGGGGTATACACGTCAATGTATTGTGCGTTTATTTTGATTGATTGATGGTTCCCCTACAGAACGCAGAAAAAAACAATTATCAACTCCTTATCGTGCAAGAGTGGGCCGAACTCAATTAAATATTGCATTGAATGCATTGTTAAAGCCTAACAAAAATGATCGCCACTTAATTCACCCATTTGGTTTTTTTAGACGAGTGAAATTGCTTTAGCCTGTCTATTTGCTGCATTCGGCATTGGGTTCTACTAGAAAGTGCCGTCCACGCATGGCCGCCCAAAGTTCAAAAAATGGCGCCAAACTTTATACAAAAGATGACATAAAGGGCGTCCTCTATATCAAGCGGTGACTGACCTTAAAGTGCACATTTTTTTGCATCCTGAAACTAACTCAAAGTAACCTTGTCGGATTGTTACAGCTGTACATGTACGTGTACGCCAATCAGACACGCCATCCATTATAATTGAAAACAAAGCTTTATTCTGAAACACAATAACTCGAAACTACGAATGAAAGGAGACTACGCTACGGTACAGACCATGGGCACGTTGGACCAATCAGGCGAAACAATGCGTGGGAACAATGACGTCAGACAGACTTCAAACGTGAAGGTCGGGCAGGGTGTGTTCATGGCATTGGCTGTATATCACTGAGCATGGATCGACAGAGCAATAAACCAGCTATGAATCCTCCGCGCATTCATCCTGCATTCAAAGCAGTGCAATCAAATCAAGGCTTGGATTAAAAATAGTCTGGTACCCGTTTTCTTTGTAGAATTGGTGTTACCTTTTCCAAAAGGTATACAAGGAATGTGACAAAATGGATGCGCCATGAATAAGGCCTAGTCTACTGGGTTAAACCAGAACAACCGTCAGTAGATTTCAAAATACTTAAGGCAGAAACCACTACTTGGCCTCACTACACAAGACAACGCATCAACATTCATTAAAAAAGAAAGAGGAAAAGGCCGGAAGAAGTACACCAAACCACTCAGCACAAATACGAATGTTACCACAAACAACATTGCGCAATCACATTCTCCGGCGCCAACGAAAATAAAACCCCTTTGAAGCGTTTCGAGTTCGGATTTCACGTGATTACACACGTGACTGCGAACAGGCAATCAGCGCTGGCGACTCTGACTAAGTTTAACGAGAAGTACAAGTCCTCACGTTCTCACATCAGAACTTCAAAATCACATTTTTCTCGTCGTTAACTTCACAAAAAAGGCCTCAGGCTGAACATCAAATTTCTCAAAGTTGTAAGAATGGACTAAATTCAATCATCAATTGAAAAAGGGCAACAAAATTTACTCCGGAATTAATACCATTAGAACTTAGGTCTATCGTGATAGCACTAATTATGCAAATAAAATGGCCAACATCATCGAAGCACACTTGTTATTATTTTGAAGCCTAATTCTTCTTAGCTGCAATAGACTAAGAATAACAGAATTTATTTCCGTTTTAGTTGGTTTTCAATTTCGAACAACTCGGTAATTAAGCTTTTGAGAAAACATCTTTGACCAGTTAATGGGCTATTTGTGTGTCTATATTTGCGCATACATGCTGTGTGTTAAAAAATATCTCGGATTGTTACAACGAAAAGCAGCCTGCGGGTTTCTTGGAAGTTTTATGTGCAGGTGTCTCGAAAATGATGTAATGTCACGGGAAAATGTTTCCAAGAAATATTGATTTCTGGTATGAAATTTATGTAAAGTAAGCTTTTAGATCGAGCAAGTCTATTCAAATCCATCACAGGGATGCAGGGGTCACACAACATCACTCCTACTTTGTCTGATCAAACATGTACACGAAATAATAAACCTGTGAAAATTTGAGCTCAATCTGACATCTGAGTCACGAGGAAATGGCGAAAACTCGATTCAATTTTTCCTATTAAAATGTCTACTTTAACTGATCAACAGTGAATTTGTTAAATTTGATGTTCCACAATGCTTTCCAACCCAAATTGCGCTTAAATGGTACGAATTAATGAAAAGGTGTGCATAGTTGTATAATTTTATGGGATTTTCTTGTTCAAACTCAGGCGGATACCAGAATAAGCTCATTATACAACCAGACACATCCTATAGTACATGATGACGGACTATAAGTAAGGAAGTACAGGCTGCGATCCCACGATCTCACTAATAAACATCAGTTCCATCCTCTAATTATTATTTGTTAACTCGCGATACAATAAGCAAGATGTGTGAAGACAGTATCAGCTTATTAACACCAAAGACAAACTTGTTTTAATAAATAATACACAGTGCAAACGAGGTTTGTACAAACTCCTATAACAAAAACCATGCCTGAAATAGCTCGGCCTGTCAACCAGGTCAAAAATAGGTTCATAATACCTCTCACGTTATACAAAGTTGGGCAAATGCTTTTTATCTGGTCATTATTTAAACTTCTGCTTACCTGGAATTGTTTCATGACGCTGGACGTCCGGTTCGTGTTGCGATTTGTTGTTGGGTGATGCCAAAGTAGGGAAAAAAAGTTCCTGATGAGCACACACGGAATGTGACTGGTTGGATGGTAGAGCCAATGCAGTGCATGCCACGCACGACGCAACGGACGGAGTAAAAAAGGTGTTATTGAGAAACGATGATGGGGGTTGGATTTCAACGTGACCTGGGTGGACAGGTGTGTGTCTCTGGGGTGAGTATACGTCAGAAACGTCAGAGCTGTTTTGAGGGTGAGCTGTGAGGAAAGAGCTGTGACCTGTAGGATGTTACCGTGATCTCTCCCCGTCTCCACCTCCTCTCTCTGAGTTTATAAGCGTCCCACTGTTAACGGCATCGCATGCAATCTCCGCGGTTGTCTCTTGGTCGGTTTGCTGCCCGTGTGTAGCTAGCTACCTCACGGGGGAGAGAGGGATGGATGGACGGGCTGCTTGTTTTGTTTTTCCTGCTCAGTTTTTTTGGGGTTGGCTCCGTGAGTCTCAGGTTTTTCCCACCTGAAGTTCCGGCGTGAGGCTTAAAAGCTCAACGGCACGTAGCCACATGCGCCAGGTGCCATACCAGAGATTCCGTTCGCGGTGTGTTTATAAGGCTGAGCCTCGCAGCCGCACGAGTTATACCGGGGCGAAGAGTCCGTTGAGTCCCCCGATCGTTGGTGGGTTGAGGCAGGCCGGTGGTAAAATTTGACCGGAACTTGGGCTCACATGAGCACAGGTGTGGTTAATCGCCCTCCTGATCTCTGAGTCCAATACGGGGAGGATGTTTGATTTGAATCTGAGAGAAGTCCTCTTCAGCATCACCACCACCACCGCAAATGAGGGTGTGTTCAGACTCTGCAGACCTAACCACCGATGCAGTATACTGCTAGCCTGCCGACACTCTCGCTCTGAAGTTGTGTGTCAGTGTCAATTGCATTTCCCTGCACCCAAACGATCCTGTCCGGGCTGGGATTATCGTGGGGTTAACCCCTGCCCTAGTTGCCCGTCTCTGGCTTCCACCACATCCTCTCCAGCGGTCAGTTCCACGGAAATCTACTTCCCACCGACTTACTTTGGCATATAAAACAAAAAAATCCCCCAAAACAAAAAAATTAACTCACAAGCTAGGAGACCGCTCACTCACACACGTGCAGTCCTTAATTACGTCATGCTAAGAATCGATTATTGATAATCGATTACGTCGATTCAAGTACACCTCAGCTCGGTGTATGTAATGTACATAGTGGTGATGGGGCTATGCGATGGCGACATGCATGGAATACTCCACATGCCACTGCCGTGCAAAGTACATGCATAAATTCCCTTGCCTCTGCAAACCGTATGTTGGGAATTATAATCAGCTCCACAATCCGGATGCAACTAATATCTCAGGGTCTCAATATATAAGACGAAAAAAAATAATATGATGGCGGTGGTACGGTGCGCTGCTGGATGCATCACAACATGGGTGAACTTCTATACTCCGATGGTCTGATGGTTAAAGATGAAGAATTTCCGGTAACAGCCGCGCCAGCTTGCCAAGACAACGGCCGGGCAATATGGAGTGACAGGCCGGCATGGTGGGTCAACCATTCACGGTCTCACGGGGGGAATTGATCAGTTATAGGCAAAACGGGAAAAGGCAGCTGCATAGGCTGCTGCTGATGATGGCCAAAGAGGAAAAGGCATGACTGAAGGGGAGATGGAGGTAAACTGAAAATGGGCGCCTTCACTAGAATCGCGATCCTAATGTCCTTTCCAGATTGGAGGGTGTAAAACTAAAAAAGGAAGACTAAAATAACCGAAAGTTGGCCGAACCATGGCCGAACTAACAATACTTGGAAAAACGTGTCCACTTTGTGTCCGGGCCACCACACATTCTGAACTAACGGTCGCTATACGACTGGGAAATCAGATCATAAAACATCCATAATTTCTGCTTTCTGTTTTGAATTTCATCAGTTATTTTCAGTAGACTTGCTGATCATGGAAACGTGCAATTCACAAGGTTTAAAAACCACATATGGGTGTTTACTTTTGGCAGATAAAAATAGATCCAATCTACTTTAGAGAAAAGAGAAAAGCGAGGAGACCACGGAAACAATAATTGTCTCTAATCATGACAATTCTAAATTGGATGTGACATTGAGATAGTCATTATAAAGCCTACTTAAACCCCAAATTAGTGATCACTCATCCTGGGTTGGATTAGTCAATGTCCAACCCCATTCGCTTGTTAGCAAACAGGGTGCGGCTCCCGGCCTGTCATTAAACCATGATTAAACTTACTAACGACTGGTAATTTTCACCGGCATTATGAGATGACACCACCGCTCACGAGGGGCAACCATCACTTCCTTTTAGATACACGGAGAGAATTTTGATTCTTTCATTTCCCTTCCGATTTAATTACACAGGACGGCTAACGAGACGAGGTTATTTCCGTCAATACAGCCGTCTTAGATAATTAGAAGGACGTGTTAATTACATGATAAGACCGTGTGAACGGCAGAGAGGGCGTGGGAGTGAGTGATAGTGATTATTTGCAAGGCCAAAGAAGGCTTGGAGAGGCTTGGAGAATTCACACGAAGGGCTCCCATGCAACTGTACAGGGTGTCCCAAAAAACGCAACCCTTTGTTTCGAGAACTATTACATGAAAATTAAACTGTTTATCACTTCAAGATTCAGATATGTGATACAACCATGTCTTGGCTATCACCCTGTAGAATTTGAGCAAAATTGGACTGGAATTGAGAGAAAAAACCTAAGACTGAATTACCCATCCTCAAAACCCGATTTTTATCTTTCTTTCAATACACATTATGTATGTATTGACCACTTATTCTGGAATATTGCAAATTTGTTTTTTAAGAGTACTCTTTCAATTGGTCATATTTTCGCCAATTTCAGCCCGATTTTGCTTAACTTCTACATGGTGATAGCCAAGACATGGTTGTATCATTATAGCTGAATCGTGAAGTGATGAACAGTTTAATTTTACCATAATGGTCCCCTACAAAGTGTTGCGTTTGTTTGGGGGGACACGCTGTATAACGTTCAACGTGGCCGAGTTTTGTAACATTCGGTTGGCCGCAGACTTCTCCGTGCATTGCAATTTACATACTCTAGCTCACTTGCTCACGTTATTACTAGTGGACACATTTCAAACAAGCTCGCAACCACAGGAATTTTAGGACCACAGGACAAACAAAAATGCTTTGTATTTGCTCTGCAAACAAGGTTTACCCGTGCCAACCAATGTCAGGGTATAATTATTTCATGGGATTGGAGTGCGCGGTCGTCGGTAAATATTCTGGCTTATCTGAAAAAAAAAAGTGAACGGCAACATTTCCTTCCTACAACTAATATTTTATTGACGAGTCGGGCGCCATCTTGAGTAAACAGTTCAATTTCAATTTGCATCTTCAAAGATTTTGACTGGCGTCAAGTCAATAATAATATTGCTCCTTGCCACTTCTCATCACACTATAAAATCTCTACTCGCATTATGTATTTACTACTACTCCCTTCAATGAAATGTGTGTCTCTCTTCCTAGCTCTAGTCAGACTGATCTTCTGAGAAAATTACAATTTTGTCAGTAGAGCACTACATGCTTCACAGTGTTTCACTGTCGCATCAAACTTCAACAAGATGTACCAAGTAAATTCAAGCCACATCTGACGAGTCAAGCACTCCATGTGTTTTGATTCCTTGCTTCATGTGGGTTTCCTGTCGGTATTTTAAGAAGAGAAACCCTCATACAAATTGACAAGACACCAGGAAATGATACTGCAGGTGTACAGCGTTAATCAAACTGAATTAACGGTAGTTATAGCTTACAATCAACCGCGGTCTGTACTCCAATCACTGGAGCTATCAAACAACCCGACTTTCTCTGGGTTTTATTACTGTAATGAGGTCTTCAAGTTGTACTTCCAGGGAAACAAAGATCGGTCTGTTGAAGCTTCTATAATGATGGTCAGTTTATGACCAGCATTAAACCCGAGTGTTTTAGTGACTTTTAATTAGACTTTGGATGGTTTTAATTATCACGGTACCAAAGGCCACCAAAGATGCGGTGCGTTAAGATGCGGTTGTGCATTAAAGTGGCTTCCGGTGTTGTCATAAAATGCGAGTCGCCTGTTGGTGGCTTCATGAATTCTCACTCTCAGGTTATGTTTCTGTTGACTTCAGCCCAGGAAAATCTCCCTGAACTATTGTTAGGTTAAACATTGCAGAGGAGGGCGAATACAACCACAGTAGCATCTCCAAAGAGAGTACTGTGCCTTCGGAAAGTTCTTTGACAAGCTCATTCAGTGTCAATGATAATCAGAGTTGTAGCTAAGACCATGATCTTTCCTCCATGGTAAAACTAAGAGTCGTCCTGCCTCATCTCGAGATGTCAGGCTACATCTCTACTCTGTGAAGGTGTAAGGCGAGAAAGTACTTCACATGGTCTCGTTTCGTGTATTGTAAAGACTGAAGAGTCAAATGGCATAATCCAAATATTTGGAACGTTTTGATTTTTGTAACGAACTTTCCTTTAATCACATTGGGCCTATCCCTTCTCCAGCCGTTCTTTCCAAATTCCAGAAATAGTCAGATTAAGCTTTCTTCAAGTTCAAGTTCAAGAAATATGATACATTAATGTTGTGTCCAGCATAAGTTGAGTATGCAAATTGAGCGAATTCACTGTTGCACACTAAAAAAAAATGCATGAGCACCTAGCATCTAGCAACCTACACAGAGCAAGCAACGGTATACGAGCTATTTCTGTGCGATCAGCAACAATTAAAAAACATCCCCCCTCCCAAGAAAAAAAAAATAACCAAGTTGGTATAATAGATTTACCGGGTCGTTGACCGCTCGGTCGAGGTGAGAAGTCAAACTAAATATTGGTGTTGTTGTGTACCGTCAACCCCACCAAACACTGACACCATTTTAGGGGTGTATATTTATACACCATATGGATGCTTCTTTTCTCATAATTCACGTCATGTGACCAGTGCCGGACGCGGGCCGTTTTTGTTTTGCCTGGTACCGTACCACTAGGAGGGTGGATGGTGTGTAATGCTTGCTGTCCCCGGGCCTAGGAGGCTGGTTCCGGGCCTCGGGGTCCACTAGTCCCTGTTGAAAGTTTTACGACGGAGCTGTTGTGTGTTTTTGGAGTGTGGCTGTGAGTGACGGTAGACAGGTAGCGGTAGCGCTGTGCGTGCGACGCCAATAGTACCCCCAAACGCAGCGTGTCCAACAAACACACACCGCGCCACACACAAAGCACTTGAGAAAATATCCAAATAAATAAAATGGTCATTAATTTGTTGACAAGGTACAATGAAAATTGCCAAAAGGAATGTTATAGTCTGTGTATGTGTGACGTGCGTTTTACAAAAGGGGGTTCGAATCCCTCCGAGTGATTTCCGTTATTTGTTTTCTTTCGCATCGATAATGAAAACAATTTAGAGAGACGGGATTATAACCCTTAACCTTAATTGTCTATCTCGATATCCATAATGCACGATGGAAAAAATTATAGAAGAAAGGACTTCCTTAGGGAATATAATAGGGACTGCTTACATCTCACCCGAAGATTTTCAAGTGGGTCTTTGGGTTCTTCGCATCAAGCAAAGCAAGGTATACTCCATTAGAAGTTATACCATAATAGGTACTTTCATACTTTGGTAGCATACCGAAACAGAAATCTTCACAGATTTACCTATAACTTACAGAGTATGAAAATGGTGATGGTAAAAACACGTCATTTAAGTTTTTCTGACATGAAATGCTGTATTATCAAGAAAGGCCAGTGACCAATGACCAAATTCAATTCTGATTTTTAAAAGATAAACAATAACGGTGAAGATTTTTTAAAATACCATGGGCGTTTTTCTCAAAAAGTGGGCACTGTTATGGGACTTGGAATTTCACTGACTGTATCTTCCTTGATATTTTTCCTCATGAATCTGCAATTCTTTGACAAACTGAAACAAAGTATGATATTACGTTTAAAATGCATTGCCAGTATTGTTTTGTCAACTTGTTCCAACATCAGTCGATTCTTTGCCCAAACTTGATCAAGAGGTCTGAAACGTTTCATGCGTTTCATGTCGAGCTGTGGGCCACAAGTTTATCATGCATGCCTTGGGTGTGTACATGTATACATGATTTTAATGAGTGGATAAAAACACAGTGCATAAAGGGCATTTAGTCTTAGCGTTGTTGTGATACACGCTTGGATTTGCTCGATATGCCATAGACAAACACGGGAATTAACTGCGGTCCGAGCCGGGTAAAAGCTCTAACGAACCCCCGCCAAAAACAATTGAATTACCGCGAACTTTTAGTAAAACAACATCAGCACCGTACCGGCCAGGACGCATCTTCACGGAAGACTATTTTTAAACCTGGACAAATTTGACCCATCACTGACACTCTCTGAGGGCCCGGGGACATGGAACAATGGCATATTATATTAATATATATATAGGCCTATATACAGGGTGACAAAAACAAGACGACTTGGGGAAGGGAAGGGGGAGACAAGAGTTTGAGTAGAGTCTTGAAAGTTGAATCAGCGCCGGGGGAAGAAGATTCATCATAACAAGACGTAGCGGAGGGCGCGAAACTGCAAAGCGTTTCCGCAGCTAAAATGAGGAATATCCTGATTTGTGCATGCAGCGGGCCCCCGCATCATGCAGCTGGCCGTCTCTCACGGGACCCCCGGACCGGTGACACCGCTCCCCAGCCGTGGGAGTGACCGAGCGCCGGACCCGGCAGGAGATCGAGAGCGGGAGGTATTAAGGAGCATGGAGGAAGTTGTCCAGCCCCGGCTGATTATGGGAGCAAACGGGATGGTGTGATTTGCTGCATCACTGCAACGGCTCATAAACAAACGAAAAACACCTTGTGCTGAGAGTTTGGGTGCAGAAAACAGGAAATCCAAGACAAATAAGGAACGGAAATATAGCAAGGAGGGGGGTTGATATAAAAGGAAAAGTCAAATTGAAACGCCACTGAATTAATTATCAAGGAAAGTCTTGCAATTCCCGAAGGCACATTATAAGTGCATTTCTTAACTGAATTGGTAATAATATTAATTATGAAGCCATTGTACATGACTTTGTATAACCCTCTTAAACTGCGTACATCTAGTGTGTAGGCCTATACCACCACAGCAGACACACTGACTGAGTAAACTTGATTAAAAAATCTTGCATTCCGTCCGAAGCAATTTCTGTCAGGCTCTCTTGTCTCTGTTTTGGAGGCGGGAATCCCCAGAGGTACCGCTGGTACCCGGCGTGCCAGGTTCAAACCGCAACCGTGGCCCACCCTCCCCCCTGACCAACCGGTCAAGGTCAAGCTCAATGCTTTTTTTCTGAAGGTTCGGATTACACACGGCAGACGGTTTCTTGGTAGCGTTGATTTTGGCGCCTTTTTTTGAATATCCGGTATCTATAAACAGCTCTATTGGTAAAGCGTAGGCCTATACTGACTATATGTACATGCATAATGAATGTAGTGAAAATGGAAGCGGCATGTAGATGTTACTCTTTGGTCCGCAAGTGGCAACTATTAAACTTGTAATTTCTAAACATTCATGATAATTTGACATTCTTTTAAAAAGATATCCGAAACAGTATGGCAACCAATCAGAGTAATACCACTGTGCAAGGGATATGCAACTTTCGTAACCCATCATTTTACATACATCATCCTTCATTCAAATTTAGGGGAGAGCCTCGGCTTGAACAAGTAGGCCTATACTGTATTATGGATGTATTTAGCTTTAAGGTTTCATGTGAACTTGGTTTGCAAAATGAGAGAGCTATTAATTTGTCAGAATAGATACAAAACGGCATCACATACGAAAAGATTTTCAATATATATCTGGAGGGAGCCCGGGTAACCGTTCTCTCGATGCAAGATGGAGATTACACGGAACACAAGAGTCCGTGATGTTCTTTGTAATTATCTCACGGCACATTTTCACGAGTCCTGACAGTCACTGACCCACAGTCGTATATTAATCCTAGCCCGTCAGTTCGGGTCGACTTAGCGCACCGGTGATGATGATGACTGCCATCGGCAAGGCTACTCATAGCATGCAGGTACAGTATACGCGGAGGCCTTCATGTTCTCTTTCCCTCCCTCTTGACGTGACTTGAGGACGGTTAAGATCGTGAGATGTCTTGATAAGGTAAGGCTGCCGTGCTGCTGCTCCCTCTGCAGGAACAAGATGCAACGCAGAATGGTAACAGCTGGTCACGAGGGAGAACATTTCTCACGCCTGTCCTCCATCAAACCGTGAGCTCCATCATCAAATCTTGGAGACATTAAGATCAAACGGACCCAGTGAACTCGTCAAGCAAGACGTGTAGGCCTAGGTGGCTGATTAATGTCAACATTCAAACCCAAGTGTCACCTGCATGACCTGTTTTCAAATCAAATGTGTAATATTCATTGCGCAGTTGGGTCTTCTTTCTGAGTGGTTTATTTGAAACAGTTTACTTCAAAAATTTTGGCAAAATAGCATCGAGTTGTTGGCCTACATTTAGTTGTTAGTGTCTATAAGTTCGTGAATTCGTGAAACCATGGAGCTTCCTTCCTAGCTCCATGGTGAACCAATGCATAAGGTTATGAGTGGACGTTTAATTCAAACATAAAGTGTGCAGCCTCCAAATATGCAGTAACTGTAATATTATTTTTTATTACAAAAACTAAAAGAAACAAGCATGACCATCTGCTTCTTTTCACATGGGACTTTCGGATTTATTTCTTTATTACTTTCTTTATTTCCCAAATTTGCGTTATTCTTTGGCCACAGATACAAGTTTGGTTGAGTGAGTAAGACAAACTTAAAATTGTAAAGTAAAGAAACACTATTGCTCCTGGAGCTAAGCGCCACTGACCAATCAAAGTCAACAGAGGGCGGTTTGAAGTAGTAAACTACAGTGCCCTTTATATAAAGGGTCTCTAGTAAACAAAATGACAAGGCCCACTTGTCTTGAGAATTGCGATCACGATGATATACACTTGACCCAGATATCCACTTCTTATTTCTTCATCTTATTTGGTCTATAATATACGCAGACCCCCCTAAAAAAATCCAAGTGGCCCAAATACCCAGACAGCACTTGAGATGCGTTTTGATAAATTGTGCGAAAAAAACAAAACCACAACAAGTCTCGCACGACGTATAGACGTCAACCAGGCCAGTGAACAGCTAGCGGCAACATGTACTAGGCGGTACAGGACGGCGTACGCTGAAGACATGTCTGCCAAGTATACCCCGAGGTGAATCTCATTTTTATATTGAGAGAGAAAAATGTTGTGGCTATGCGGAGGAATGGTTTTTGCCATATCTATTTTGTTTCCAGGAAAAGGGGACTATCACAAATACCACTTCCAAAAGGAGAGGAAGTGTTTCAATTAGGGTAAAATCCCGACCAAGGAAAGTGCAGATTAGAACTAGAAGTTGGGATGGTTGAACGATCAGGTATTCTCAGAAGAGGAGGATGGCATCCGATAAGAGGGTTTAGTTTCGTGGGGTTTTCTTCCCCAGCACTGCACGGTGTATAGTAAACAAGCTTTGTATACTTGGACACATTTTTTTATAAACCAGAACGACCTCCTTTCAGTGGGTTCAAGCCTGGAGATGACTTGACTTCTAACCCCGGGAAATTGCAGGGGAAGAAAGGATACATAGTATGTGAGTATGAGTGTGAGTGCACGGTAAGGGAACATTGCGTGGGTAGTATATCGCATCAATATTGTAATGGCCAAGAACTTGCAGATGGGATTATCATCTGTTGGTCCGGGTCCGTGTGCTTCGCTTCGGCACGGCAGTCCCATCCAGACTAAAGAAGCCTTTAACTCCGATTGTTGACAACTGTCGACATCACGCGTCACAGCAGGACGACGTCGTAGTCGTTGAGTTGACTAGATTCAAGTAGTGTCCACGTTAATGGCCGATTTCATAAACTTACGATGCGTCGCACAGAGTTAAGACGCATCCTTTCTCTATGGACTCACCGCATAGATGCGACGCGTCGCAAATCGAGTTGCGACGCGTCGCAGAGCTTTATGAAATCGGCCACTGTTAAACACATTTGACAAAAGCTTATATCAAGCGCCACGACCGTGGAGCAGAATTTCTTGTCAACTCCCACTGCCCATAAGTTCAAGACATTTTCGCACAAATCCAAACTGTACCCATTATTTTGTTTGCACATCATGGAACGTGTAAACAGTCAGATTATTGATAAAATGATTTTTTTTAAAGAGGAAGATATATCACGACCATAACCTGACAATCATAGACATAGCGAACGTAAAAGTAAAGTCGTGCCAATGTACCGGCCTCGTACTCAGGACCTAGCTTGCGGTGAGATACCATTACAGTCCCGTAAAAGCCTCTTCATTAAGTCCGTCGTTTTGCTCAAAAGCCACACGTTATTATTGGGAAGGGTGTCGCGTGTGATCACCGATGATAAACCATGGAGAAACCCACCAATCACCCACAACGAAAACATCACAAGAGGGCGGTATAATTATATTCACGCGATGGCGCCCAAAAGAAACTTTATGGTTGCAGATCCATGGCAAAGCCGAGGCGAATTTTGGCAAAAGGATCGAGATGTGGTGCATTTTTACGTCGTTGGGCTGTCGAGCTATTGGGAGAGCCTAATGTAACGTTGGAATCTCCGTTTGTTTGTTATAGACTGTTTAATTGGCTGTTTTAATACGATGCACCATTGTGGACACCTCTTCTGGAAAGAAAGGTGAGAGGTACGTCAAGTTCTTAAAGAACCTGAAAGTTCGAACCTTGGCGTTCTATAGCCAATAGCCTCTGCAACCTCTCCCCCGTCTGTTGCAGTTCGTTTGTGCATATAGCTCCATGGTTTGTGTGTCTGATTCAATCTGTATCTCGCTCGTTGCTTCTGTCTGTCTGTGGCGTCTGTACATTTTCGTGTGTGCCATGAAATGAGGTGTTAGATTACCTTTTCATGATCATTTATGATTCCAATCACCCCCTACCAGGGAGGTTATACACTGCATAAATTTATATACCTACTTTCTTAAAACGATCCAAAGAAAAATACGTATTGTCAGGCCTTTGTGACCCAAGAAGAACTCAAGATTCATTCCACAAATTACAGCCATTTGAAAAACACGGTTAGATTCCTTGAAAGCGCCACTAAATTGCTCATGATTGCAATTCGTGCCACAGCAGTGGAAACCCGGTATAAAACATCTATTTTGTGTTTTCTTACATGAAGGGGAAAAAACACCTTCAGGTAGAAAACGGAATTCCTGCCAAAGTTAGCTCATGGAGGAAGGAAGCTTCCTCCGTGGTCAGCTAAAGTCACCATCGAAGAGCTTTCCAAATCCCACTACAACCACACACCGCTGGGCCAGTTGCACTACGTGTTGTGTGTCGCTGTCTTATATCTGTCTCGGTGTACATGTATTATTATCCACGCCCTGCCATCTGCGTGAACTGGGCTTTCATCGAGTACCGCCTGATGGTAGGCGAAACCCCTTTGAAGTTGGGGGCCTCCATATGCCTGAGCCATCGCTCCATGGCCGGCTTAACCGGTGCAAATGCTGCGCTTTTATCCAACAGTGCAAGCTCGTTGACATCGTGGTCTGCGTTTGTACTTTACACTGTGTCATCGCACTTGGAAACAAGGAATCATAAGAGAAAGGAAAGATTGCACAGTTTCCACTAACGGTATGGAGGTTTTATTTTTATCCCTCCAATCCATCCATTCTGCTTGGTGCAAGATCGCCTTTTTTTTTCGGGTATAGGGTGAGAAGGATTTTGAGATTTTGGCCGTGAACCACCCCCGAGGCGGCATGGGCATCAAGATCTTCTGAACTCATTTCAAAAACCAGGTATCAAGTCGTATCGTGTTGCGATGTTGTTAGACAATACGTGATACAGTACACGGTCAATGGTCACAACCAAGCCATCTGCCGTGTCTCGAAACCTCTACAAACTCACGAGACTTGGCAGGAATTGGCGAGACTTCAGCGATTCGTGTATAAAATGGGCACTTTGAAACACATGTGCCAATTTACCATCGAACTGCCCTCTGTTGAGCAGTTCAAGGAAGCTATCGGTGCCCAGTAACATCATTGAGAGCGCAATTTTTACTTGCACGTTCATCAGAACAGTGTGCATGCACTAAGCAAGAACAGTTCACTGTTGGAGATGCAGCACCATGTTCTCATCTAGATGCTGCTTTTATGAGAAAAGGCAGCGTACAAGAAGAAGTCGACATACCACTTGGTGAAAAGGGGTTCGCGTTGCCAAATATCACAAGACCCGAACGTGATCTCAATCTTCCAATGTGATTTATGACTGGTATATAGGCCTGCCCCAGGCTACACTAGTACGCTCATTCTTAACCAAAAGAATAACGACAGTTATTCCTATGTTAACAGTTAAACAGAAATCGCAGAGGAAGAAGAAGAAGAAGGAAAAGGGGGACAGCAGATCTGCCCTGATCTTGGCGTCCTTGCATTGATCTTTACTTCCCACACTGCACTCCGTCCCCTATCTGCCCTCCTTCCGGTGGCAATCTGCAGCGAGCTAGTAATATAGCTAGCTGACGGAATTCTCGTTAAAATTTCACACATAGCCGGTCGGTGCGCGACAAAATATTCCAGCTTGAAATTTAACAAACATCATGTGAACTTGTTTACAGTGCAATGGGGAAAACATACGCGGTCTTGGGATGACGTCTTGTATCCAACACGCGAGGGGAAGGACTTAGTTATTAATATTATAGACTGGTTTCAGCATACAGATACAGCAGGACCCAGTCTTATCCAGCGAGATGTGGGATCGTCTGATTTGGACAGAGTTACGTAAGCGACGCTGCGTCCAGCTCATAATAATTCCATAGAGACTACTGGCAACCTCGACCCCTGTAATTTTAATGAGGTACCTGGCAAAAGACCCTGGTTAGATTATTTGTCATGATACTCAGCTTTTGGGTGTATGTGGCAAAAATATACACCGATACCTAGGGCCGATTTCAAAAAGTCCTACGATCGATCGTAACTCGAGTAACGAAGGACAACCAATCGTAGGTGGCATATCCTACGTATGACTGCAATGCATCATAAGTCCTCCGAAAGTTACGATGAGTTTGGTGAAATCAACTCCTGGTTTCCGGATTGATAATATAATTTTCAAACGCGATATTCACCAACAACGTAGTATACAGTTGGCTGAAATAAATGTCAGACGTAATACTCCAACGACTATCATACACAGTACAGCCTACTACAGGCGCAAATGACGAAAGACGCTTGTTTACCAAACGAACACCAGAGACGACATTACCTGCGACATTTGGGAGGCACAATAAGTCAAAGAGCGTCTTCGCTGATCGCTCACTGCATGTCTTTCCAGCAGGGCATCCGCTTTTTAAAACAAAGCCTGTCTAGTATATACATTCGACCCATGACCTCACATCTTCCACACCGAGGAACAAACTAAACCGAGACACGAACCCCTGCAGCAGCATAATACATCCACACACGTCAAAGATCATACCAACAAACATGTATTACTATAGGCCTTTTATTCCAGAAACATTCACAACATTATACACGGCATAAATTCAGCCGAGTCCTAATCATCCCTGCCCAACGAGGATGGTATCAATTTCCCGTTTACAACCCCCTTGGGAGTGATTTTCGGAGGTATAGGACCGTTGTTGTGGTTGAAGACTGGAAGGGTCCGGTCCATGCATGCACCAAGCATCACGCTCTAGCCAGCTCTTGTAGTCAGTCGTCCTGTCTTCAGGAGCTAGCTCCGTGTTGGAGACCGTCCCACCGTCGCAGCCCCCGTGTACTGACCCTTGACAAGTCAAACAAACAACCCGTCAGGAGAGGGAGCTGGCAGGAATTAATTGGGGGTATTTCTTGGCTTCTTTTCTCACAGACACAAAATACGCACGTGGATTTTGTACCGGTATACAAGGCAGTGGATCAGAACCGCACACAGTGACACCAAAATAAATGAGGGAAAAGTATAGTGCCTTACTGCCTTCCATTGGAAAGTTGCAAACCGAAAGTATCATTTTCACTACTGTAATTCGTTGACACTCGATGTCACCTGATCATCTCATCAGCTGATTGACCTATCAACTCGATCAATGAACCATTAAAAACCCCAAGTCATACTGGAATTCATGCTTGCCCAAGAAAAAAGAGCCATACTCCGACTTCATTCCAATAAAGAGTACGGTACATTACACCTGAAGCAGATTTTGTAAACGGTAAGAAAGTAAGATGTTTTCACTTTCAGGGCCTTTGTATGACTACATGTCGGTGCAGTAAAATACTCAAGCTAAGCGTACATAGGCCTAAGCATGATGAAACTTCTCTCTGTCTCAAATCATGGATATTCTACCTCCATCCTTTAACCAAAATGCTACAAACTATGCTTTAACGTAAAACAGAAATCACGAGACTGAGACTTAGGCAAGAGTTTTGATAAATCTAGGAACTCCCCGGACCGCGACATGGAGTGGGCCCCGGGGAGCGATAAAAGCCGGTTCGAGGAGCTCGGCCGTCAATATGCCAACGGGGCCGGTCCGTGCAGCATGTACAATGTATACGTACTGTGCGGGAACATTCAGTTCGAAATTGGACGCATCCCACCCACTTCATCCATACCGCTCACATATCGCCCTTGATGAGGAGAAAGCAGCGATGACAGACGAGTGCATGATTGTATTGTGATGCGTCTGACTAGAGAGAGGGAGCTTGTATTTTGTTCAGGTCATTGGCTCGTGTGTACGTATATGCCACGTCCACATTGACGTACACCCCCTCACTGCTTGAGACAAACGAGCACGGAGAACTTCCGGGAATATAAACCGGACGCAGGTTCCCATCTTCATAATAATCCACAGGAAGTCATCCCTAAGATGAAGAGGACGGTTTACAGACTGTAATCAATGCCAGTCCTTGCTCTGGGATGAGTGATTGGATGCAGGAAGCCCCCCATCCATCAAGTCCATCGGCAGGAAATAAATGACACAGTAATACCATACAGCTAGGTAATACCTCTTGCAAAACGTGCATGCCAGCACGCGGGATGTTGGCCGAGTGGCAGTCATCAAGGACTATTCATTAATTACATACAGGTTCTGTCAACATGCCTTCTTTCACCACAATCTCTATTTGAATGACATTTATACACGTGCACTGCACATCTTTACAATTAAGGGTTGCCTTCCTCTATGGTCATGTATATACGAGCAATTTCCTTTAAGAAGGAAAAGCGAATTGGCCTAAGTATTAAAGAGATGTCGTATTCTGAAGTACATGTGAACTGTAATGATTGAGAGTTTTAGGTTCGATTAATAATGTAGACTTCCATATCTTTGATCAAGGATCGATTTCACGAAGCCCTATACGATCGATCGTAACTCGATTTACGAAGGATAACCCACCGTATCCTATGTAGGTCTGCAATGCCTCACAAGTCCTACGATTGATAGTAAGTTACGATGAGTTTGGTGAAATCGACCCCAGGTCAAGCTGTGATCGGATAACGTGTATCATCATACGGAAGTCAATTTACAGCCATGCATACTTTATACCGTTATGCTTCGTTTGGGGGAGGAACAATATGCCTAACATTATGCGAGAATAATCAGGGAAGGATCCTTCGTGTTCGAAATAATTAATGAACATGGCCAAAAAAGAAGTAAGAAGTGAACTTACCAGATTTGAAAAACGTTGGATAGGGCTGCACACGCGGTGTTCACGGTGAAATCGGCAGATTACGAACCGTTGATTCCCAAGCACATCGGCTATGGATCAGTGTGCAGTGCAACAGTAGTTCCTCGGAGGTTGGATGCGTGGCTTCTACACAAGCTGGAGAAAATAGAGAAGTGCTGTTAATTAATTACTTCTTGGCGCCAACTAAATAGCCAGATTCACTGCCTGGAACAGAGGAGAAGTCTGTACTCGGGATGACGAGAAGAGAATAAAACCATCCACTCCTGAATTCCATCCACACAGGATGTGCTAAGTTCGTTTGAATTTTCAACTCTTCGGCAAACAAACAACGTCGTTGATGGGTCACAAAAGTTGAAGGGACACCGTGGTACTGCGATAGGTAGAAAAACAGTCCTGCCACCAGGTGCGAATCGCATCACGTCCGGAAACAACTGCGGAGTTTCATCTGCCACGCTGGTGTGTGTGTCGCCAGCCCCAGCGGTTAGGGTGGACAAGAAGAAGAAGGCAAGCAGACCAGGAGGCTGGCTGTGATGTCTCGGTCTTCTGTTTAGGCCCTGACCAAAAGACGTCCGGTCGGACACGTTGACCACAACGATTTTGACGAACTTCAGGGACCCCGGCTTCTTTCCAAGTTTGGGGACAGACGGAGCAGGTGTCTCACTGATGAGTCCCTCGGGTGGGAAACTTTGCAGCCATTTCGGGATGACTGAGTTAAATACTGGCGGTTCATGGTCCAGGGAATGTATCTCAGCTAGATAATGGATTTTCAAGCCTGAACCAGAAACCGTGAACTCCCCCTGAACAACACCTCCTTCTGTTATGTGTTTGTGTAGTTTTGAAAGAGATTCGGAAGTCCAACTAATGGTGCCGTCCCTAGACTTGATCCAAGTCCATTTAGCGACGATATTTTCCGTCGCAGCATTGTCTGCGTTAATAAATTGTTACGAGAATCACAATATTTCTACCGAAAGAAATCGGATCGTTGTACAGTAGACATCCATGGAAATAATGTCATATTAAAGGGAGATGTCATATTAAAATGCAAAATGTAAAGCAATTATTGTTCATTTGTTAACTGAGTTAATCGTCATTCTGAAGTGATAACCAGCATTTTCATTCAAAAAACGAAATGGAGGCGAAGAGTTAACGCCCACAACAATAAAGACGGAAGCCTCTGACCAACTAAGCGAGAATACAGCCGATAAGTCGGACTTGTATCAAGACTATTTACAGGTCTACAAATTAAAGACAAACGGAGAGTAAAAATGTGGACTTCAACAAATCTAAAAGCTCCGTACGTTTATTAATTCAGAGCATGCGCCGGAGCCCAGATGGCCGAGCCTGCCGTCTCCAGCCCAACGCACGCAGGGGACATGAATCCGAGACGCGCGTTGCAGCGGCTTCATTTATATTATGATATACATATTTTTGTTGAGTCCATGCAATCGGTTCTAATATGAGAAGCAGATGGGTATGTGGTTATTTACACCAAGGGACAACCATGCCAAACAAATCCACCACTGGATCGAAGGGGACCACTTTCAATTTTTTACCAAGTAACGATTCCTTGCTCTCTATCCCCGTGAATAGTTCTCTGTCCCAAGTCACACGGAATTATAAGACCAAATAATAGCTCGGAGGCGAGTGAAGCAACGTCAACGACTGATTCAACCCCTGGGATTTCCCGAAGATTTTTTCTTCCATTTGGTTTCCCTTCTTCCCGTTGTCTTGTTTAAGTTTTGTTTTTTAGGATAAAGGTGATCTCAAGTGACCCGCAGCGGTCTAGATTTCCGTTTATTGAATTGCGTCCTCACTCTCTCTGGCTCCGCACGGTGAGTTTGGATGCATAAACATAAGCCCGTGATACCTATGGGAAAGCCGCATGCATCCCCGCTGGGTGACAGCAGGGAACTGAATTCACATGACATGACTTGTGATACACTATACATTGACTGCCAGCTCAGACCAAGGAGCTAGTATAGTCCTCAGACAGACGACCAAGGCAAACATGACACAGGGAAAAATGGCAAACTGTGATTCACATATACTGACTGGGATCATTTTACCATTTAGTAAGAGACTATGAGAGCAGAGTCAGTGGTCTCGGTGTTAAGAACATCGTACAGGAAACAAACCCTACGTTAAAAAGAGAGTGCTCTACTCAAGTCCGGTATAAACCTTCAAAGTTGTATTAAAAAATTTTATAATAATAATTCCGTAACTTCAAAATACATCATAATTTTTCTATACATAGTACATTTTCTAACCTTGCATACAACTTACAAGAAATTGTTCATCTGACATCACGCCAAACATGTCCAAACATGTTTCATTAAGCGAATGATTAATAAGTTTAAGTTAATACGTTAAGTAATAAGTGAATTAATATACAGTTAAGTTCACATCGTTCAGGTTCAGTGGTCTTCAGGGGTCGATTTCAAGAAGCCCTACGATCGATCGTAACTCAATTTACGAAGGATAACACATCGTAATCCTTTGTAGGGCAGCAATGCATCACAATTCCGACGATTGAGAGTAAGTTACGATGAGTTTAGGTGAAATCGACCCCCGTTTTCAGGCTTACTTTGAAATGTCCCAACAAGTTGACTGCTCGGTCTTGAAGTCATCGACGCCCGTCAAGTCGACATATTTTGAAGACTATGTCCATGGATATGCGAACATTGTTATATGGGTTCGTCGTTTTTATTATTGAACCAAGGAAGTTGAGCAAACACACTCCTTGACGAAAACAGTCCTTGGTGGGAGGCTATACGGAGGTCACATCCGTTGTCAGGATGCTCCAACTAGAGGTCACTAACTCAGGTCAACTACACCAGGGGGGAACCAAGCTGGTTGCTCGCATAGCTGGTAATCGACAGCACACTATCTGCGTATAACCCTATGGCTGTAATAACAGATATACCTGACATGGTAACCAATCACACCAACTGGAAATGGCACGAGTTCAGTAACAACTAACATATGTCGCTGTGTTACAAAATCCACGACGATATGGCCAACGTTCGAAATGAAAGTTTACGTTACAGCCACACCGGGCCGAGCTGCTTAGCACTTATCAATTTCCATTGGTGGTTTGTTTTATTGGACAAGCCATTTTTATGCTAAGCAATTTGTTGTGCTAAACATCTTTATGAAATTGGCCCTTGGTTAGGCCTAACTGAAGGGATGTTCATAATAATTTCACTAGTAGCCTTAGTGTACACAAATATGATTGAATTTGATCAATACCCAACCACATCGTAACTTTCCAAAACTTCTTGATCGAAGGATTTCCATTGACTGAACCAAATTGGTATCGTCCTTGAAGAAAAATCAGCTTGAAGGGAGAGGGGGTAGCACCGAAATGGGGGGCGGGGCGGGTAATCAACTCTTTTGGGTTGAACTCGAATAATGAACTTTAAATGAGTTAAGATAAATACTTGAAACGTTGACTACAAGAAAACTGGTTTACACATAAAGCTGGAGTTTGTGTTTGCTTGCTTGCTTGCTTGCTTGTTGTGTTTTGGTTTTACTACACAGGTTTTGAGTGGAAACGCCAAAAGTTCCACTCCACTGGCAAACCTCAGAGCCAAACCTGACATTGCGGTACATCTGGTTGATCAATTACACTAATCTGACCACAGTCACCGATTGAAAGCTGCCTATCCCATACGGCACCTCGTTACCGTTTGCAACGAGCCAGGGGGATTAGGCCCATCTGATCCATGCACACCATGGTTAGTGCGGAAAACCGTGTATCGTGACCCAACTGGTATGGACAAATTTAGTACAACTTATAAGTCTGCTGAGCCCGCCACCAAGTACATACAACCGTCAATATGAGTGTATCTCCGTCGCAGAATATGATTTAACTACACCTATGACATTTTCCAATACTCCGTATATTTCTGTATGTAGGGCGCCCTCTGTGGGCGACGCATGGGTCTATAATTCTCCATTTTTGGTATTACAATGTATACTAGATTTTGTATAAGGTAAGACTGAAATCATTCATATCATATTATACATGTAATATAGTATTGCAAGTCAGATCCATTTGTCATAAAGTTTACTCTCACTATGATGGCACCTGAAGTAACTACGTATTGCACGTACACTGTTGGTTGTACATACTCCGTTCAACACTATAATAAATTCTACGATTATCAAAACGCCTTATGACTATGAGGGTTGATTTCACCAAGCTCATCGTAACTTACTATCAACTTCGTAGAACTTGTGATGCATTGCAGCCCTATAAGTAAGACACGATGGGTTATCCTTCGTAACTTGAGTTACGATCGATCGTAGGGCTTCATGGTGAAATCGACTACAGGTCTGTTGCGGCCCAAACAACCAACCAGGCAGCTGGACTGACTGGGAACTTCATCTCTTCTCCTGGTACGACCCTAAATCCGCAGATATCATCAAGAGCCACTCACGTCCGACCATATGGAGGTAGTCCAATAATCCCCAAGCCGATGCTAAGACCAAGGCATGTCACAGCCAGGAACGGGGAAGGGGTCCCAACGGGCCGCCGACAGATGGTGGCGATTCACGGCACCTTCTCCCCTCGGCCTTTGGCTTCTTATAGCAAGGCTCTCTCTCTTCTTGTACTAAATAGTTTACCGAAACTCAGTTTGGTTTCTATTTCCGTTGCACGGTTCTCGTGTGAATTTGACTTCTTCAAGCTGCAAAATGTTGTGAGCCGTCCACGGCACGCAGCGACCGATGTGACTTATAGAGTTGGCGGCTCATGCTCATACCAAGAAGCACCTGTTTGCTGCCAAAGTTCTTGTGTAACTTCGAAAACTTTCAAATGAGATCGGTTCTACCGTCTTACTTTCTATGAAATTTTCCAAAGTCTGTTCTCGCATTTCCTGGGCTTTGATACAAGTTGTATATAAGGTCAGTGAACTGAAATATGTCACATGAGAGAGATCCATGGCTCATTTCATTTCGTGGCTCATTGCCAATCGCTATAAATAAAACCACGACCCACGATCCTGGAGTTGTAAACTAATGGCCATGCCCACATATGGCCAGTCCAGACCACTCGATGCATAGGGCCCATACCTACACCCTATACATGAAGGGATGTCCGTATGAAATCTGTAGAACCGTACAATTGCCTGTTTTAAGGGTTCCGTTTTGGAAGATACAAGAAGTTGGTCCCAATGAGGTCCAACGGACCAATAAATGATTGAGATCAATTCGATGTACAACTTGATGTACAATCTGTATACATGTAGGCTACACATGGACCCCAGCGGATTAGCGCTAAGGAATATAGCATTTGTTCATCAACACGTGGGTAAATATTCAGCTTGTCGACAACATCCAGAGTTGGTGTATACACAGTATATATAACTGCATGCAGCCAAAGTGCATGGGTTTTGTGATGTGACATAAGGCCTATGCGGTTCGGGCTGCAATGTCAACATGGCCCAACCATGCAAGCAAACTCATATTTTCTAGGTAAAGCCCACATGATCACGCGACACAAATTCAGTTCCAAGGGGCACATGGGTGGTCGGACTAGTATAGGTGTTCGTTGGATCACCTGGATAATGTGGGTGGGACAACATTATATCCATTAGGTAGTCAGATTGGTAGAGCAGAATTGTTTCCCACTATTTTCCTGGTCCTTGGTTCGAATCCTTACATTTTGATGTTGATTTTTCAGTCCTCAAGTGATCTGGTATCTTCCATGTATTATGTTGACTTCTAAATCTATTATGTTGTTATCTTGCTTGTAGTTGTAGGAGGACCTGACGTTTCGATCCTGGCAGGATCTTTCTCAACGGCTAAATGATGAGAGGACAAGAACGTCAAGTAAAGATACACATAAATGGATCAGAGGATCAGAACAAAGGGGAACAGAGTGGCCAGGGGAAAGCATGCAAGGCTGGGAAACCACAAAGAGAGGATGGAGGTGGGCAAGCGAGGTCAAGGGAAGGGGACAGAGCTCAAGGGGTGTGTGGGGTAGGCAATATGTTTTTATCTTCCTCAACTTCTTCAATTGAGATCTTACTCGAACTTGAAATACGTATACGTGAGCTATAAATAATGGCAAAAGAATATCCAAATTATACAAACAAATAATATGGGTATGACGAACACAGCTGCCTTGATAAAGGTCGTTGCGTGCATATAAACCTTGGTAACCATTTAAGGCCTTCAGTGACATCCGTATCTATTTTAGACGTCAGATACACAGCAACGCGCACGACATGTCATCACCATTCATTACATACAATAACATGTTGTTTATTGCTTTTTCATACAGCAGTTCACGGCGAACATATCACGACGTCCCGTTCCAGCGAGACAAACCGGATTTGACGTCACTAATTCCGGATAATTGCTTCTTAGCCGAGCGGCAAAAACATGCTCAGCTCCGCGCCACTGATTGGCCAGCAGTGCTGTTACGTCATCAGTCTGGCCACAAATACCCCTCACTCTGACGTCATACGTCCAAATGATCCGATTCGGGAGCTTGTGTCAATATATTTAAGTGGAAAGCAATACAGTAAACGGTAAGATGCCCGATACACATAACCTGTATACAGTGCTGTCGACAGCGAGTAAACATGATAGGGTATAAGGCAAAAGGCACAATCAAAAAACTTGCTTGAACATCAAGATGCCGATCTGCTGGCTTCCGGAAACATCTTCTAGTTTCGATCCTTCAAAATTGCAGCGGAGAGCCAGCAGAGCAATTTTGCAGCGGAAATGGAGAGTCGTTTATTATTCTGTTCCATGCATGCGTGGAGCCATTATAATTATGATATACAGCATCAATATTTCACACAGGATTTGACAGGAGCAATTTTTTTCCCCTGACGTCGGTCGGAAGTCTGTTGAATATCTCTGATATTATAATATAACAACTGCAGTGTTTTACCAAACCAAATCGGCTGCTGATACTGAAAATATTTTTAACGATTCTCCCAGGTTAAATATTTACTGTTATATTCCTTTACGATGTGTGTAAAAACACAAACCAAATCCACTTTTTCAGCAAGCGAAGTTCTGAATTGGTGGTATACACTCTGCGATTGCTTTTTTATTTAAGAGTTTGGTTGGTGATGCAATGGTGAATGAGATGTACAACGGGGTGTGGAAAGATGAAAAACGTTGCATCTACCACACGGAGCCTCTGCTCTGGGCAAGGCATGACGTTTTAGTCCCCTACATTTTGAATTTCGGTGCCTGTTAAAGTGTCATCCAAATCAAAGATGTTCAAAAATTAAGTTGGAATCCGATAGAGTTGTCTGAGAAGAATATTGTGGCCGTTCCTCCGTCCGACCGACCAATACCCATGGTCGACCCATGTCGATCCTCTCTTAATATCAACCGGAGGGTGGGAAAAAATAAGGATAACAAACATGAGTTTTGTTCCCCGGACAAACTTGTCACATCAGCTGTCAGTGTTTTTTCGGGCCGAGACGGTATAGGACCAGTATTCTCACGGCGCATGCATGTAAGCCTCAGCTCGGCTAGCGAGCCGGTGACAGAGCCGGCTTTGAGGAACTGACAAGCCGGACATCCAAGCCCGACCACCCACCGTCTCCTTAAGGAGGAAAGGAACGGTTTGGCTGTTTTGTTTGGCTGGTTCCCGAGACGGGATTTTAATGATTCCTGGGATTGGCAAGAGGTTCCGCTGGTTGGATGATTGACTGGTGCTCGTCCAGCTCCCAGTGACACGAAATAGGTCAGTGAAGATTACCAGTGTTCTCCTTCTTCCACGATATCAATGACAAAATACATCCGAAACTTTTCATAAGGTGATTTGTATTATATAATATACATACAAACATGATATAACTAATAAACCGCCACATGCAAGTGCACATTAACGCCCTCTGGCGGTGAGACTGAGCCATGTGACATAATGTACATTAAATTCACATACTGAGATTGCAGGGGAAAGACACCTCCTGAAAGCGTCCATTTTGCTTATATAAAAAGCTTATATAAAATGACCATAGTTAAAATACTACCACTTTGTAACCTATACGACTAAAGCCTAAAAGGTATGGACGGGGGGTGAGGACACTCAGAGCCGGGTCGATTTCTGAACTCATCGTAACTTACTAGCAATCGTAGGATACGATGGGTTACCCTTCGTAACATGAGTTATGATCGATCGTAGGGCTTCGTGAAATCGACCCCAAGACTTACAAAACCAAAATTTAAATGCCAATTGAGTTTCTATATCTGTTCGCCGAGTTATATCACACCAGACACACCACTATCACTACACTGATTGAAAATATGTTGGCAAGGTCATTTGGCCAATCCCAAAAGCCATGAAATCCAAACCAATCCACACTAATCAACGGATAAGATAATACATTCTTTCAGACACAGTTCTTCACGTCGCTTCCTAAACTTCAGAAACAGTGTGTCCTTGCTGGCAGGGAGATGATTAGACTCGTCTCAGTCTCCCTCCTCTTGGGAGATGATTAGACTCGTCTCAGTCTCCCAAACTGTTTCGTGTCTTCATCCTCTGACGTCTTTCCCCACCACGTGTGGGAGACATGGTTTTAAAAACAGCCGAATGGTCTCAATTTCATGTAAGAGGGCGCTGTATAAACCTTTCAGACATGGAGTGATGTATGCCATGGTATGTATGAAGCAAAATGCCTACAGATCCACATAACTGAATCCCCGAGACCAGTAGGTTATGCCACATTAGTCCATGGTGACATTACCTCTTTAAGCTTGGTCGAAAAACATGGAAATGGCATTCAATCTTATTCCGTCCTTTAAACCGTAACTGTGGTCTTACTGGTAAATTAAACATGGAATAATGAAAAAAAGTCATCTGAGAAAAAATATTATATAGAAAAAAGCTGAGTTTTTCTGAAATGCTTCAGGGGAATCTAAGACTCAAGACCCGTCTATATCAAAGAGATCGGGAATTGGAGCGAGTCTACGGACTCCACGCAGCAAGGATCGGAAACCCAATCGCCTGCCAAGTTCGCTCGGAGTCGGATAACAGAAACCGGATCTATCTTGTATCTGCCATTCATCTCGCGGTATAATAATCGTGAACTTGGACTGGTTCCGGAGGGTTCGACTGGTTCCGGCCTTCACTAACTGAACCAATCGGATAATCTCTCCTGGGCTGGTAACTCAAGCTGTAGCCTACAGCGCAGACTGCGATGCCTGATACACCAACCGGATGCGATAGATAATAGACCTGAGTGTTGATCATTTACACCTGTAAATTAACAAGTTCACGGCCGAACGACCCACTTCAAGCTAGGCCCAAGACAAGCAATCTTTTCAAGGTGCTGGCAATTCAAATATCGTGCATGAGACTGACTGCAAGTTTGTGTATACAAAATCAGTTCATGTTCTCTGCCAGACTGCAACTTTGGTGACCTCTGAAACATACTCAGTATTACTAGCAGGACACTGAGGGGAATACAAAGCAAACACAGACAGGAAGAGCTTCAAAGAAATTTGATGCATTTATTTCTCACGGTGTTCCATGCCTCTTTAAGTTTCTTGAGCTTTACAAAAAAAAATACTCGTCCTAAAAGAATTGATTTTGGGACTTTATACACTATTGAAAAGCTCATTACATTTTCGAGAGAGCAACCGGTATTTCTTTTCCGTGTATCGGCACTTTTACTTAAACTAAGATGACTCTATATGTTTTACCACAATATATATCAACTTGTTTGTGTTTTGGTCGAACTATGGGGACTATTCTCTTGGTCTGTTTTTCCACGGTCACATGTATTATTTTGCTCTTCTCCTTACACAAATTTGTTCGTCATAGTCTACCGTTATTGCAACCGCCACATGAGTTCTGTTTGTAGATCTATGATTCGAGTTAGGAGGGCCTAGCGGGATATTTAGTTTAATAAACATTATATTATAAATGAAACGAAAGAACAACGTTTCATCTGAAAAGATGTCACATCTACCAGGCAAAAGAACCTTTCTGCAAAATGATGATTAAATTGCCATTGTCTAGTTTTCCCAAGAGTTTCATAACGTCTTAGTAAATGCTGGGGAAGTTCTCGCCGAAAATAAAGATGGAATTCAGCAACCGCCAATTGCGCAAGAAAAACAATGAATGAAGAAATTGAATGTGCCATCCATTACTTCTCCATTATAAACATCCTCGCCAATGTGCCAATTAATATTAATGATACACGGTACACCAAAATGAACAAAAGAAAAATGGCGGGAAACGGTGGTAGAAGTGAGGATGTCAACTGACCGAGATAATAGGCTGTTGTTCCACAGACGGGAACAAAGTCATCAAGCGATGCATTGTTATGATCAAGTCTCGCCGAGTGATACCGATAACAGGCCGGACGGTTCAAGGCAGACGTTAATGCCGGAACTATAGTTATTACCGGAACTTGGTAAGTGAACGCCATCACTGAAAAAGACAGATCAGCCGTGTCAACTATACATGCGTGTAGTATATACCTCAACAATTAAAACATGTATGGCTGGTCGGCCTTAATGAAAAGCACGGAAGGAAGTTGTAAATATTTAATTAAGTCAATAATGTTTTTAAAATTGGGATACCTAGGGGGTGTTTCGGCCTATTGCAGAGAGCAACGAGCCGAAACCAATGTTATTTAAACCAAATGATCGAAACCTAATAATAGAGTTATTGTTTCTTGAAGTTCCTTGTTCCCCTAACGCCACATTCATCAATTTTGTTGATGGGTTTGCTAAAGAAGTTATCCAGCCAAAGAAATTAATTACATCTGATGTCACTACGTCAAACTGTTTCTATGACAACCAATTCAGTTGCCAAGTTGACCATGACTAACTTAAATGCAACACAGCACTAGCGAACTGGAAACCGACAAAAATCTTCCTTTGTCGAAGAAATATTTAAAACTACCACAAGAGGGCGCCATAGTAATTTAATGATTATGGTAAGATTGTTCCTGAAATAATTATTACGTATTGTAGCTGAACTTCCACGAATACCACTCGAGAGCAACTACAGCGTTTCGGTCCGAATTGCCGGTTACCTATTAATGATCCTTGACAGGAGAGTGACCTCTTACAGAAAACAGAGGTAAACACTGTTATTAATTGAAGGAATGCCGGAGTCGAGACGGTATTTCGCTTTTGGGAGACTGATCGCCCAAACACCGGTGCCTACCAGCACGGTGGTCCACAGTCGGCGATGCTTAATTGCTGTACAATGTTAAGAGATGCGAGTCATAAAAGGCTATGATAAAACAAGCCGAGTTGGCGATGGCCGCGCGCCACTCTGACCACATGAAGCTAGGAGCAGATCCTCCATGATGATCTTACCTTACTGGCCCAAACTATCTGCCCAAACTGACCACCATACCAGAGCGGAACAAATCATGACCCATCCGTTGACCCAATAAACATATCCATGAATGCATTTTAAGATAACCAAGCGATGGTCAGTCAGTCAAATGCATTGAGTATCAAATAAGATTTTGAAAACCTGAGCTGCATGTGTAGAAAATAACATAGATCATGAGTTCACTGAGTTAACTTCTTTGGTGATTGACAACTGCACGTGTCTTCGAAATTAATTTCACACAAATCAAAATCAACTTTATTGAGCAGATTGGTAAAGAAGAAGTGATCGTCGTGTCTAATATTAGGAATGGAATTTGAATTTGTAAAATGGATGCAACTTGAATCCATGTCTGGTAACGAATCCGACTGTCACGAAAAGAAGGGTCCAAACTGGCCCCGGTCGGTCAGCAATGAAACTTAACACAGTCCAGCCGTATCTTGCTTCCAAACAGCCCGGAGGGAATATCAGACAGCCCACGTGCCGGTACGACCACAGACTGACAGACGGCATTCAACCGCGAATCCAGACAAATTCCGCCCAAAAAAGAAGAAGAAAGAGAGATCATAAAAATAATGTGGCCCTTCTTCTTCTATACATTTTTCTACCATGTCGTTGTTGAAAACTCATTACGTTCAGTAGCATAAACAATGTTTATCCGTATACAGACAAATTACGTATAAACGTGCCCAGAGGTAAAGTGTAATGAGCGTTAGTTACGCGGTCCATGTCGCCATTTTGTCCAGGATTCAAGTAGCCGTTTTACGATAATGACCCAAGATAGATAGCATTGCCACAAATGGGAAATTCACAAACAAGGAACAATTTGGTCAGTTGCTCACAAACCCCGAAGGAAATGATTAAATTAAAGGTAGATTATACGTGTCTCTCATTATGTTTTTGAAGATGTGCATGATATTATTGCGAATGTAGTTCTGAGAATCGTAACGACGACCCTTCTATGATTATTTTAAAAGTGAACAGGAAAAAAAAAAGTTAACACATTTAAAAGTTGTCATCAATTCCCAACTAACAACTAACATAAGTAGGGGGACACTGCCTTATAAAACAATATCGAACAAGAAATATTCCACAGCTAAATAAAATGGGCAGTGTCACTACGATACAACTATAGTCTATTGATCACTCATACATGAATATAATTATGACTGAAACATTATTTTGTTCTATCAATTTATAATATCATGGCAACATCATCGAAAACGGCCAAAGGATTTATGGACTATGTGTGGATGTTTGGGATGAATGCTTTGCATAAATATCCCGAGCAGCAGTGGCGTAGACAGGTTCTCAGACCTGGGGGGGGGTTGATCGTCTAGCTGGGTCGTACTTTGGTATTATATTGTGTACATGTCAGTGGCGGTTCTACGGGGGGGGGCTAGGGGGGCTTGAGCCCCCCCATTTTTTTTTTTTAGCCCCCCCCCCCCCAAAAAAAAAAAGGGAATTGAAAAAAAAAAGTTGAAAAATACTGGATTTTTTCAGTTATCAAACGTCAATCACAATCATAAAAACGCACGCACACCGAAGACCAGCAGCGTTCCTGGCAGTTCAATCCTTGTGTTTCATCTCTCAAACGCATTTTGTATGCTTTTAACAATACTTTAAATATTTTAAATACTTTTTAACTGGCATACATTACATGATTATACTTAAGTTTTAATTTTCCCCCGACAGAAACCTGGGGGGGTTGATTGTACACACCAACCCCCCCACCTAAAACTCTGGGGGGATGCAACCCCCCCAACCCCCCCGGTATCTACGCCCCTGCCGAGCAGACAGAATCATGCATAGCTCAGTAATTGTATACCCAAATAAACGTTGCATATTATCCCTAAATAAGCCAAGTCCTGGCCCAGTTCAAGTTCGAACTTTACAGCTGGGAAATAACGAGAAGGAAAGGTGTGAAAGTAAGTGCCACTGGAACTGTGAAAACCAACCAAAAGGTACCAGGGATTAACCACCCCCGGCTAAGTCGACAGGAACACCAAGAGTTCACACAAAATATCGAATATTAAGAAAAATGGGGAAAAGGGAACACAAACAAGAACAGTGGTCGATTTATACCAGAAATAAGATCGGGGAAGTTATTGCAAAGGATTTGCCAAGAGGAGAAACATCGGGTTTGTACCCCACAGGAGACGGTAGGTGAAATAAATCCACGCCCGCTGAAGTGTCGAAACCAAGGGGGTTCCCGTAAGAGAGCAGAGACTTTCTTTGCACTCAAGCAAAGCTTATAGTTACCTTATTTAATATTGTGGGATCCCACGAGGTTAATTTTACATTCAAAAATCGAAAATCCAAACGACAGGCCTTTTTATAACCGTCAATTGTCATCCTCTGGCTTAATTTCTTCATATTTTCGACAAACGTTTTTAGACATCACTCCACAGGCTATTCCTGTAGGACATTGCTAGGCTTGGCCTATGTGAGACCATGAAGGGATTGAATGTGTTCCTTCTTATTTCTAATGGTGAGACAGCCTTTTTCACGTATATCGCCCATCATTATTGACACGTGTATCGTCTTTGAATCTCTACTTGAAATCGCTGATGAAATCTTTCTTTTTGGGAATTGGGATTGTAACCTCGCAGGCTCGCCCCTTCCAAAAAGGAGTCTGCACGAGTCGGAAATTTCTAACCATTCAGTGTGCCTACCTAGTACCTACATGTACATTACATTATTATTTAGGTCTAGCCCGGTGTTAATGTAGTCAAAATGGTAAAGAAATTTAACAAACAACAACAGAAAATACGTGACAATAGACACTCATTATAACTTCATATACTGTGACAAGTTGGTCTATAGGTCAATGGTAAATTGTTGCACATTTGCCAGAGTTGGCCAATGACTGATGGTGAAACATCACCATGTCTACCTCTACCTCCATGGTCCGACACGACAACACTAAGAAGTGTCACATGGCCAGGCTAGGCTGACATTGAAACTTTTGTTTTGACACTGAGAAAAAATTTCACATTCACACGCAAAAGCAACGACTTACCAAGGTCGGTAGGCCTACTCTTTCCCCAGTCCAGTCTCTACAACAAAATGTCCCGCTGTCCTGTTTTGCTCACCAACTGCGTAGCTCCTGGTTTGTATTGTAGCATTTCTTGGAAGAGCTTCCAAAGAATGACAACAAGGTTTCCTTTAGTTCACGCATCTGCACGCAGGCTGCATAGGCAGAAATCTCATTGGTCACGTAAAGCTAGGTGTAGGTGTGTGAATTCAGTGTCATTTATGACATGCACGTGCATAAATTTTGTTGAATCTTTGCACTTTCAGACCTTCAAATAACATCGTCTCTGTCCAGAACAAAATGCACCTCGAGAAATCAGAGATGATTCTGCAGTCGAGTAAACAACTAACGAGCTAGAACCTCGGTCTGAAGTTCTGTAACAATTCAATTTAAAAACCGCCAAAAGGTTGGTGAACGCCGAGCAGACGATATTTGCAGCAGCATGGAGAATCGTTTGCCTGGTAGACTGTACACAAAATCCCCCGTGCGATGTGCATGCAGTGTGGTGCGTGCACCAGCCAAATGACAGCTGTACAAGCGATATAATGTGTGTATTATGAAACACGGTGTGACCCACATTCCACGCGTGACTGCGCTGGATGGGTGCCAACCATAACATCCGGTCGGGTGGCAGGTCGGCGCTGTGACGAGATTGTACCCGTGAAGAATTTACTTTAAGGCAAAAAAAAATCACAGGCGCAGGCTAGGTGTGGAGGAATTATGACTTAACAGTGAACAAACTGGTCCCGTCACTTTATTAAAACTGGCCTTATTCTGATAAACTGAACAAACCGGTTTAACTTCAAGCGCAGTGCTTACTAGTTAAACAGTTGATTCAAAAATGTATGCTCTTTCAACATTTTTCACCATTCATAATTTTCTGCTGCAAAATATTCTTCAAATTCCTTGGTATCCCGAACAGAATACAATGGAAAAGGATCTCCCAAATGCGGAAAGAAATATGGCTTTCATTAGATTAAACCAATTGTATTCTGATATGATACATAATATAGAATAATTTTCAGAGAATCCATTTTGGTATAACTGGTAAAGTCACCACTTCAATCATGCTAGACATCACCTCTTGGGGTACAAAAAAAACAGAAAAAAAAGCCATATCTTAAATTACCAGCAGTAATAATAACCCAACTATGATTTGCCGAAGAAATATGGTCTGATTTCCAAGCTGTTTATTCCCTTTTCTTCAGCGACAAAACCAAGCAGCCCATTTTTTTTTTCATTCAATGAAAAACGGGGCCATTTTCATCCAATACTGTTTGCGTAAGCTTCGAGATAACCTGTAAATCTTTTCCGTCGCCGCAGGGCTATGATATTTTTATAACATATTTCCTTTGTCGGATGATTTTTTTGGTGTGAGGATTGGAGCCCCAAAATCCAGGCCCTGGGCTTTTACACCCGTCAGAGGAGATTTTTTTTTTGGCGGACAATGGTAAAATGACTGTATGCCTCGCCTACGATTTATCTTATTGGATTCTCTTGGACAAAGCCTGGTCTACTTTCAACAGGCCATTGACCTGGTATGGATTATTATTTTATTCAAAATGATTTGCTTGGCCTGTGGGATTAAATTTATATCAGGAGAAATGGTTTTCAGTTTAATAAAAAGTTCCGAAAAATTTACCAAGAGTGGTGGTTGAATTTATGCACTGGGAATATGAAATTTAACAAGGAACAAAATGACAGTTTTACTTTTAATCACAGAGGAGTCTGGATTTAAGCAGGAAATGGTAATTGCCAAGAACATTATGTGACAACTGGTTTGGAATTTGAGATAAATCCTGTTAGGATCAAACCGCGTCAAGCCCTCCTATTAAATCCAAGCATTTTATAAATTTTAGGTTATTACTTTGGCCGTTGAGCAGTTTGTAGCAGATTATTTCTTGAATAGAAGTAGGTTTAAGTATAGGCCCTACATGCGACACAAGCTAACAGCAGTAACACAGCGAGTTTGTCACCGCAATTATTCCACTACAAAAGCAGAGGTCCTATCATGGGGCAGTGCAAAAGGTTGGCCACACTTTGGCCAGAAATACTGACCAAATGCCTCTTAATATACATATTGTATATTGTTGTTTGTCAATTAACAACCAAAACATGTTGCCAATTGTTGTGTGTATACTTAATTAAATTGTGTGTTAGACCCTATGATGAATATTTCCATTTTCAAAGTGAAGTATCGCGTTCCATGTGCATATGAAAAAACCCATTCGGCGCCCCAGACCAGCTCTACGTTCGGAGACCTGTCCCTAGCCCCATGCCCTCGGCCCTCAATCACTCACGGTGACCTTGGAAGTGGTATAACCGAGGCGTGGTCTTATTGCAATCAGTCGATGTACCGTGTAATTCACCGAACGTGACCTGGCACCGGAGATCAAGGTCCACCGGGCACTGAGTGATGAACGACCCGACCGGCCTGGCCCGTCGTCCGCTCTCGGTTCACGCCGATCGACCGTCCAAAAAAACAAACCGTGCGTCCACCGTTTCCGGTTTACAAACAGTCTCAAGTGGACTGTCAACAATTTTTCTTTTCTCAGCCGAGTCGGCCTCTCCCTACACCTTTAGTTTGGCCATGAAGGACAAGGACTTTGTACGGTCACAGAACAGGGATCGGTCGGTACGAGAGGTGGACGGTCAAAGCTGTGTTCCTCCATGGTTTAAATCACCCGGACGGGCAACCGATCCAGCTGTTCTTGATGCTGGCCAAAAATATAACCATAGGCCTACACTCCTTTAGTTTAGGTTGTGTGCTCGACTATTGCCCGATTACATGAAAGCAAAATCTTTGAATTCCACCCTCCACCATGATCTGAAATCTGAAAATTCTGGTGGAGATTATCTAATTGACCTCATTACACAATTCACCTGCTAAAGTTTTAAGCCAAGTAATACTGTTTTGTAAACATGGAACATTGCGGGAATAAGTAAAGATATCTCTCTTCAGTGGTCACTGCGTCTCTAAAGGGATCAACAGGGATTTCGTTATCATACGGCAAAGTTATCAAATCCGCAGAACTGCTTGGCCTGGACAAGTAGTGTCGACCACCCGTAAAATACAGGCACGGCATCCAGTATAATTAATGCACATGAGTTTAAACTGGCACCAGTGGACTTTACTGTAATTTTACGAGCATGCAACCGGAGTATTCCTTTACATTCGCCGCTAAACGAGCTAGTTCTAGAAACTACGGGCTGGTGCGGCACGGCGCATGCAGGGCACAGACCGGCTTCCAACAAGCGCCAGACACCTTGAAAGGTGCCGCGCAGTGAGTAGTGTCCTTTGCTCTGTTTTAATTGTCTCTTCCTGACATTTTGAGGAAATTGAGGAAGAATTAAATAGTAACAACAACATGCATCACTCAAACAGTAACAACAGTAACGAGCCACGTTAATGAGACAGTATTCGCGGGAAAGGGCGGGAATGGTATGGAGTCCTGCGTATGGATCAAGCTTCAAGGGTTTCAAAGAGAAAGGTGTTGGGAGTTTCGTTGGCAAAGAACCCGGGAAAGCTCGGGAAATTCCCAGCTTATCTGCTATTAAAGGAATGTTATATTCAAGTGCCCACTCGGAGCTGGAGGTGGGATTCGAACTCGAAGAAGTAAATGTGATGAGCATATGATATAGGCGCCTGATGAGTAGCTATAGGATTAGATAAGCTATCGACAAATATTGACTGATTGATTGATTAATTGACTGATTGGCTGGATTTGGTTAAAGAAACTTGATAGGCAATCTTCCATTTCAATTCACCCGAAATTCAAGTCAACTGTGTCATTAAAAATGACTGATAATTCCTGATACGTATAACAGAGAGTCACCCTGTTTAAAACTGTAAACCGCGTGTAAATGTTTCCAAGATAGGGGACACCACCACTTCATGGTATACAGGACTGTGTAGAATCACGTAAAAGGTTTAACACTCTTTGGCCAGAAATGTGCACTTTTAATCGAGCCTTGTAACAGACAGGGAAACCGGATATATTCCTACGGGTATGTTTTTTGAAGCTGAGCCCAAGATTCACTCCAAAAAGTACAGCTACCCCTGGCCAAAAACGTGTTGCTCTGCCACTGGGTTGTTAACCTTTGCCCAATCATACGAAGAAGAGAAACCCAAAGAAGCATTATAACAACGACTGAGAGAGGTTTACCAGAAAAAAAACCACCACGGATCTCACCTGGCATCAGGCCGAGAGATGGTGGCGGGGGTACCCATGAGTGCGAGCTCACATTTCCGCTTCTGGGGGCTCACTCACGGAGTTTCACACAAATACAATTGCGTTATCATTGCCTCATCAAACCCATCGCAATTTCTTATACCGATCCCCCCTCTTTGTATAAACTCCGGGGAAGGAAACAAAAGGACCGTGTATCGCCCGACACGTGAGCGGGGAAAAACACCGCACTTGAACCCGTGAATGTGAGCATAATAGAGGGTCGTCAAAAGCGGCCCACTCGGCACGGAGAAAAAGAGAGAGAGCAAAATCTGGGGACAAACAAAACAAGAAAAGAAAAAAATCTCAAAGTTTTTGAATAAATATTTTTTTCTCCTCTTGGGATAGACTAAACATCCGGATCGTCTATTGTGTCACGCAAGAGCACCAATTGTTGTACCATGGAGAGTCAATTCTTCTGGTCGGTTGTAAGGGTGCAAACCACGGTTATTTTACCCGTTTACTTCTCACTGAATGGTTTGCAAGAGGTTTTTTTCTTTGCGTGATGTGCGGTCGAAGGGTTGTATTAGCAATTATATTTATTTTGGGTTACGTGCACTGTTTGATTCGGCTTCAGAAGAAATAAAACCTTGGAAAGTTCTGGAAGTTATGAAAGATTCTTTTCGTTGTTGTTTGTATTATTTATTTATATTCCTGGCCTTTTGTTCATTGGTATTCGATGAATAAGTGTGCATGAGTTCATCTCAAAAGAGGAATCCCTTGATTAAATTTGACCGCCACGGACAAAAAACACACCGAAAGGACTGCAGGTGGGGTGGTAGAAGGTTAAGACACGGAGGCTCTTCCTTCCTCCATGGGGCTTTGGTAGGGTAGGGTAGGGTAGGGTGGGGTGGGGTGGGAGCATTGAGGAAGGAAGAAGTTTCTTCCTCCAAGGTGTGCAACTTGTCGAAATGTTTGTGGGGGACTTTCTTCCAGACCACTTCCTGACATTCAAGTTCGTCTGCCCTAAGGTGCGAGACCTGATCGAGCCATAGTAAACCCAAGTCCTTCCTACATCGAAGGTCCAACATCTGTCAGAAATGTTACCCTGGCGCACCTGGCCACATCACCAAGCACACCTTCCTCCAGAGAAAGCCTAACAACCTTCGCTCATGATGCATGAGGCACCAAGCATAGCCTCTCGGGACATTTTCTCGAGGTTTTCCTCCATATCCACGTATACGTTCTCATCACCCGTTACATATACCCCTTTAATAAATACCGGGTGTGCGTACCGTGAAGAAAAGGCCGTCCAGGAAAGCCCCTAGAGTTCGAACTCTTGATGATCACATTAACCTTGAAGGGGAGAGAAGTGTGCCAAACCAAGACTGTCAATTTCAACTGGAGACACTTTAGGGGACGTAATATGGCAACCGGTTAACTTCTCAGGATGGATTTGATCAAGTGTAACGCACAGGTGTAATTCCCACGCTTGGGTAAGAGGTTTTAGGTGCTGATGTGAAATCTGAAATTGAAGGCTTCTTTATGTTCACGTCACGCGCATTCGTCAACGGGTGAAGAGAAGTGTTTTGGTGTGCCATATACATGTATAGGACAGGGTAGCCCATGTCTCTCCAAACTCATGAAGCGATGTTTGACCAGGAGAAAGCTTTGGCATGAAAAGATGTATCGATGTAGTTTTAACATCTGTAATTTATCCCTGAGAATTAAAAATAAGTTCAATGATTTAAACTTCCGATTGTAGTAAAAACTATCAAACTAAAATTCAATGTTTCACTGTAATTATCAGTATTAGGATCAGTATATGTCAACAGAGGGCGCTACACAAGCAAAAGAGTGGCAAGACGTACACTCTACTTTAGGTCAACCATTCTTGAAATGGCAGCCACCCTTTCAAATAACTTGTATTATTCACGATTGATTAAAACAAAGAAACAAACTTCAATGTTTCACATACTGGAAAAGTAAAACAAAAACTAAAGAAAAAATAATAGAACAAAAATGATTTTCAGATGTTTTCAAAAGCCTTTATTTGTGAGAGATTAAATCCAGCTCATTTCAGCTCAGGCTCAGAAAGTGTTCAAAATAGACAAAAATGAGAACAAGTCCCTGAGAAAAAACCTATAATACCAAACTCCACTTTAAGAAGAGTAAAGACTTCCTGAGCACTGAATGTGAATGATGTTCATTAAATGAATGTTCATGTGTTGACATCTTGAGGGTGCTTGTCAGGAAATCTCCAATTGTCTCAGTGACAGGTTGAGTTCAATCAATCACTTCAAAGCTGAAACAGCTTCAACCATGACATCACGGATCAGAATCTTCCAACTCATGGCAGTATCGGCCTTAAGAATCTCAAGAGAGGAATTTGAGTGATGAAGGGAAGAAAGCTAAACAAATTTTTGGAGGCAAAGAATGAGTCTTTGAAATTGAAGGAGTCATTTGAGAAGGATACCACACTAATGTTGTCAAAATTTAGGCTGTTGCTGAACTGAGATATTGGATAGAAGGGAGTAAAGGCTCGAGACACCGTGACAGCCAAGTGCCTCATTTCTCCAACTCTTAACTTGACACTTGCAATGTTGTTTTGTTTTCAGGGGTAGAATTAACCAAGAATCATCCAGCGTTACAAAGGGTTGACAACTTGACAAAGTTGACATACCCTCTGAAGAGAGCCAGGCAACATTCCAGCTCTCTTATTCTATTTTTTCAGAAAAACGAGTATCAAGTATGGTAACTTTATTTTGTGACAATGGGTTGGGAAGCCATGTAAATGAAGTCAGTCATCACTCAAGCTCTTGGCTTGAGTGAGGTGTTGAAGGGGGCATCAGTGAGACAATGGCTGTTTAAGCTGTATGAACAAACTGGGACAGAATGGTGCTTTTGCCAGCTGACCATCAAAAACAACTCAAGTCAGTTTCAACAGGATTACTATCCGTGTGTGAATTGTTTGAGCCAGTAGAGTAGGTCATGAGTGAAGTTAAGATCCAGGCACAGCATGAGGTCGCAAACCGATGACACAGGCACCTCACTGCTCCATGGAGCTGGATCGCTTCATCTGCATGTCGGCCGGTTGGTCATGCTTTCGTTCACTGCAAAATGGCTTTGAAATTTGGTTGACACTTTGTGGCCCACATGAATTTTATTGCCACTTATGATAGCTTCTATCAAGTACCAACTGCACCACAATGTAGCCTTTGCATTCTTACCCTCCAGGCTTTCCATGCTTCTACTTGGGTGAGATCTCAGGATTGACAACCTCCAAACTCAACCATGAGTGCTCTCATGACTCATGAGTCATTTCTGAGTTCCCATCATCCTGGATCCTGGACGTTTCCCCTGTCATATACTGTGGATGCCACTGCTCTGTCTGTACTCATCGTAGAACTGGAGGAGCTGATCTGAGGTACGTGGCTGGACCGTCTGGAGGGCCTGCAAGAAGTGCCTGGCGTGGATGTCCATGATGTCGATGTCTTCTTGCATGGCAGACAGGCCAGCTTCCCTACAGAGTGCTACGACCTGTTATGATCAGAGGAGATCATAGATTACTTGGTAGGTTCTTGGTGAGCAGTTTAGTTTATGATGAATGACAAAGATGCGTCCTCTGGTTTGCAACCAGAAAAAAAATACTAGTCTCACATGGACAAGAAATCCTAATCAATATTCTTCAAGATCAATGAAGGAAATTAAGAGCTATCAGATTTAAATTCCAAATGTAGTTTATGCACGATTATTAGTTGTCACAGGCCTCTGTAGAAGAAACTTGTAATTGGTTGAACTATTCACCTCAGCCCCAGAGAACTTGGGCGTTTCCTCCACCAGCCAGTCCAGGTCGACATCAGACGCCACAGGCATGCTAAGAAACTGGATTCTGAAGATGTCTCTTCTTGTCTCCGCATCTGGCAAGGGGATGTAGAGGATGCGATCCAGACGGCCTGGGCGGAGCAGTGCCTGTTCAAGAGAAGGCCGACGATATGAGGCAACAACTCTTCATGGAGTTTTGTTTAAAATTTTTTTGGAATGCAGAATCAAGAGGCAAGGCAAGGCAGAGCAAGGACAGGGGATAATAAGTACATGTAGGGTGGGGCAGGACGAGCAGGATGGGCGTGGCAGGGTGGGGCACACAGAGCAAGGGAAGATCAGAGCAGGAGATATTAAAGAATAAGGATACACTGAGCAATTATCTAGGATACCCATGTTTTAGTCTTTCCACTGCAGTATCACAAGATAGGCATGCTTATCACAAATGGGTAATTAACTGAAGGATACTGAGACCAATTAGAACAATGAGGTCAGACAAATACACAGACTCTCCAAACTGTAGCATAGCAAGTCAATATCCTCAATCAACAGTCCTCGGTCAAGTACTCCCGTTATACAACAAAACAAAAACCAGCATATTACCAAACCAAGTCACTTCACAAATACTCCTAACTTAACTTTTAAATCTTGTGCACACTTGTGGAGGCGGGGCTTATGAAATGCCCGCCTCCCTTTTTGACAATCTACTTCCTTCCGTTCGTTCACTCACAATTTTAAGTTGAAAGTAAACAAGCTCAGGCCCTCGACAGATCCACTTTTTATTTTCCTGTTTACACGTACTGAAAGACACTGAGCTATTAAAGACATATATCCTCAGCTCGTAAAAAGAACGATTCCTTTCCGACATCTTGAAGGAGATTACTGTCAGTGTAAATTTCCAAATCCTGGAATTAAAGACTGATTACCAATTTCAACTGGAATTTTGTTATTTCAAAGTCTTTTAAATGATATGGAAACAATTTATGGGGAAAATTGGATCTGGAAGCATTAATAAATTTTGACATACTGATAAAACACGTCACCAATAGAGGGCGCACTGTAAGAACTAATTTTCTCCATTACATATGGGAGTTGATAATGAAGACAGCTTAACCAAGGACTGAAGGTGTTTCCATGACAGGGTACCATAGCTAGGTCCAGTGAGTGAATGCTGGGTGGCCGGTTACCAATGGATAGTTGCCATGGCTGCAGGGTTGCCATGCCGTCTGGGCACATGCTGTGGTGCACAATCATTTGAACACACTTCATAACCCAAGCTTAATTTCCATTTTTTCAGGCGATGAAGTTCTTTTCAAAATGCTTAATTCTAGAAATTCCACAAAAATCTTTCTCAAAGTCAACTGCTTGAACTAGTGCTTTTTGCTCAATGAATTGGGTTTTCCAAGGAAAGCTCACATAAATCAAAGTGCAAATCTGACATCTTTTCGATAGCGACACCTGTTACATCCTAAGTCCTACACTTTCACATTTAGCAAGACAGAGAGCGAGAGAGAAGAAAAATCACTCCAATGCCTTATTCAGAGTTTATTCAGCCCGTCGGTGCACATCTTTAAGAGAGGATCTTGGAGGCATGAGGTCACAGGGGGACATGTACCAATGACTGACAGGACTTGGTAGGAAGTCACCTCAGTCAGAGACCACCCAAACACTCCCCGCTTGTTGAAGTGCTTGATTGCCCCAGGGTGGCTGACCCCATGTGTCTTCGGGATGGTGGAGGACATACTTAGCTTGTTTGTTTTTGCAGAGGGGGGGAACTTGAAAAACAAAGTCCGGACAACTTTCTTTTTCTTGTTCTGTTATCAAAGTGAGATTCTTGGTTTTGTGTGGTTGTAGTGTAGGGTACCACAGAGCTCGGGTTTATGCTTATCACAATCCACCTGTGTTTTTGTTTGAATGGAACTGGCCTTCCCTACTGCTTTATCAGTTGTTTTAACTTTTTTCATCCAGTCTGGTTTTATTTTTTTACACCACATTATATACAAGGGCAATGAAATATAAATGAATATATTTGGCTCTATTCACCGAGGTCATCAGTCATATTTCTCCGCCATAGTACTGTTTGACTTAAAACAATCATAAATTACCTCTGTCGAAATGTATTTCTTACAAATGCTTCCGAACTCAGGATGAAATATTTAAAGACATTGGCTGTGATGGAATGCCACAAAAATTTTGACAAAACGTGATCCCCGAATACTGCCCTCTTGTGATTTGGCAAGTAAGATTTATTTGTCCAAGAAGAACTTGAAGCAACACAAATTACAAAAAAGTATTTTTACATTTTGTGTTCCTCTCAGATTGAAATATTTTAGGAGGTTTCATAGGTCTATAAACAAGAAAGATGTTTGCTGACAATACCATGGCCTAAAACTGAAAAAGATGTTCCCCCCTTTTTATTATTTGTCTGACAAACAAAGCTTTTATTGTTCACTTTTCCACCATAGTCTTTACTGAGAGCAAAGTCCCCCTCCAATGAACCCCGCCCACCTCCAGAATAAGTCGCAAGAGGAATGGTTTTTATTGCCACCACCAACAAACAAAGAGAGAGCTTAATAAGATGCACCATACCCATTGGTAAACATGACCACCAAGAGAGGGTGCTACAGTCCAGCAAAGCAACTTTAATAGCAAAAGTCCAGATCTGCACTGTTTTGCAGTGCATCTTCAAAATAATAAAACAATAAAAAATGTAGGCATTTGAATGGACAAACACACAAAACATACTGCTACAAAATGTCTCCGGTAAGGTTGAAGGACCATTACAAAATGGGGGGGGGGGGGGGTATCATCACAACTAGTATCATCACACCCTTACAAACAACACCTGTTACCTTGAGACAGGTAAGCCATAACCGAACAACAACAGGTTCATTGTGACATATTTGGCTATTAATGCTCTGCCTCCTTGACGAAGGCCATTTTCAGAAGTAAAAATTCAGCTGCCATCTTAACATCTAACCCTGTCAATATAAACTTGCAAAAAGGACAAGCTGAAAAAAACCTTGAAAAACACAAGTCAGGCAAGCAGAAAGTCAAAGGGCAACCATACCTTGTCAATCATATCAGGACGGTTGGTGGCTGCTACTATAGTGACGTCCTGTAGCTTTTCCACGCCATCGATCTCAGTTAGAAGTTGGCCGAGAACTCTGTCTGCGACGTTGCTGCCTCCAGAAGAACTAGTTAAGGACCAAAAACACAATAGAGTCACAATAATGAACCAAAGCAGAGAATTCTGGCAGTACACTTCGCTTAAAAGCCTCAGCACCTCTAACCTGAGCAAACTTCTTACAAAAAAAATCATTGCAAGGTGAACACAGACAATTGACTGAAGCGGGATTCGAACCAGCAACATCCCGAATACCATTCCGGTGCTCTACCAACTGAGTTCTATGTTGGAAGTATCCCAATTTGGGACACAGAATCCAAATCCCGCTCCAGTCAATCTTCTTTGTTCACACTATTATTGACTGAAATTAATCCAGTCAAATCCTTTGTGCATTATTTGATAAGTTTTTGTAAATGACGAGAGTTGACGAGACAAAACCCACCTGCCCCTCTCCACTGCCAGAGCGTCAATCTCATCAAAGAAGACGATGGACGGGGCAGCCATTCTGGCCTTGCGGAAAACCTCTCGGACGGCTCGCTCAGATTCACCCACCCACTTGTTGAAGAGTTCTGGACCCTAAGGAAGAGAGTTGCAACAGGTTGATGAAGAAAACAATTGATTGTACATCTCAGACAAGCGTAACATCTTCTACAAGTGCTCATCAAACTATGAAATAGAATTGCAGCCACAAGTGAAAAGGGCAATCTTGAGCATGAAAAGAGACAGTTCCATATGGTCTTTCGTAGCTTCACCTTGACAGCGATGAAATTGAGTCCACTCTCTGTGGCCAGCGCCTTGGCTATGAGCGTCTTGGAGCATCCTGGAGGCCCATACATCAGGATGCCTCGTGGCGGAGTGATGCCCATCCTCTGGAAGGCCTCAGGATGCTTGATGGGCCACTCTACGGCCTGCTTCAGCTTCTGCTTGACCACTGACTGACCACCAATGTCTGACCAGTGAACCTAATGAAGAAATTGTGATAACAAGTGTTAATATCTAAGGGCTTGATGGCCTAAATATACACCACATAGATACTGCATCTTCAGGCCAAGATTCCCACAGGGACAAGAATCAAATCTAGTCCAAGCCTGAACAATACCTCGAGCGTGATGATCCTAAACTCACCCTGGGCACTCTGATCTCAACCTCCCTCATGGCGCTGGGTTTGACGGTCTTGAGAGCCAGTAAGACGTCTTGGGAAGTGACACAGATGCTGTCCTTCAAGTCCGCATCAGCCAGGCTTCCCTTTGTCCTCTCAAAGGCTCGGATTGCAGCTGGAAGACAAAAAGAAGAAGATAATTCAATAATTGTTCCGAAATCCAAGACTGAAGCGGAAAACAACTTACAGGAATGGACCGTTCCGGCTTTGCTCTTAAGCCCCACCCACCTTAGCAACTCTAAGTGATTCGGGGCTTTTCTGAGTTTTGGGATGAAAACAGACTGTATACTGAACATCAAATCAAATCTAATCCAATCCAATCAACATTTAGTCCCACATAACAGAGAAAATTATCTACACACAAATTCCTGTGGGTGTCCCACATATGACATACCTTCCTTGCATACAGCTGCTATGTCAGCTCCGACGTAGCCATGGGCAGTGTCTGCCACCTTGACGATGTCCGAATCCGTCATATCGTGTGGCACGCCTCCAAGACACTTTGCTAGAATCTGAACAAAAAAGGCAGCACCAACGTTTTAGTACTAAAACAGGTAGCCCCTCAAAACTTATGGAGGACCATAGTTAGTTTATCACATAAAAAAAAATTCATCAAAAAGTGATGAGTCATCGTACATCTGCTCTGTCGGCAGCGTTGGGTACACCGATTTCAATCTCCCTGTCAAAGCGACCAGGTCGTCTCAAGGCAGGGTCGATGGCATCTGGCCTGTTGGTTGCTCCTAGCACCATCAAGTGACCTCTAGTTGCCATCTGGATCAAGAACGAAACATGTGAACAACTGAAAAGCTTAACAGCAGTGTAACAAACATTCTAGAGAAAGTTTGAACATTTTAAAAGTCTGATTCAAAGTCTAACAGTCTATAACAGTAGAAGGTCTGTGGTTGAATGTCTTGTGACTAGCAACTGAACAAGGGTGACTGACAATTTGGAACACCGCCAACACCGAGCTGGATAGGGAGCTGGTACAGTATTCAGGAGGTCCTAGGTTCAAACCTCACTTCAGACATTGTTTTGCTATCTTTTCAAAGAGTTCAGAGTGAGGTAAAAGGTTTCATAGTGTAGACCACATTTATAACGGTTTCACAATATGGAATGAGTTAAAACACCAAGGATCTACATTATAACAGATTAGAAACTCCCTATAAAGTTTATGAGTCTAAATTCAGGAGATTCCAAATAGCGCGCCGCCAAGAGTTTGAAATGCGTCGGCCAATCACAATTAACCAACTTTGTCGACAAAAAGCACATCTGGAAAGGGTAGACAGATTCCACGCATTGTGATAGGCCAACACGTTGCAAACTCATGGAGGAGCACTTTTTGAAATCATCAGAATTTATCATGCACTTTTCAGAAAGGTTTTATAAAACTTCTGATCTCCAAAGAGACTCTTTTCCCTTTGCTTTACTGGTTTGGTATTTTTCCTTACCGAATCCACTCCATCCATGAGCGTCAGTAAAGTGGCAACGATTCTCTTCTCCAGGTCACTCTGCACTCTCTCCCTGTGTGGGCACAGCGCATCCAGCTCGTCGATGAAGATCAGGCTAGGGGCGCTCTTTGCAGCTTCTTGAAAGATGCTGCGCAGTCTGGCTTCAGACTCTCCGTAGTATCTACAGATTTCAGAGGAGATGGGAACAGTCTCAATACATGTAGTAGGGCCTGAGGTTTCTATCCTAACAGGAACATTCACAAAGGCTTACTTACAGAAAAAAAACCTGCTAGGACTGAAATGTCAGGCCCTCATTTCAGGTACATTATTTTGGTTGGTGAGCAGTTTGCAGAAGTTAATTACTTGTTTTAAAATCTTTCATTGGATTGTGAAACAGGCCAGATCAAGAGGGAGCAGGTGTCCTCCTACCAAGGTCCTTTTCCAAACCTCAGCTCCGGCTCCATTGCGTGAATCCATTCTAAAATTACGGGTATCAAAATAGAGGCTTTTGGCTGCGGTTCAGAAGTACATTTTCTGGTTTGAAAAGGAAAACTGAGCTTCAGCTTCAATGAAAAACCACAACCTATATTTTCAGCATATGGATTACAGAGACAAAGCCGGAGCCCGAGCCGGAGCCGAGGTTTTGAAAAGGGCCCAATGCTACTTACTTGCTCATGACCTCTGGTCCATTGATGATGGTCACGTGAGCTCCTACTTCATTAGCAACGGCTCGCGCTATCATGGTCTTCCCGACGCCCGGTGGACCGTACATCAAGACGCCCCGCGGAGGAGAGATACCTACCAAAAAATCATCAAGAAACTCCATTGTTTGGCACTTGACCCTTTGCAAGAGTAATCTTGTGTTTAATAAGCAGAATGGGGAACTTAGCAGCCCCCAGAACGAGGCCCCTACAAAGGCAACTCACCCAAGGTCTTGAAAAACTCAGGATTCTTGAGAGGCAGCTCCAGGGTTTCTCGTATGGTCTTCAGTTGTCTGGATAATCCGCCGATCTTCTCGTAGGTAACTCGGTCGCTCATCTTCTCGTCTTCGGAACTCGACCCGTCCTCAAGTTTTGTGACAAATACCAGGTTGGTGCCAGGGGAAACGTTACTGAAGAGGATCTTAGCACAGGAGTTCACCCGATAAATTCGTGATTTTGGCATTGAGGGCTTCTTGGGCGACTCCTCGATGCCCAGCTTTTGGAACGAGTCAGACAATCCTCGCACAAGATGTGCATTTGAGTCTGAAGAGTTGCTCTTTTTCGGAGTTGAGGCCGAGATATTTCCGAGATTCGAGACTTCACTGGATCGACTTGTGGGAAAGCATTCCGGCGAAGATCTCAAATCACTCCTATTAGCAACATCTTGAAGTTGTGAAGTGCTAGACCTGGTGTCGCTCTGATCAAGGAGACTGCATTCCTCACTCTGTGACAAATCAAAACTGATACCTCCCCCTGATGAATGTACTGAGTCCCCTTTCCTCGACTCTGATTGGCTACTGCTCAGGCGAGGCTGAGTCCTGTAAGCTGATTGGTCGATGCTGCAGACTGTACCATCTTGGTGGGTGATTTCGAGGATCTGCGACACGACAGGCTTGCCATAGTAGCTGATGCTCAGGAACGAGCCGGGGAAGATACACCTGTCTTGGATGGATCTGAGGAAATATTGCTTGAACTCTGCGGATTGGAGAAATTCACCTTCATTCCTTCAAATAAAGAAGCAAAGACATAAAGTACACAACAAATGAAGCTTTCACAATTTACTAAAATCATTCACTTTAAATATAATTTCTTACAAACATCACTTACATTCTTCTTTAGATTATTCTTGTTTATTCCCTTACAATCATTACAATAATGTTAAATTCTATATTAAAGGAGAATGGCGAAAGACTGTGTAAAGTTGAACTTGATCATGAGACCTCACAGTTACCATAGTAACCATCAGGGTTGTTTGATTTAAATCATGATTTAAATCAATGGAATTTTTTTTTTTAATCGCTCACAAAATCAATTATGATTTTTTTTTCATGATTTCTTGATTTTTCTTTACGAAAAACAGAATATCTTACTGAAAGAAGATTTGCATTAACTTTTGGCTTAATTTTTCCACTATAACAGGGCGTCTTAAGAGCTGGCAGTGTGAGGAAATGAATTGATAGGTCCGCTCATCCACCCATTTTGAAGTCTTCTGAATTCTGCTATATGTATAATAACAAGAACCTGCTGATTTTACCATGTATTGAAGTAGGTTTGAATATTTATTGTAAATTCTCATCAAAACTTACAATGACAACAGCTTCACTTCTGTAGCCAGTTGCACTGGGCCCTGTATGGCCTCCACGCATACCAACTCCGAGCCCACGATCCTATTGACTTTCTGCAGACCGCTGTCGATCCCGACACTAGCGGCTGGGAATCCAGACACCGGCCAGGCTGTTCCAGTCAGTCTGACCTTTGACCTGGAGCTGGTGAGGAGAACGGGGCGGCCGATGCAGAGGGCACAATGCCTCATTGTTTCTGGGTTGAGGTGGATCATGAGGGAATGACTGGAGGAGGGCAGCTTCTCATTGCCTAGAAACAAAAAAAATAATAATAAAAACCTGTTTTATGGCACTTTTTACAAATTTTGGAAAGTTCAACAACTTCTATTTGAAAACATGTGAATGCAGTCGAAATTATTTGAGTCTAATGACAATTAACTTAATCATTTCCCGTCATTGAAATGTGAACAAAGACATTTACTGGAGCGGGATTCGAACCAGCGACCTTCTTAATACAGTACAGATCTCTGGTTCGAATCCTGCTTCAAAGAAAAATTGACTGGAGCGGGATTCAAACCCGTGACCTCCTGAATACCTCCTGAGTACGGTATTCAGGAGGTCGCTGGTTCGAATTCTGCTCCAGTCAATTTTTTATTTCACCTTTCAATGACTTAAAATTCAGTAAGTTTCCCTTGTGGTTATTTCATATTTGTCATTTGATGATAAATTATTTCCCCCCCCCCCATTTTTCAAGAATTGCTAAGAATCATTCCAAAAATATAAACGGACCCTTTTCAGCCTGCAAGCACACTTCGGCATACAGAACACCAGATCGAATAAACCCGTGGTTGAGACCCTCATCAGTGCGTCCATCAACGGGTTCATCGCCGCCACCGCCCCCACGGCAATCAGGCGAAAACACGCTCGCCGTAGACGGACTCCGTACTCCTGATCCTCCACGGTTCCCAGAACATTGGGTCCTGTGTTTCGCCCAATCTCTGCTACTGACCAGAATCTCACACGCCTGGCAGCTGACCCATTCTGATCTTGCTGCCTTCTTCTTTGAAGACATATTTACTCGATATTAGACTTTCACATTGGAAGGATTTATTCAAGAAACCGTGGACAAAAAAAATTGCGAAAATCGTGCGCCTGTGTCAAGTCAAAGCACGTGAAAACATGACTTGATTGGGTCCATTGAGGGCTCCCTTTCAAAACACGGAGTTGAAAGGTCAAAGGTCGAATTGCGTAAACCTTATTATAAAAACACACGGAAGGTACTTTCCCTGAAGACGAAATTTTCACATTTCACACTGTAACGTAAACATGAACAACCCGATTGATCTTCTTCATTTCTAGATGTTCGATGGAGTTAAACCTCAATCCGATCTGAGTCAAGATGCCGAAGAAAAAGAAGGGTAAGCCGGTCGGCGAGTCGTCCGAAGTCGGTGGGTTGACCAGCAGCGGGAAACGGCGTGGTCTGCCTGCCGTGGCTGGGCGCTCCACGGGAGGGCGTGATGGTGGCTCCAGCACGGCGGTGAAAGGCGAGGATAATGAGGAAGTGCGGAACCAACAACTCTGCTATCTGCAGGACATGTTTGCCGGCAAATTAGACCCGGTCGTGGTGCACATGATCATGAATGATTGCGAATTCAACGGTAAATAATAAAATATGTCACCGATTTCACAAAATAATATTTGTTATCAGAACTTATCACTAACAAAAATAAAGATAACATTTGTCGTTGATAAAACTAAATTGATCAGGTATTTTTGTTGTTGTTTACAGAGCACCAGAGGTTTTAACTCCACATTTTTAGAAAGCTGAGAATTTATATGTCCAGTTGTCCACATTGAAAAACATTTTAATTTTATATGCACACATAAAAATACTAATAATTTGTTGGCTGCTTTTGTTTCTGAGTGGCATAAATATTGAGGTTTATTATATTGTGTTAATACCTTTTACCTTAATACAAAAGTTTAGTGAAAGGCACAATGAAAAGCTGCTAACTGAGATCTATGTAGCGTTTTTCTTTGTGTAATTTTACTTTGCAAACTACTTATTATATTGGCTTCTAATTTTAGCGTCAAATGTATTGTTATGTATTTTAACTTGATACATTTGTACTTAATACAGATTCATATCTGTTTCTCTTTTTAGTTGAAACTGCTCTGGAGACACTCTTTGAGCTAGCCGATCAGACCTCTGCAACAGAGTCTCAGATGTTCAGACTATCAGGTTTCAAAGATGTGTACATCCCAAGGATGGAAGCAGATGATGAAGATGAGGAGGATCAGGAGGAGATAGAAGACTCTCAGTATTTACAGGTGTCTACCTTTCCTGAAAGACCCAAGCCATATGCCGCACAACCCCAGAAGGGAAGTACTGGGCATTTTGCTGATGCGGCAAAAAGTCTTGGACAAGCTTATGGTGGGGGCTCAATGCAGTTTAGAAATATTGAGCCTACTGTAGCTTATCAGAGCGCCCTGTCTCAGGAGTCTTACAAGCACAAAGCAACATATTCAATGGATACATTCTCACCAAGGCGGGAAGATGCCACACCTAGTCAAGACTATCAGACAGATGCTCCCCTGGAGTTGGATTCTCCAGGGAAGGACTTGCCCGGGGAATTTGACAGTGCTTTGAATTACTTAAACCGGAATAAACCCTCTGATGGAGGTGTAGGGAGTTCAAGGCATGAGCAAGATGGAAACAGAAGACCTGTAGGTGGTGTGATTGAGTCCCCTTCAAAATCTGAATCCACAAGGACTCGCAGACTCCTGCCAAGGTTTAGAAGAAAAGCAGACAGCTCGAGCCCTGTCGCACTCATTCCTCCTTCAGCAGCTGATTTTAGAACTCAAGAGAGTGATGTTGAAGTCCATGTTGATGTGCATTCCAAGAAGGAATCCGTGTCAACTGAGAAGCCTTTTGAAGAGGACAGTAAAGCCTCCTTTGAGACGGAGCTTAATCAAGACCCATCAAGCATTCCACAGCAGGCTGCAGGCGGCTCACAATCCGCTGAGCTTCAAGCAATTGAAATGGAAGCCCTTCTTGAGGAGATTGAGATGTGTCCGGAGAATGCGTCCATGTCCCTTGAGAAGCCAGAGCCTCATCTTACAGATCGGCTTGGGCCATCAGGCAATGCCTCATATCAGCAAGATGAAACCGAGAAGGGTTCAGCTAGCACTTCTTGGGAGAAAAGTGGCTTCAACTCTAATCCATTTCATCTGATGCCAACTGCTACAAGTCACATAGGTGAAGAGTCCAATAATCAGCTTAGCCAAGTGAGAATGCAGGCTTTGCCAGATGATCAGCAGCAGCTCAATCTGAATACATCAGCCCCGACCTTCATTCCAAGAGCCTACCTGCATGGCAGGTATCCACCACCTCAGGGGTATCAACAGCACCAAGGACCACTTTTTCAACCAAGACACTCAAGATTTCCCCATGTACCTGGTAGGGCCTCTTCCTCACACCAGCAGCAGGACTCTCACCCCAGTGGACATTTTGCAAGACCTTTTTTCACGCCCACGATGCATTCCCAAGAGCAGAGACAATTGATTCCAAGAACGATTGACACACAACAACATCATTCCCGGCAGCTGCCTCATCAACTCCGTCACCCGACAACAAATCTTCAACCACCCAATTTCCGACCAGTCTCAATGTCGCAACCGCCAATTCCAACCTGGCAGCAGATTCCAGCATCCCATCATCCCAGAATGTCCCAACCGGGAAACATCTCCCGAAATCCTCCGACAATGTCACAGGGGCAGATCATGCCTCGAGAAGGCGAGCCACCTCCCGAGAGAATGCGCACCAACTCCCCTCACGAGGGAGCAAGACAGCCTGCAAATCCCCCTAGCTGGCCAAGTGTCAGTCGCACCAGTTACGCTTCTCAGAGGCAGGGCGACGGCACCCACACCAAGGAGACTGCAGACAAAGTTGTTCCGCTGCCGAAGGGTAAAGTGCTGTGCTTGATGAGGGGATGTCCTGGTAGTGGGAAGAGTACACTTGCAAGGTGAGTTGAAGAAGGACGATCAAGGTATCAATCAGAATGCAACAACAACAACAACAAAAACAACAAACAAACACAATACAATCAATCTGATAGCCCGACAGACAGACACATATAAACATATACAAGCAAACTAACACGATAACTGGGATGAAATAAAAGTAAGCCACTTACCTGAGGTATGCAATGACCAGGAGCTACTTACAAATAGGAGCTATCGTATTTCTTCTCCTATTCTGCAGGAAGCTTGTTGGCAACGGCAAGATCTTGAGCTCAGACAACTTCTTCATCAATGAGAAAGGAAAGTACCACTTTGATGTCACTAAGCTGTCTGATGCACACGACTGGAGTCACCAACAAGGTATGCAAACAAACTTCAAATCCCAAGCTTCAAATTTCAACTGAAATTGTGGCATATTCAAGATTCCATTTTTATAATTTTTCATGCTCCAGCATTTTGTTTTCAATGATATCAAGCTTTTGTCCTTTGTTTTCTTTTGCATCGTTGTGAATCTTTTGACTGGTCTATCAGAGAAGTACAGTGAAACATCGCTATAACAAATCCTGCCATAGAACATTTATCTATACCGAGTATCATCCTTGGCTCCCAGTTTTGTGTACAAAACATACCAAATATTGTTGTTTATTCCACTATAACAAATGACACCTATAATAATCTATATCGATTATTTGTATTGCGCAGCCAAGGATGCAATGGAATCGGGAGTGACGCCTCTCATCATTGACAACACCAACATAGAACGCTGGACAATGAAACCATACGTCGTCATGGTAAGATATCTTTATCGGCCAGGTACCAGTCACAGGCATTGTCAATCACAAGAAATGTTGCCTGGTAACCTACATCCGCTAACAAGCATGTTCTCCTACTTAGAATTGTCACAGCATTTTACACTGTGACAAATCTGTTGAATTCCTGTATGCAGTGTACCACGTTCTTCAACGGACTACAACAAAATGAATGATTTAATATCAATAAATCTCCCCTTGTCGATCAAAGAAGCAGAAATTCTTTCCCAACATTCTTCATCCACCAGTGGTTGAGTTATTGTGGACAAACCTCATTTGAAATGACAGTTTTAAGAATCCTATAAAAATTATAAATTGTTCTATTCATTCTTGTTTGTTTCTATAGACTTTGAATAAAAAATAATCCATACATATTCAACAGTTTGAGGCATTGTTCAGAATTAATATTTTTATCAATATTTTTTTTTATCACTAGGCACTACTATATGACTATGCCGTGGAGTTTCGTGAGCCAACAACGCCATGGAAATTCACGCTGGGGAAATTGTTCAAGTGAGTCTGAAATTTCCAAATGTTTTGGACGTGACCTGAGTTCGATAAAAAAAAAGAAGCCTTTGTGTGTTTCTGCTCTTCATTGGCATTTCTGTTGACTGTTCTTGGTATTTAATCATTAACGACATCTCATGTGCACTTGCCCAATCAATGAGATCCATACATATTTCATATCATATTGAAGAAAAATGTTTTCATGTTAATATGTGTCACTGTGTGACTCGGATGCATATTGTACAGCTGTGTTTGTTTTAGCTCCATTAGTTCAATGCATGGACGCAGTAGGCAAACATTGTATGCTTCATTTATTAAAATGTTAATATTCATGAGTACCAGAGCTAGAGCTATTTCTAACTGGACTTGTGCTATCAGTACCAGGGTTTACTTTTTGTATGAAAGAATTGTTATTTTCACTTGTTTTGTTTTGGTGGGAATAAGTAAGTAAATAAGTGCTTGGTACAATTCAATCTCAAATCTAGGGCAACAAAATGCTTTAATGTCACAGAAGTTTTCAAAATGTCTTTCCTCCTTTTCTTAACAGTGAGTGTGGCATTTATGTCATGACTTGGTAAAGGCAGTCCTGTTGATGAAACATGGATTTATGCCTCCTTTCCTACAAGCAGGAACATACAGGCATAACCAGTTTTTTCTGTACCTCAAGGCATGTGGTAACTGACAAAATGTGTTTCAAAGTTTAGGAAGTTTGTGCCGTTTTTGTGGTCTCACAGCCAATCTTCCTCTAGGAACCTATCGGACATGAAATTAAAAGTCTAAGTTTGTGAATCCTCTCCAATCCCTCTGCAGATACAACACCCACGGAGTCCCCAGAGAAAGGATTAAGATGATGATCGAACGCTTCGAGAGGGACGTAACAGTGGAGAACATTCTGGGCTCGTCCAAAGCTTCCAGCATCAAGCAGAGGAAGGCAGAAGCAGAAAGACGCTCGCCGTCTCCCACAACCTGGAGGAGGACCAAAAAGGAGGACAAAGGGGTGGGAAAAGTTCCGGAGACAAGTTGGAGAAAACCAGGAAAGATGAATTTCCTCCGGCAGGACCTTTCTGATGCATTGATGACCACACTAGCTAATGACTCGCTTGGCAACAGCACTCCGAGAGCTGATAAAAGGGAGGCAAGGAAAGAAGAACCTCAGGAGGTAGAAGAAAAGACGAGAACTGCCTCTGAGCCAAGGACAGATTCAAAGTCTGGCAACAGCATCAGTTCCAAACAAACGGTCGTATCCAGCATCAGTGAGGGCGCTGATGATACTGTAAAGGTGACCGAGGGTCAGTTGATATCAAGACAGAGCCCTGAGGTGTCGTGTGGGGTTGCAGTGGAACTGACCAAGACACATGAGACTGTGGATGGAGAAACAGAAAAGGATGATTTTATGTCAATTGTGGAGGCCATTTCGGTGTCTTTGCCTCCTCCTTCTGAGGAAGTTTCTCCGGATGCTGGCACGACTCTCCAAGGCGATGGCAGAGTGGAAGAGCAGCGAGTGAAAAGCATCGACAATGAGGAATTTGAAGCTCTGATGATCTCTTTAGCTCAAGCTCCCAATGCTTCAATGAGTGGTCTGCATCTCGACATTAGACACAGACAGGATGATGCAACAGGTGCTGGAGACAAGGAGGGATCAGATGCTGAGGATGATTTTGCAGCGATGATCAACTTAGTAGCAGATGCTTCCTGTGTGCCATCTCAGCAAGAGCCATCTCTTCACAGAGATGCACAGGGAGGAGAGAAGGAAACTGAAGTAGATAATAACACCGACAGTGGACCCACTGCAATCAGCTTAGAGGGAGACAGTCCTTGTCAGCCTGCCCAAGCATCACCATCAACCAGCAAAGAGGAAAGCTCAGTTGAAACACCAGATGATAACCTAGGCAAAAGACGAGATGATGCCGAAAAAATTACATCAAATGAAGGAGTTTCTAGTGAAATTGAAGAGAGTAAAAATGGAGACGTTTCTCAGCAGGAGGAGATTGCAGATGAAGGAGGCTGTGATGGCAGTGAGGACGGTTTTTCAGCAAAGACAAAAGAGGTCAGCACATCTCACTCTGTCCCCAAACCGAAAGCTGACAGAAATGAGAGCGTAACAGCCAACCCATCTGAGAGTGAGGAAGTAGCTGCGGTTCTTTCTCAGTCTGATTTGGAAAATTCTGGGTTTAGAGGAAATGAACAGTCCAGCACAAGCTTGAACGTAGAGGGAGAATCTGTCTTGGATGATTCACCAAAAGCTGTTGCTGCCGGTTCCCTTCAATGTGCAGGTGATGATACTTGTATGCCATTAAGGACCAGCATCAGCAAAGAGGGGGTCAATCCTAGTACCTTAAGAGATGTATGCCAACAGGCTAAGGCTGCCACCGATGAATCGGGCTTGAGAAACTCAAACCAAGAAGTTCGGACGTCTTCGTCAATTCCAAATGAGGGTTATACAATCAAAAAGACGGTTCCAGAAAGGCAATCGGAAGTGTTATCTGCACAATCAGTGTCTGTCAGTGACATAAACAGCAATCATATGGAAAGCATAAATCATGGGGAGGGAACCAGTGACTCGCAGCCTTCAGTCTCAAACAATCCATCAGTTCAGACCGAACATCCAGATGTATGCAATAGTGAAGTGCCTTCATCATCTCTGCTACCCCAATCAGAGAGTCCCACTTGTAGAAGCCTAAGTCCTAGCCTGCTTTTTGCCTCTTCCGGCACCAATGAGAGCCTTACCAAACAGCGACAGGACAGAAGGTCCCTTCGACGATCAAGGTCTCACAGCAAGAGCACCAAAATGGCCGCCGTGTTTCCAACACTCTCCCCTGATCTGAAGAACTGGACTGATTTGAGCAATGAGATGGATCAAGCAGCTGACGAAACTCTCAACCAGCCTCAGGTTACACCATCAGGCACGTATTACATCTTTCACTCGGAGGCAGCAACTATGACGCTGGCTTCTGATTTTTCTTTTCTGCAAAAATTAGAATCCGGAAAACTGACGGTACAGGACTTGCAAATGGAAGGTTTGCAGGTTTGCTGTGGATGCTCGAGGGAAATCTCTGCTTCAAATGGGAGAAGCATTGCGGCTGAAAAGGACATCACAGTGTCCGATCCATCCACGTTGGAGTCATCCTCCAGGCGGTCTCCAATTCCAGAAACGTTTAAACTGCACAAAAGCACGATGACAGACTCTGAGAGGCAGATAGAGAATGTTAGCGAAAAGTTAGAAAATCTCACTGCTCTTTTTCCTGCCGTTTCAATCAAAGATCTTGAAGACATCCTGACAGCTTGTACCGGCGATCTCCAGTGGACCACCAACATCCTTCTTGATGATTTCCCTAGCAACCAGATTGAGAAGGTGGACTGGAAATGTTCAGATTTGGGGCGCAAAGTTAAAAAAGATGATTCTCCAAACATTGCGGTGGGAACTGAACTGTCAGTGCTTGACTCAATCACAAAAACCGTTGAGGAAGTACAAGTTGACAGCGAGGCACTAACCAGCAAGGCTGCAGAAATGTTGGAGGTCAAAAGGTTGGAGGTTGGAAACGGCAATGCTTCCACTGAAACAGCACCCCTTGATGATGGGCAATTTCCTGAAAGTGGGAGGATTGATGAGGTTGGAAACTTGTGCAAATCTAACGAGCCATTTCATGAACATGCAGATCACACCAATCCAGAATCTGTTAGTCTGCAAGATTCTGCACAAGCTACAGTGTCTGAATCACTGCAGGAAGCATTGCATCACAGTAACACAACTGCAAATAATCAGAATTCCTCGCAGATTGACCAGTCTGTTCAAGGTGTGGATCTTGAAGATGAAACATCAAGGGCACACAGAGGAAATTTGGGAATGCAAACCACAAAGCTGGAAAGGCTTGGACCCTTTGACATGTCAGTTGCTAAAGGCCTAAATTCTCAAGCTTTGTCAGGGGAGTTCTCACAAGAGTCAGGCACTCTTCAGGGATCTGCACAAGAAGCAGCTTATGGAATCTCTAGACCTCATCTGATCAAAGACGATCAGTCAAGCAAACTTGCAGTTCACCCCAACTCGGTGTCAGCAGTTCTGGAGATAATTCAGAATGAATGGCAGTGGAGTGAAGCTGAATCCCAAGAGGGTCTTGATTCTCAAAGTGCCCGGAAAGAAGTCCCAAAAGAACAAGTTGTGAGACCAAAGATTCCGTCTGGAACCTCCAAAGCATCAAAGAAGACGAAGATGAGGGATGCAGATCTTTTGAGGAAGACCCAGGTTGTGGAAACTCCTTTCAGGAGAGATGAGCTTGAGGCAATTGGTGGAATCCAGTTCTCATGGAATGATCAAGGAAAGGTGGAGGAGTTCAGAGTGCCACGCCCTGAACAGATGATGACTGTGAATGAAGATGCTCTCCAAAAAAAAGAGGAGTCAGGAATGACCGAGGAGCATGCCGATAATCTAATGCAAGGTTTGTTAATCTGTGGCTTGCATTAAAATGTAGTGGTTATTTTTGTCCTCGATGCCTTTACTGCCACTTATTGTTGGTGTACATGTACATCATTTTATGTGTAAGTAAATTTGAAATAATTTCAAGGGAAACAAAACAAAACCTTACTAGTGGGGTTTGAACCTTCAACCTCTGGAATCCCATACTATTTCATTGGAGGTCGCAGGTTAGAATCTCACCTCAGACAGTTTTCTTACATCACCTTTAAATGACTTTAAAATCAATCCAGTGAGTTTCCTTTGTTTATTTGATGAAGTTTTGAGGTAAATTAGAAAAGAAAGAGAAGTCAATTTTCTTCTCAAACTGAAAGTTGATCCTCATGATTATAATTTTTTATCTCAGATAAATCATTGCCAAGACAGCGGAAGGAGTTAAGCAGCTTAAAGGAGGGTCTGATGTTGCCGTTGCCACCTGCCTTTGCCCTTCAACTTCAGGAGATGTTTGGGGCCACTGGCTTCCACCTGTCCCCAGGTAAACCGTCTAGACAGTGTGAAAGTAATACTTACATCTACTACCGTTCACACCTGCACCCAAGATTATTCACAAGTCGTGAATTTTGCAAGTTTCAGGGTCTTGTGAGTTGTTGTAACATGGTTTACTTCACGTCATTATCAGGCCTGGAAGAAGACACAGGGTCACTCCAATTCCGTCGTACTAGGGGTCACAGACTGGCTTAACCTTTCCTCAGAAACTCAAGCCCACTTCTTGAAACTTTGTTTATGTTTTTTTTTATAGTTTTTATGTTCATCTGTCTCAGTGAGGATCCTACCGATTCACCCCATTGTTGCATACTGGAAAAATGTTCTGCTGCCCTCTGTTGGTGAATGGCACAGCCATCACATAATCTTTACGAATCAGAGTTGTCGCAGATTGTTGGATTCTTCATCAATCCCTCGCTGATTTTCAAAAACTGCTGGATCACTCAGATGTTCTGTTCTTCTCGTTTTCCTCACACAGATGGACTTCCGGCTGAGGACCTCCAAGTCCATGTGGACTATGAACTGGCCAAGAAGCTGCACTCTCTTTGGGCACAGACCCTCCAGACCAGATTCAACAGGGAGGAGGAACTGGACAGCATCATCAGAGCAGGTACGGCAGACCCGTGTTGGTTCAACTCTTTTATAGTAGACAGAGATTTACCAGCTACAGTTGCATGTTGAGTGCATTATGCTGGTTTAACCGCCACCATGAAAGGCTAGGGATTGAAAGTCTCATCTGCGATTGTGGCTACCCGGCACAGACAGTGGACCACATCATCGAGTCCTGCCCACAATACTGGCCACCCAATGGCGAGCAGGGAATCGTAATCCTGGATGACGACACAAGAACATGGCTTTCCTCAACCGTGTTCCAGTTGTGATGAGGAGATGCTTGCGAGCAAACAAAAGAAGAAGTGATGGTTATTTACTTAGCATGAAAAATTCATTAAGCAGTATATATTGTTCTTGCTTCAATCAGATGAAGAGCTTGCTCGCAAGCTCCAACAAGAGGAGGACATACATCACCTCACTGAGGTCCAGACAGCTCGGTCCGCCCGGTACCAGGGCACCAAGACCTCCTCAAACGGCTCCAAGCAGCCAGCCAGCTCCCAGCTCGGCTACGGGGACAACAAGGGCATGATGGGTGCTTTTGCATCGCCTAGCCGACAGGCGGCGGAGGAAGGCAAGGGCTTGAGGGAGATCATGGATGAGGAGTTGGCAGCCCAACTCAGCAAAGATTTGGAGGTATGAGACAGGACGGACTTTATTCTTTAATACCAAGAATGTCGTCTGTACGCAGACACCAGAGACCGTGCCTGTCTGTAATTTGACTCTACAGTTACTAACTGTTTCATGTTTGATCAGGTTGAAGAGAAATTGAACACGGAGGGTTCTGTGTCCATCGCCACCAAGCTGAAGAGAGACAAGCTTTTCAGCAAGTTCCCGACGCTAGACAGGGAAGTCCTGGAGGACGTCTTCAGGGCCAATGAGTGAGTATAGAAACAAATCAAGTCCGTTGATGTGCATTTCTGTGGGATCTTTCTGAGCAAATTGTTCATCAGGTTTCCAATATGTGGTTATTATTGCTTATTACTATCCAGTTGTGTGATTTAATTTCAAGTGCAATCTTCAAGCAAGATACTGGGCTTGGTAGGATTCTCTAAGAGATCACAGGGAGCCAGAGGTGGTGCACCCTTTCCGAATGTGCTGCTTCTCTTGCTCTTGAAGCTGCTGTCTGGTTCCAACTTGGACAGTGGCCTGCCACGTAGACATGGCCTTGTGGTCTCTCTTGGCTTTAATACTTGATATTATTGCTGTTCCATGGTCATTTTGTGAGTGCTGGTCTCTTGCCTTGGACAATTGATGTCGGAGGTCACTTTGACCCTGTTATGATCAAGTACAGTAGTTGCAGTATTAATTATTTGTGGTATCCTTTGTCCTTCCGAAGCTACAATCTGGAACCGTCTGTTAAGGAGATCCAGTCCATCTTCATCTCAGCTCCCGGCCGGCCAAAAGATGTCTACACCGACGAGGCGCTAGACCGGATGGAGAAAGAGCTGATTGAGGCAGCTGAGAAGGAAAGCTTGGCATCAAGCGAGGGGGTAAGTTATGTAGCAGAACACAGGACGTTCTCAGACCTGAAGTTTGGTCCAAGTTGTCAGAATCGGTTCTACATGCCTGGCAATAATCTGAAAACCTTATTTCCATCAATTTTGTTATTTTTCAGACGGATGACTCTAATCCTCATGACAGCAGCTACTACCAGTCCTTGAGTAGTCCGGATTATCAGGATTACCGTGCAGAGGCCACGCAGCACTACTGTCAGCGCCATGAAGCATTCCAGAAGGCCGCTGCCGCTTATAACCGAGGACAGAAAGAGCTGGCATCCTTCTACTCACAACAGGGCCATCTGCACACCGAGAAATTGCAAGCTGCAAATAAAAGGGCATCGGAGGCCATCATGACTTCAAAGTGAGAAAATTTGCACTTCTTTAAAATGTTAATGAATTAAACCACAAGAGTAGTCACTGGAAAAATAAAAAAAAAATAAAAAAATTGAGAGTAAACAAAGAAAAAATTGACTGAAACCAGATTCGAACCTGCAACCTCCGGAATACCATGCCAGGAATCTGTGTACTGAGCTATGCAGTCCTATGTTGATTGTGTCAAAATTGTTTGTTGGTTTTTTAACTCAACAAATTTGGAGTGTTGATATTACTTGTCTATCTGCACCCAGAATCTTTCTTAACTCTTAACATGTTCTTCACATGGTGTCAGAACATTGAGACAGAACATTGAAGAATGTCATGTTTTAATACTTCTTCTCTTTGCAGGAATTCCCTGTTTAGTGACAACACCCTAGACCTTCACGGCCTCCACATCGACGAGGCCCTGCTCATGCTCACCCAGGTCCTGGATGATAAGAAGGCTGAGATATCCGCCCACTACGAGCAGCATGGCCAACCCCCGATGGGGAAGCCACCACAGAGGCATATCTTTGTCATCACTGGGAAGGGGAACCATAGCAGGGGAGGGGTGGCCCGGATCCGGCCAGCCGTCACTGACTTACTGAAGAAGGAAGGATACAGGTAATGAAACCCGCAGCGAATCTCAATCAGGGTTGGACTCTGGTGGTACACTGCTCATTTTCATGACTGGTTATGGACCGTTCCTGCTTTGCTCTTAAGCCCCGCCCAACCTTAGCAATGCCACGTGTTTTACATACCGCGTGTGACTGAGTTTGACCAAAGTAAAGGATGACAACGACTGTTAGTAACCGTTGTTAAGCTTCTGCATCCTCCAATTGGTGCAGTTTGATTGTCAGGCCGGAAGGGTCTATTCTGTCCATGGTTGATGCAAATAGCTATGCTGCCATGGTTACATGAAACCATGGTAGCCAATTATCTTAAAAAGCACAGTTACCCTGGTAAAGTTTCTGTTAAACCATGGTACAAATCCTTGGTAAATTCCACCGCTTTTTTCATTAGTTTGAGACATTATTGTTGCAATTTGCCAAACTATGGTGGTAACTAGTATAATAAAACCAAGGTGACCAAATATTCATAAAATATGGGTCCAGATACTCGGTAATTTCCCAAGGGCCAAGACTATGCCAATTCTATGGTATGGCTTTGCAAACCAAGATAATGTCATAGTTACCGCGGTATTTTGTTTTCAATAGGATATCAAATTTTTCTCTTTGTCAACAGGTTCAGAATGGTGAATGCTGGACTTATGAAGATAACACTGTGAGAAGAGACAAGATACCAGACCACTGCTGGTTGGACAATGGACACTGGTCACTCCGCAATACAGTGGACACTAATGTCGGAATGGAAATCAGTATCCTTTTTTCAGCTTGTATTTTAGCATAAAATCAAAATATTGTTTCAAGGACTTGACTGACAAATGTTCGAATCTGTCAGTCAGAAGTAGCCTTGATTTTACACTCTTTAAATTTGCGCTGTAGACATTCACATTAAAATATCATGAATTCTACAGTAATATTTTCCTCTTTTCTAATCTTTTTATATAAATTATGAACTGCAATAAATTTCTGTTGGGAAAAAATTATGAATACATAAAAAACTGGTATATCATAAAACGTGGTCCGTCTGAAGTATAAATGAAATGGACAAGTTCAAACCTGACCTTAATACTCGTTTTGGTGGATTCAATCATTCGTATTTGTACTAATTACCTGTATCTTGCATATTGCCCTGGTGTCTTGAAATGCTGCAGTCGGTCGGTGCAGTGGAGTCATAAGCAGCACACAGTAGACACAATATCAAATGTTCGTCAACAGTTTAGAAAATAGACCAAGTGGTCCAAGCCTTTAAAAGACAGCCTTAAAAGTGAAGTAACTTTTGATAATGAAAGTCAAATTCGTTAAGAAATTCAAGATTTTAAAACCAATTTAAAAAAATGTGCAAAAAGTAGTGCATTTTACCAAGTGCCAGAATATTTGTTCTGAAAATTGCTTTACTAATTTATATCAATTTATATTTAGACAGTTTTGGAATTTCATGACTTTAATTTTTTATAGATTTGTATGTAATTGATAGTGCCAAATATTTCTTTGGAATGTTTCAATAATACAAGGACAAGAAATAAATCACATGAAAAAAATTGAAGTTGACTTTGATGCCTACCGGGTATTTGTTATATGGAACTTGACCACAGTACAGACAATTTGGCGAAATTTGTAATAACAATTTAGCAACGTAAAAATTCAACAATAGGTCTCAGCGCTCGAGCTATTTATAGAATACGCCCTTTGCTATCGACAGCTATAGTTACCCGGATGTTCGGACAAATAGCACAACGTTTACGTGTAAGTTAATGGGGCAATTTGCGTCTTGTTTGTCCGAACTTCTGAATGTGACGTCACGATAGCGGAGCCCTATTGACTAACAAATTAATGTCTGACTATCAGTGCTAACAGTGTGAACCATTGCTTGCATGATAAAACAAGTGAATGATATGAGTGACTGAAATTAAGTCAAAAAAGTGAAGACAAATTACTTGAACAACAAAACAAACTTTGCAAGATCAGGAACTGCATTGAAGAGACAATTTAGTTAACAAAACCAACTTTGCAACATTAGGATTAGTCTAAATTGAGTTAAGAAGACACTTTACTTCAACAAGGAAATCAACTTTGTATTTGTTATTGAAATTGTTAGTATCGAAAGCACACAGATGAGTTAGATAAACATATCAAGAGTTTTGTGTTATTAAGTGAAGGGAGAAAATTGAGTAAAACAAGGAACCAAACCTCACAAGATTCAGCGTGTAGATTAACAAGAAAACAAAACCTAATTATTACCAAATTTTCCTCTCTCTTTCTTCCCGTATGGGGGAGTGCTTGCATATGATGCTATGTCATAAGGTAATGTTGTCCTGCAGTAGTAAGTATGGGCCTGCTCTTCCAAAGTACCTGAAACTAGCGAGAACGAAACAAACAACCCTGGCAAGGGGATGAATCACAAACACTCAAATACACTTTCAAAATTACTTTGAAAATAGTTCATAATTTATTCTTCATCTCATAAATAGATTTTTGTAGGACAAACATGCAATGGGTTTGAACGTGACTATCATAGAAATGATTTTTTAAAAGACACTAGTAGCAATTCTGTACAGAAACCATCACAAGATTGAAAGAACCAAAATAACAAAACAAAAAAATCTCTATTAAAAAAGGCACTTCTTTTAAGTCATTTTACCTGGACTGGAGAAACTGCTTGGCTGTAACTAATGCTAAGCAGTAATAGGTTGGAAACCAGTCAAAAGGAGTACACATTGTATGGAGGACTGGTTGGTAACCTGCGCTTGGTAAGCCAATTGTTTCGGCGCTAAGCAAATTCAGGTCATTAGCTCCAGGTGTTGATGTAATAATGATGGTGAAATACATAAAAAAAAACATTGAATGGTTTATTAATGATAATGATGAAAAAATCGAATACTAGTGAATCCAACTTATCACATATTCAATTCTCTGACAAAATCTGTACCAATGATCAGTGATCTCCACATTCATTTCAAAATCAGAAAAGCAGATATGTTTTTCATTATTCTTAAAAATAAAAGAAAAAATTGATATAAAAACCATGAAAGTTCAAATGAAAGAATTAAAATAAGAATCAAAAATTATACAATTAATGTGTTATAAATATTGTTTAAATAAGTATGTTACAGAAATGTTACAGTCCAAAAATGACTGTAGAATATTACAATTGGCAGCCCCATCACCAGCCTAGGGGCACATGAAGAGGACAAAAATCATAAGAATATAATATAATTATGGTTTTTGCTGGTTTGGGCCCAACCCCTTCAAAGAGAAGTGAGAATTGGGCATGGGAATCGTGTCGGGTGGACTGACTTGATCAATGTCTACAGAATATGCCGTTAGGAAACCTGCCTAGCATCAGATACTGGTGGCTTCAAGAAGGTTCCCATCCCAAAATTCCCGAATGGTAGGGGTACAGACGACAATCAAACCTAAATTGAATCTTAAATACATCAAATAAACACTTAATAACGGATATTACATAATCTTACCACTTAAATGAGTTGCTTCTTTTTTGTTTTGTTTTCTAAAACTATTCCACACTATGATCAGCAAGAGAAACTGGAAGTAGTTTTCACCCAAGGCAAAACGAAGTTCTGTCACAAAAGCACAGGGTTTCTAAAGTTGGGCAAATGAAACTAGGCTTAAGTACTAAAAAAAAAAGAGAAATGTGTACATACAATAACTGAATAGGTATATTACAATCATTTGTGTCACTACTTCCACGAGAATGCATCTTTTTACCAGGTTGGGGTTAAGATTCGTACTTGGTGTCCGCTTAGTAACAAAGGTGAACAATTTTATTTCATTAAATTTCATTTATGTGTATCTTTACTTGCATGTTCTTGTCCTCTTCTCATTTAGCCTTCGATAAAGATAGGATTGAAATGTCAGGCCCTCCTAACTCCAAGCAGTTTATAAACGTCAGGTCATTATTTTGGCTGATGAACAGATGAACAATTTATTACTGGTAAAGATGAAAAAGGGTAAATCTCTCATCTCTCATCTTTCAATGTGACTCTGTGTTTCTCCGTCATTACAGTAAAGAGCTTATTTAAGTTCATTTAAGTTAACTTCTTACAGAAAAAAAAATCTGAAATGTGCTCTTCTTGGGGTAGCCACACTAGCCAATGTACATCTTTCTGCATAGCAGAGTACACAGGGAATTCAAACCTTGCCCCAACCTGGTGAACTGGCACAGATACAACTGCAGTACAGTGACGTACGAACACACACATGTACAAAATGTAGTACTGTATTAAATGGCAACTTCAAATGCATTAGAAATACGGCCTTTCCACAATATCATTTCCCCAATCTCTTCTGCTTTGTTTGGTCGACCAGTTTTGGGCAATCTGTCAAATATGAACATTACTGTTTTTCATGGCATCTAAAATATTCTTAAAATGTTTTGTGATCTGTTTTGCAGAGTTTGAGTTGACTTAAAAAAAAAAAAAAATCAACTGATTAAAAAAAATTAAAGTTATTATATTCTGATACAAAGACATATTGAAGAAAGCTCAGATCGGCTAGAAGAACTTCTAAAACAAAAACAATCTTTTGAAAGCACTGAAAATTGAATTTAAGTACAAGTTCAGCTTCATTTTCCACTCCCTGTGAATAGCATTTCCTGTTGTTGCTAAAAATAGAAGCTCAAAATGATGACGTCATCACAGAATGCAGTGAATGCGAGTCAAGTTTGAACTATGACTGATGTGTGGCAATTGTGAACATATATGGCACAGAATTACATCCACAGATTTCTCCAAAAAAAAATTGACATGCTATTTTCTTTCCTTGTCTTCAAGAGGCCCCCATCCAACGACGTCAGAGGCTAACATTTAAAAAACGAAACATTTCCACAAATAAAATTAAATCTGTATTTACAAAATCCCAGATACAATTATTGGTTTTTTTTTCATTGTTTCAATGAAAGAGTTGATCTGCGTACATTGCACTCAAAATAATATTTGCCGGTACAATAATTTATGATTTGTTTATGAATAGACTTGAAGATAGACACACCTGCCTGAATGCAGTAAAGAAAACAATTAATAAATTGCAAGTGATGAAGTGAACAAAAGGCCGTCTAAGTTTGATTTACGGCTATAATCTGACGACGGCCAGAGCAGTATACTGGCCGGAACGTCGAGTTAACCGGCTCTTTTCTGAGCCACACAACTCATAAAAAAAAGAGTATAATATATGTCTAGGTGTAAAAGCAGCCTAGGTCATAGGTTAAGTACATTCAGATCACACAACAATAACCCCCCTCCAAAAAAAAAAACACAACAAATAAATAAATAAATAATAAATAAAATAAAACAAACTAAAATAATAACAATAATATGATAAAAAATAATAAAATTCCCAATCAAATGCTATTCAGTTAATTCACATTATTTTGTAAAATTCAAATTACTGTTGCTGTTTCAAAAGCATAAGACATTAGGTCAAATGACAGAGATAAGGCATCAATTTTGTTTCAAGGAAAGGCAGTAATTGTGCATCTTTAAACAAATTCTTACTTCGAGTGGCTTCTTCCTCAGAATGTAGGTCCTCTACTGATGGCAGCTGCAACATTGATGTTTCAGGCACCATGATGGCTACTATTCCCAGTGCAGTCTAGCACAAACCTTTCAATTCACGGGCCACGCATGTGTTGTCAAACTTTGCAAATAGTCTGAAATCTTTTTCATAAAAACTTGACAATAGAAAATAAAACAGTAAAAAGGTGAAGGCCCAACCAAACAGCCATTAAAATTAGGAAGTATTTCCTGAAAATAAAAATAAAAAACAATGAGAAAGGAGGGAAAAGGAGAGAAACTCCTTGAAATGTTTGTAGAAGGCACATGGTATTTGTGTTTTCTATTTAAGAATGTCTTTGCATCAAAACAGGCACTCATATGATTCAGCATACAAATGCCCAATCAAGTTTGTTTCCAAATCGCGGCTCAGCCGTAACTGCTCTGAAAACAGTGGCAAGTTGGAGCATTTCAAAGAATGGTCTATAGACCCTATTCACAGTGCATCCATCCTACATTCGAAGCAGTAAATCAAACCAAGGCTTGGATTTAAAGTAGTCTGGTACCCGTTTTCTTTTTAGAATTGGTGTTATCTTTTCTATTGGGTATACAAGGAAGGTGACAAGATGGATGTGCCATGAATAAGGCTTATTGTTTATCTGAGCCTAGATGTGTGGCCCTGCTCATTATGAGCGTAGAATCTACGCTTAAGGATGATGAGAACTCTGCGGTTACTGTAAGGGAATCACAGGGGTTAGGAATCACAAGGGAGATCTGGCCTTGTTTCTCTTCGCGAGCAAGGACTTGAGGTGATAGGTGGATGATGTATCTTGAGAAAATATCCTGCTAGGATGGAAATGTCAGGCCTACCTAACTCTAAGCATCATATATCAATTTTGGTTGATGCACAGTTTGCTGCAGTATGCTACACGTAGAGCTTCCAATATAAGATTAGACTGGACGTTATTAGTAATGAGGTAGAGAGGTCCTATGAGGTTGAAATCACTGAACTAACCAGCGGATGGATAATTGAAATCTAGCAATCAGCTAAAGCTTTGGGTACCAAACTCACTAATATTTTTTTCCTTCGTTTAAATTATAAAAAATACTGCGTTTGCTTTTGTGAACAAGAAATTTATCAACCAGTTCATATCTGAAAAGTCATGAAGTGAAAAGGTTATTTGGTAAAGAAAAGACCGCTGCTTAGTTTTTGTTTTCTGGCGTCGAGAATTTGCCTTTTTTGGAAAAAAAATTGAAAAGCTGAGATCAATCTGAAGCTTTTTCAGTTTACACAAGTTGCAGAGCGTCATACAGCCAATGCGAAGAGGGCCCTCTATTCTCTATCCCACACTGCATTGCTCTCTTCCCCGCACATCGTACTGAAACACAACATAACAACAAGGCACCTCATTTGAAAGACACACGGTACTGCTGGTTGAGCTTGGCCAAGACCTTGGGGAATGTTTTCTCCACGTGCCACTGGATGGCGCCGTTCGTCCGGCTGCACTTTGTCATGCCGATGGCCTTGCCGCCAGCTGCGCCCTTGGCGACCGAGGGCAGAATGCCCAGGCAGAGACTGGAGCTGGGATGGTACAGGAGTTTGTAGGTCTAGTGGGAAGAAGGGAATGGAAAAAACAAACCAAAAAACAGATGCTGTAATGGGTGTACAACATCAATGACAGATTTTGCGATGAAGTGCCAGAAGGAGCCTACCGATTCATCAAAAGTCTCTATTTCTATAAAAATGATGCAATACGACACAAGAAAAACTTGTGTATCGTGATACTTTTCATGATTGATTAACCCTTACCCACCTGCATACCACATATTAACACAATATACCACAGTGTGAGTTTATGTGGTTAAGCATGGCTTATGGTTCAGTCCCCCAATGGAGAGTGTGGGCCTGTTTGTTTCAGGTATGAGATCAGTGATCCTGCTGATCCATATCCCATTTTAGCATATCCTGCATGGGACACGGATCTGTAAGATCACTGATCGCGTGCCTGAAACAAACAGGCCCCAAGGTGATGTGTGGTAAGCTTAGCAGCTCTTTAAGACAGAATTCTTACCTCATTATAAACCCAGAGTTGGTTGCCCCTCCCACCATGGCAAGGGTACAATATGGGCTCCCCTCCCTCCTCCCGATTGGGATAATCCACACACTGCTTGTTATCCGGACCGGGTCGGAAGTCATCATGCCACGTCATCGTAAAGTACTGCGGCAGGTACAGGAAAAAGTGAGACAAACAAATATTTGCAATTTCTCTGTATAAATATTCATTCTATCAGACTGAATTGCGAAAATAAAACCAGGTTTTTATGACACAAAATCAATAATGAATCAATATTTACAAATGCCAGCTTTTAAAAGAGTTACAAAATGCACATGAATTGGCAGTGCATATTAAAAAAGATTCTGCCAAATACAAGTACAGAATACCAACTGGAAAAAGATCCAAATGCCAGGCCCAAAAATGATATATATTTCAGGTCATTATTTTGGTTGATGAGCAGTTGTTTGCAGCAGTTGATTGCTTGCATTTAATCTTAGTCCAGGGGTTGAAATTACCAGTGGTCCGCTGGCCCGGGGTCGCCAATAACAATCATTTGGGCCACTGATTTGAGGAACAATGTCAGTGCAGTGCACTGTCCACTGGCCATGCAGGCCACCAAGAGACTGAAGTTAATTTCGACCCCTGTTAGTCCCCTGGTTGGCATACCTGACTGCCTCCTTGCCTCTGCCTGCTGGTCAGGCAGGGCTCGGCTATGATTTCACGCTTCCGTCCCTGGCTGAAGGTTAAGCACAAACCACTCTCTTCATTCTTCACCTGGAAGTGGACACGAGAAAGTTAATATCAAGATTAGTACTGGGGCGTTTAGAAGACTGAAAAATCTAATATCCATTTAGGAGTTTGCTATCAAACCCAATAAAGAAAACCAAAGCTTCAAAAACAGGATCTTCCGTTGGAAAAATGACAAGTCCCATGGGACCAAAGACCATTTGGAGAAAGAACCAAGGCCAAGAACAGGGAAATGGAGGCGATGGCCTTGATTGATGGTCAACATTGGTGGCCTCCATTGGTGGCCTCTATGGCCAACAAGTTATTCTAGGCCTTCAAAACGAATTTTTCTTTCCCATTGAAATTCATAAACCTGGAAGTCCACCGCCATATAACACACTGACTGATAGAAAAACAGACAGCTAGTGCGACAGACGAACAGACAGACAGACCACCTGGTAGTCCAACTAACTTACAAATCCAACAGCTCCAGGGTCTGGCTCCACGGGCGGGTAGTACTGCAGTATATCTGGGGCGACGACATTCATGAAGTAGGTGAAGTTCTTGCACTGTAGCCTCTCCTTGAGGGCTAGTTGCTTGCTGATGTCACCAAAGTCCATGCCCTTGAGGTGGGGCTTGTGCTGGTAAAAGTACTTCTTCCAATCGTCGAACCAGACCTCTACGACTCTCATCAGATTCTGAATGAAGAAATCAAAATAGGTAATAATAAATTATACTGAAAAAATAAACAAGGAGGAGACATTTTTAGTACTTGACTTAGCATGCAGTCTCTGGATTGGACGGAACATACACCAATCAAGGACCAAGACCCAACACAGCCAAAACCAAGTACGGATATAAATTGAGACTGTGCAAGTGTCTTCATCAGCTTGATAAAGGCTAGCAGTCCGCAGCCAAAACGTTGCTACCTTTCAGCCAACAATGTGAGCCCTTGAACACTTAGCTTCTTAATAATTAACGTATTTATAAGGAGTCATATTGGCAAAGGGACAACCAGGAAAGAAAAGGTGAAGGCAGCTTAGGTTGTGCATAGAGATGTGTCTTCCGAATGATGAAACACTTAAGTTTCTGATGGAATGGGATAGGTTGTTCGACAAACTGAGGACTGCAATGGAAAATGCCCAATCACAAGCCCTTTTACCAGACTTGAAAACTATAAGTGAAACACTGTCAGAACCGAGGGAGTGGGAATTGTCTAGCAAGCCTTCTCTTCCTTTTTCCGCCACTTACCTTGTGTATGACCCCGCTACCCCCGGGCACCGTGTAGGACATGAACTTGCGATAGACATGTCCCACCCGGGAGCAGGGTATCTCCTCCATCTCTCCACCACACTGCCACACCTTGAAGGATAGATCATACTGCTCCCCACCCCAGACCTCCAGACCCTCATCATAGCCTCCTAGCTCATCAAAGAAGTATTTACGATCAATGGCAAATAATCCTCCGGCCATAATGGGACTCCTGACAATGGAAAAAAAACAAAGGAAAATTGATAAGAACCAGACAAAACCCCTAAACAAGAGTACTTATCAATGCAGATTAATATTCTGGGATGCTTACAATTGTCAATGTCGATTATGATAAAACAATAATAGGCCCTTTTCCAAACCTCGCCTCCGGCTCTCGGCTCCATATGCTGAAAATTTAGGTTGTGGCTTTTCATTGAAGTTGAAACTCTGTTTTCTCGTTCAAAATACAGAATCTACTTCCAAACCATAGCCAAAAGCCTCTATTTTGATACCCGTTATTTTAGAATGGATTCACAAAATGGAGCCGGAGCTGGAGCCTGAGCCGGAGCCGATGTTTTTAAAAGGGCTCTAGTTTTTAGGCTGCCTTCGGCCAAAACAGTTGTGCCAATAAGCCAGGCACTCTGTACATAACATAACTGGCAGTGCAGAATCTCTTTGAAGCCCATATACAAATTCACAATTGAGAATATCCTAGCTTCTAACTGGCGCTAATCTGGCCATCGCAAATTTGGGAATTAGACACAGCGGCTCCTGGTTCAGAATGCCTGACTTATCATAGCCACAATCAACCAAATGTTCACATTACAGTGACTGAGAATCATGAATAGAAGTAAATGTTTCCTTGAGTTGGACTGCTAATGAATGGCCCTGAACTGCTTACACAACTAGGTGACTGTGTCAAAATCCTCAAGTCACGCTGCCTTGATTTCACAAACATATGGCAATAAAGAAAATCTAATTCACATCTCGTTTACAAGTACAGATTTCTCAATGATAAATATGATGCCAACTGCTAGACTCAAACATTTTCCTTTGGGATATTGATGTGTTATTAATAGCAAATATATATCCTGACTCACTTCTGTCAACTGGGGGCAGTATTGACTGCACATTTTGAAAATATAAACCGATTATATTTCTTAAAATAACTAAAATTGTAATATTCAAATATGGCATTGTGTCATTTTGGGCAATTTCTCCATACAACCTTTTGCAGATAGCTTGGCCTATGGGATTTTGTGTACAACATTTTGTTCCACAATGCATTTTCCATAAGCATCCTTCAATGCACACTTCTGGCCAAACCCCGAAAGTGTCCATGCTGTGTTGACCAGCAAACGTTTGGGTCGAAAATGATCATGCATTAGCCCTTAAAAACATGTCACCTCCTGATCGGATTCTTAGGAGCCACATGGGAAAAGGGGTAACCGAATCAAACCATTTACGAGAAACCCCTGAGAAATTCCCAAGTAAAAAGAAGAAGCCACGTACTTGACGGGATCGGTGGCGAACTGCCTCCGTTTCATCTCGGCGTCGTTGATGGGGATCCTCTTATAGTACAGCTGCCAGTCAAAGGCCCCACGCATGACGTCGCCGGCCTGAGACTCATAGTGGAAGTCCTCATTCCCGATGACATCAATCATGGGGCACGCGATGCACTTGCGGTTGAGGGCGATACGTTCTGCAAGATGAGGATGAGAGTAAGTTAGATTAGTTAGTCACTCCGTTTGTTGTGGTCTTTTTGGAGGAGGGGGTTCCATGGTACAGGGGAGGGTGGGATTAAGATGTTTGTGCATGTGGATAAAATGGAAGCGCTCAGACTGTACATGAATATTCACGTGTGATGAAGTGGTCGCCGTTGGCCAGACTTCAGGAAATGATTAATGACGTGGAGTCATTAGAGGTTCATGGTTTTGCGGAGCAAGTGCACAAGCAACCACAGCTTACAGTACGACAGGCAAAATTAAGTAATTTGTCAACAGGAAATGCACGAAATGACAAAGACTTGTTTCTCTAATTTAACGTCCACGGGTTGTGACGGGTATGTCAGCTGCTGTTAGCATTCCAGGGGGAGGAAACCATGGTCACTGCTTTTCTCAAGGCGGAAAGCAAATACATGTTTAGCATAAGTGTCCAAGCATGAGTACCAGTTAAAATTCAATATGTACGGGTACACTGTATGGCTGCCAGGCTGGTAACACTGTTCTGCTGATGAGCAAAACTTGTTTTCTGCATTCATTATACATGGTACTTTATTGTATAACTAACCTCGCCATCTGCACTTCAAACATGGAAAGACCCAAAATCTTAAAATCAGCAATTTAAAAAGGACCTCAACAATATTGGCTTGCTTCTTATGAGGAGAACAGCATGTTAAAAATACCTAGCTGCAGCCACTACATAGTCTACGGAAGCAGCTGTAGTCATCAGTGGCTTTCAGCTACCATATAGTGGCATGCAATAATTGTAGCCGTAGCCAGAGGTTTTAAGATAAACAGCTGGGACTCTCTCACTCACCCAACAGCGGGGGCAGCCAGTTCACGTTAGCCTCGCAGTGGGAATCAAGGTAGATCAAGACATCTCCAGTTGCCTGGTGACCACCGTACAGCCGGGTCCTGATCAACCCCTCCCGCTGTTTCATACGAAGCACCTTGACCTTGGGGAACTGCTTCATGTATGCCTCAAGAGGACCTTTAAGATATTCTGAAATAGTAGAGGGAAAGAGAATGCAAGGAGACAATTAGTAGAGCAAAGTTGTAATTAATCAGTGATGTTAGAGGGTAGTCATCACTGCTTGAAGCTAAGGACAGCATCCCAAAGGACAAAGCCCAAGCTAGACTGAATTTCTTTCCAGGAAAAATAAATTCCCCGGTTGCTAAAAATTTACCCCAGTATAACTGACCCAAGATGAAATCATTTTACTTTTCGACTTTAGTTTTGGAACCGCTGAAAAAAGATCATTATCTTTAATTACCATTGTATTATTACCTTATTATTGGTTTAGTTTTAGCGAGAGCAAATCATGCATCTAATGCCATGTTTGGGGCTACAAATCAACCATGGCAATTGTGGCTATACTTTAAGAGAAGTGAACATTTACAGTACATTTACAATGCGCTCACACTTTGTCTTATTTTGGCAATTTACACATATACTGTGTATAATGTACCTTTCGAGAGCTTGAGGGCAATATACCTACAAGAATGGTGTAACTTGAGCACACTCACCAGGGCAATATGCCTACTTTACATAATAAAGAAATATGTATGCAATTATGCGTGAGAAGGTGCCACGAAAAGGTGCTACACAGGCGCCGACTAGTTGACAACTATTCAATAGATGGGCAATGTAACAGAATTCATGTATGCAATTTCCGCTGTTTTAATTTGCCCCGTGGCATTTTGGCAATTTACTTTGGCACGACACGCTTTACTTGTTCTCGAAATTAGAATAAGCAATTTTTGTGTCAACACTTTTGAAAAAACATAATTACAATCAGGTGTATTCCACGCATACACAAATTGTATATCAATATAAAAACATACGTAGGCATGCAAATAGACAAAGCCAGGTTTGCATCTGTCGACGTTTTTGTACTCAATTTGCAATGCAAAAATGTTTTTAATTCTCCCAGCTGGTCAAATACTGTGGACTGTGGATGCATATTGTCTGATATTTTGCTTGTCCCCAGCCCTATACTCTGTTCCATCCTAGAAATACCTCAGACTAATTGTAACAAAAAAACAAACTCATTAAGTGTGATGTTACAAAATATGCTTGGAGTTTAGGAGGGCCAGACGTTTATCCTAGCAGGACCTTTCTCAAAGGCTAAAAGAAAGATCCAGCTAGGATTGAAACGCGTCAGGCCCTCCTAACTCCAAGGATTTGATAGATGTATTTCAGGTCATTATTTTGGTTGATGAGCAGTTTGCAGCAGTTTATTACTTTATGCTAATACGTAAAACTTAGTTTAAAACTTAGTTTTGAAGTTTAATTATGGCGATATATGTACATGATCTAAAACTGTCGTTCAGGGGAGAAGCCCTGCGTGTACAAAGGCCCTTCTGTAGCTCTATGAACTGTGCAGGCTCTAGGCTACCTGTTAATGCACACGTGTGCATGAAGCTGATTATCTAGCCATGAAAAACAGTTCCTGTTTGTCTACCTTTATGCAGCGTGTTGGAAAGGAAAGGAGAGAGGGAGGTTGCTAATAACATTACCCAGCCTTCTAGGCTTCCTTCCTGGGGCCAATTTCATAGACCTGCTTAAAGCAAGAAAAGTTTTCCTTGATCAAAAAAGGATTGCCTCCCAAATTCTCATGTGACTTTTACTGCTTTTGACTTGTATTCGGCCATTGCTTGCTGAGCATCACAATCACAAGGAGTTTTGGCTGGCATACTGATTTTATTTACCAAGGTGTTTGGTGCTTAAGCAGCTCTATGAAATTGGCCCCTGGAGTTTGAAGGGGATTGGGAGTTGCCTTATTTGAAAAAACAAGAGGCCAGTAATGCTTTGGGTTTAATAGCTCAAACTGAAGTGAGCAATCTTGCATTTCATTCCATGGCAACAACTGTGATCAAGCTCTTGAATTCCACTCCGTCTGGCTGTATTAATGTGTTTTGAACACGTTTTCTTTTCTTTTCTTTTGAATTCTAACAGTGAAGATCTAAAAATAGTAATCTTTCCGTCTCGTCTGTAATCAAGGGCTTCAAACCAATTGGGGAAGAGACTGCAGGGCTTTGTACAGGTGGACTGGTGGCAGACTCATGGATCAGTCATGTGCTGTGTAATCATGATGGCAACAGACTACTGGGGATTAATTGGATTATCTCAGTGGGATTTGAAGCTTTGCATGGAGGAAATTACATGAAATTCAAGGCTTGGGGATGCACCATGTACTCTTTTGGAAGAAGCGTGGTTCTGAAAAAGAACCGTGAGTGTAGACTCAATGTTTCGACCTGGGAGCTCTGAATCTTGACGAGTCAACAATAAAAACACTCCATTAGCAAAAGATTTTCGGGGTTTTTTTAAGGAGACAATATTTGATGTTGACAATGATTCAGACATTTCTCGGTATATTCATGTGTTAGCATTACAACCTGGCACGTCAATGCTTACCACCAGACTTGATTTTGTTTTCATTTTATTTACAGACCCTGTGGTCACAGTAAGTAGCTCAGATTTTGCCCTGTGAACAGATTAACGTTTTAAGATTCCGCACCAAGATAAGAGGTGGTTAAAGTATAGCCTTGAGTGTAAATTTATGCGGCATGGACTTCTGATTTTAACTATGTGGCATGACAAGTATTTGCCAACACTTAGGGTCTCGAGACTTCTGACTTGCGAATGTCTGGGGAACGAAATATAATCCCATCTACGGCATCACTTATTAAACCCATCCAAGACATTCGCTTCACACATTAGAGTTGGTCTTCCCTCATCATTTTCATCATCAACCGAGCAACATTCCGCTGATCAACACTAGCTTCACCCCCCAGGGGTTCTCTTGAGGATCCCACCTCCTTCAGGCCCAAACCAAAAGCTGTGATCCAGACACCCGGACAAGACAACGCAGACAATACAATGAGATGCGGTTCAATTGATCGGGAGGACACCCTATTAGAGAGAGAGAGAGAGTGAGGAAGCAACGAGAGGGACTTGATGAATTATTCACAAGTCTCGATGAGGTGTGGGATTCAAGACCCTGATCAGAATAAATGATGGACGTGCTTTACAGCTCAGGTACCAAGACAGTGCAGAACAGCCCCTCTGAGGGAACTTGTCATCTGCATTTCAGAAACAGGCCAGTGCATTTCATATTCCCACAAGTTGATTCTGTAGAAGAATTTACAACCAGGGAGAGCAGGAAAGTGTGTGTACGTGTTCTTATTTGAGCTATGGTGACACGACCAAGTTTTTAAGATGTTTAACACATTTTTTTGTGACTTAGGTCCACTCTTCGAAGTCTAAAAGCATGCGCAGCCATATGCTGTGAGTTATTATAATTAGAACATGTATGGAAGCATCACTATTGTACAAAGGCTGCACTTCATACTCATACTAACTTCAGTGGAATATGAACACTCTTGAAATGCTGAAAGTGACTAATTCTTGAATTACTTAATTATGCTTGGAGTTACATGAAGGATCGGAGAGCCTGATGTTTTGATCCCAGCGGGATCTTTCTCCAAGGCTAAATATTGTGTAAACAAATTCATTAGGACAGTATGATAGAGGGGCTTATGGTAGACTGAAGACAAAAAAGCAATTGCACTATTAGAGAACAGAGGAAGTGAAGTGAACGAGGGACTTCCTGAGAATGAGATCCACGGACGAAGTCATGACAAGTATCAACCCTTGCCATCTCAAATCCAGCCATTTCTAGTGTGGCAAGATTTTCAAGGACTTGGAGATAATATGGCTCAGGCCCTTAAATGCTATACAGAGATCACTTGCTGGTCCAAAACTACGGCATAGGGTTTTATATCCCCCAGCTGGAGACAATATGGGACTTTAAAGCCCAGGCACTGTAACTTTACAAGGGGCTGATATTGGCCCAACTTGGGCCTGTTTGTTTAGAGGCTACCAAAACATGAAGGACTACAGTACAAACAGCAAGTAAATGCCAAACTGTTTGCTACATGCATGGCCTTCGTCAGGACTAGCGTATCCATCAGAATCATGAATGCAAGTCAACAGCACACTTATGAATGTCAAGAACGGTTATGTTGAGATGTTGAGTTCCACTAAAGGGATGTATGTATTACATCAGCACAGCATGTGTTCCTCAGTCTACTCCGCTCAAAAAAGAAAAAACAAATAACCCAGATTAATTCTGTTTTTCCGTTGGACCTGTCATATCCACTGGCAGCTGACTATTAGCAACAAATCCCACTTGCGCTCGGACGACGAATTCGGTCTCACGTATCTGGCCTAATAACCAAGTTAATGTGTACTTCCACTACGCTCATCAAGGCACGCTGTAAATTATTCATGGGTATCCGATCGGCGCACATGAGACAAGCCGACAAGGGACGCACAGGAGCGCTGGCTTACTGAGGTGGGGCCAATCAATAATGCATGGGTGATGGGAACATGGAGTGAAAATGAGGACTTCTCGGGTTTCAGTTGGGAAGGTGGGGCGGGACGGGAGCGGAAGATGAATTTTTTATTTCAAAGCCGAAAAATTAAACATGGTTAAGTTTTATAGTGAACATGGATCAGCAAGCATTCAATGTTCTTCATCGGGCAAATTTTGACTCCCCATTCTTATTGCTATTACAGAGGGCAATCTACAATGCTATAATACTGATCCAATTTATCTGTATGTAAATTGTGTCACAGCGTCAAAGTGGGTTCACTCTCGAACCACATTCATCATTATCAACAGTATTTGTCTTTCAATGCTCAATATTTACCCTATAGATAACAAATTTTTAACAAAGCCAACCAAAACAAAAATGCCAATAACAAATAAAATTGTGTACACTTTCTGTTCCAATATGTAAATAATGTCACGAAAGCAAGCTAATGGGATGGCGTCCCTCTGTAACTTACTTCTATCGCTGAAGTCGTCCACCAGGATGATTTCGTGGATGAGTTCTGGCGGCGACTGGTTGAACACGCTATGGACGGTGCGCTTCAATGTAGACATGGCTTCATTATGGAATGGAATCACTATACTGGCATTGGGCAACTTCTCCAAATACTGAATCTCTTTACATCTTGGCGGGAAAAACAAAAATGAGAAATGTGAAGGGTTGAAGGATTTGATGGATATCACGACAAGGAATCACTGACTATACTCGCATTGGGCAACTGCTCTAAGTATTGAACCTCTTAAATCTTGGAGGGAATAAATACAGGTGTAATTAGTGTTGCAAGTGTAAGCAAAACTTAAGCCAACTGTCAAGACAACAACAACAACAAGACATATCCCCTCTATGAAATCTCTGGTTTACCCAAAGTTTAAAGAAAACCTCAAACTCTAACTCCGAGATATGCCAGGCTAGTGAGTGTTCCAAACTACCATTCCTCCCCCAGGTCTCAGGGCTAAAAGAAGAATGGGAGTGGGTTGGGTTTATGTTGTAATGAGAAACTGAGAAGGGTTAAGACATCCACACTTCCACATTAAATCTCAGGATTAAAACACAGGATAGATTACATAACACTTCTTTTCGTGGACATGCTCAATAGGATAACACACCATGGCCACCTTGCCTTAGATTCAATGAAACTCACAGATGAAACAGATTGGAGCAGAGTGTAAGGTCACAGAAGCTTAATCTGGGGCGGCAAACCCCTGGGTTAAGCAGTTTATAATAGCATGTGGGTATTGCGTGCTAATAGTCATTGTTTGTCTCAATGCATCAGGCGAAACGACTTACTCCACACTGTGAGTCACAAGATGACATTTAACACCAGCCGTGTAATCAGTCAGATATCTGCTAGGTGTATGTGAAAACTGAGATAGGGGGAGCGTCGGAAATGTACCTTGGGTTTCGGATGTCCTTCAGCGACCTATCCAGGGACACCATGTCACTGACGCGCTCATTGAACCCGTTGGCTGCCGTGTCGGCTTGGGCTGTCTGCTTCAGCTCGGGCGTGAGGACCACACCGGCTCCATGCTCACCGGGACCTTCACAGGGACAGTTAGGGAGAAGATTGGGACTTTCATTAGAATGGAAATTCAACATAGTGTGAGGGAGGAGACATAGGACCTTTATGAAACCTTGGCTTGGGCTCCGGCTTGGGCTCTGGCTCGGGCTCAGGCTCCATTTCTTACATCCATTTTAAACTATTAACAGGTATTAACAGAGATTTTTTGGGGTACTGTTTCGAAGTAGATACTCTGTTTCGAACAAGAAAACGGAAAACTGTATTTCAGCTTATGGATGACAGGGCCTAAGCGCAAGCCCAACCTGTGGTTTCATAAAGGGCCATTACATGCTTTATACTCAGTAGTGTAGAAATTCAGTGCTAGCCCTGTAAGTGAAGAAAAAGGCTCATAAGCGCAGATGTCTGTGTTTAAATTGACCTAAGTACTGAACCCAATACTTAAATACTTAAGCTCAGCTGCTAAGCGAAATTAATCTCACAAAAAATAGGACAAACTTAACAAGCACAAACCTGTTCTCAATTTCTCTGCTTCAATCCTCTCGTAGTTATGCCAGTCCTTCTTTTTGAGGATCTGTTCACCGACCGCAAAGTTCTGGAACTGTTTCCCGCCGGGCGCAGCCACTCTCCCCAGACTGTCCTCATGCTGGACGGAAAAGGCAAGAGGGAAAATGGAGAAAAATGTTCAAGGTGCAATTATACCTTAAAGCAAAACCTGGGAATGAGAGGCACATGTACAAGGTACAGTATTCCCCATGATGTGTACCGGTATTTTGCCCATAACCCTAAAATGCAACAACAATTCAAGCTTCATTTTGCTATAAAACTAGCCCTTTCTGCAATTACATGCCCAAAACATGACCATTCTGGCATAATTTTCCCTATTGTCTAAAAGCTAATGTATAGATTGCATCTCTCGGCATCTGAAATTCTAAATTAGTCAGGAAACCAGGCTGTGTATAACAAAAACAAGAACACCACACCACAAAATAAGTTATTCCCTCCCTACAATTCTGGAATTTTTCTGGGCTATTATACTATAATGTTACTGTCAAACTTACCAATTTTGCTGTTAAAAAGACATAAATAAAAGCAATAAAAAGCTTAATAGGGTCAGGCTGCCAGCTAGAGGCCTGTGTGAACACAAGTCAAAAGCAATACAAATCAAAGAAGAAATAGGTTGAAGAGAGTCAGGCCTCTAGCCAGAACCCTGTGTGAACGCCTGTGTGAACGCAATTCAAAAGCAATAAACATCAACTAGACAAACTCAATTTTTTAAAAAATAAAGAAACACCTTGTGTTTGAATAAACACTATGAAAAGGCCCACATATCGTGCATAAATTATCATGTTAAATTTAATTGCTTCAAAATGTGTCTCAGAGAGTGTGCATATCAAATTATACTTTTCTTGTTCACACCATTCTCAATACAATGCTTTCTCTATCTATAAGTGTTTTGATGCTTATGAATTTTTCTTGTTAATTAATTGCTTTTCTTCCATGCGCGTGGAGCATGCATGTACTGTACTGAATGGGCGTGAAATTGGTTGATTCATTATTGATTGCAACCATTGTACAGGATGTACATGCTTTACATTGCAAAGGCTATGGACTAACCATCTGTTGCTACAAAAATATGCATAATGTACATAATATACACATCCACAACCAAGTATATCTGCATGTTTGTGCACCATCTGTGAAATAACAATTGGGCTGTTTTACTTCAATGGTATTGAGTTGGAGGGGATATGGGTGCAAAATGTGGAAATTTACATTTTATTAAAAGGAATTCTTTATGCATTCAATAGGTCCTATATGGCGAGTGAGACAATACTTGAATACCTGATAAATCAGGCAAATTCTACTTGTGAATATTCACTGAATAATCTTAGAAAATAGAGAATTGGAAAATTGTTCCCCTATTGCAGCATACAAAAAAAGATATGACCAGCATCGTTTGCATATGTACTGTGGAATACCACTATCATAGCGAAACTGTCTGTAAATGAGCAGTTGTTCGCTACATTAGTGATTTTAAACAACAATATTCAGTATGTTTTGTACACAAAAAATTGGGAGTCAAGGATGATGTTCGATATATTAATGTTCAGTATATAGCGGTGTTTGTTATAGTGCCATTACACTGTATTCAATTCTTCGAGGTAACATCTGTAACAATTCCATGAAAATTTGGGAGCCAAGGAAGATGTTCCATAAATTTTCAGCATACAACATGTAGCGGTGTTCAGCTTAGTGGATTTCCACTGTATTTGATTCTTGCAGTTAACATTGAACAATTCCACCTTACCTTGTGTAACTGTTCCCCTGGCAGTACTGCGCTCTCTCCGGCCGGTCTGCCCTGATGCACCTGCCTCTCCCTGACTGCATCCCCTGGCACCCGTAAGTCCTCCACATCAATGTCCTCCGACCCTCTCTTGATCAGGAGTGTGCCAACGAAGAACAGCAGGAATATGAAGACCAAGTACTGCAGCATGCGGCGAAGACGGATCCTCATGGTTGCGTGTGGGTTGTAGGTCCACCCCGGCGGGAAAGAATGGTTTTAATGGTTGGATGGTCCTCAGTGAAGTACTGATCAAGCTGTGTGTATGTCATCCAAAATGGCTCCTTGGAAATTGTTGAGCCAATCCCTTGAGACTCTAGGCAGGCTGTTGGTTATTTTTTTCAGCAAAGCCAGTGTTGTGATGGCTTCAGACAGGCCTGGCCACTTCTCTGGTTCCGGATATCTTCAGCTTCTGTAATATGCATGTATGTATGCCACAACTGACAGATTCTATTCCATGCCAATAACATGCAAAGACAACTGCAGCCGTGCAGCCGTGAAATATATCGTCAGCGTTTTCGAGTCAGAGTCAGCATAGCAAGTTGGCATCTCTAAGCATGCATACGTTTGTACAAATCCTCAGTTCAAACTTTGTAGGGCATTCTGCACTCCTCGTCACTGTGTTACACTGGTTGCAGTGGACGTGGACGTGTACCGGTATGTGGCAGCTGCACAGCCTATTGTATCTCTACACACGCATCATGCAGGGCCCTGCTGCACAAGTATTACATGTACCGGGTATGTTAAGTTCAAGCCCACTGAAAACCACTGTACACCGAAGTATGCAGACAGCATCAGTGCACAGTTTGCCTATGTGTGGTGCTCGTGCACACATATGCAGCTAATCACTCTATGCACGAAGAGACTACAACATCTGATGACTGACACGGCTCACACGCATGTGATGTACAGTCACACGTGGCTCTTCGTCTCACTGACTGCACGTACTGCACAGCACACTGGGCTCAGTGAAATCCGTACACAGTCATGGAATTAATACGCTATGCAGTGGCTGCATCCTGCCCCTGATGAACACGTATTAAACATCCCACCCTGTATGTGAACAGTAAAAGGAAAATTATGTAAAAAAGGAAATACAGTACAATACATACTGTACACGTATACTACTGTACTATTGATTCTGTATAATAATGGGAGACTTTTGGAGAGTCGGTCTTGAGTCAACAGCGCACGCGCAAACCATGCTTGCGCAATTGTGAGCATGCGCGCGTTGTATTGCACATGCGTGCGCTGTTGACTCAAGACCGACTCTCCAAAAGTCTCCCATTGAACACTGAACACACAGGGTGCCAGCTTAAGGGGCAGTACAGCCAGCTGCTACATGCAACAAACACACCCAGGAAATTGTTTTTGGTCATTGTAGGTTTTACTCTTTTCTGGATGAGTAGGCCTACAGCATTTCAGGCAGAAAAACTGTAATGGTATGTTTCTACCATCACCATCTTTATACCCTGTAAGTTATAGGTAAATCTGTGAAGATTTCTGTTTCGGTATGCTACCAAAGTATGATACTAGTACTACCTTTAAATTTTAAAGTTTAATTTGATTTAAGCTATAGCTGAACAATATTTAACGATGTCAGCACCATCTGCAACGGCATGAAGGCATAAATCACCAGGATATTTATATAGATGTATAATTTATTTATTTCATGAAACCAACAGATAATAAAATAATAAAAGTACTGTACAGTATGTTTTTGTTACATGTCAAACAGTATGTACACATCCCTTTTACATCTTTTAAGACTAGTTCTGAAAACAATTTCTTTTACCATTCAAAAATTACTTTTTACAAGTAAGCAATGCTTCCTAATTTCTAGACATTTGAATGCTGTTCTCACTAAGAAATTGAGTCACATTTTCACCCATTTTTTTTACAACTTTTACATTGCGGTTGTGTAGCATGTTGAGTCTCCTCTCATAATTTTCCTAAAAACTCAAAACCTTCACAACTTTCCAAAATATTAGCTTGTCGATGTCGAGCGCAATTTTGAGGCCTGCGCAAGTTTTAAACTGGGCCGTACGCAATTTTGAATTTAACATTCATTTGGGATTTTTTTAACGCGGCACGTACATGTAGTTACCTTCACTTCAGTTAGGCCTAGGTTAAAAACATTCCCTCGGTCGGACATTCTGGCTTTTTTGGTCACTGAACAATGCTCGACAATGTGGCTGGAGAGAAAACAAGCTCACATAGCACAATGCACTGGAGACGCACAACAACAAGTGACGTGTTGACGACCGACAGAATTGAACAGAGCTTCACAGGTTTTCTTTTAAAAACAAGTCACTTCGGACAAACGGTTATAACTTAAGTTAAAAGGTTGCACAGGTTGAAAAGAAAAGAGTTCATACGAGTTTGATAACAATTAAGTGTAATTTTCTTCTCTTATACTTTCGTGCTCTTGTTAAAATGTACACCAATAGGCCTAATATCATTGTTAATGTTATTGAAAAAAAAACACAATCAATGTGAAAACATGACGACGTGAACCGGTGAAGACGCCTAGGGTAAGGGTGGGTATACCCGATCAGGGGTAGTTGCGATGATCGTAACCCTAAGGTCCCAGTCCCCATGTCAGACCTAGGGTTACGATCATCGCAACTAGATCAGGGGGAGAACCCGATCAGCCGCGATTTACACTGTATAAAAAACGCAAATAGCTTCTTTAAATAAAATAAAAACTTAGATGGTAGCTTACTCTATCGGGTATACCCACTTATACCGGGTGCCAGTCAACTCGGTCCGTAACCAACTCGGTCCGAGTCAACTCGGTCCGTGACCAACTCGGTCCGAGACCAACTCGGTCCGAAGCCAACTCGGTCCGTGACCAACTCGGTCCGTGGCCAACTCGGTCCGAGGCCAACTCGGTCCGTGACTAACTCGGTCCGTAACCAACTCGGTCCGTGACCAACTCGGTCCCTATGGGAAAACGTACACAAACAAGAATCCAGTTTGCAGCAGCAGTGTACAACATGTAGAGGCTACTTGCATTCATGTTTTGTAATGTCATCATAACATAAGATATATGTTTTGGTTGTGGCTGAAACCGTGAAGAAATAAATTATGTCTTATTATGTTGATACCATAATTATTTCATAAAATGGCACAATACAATTTTAATTAAAATATCAATTAAGTTATACACGAAGTCAAATGCCTTATGAAAATGTGCTTTTTATGTTTAAAATGAATAAATCAATTGATTAATAATAACGATGATTGTTTTTTGTTTTTGTTTTTTATTTTTTTTTAGCTTTGTTTTAATTAATCTGTGTATAAAGATGAAAAATACATATAAGATTTATAATTGGCAGATGTTTGGGAATGCGTCTTTTGATGACAGGTTTTATCATCCCTGCGCAGCACCTGCCAATGTATTTTTTATTCTTATAATGTTTTTAAGATAATAAATGAATAAATAAATAAATAAATAAGCCTAAATAAATAGTTAAATTCACGCAATTTGCGAGACTACGTACTCGTTTTGCTGCAACAAAATTACCAGACGTTTTTGCGTGCATTTTCCCATAGGGACCGAGTTGGTCACGGACCGAGTTGGTCACGGACCGAGTTGGTTACGGACCGAGTTGGCCTCGGACCGAGTTGGCCACGGACCGAGTTGGTCACGGACCGAGTTGGTTACAGACCGAGTTGGTCACGGACCGAGTTGACTCGGACCGAGTTGGTTACGGACCGAGTTGACCTGAAACCCTTATACCCTAGCTATGCATTTTTTATACAGTGTAAATCGCGGCTGATCAGGTTCTCCCCGCCCCCTGATCGGATATACCCACCCTTACCCCTACTTCTACTTTTCTAGTTCTTGCTACAGATTTTACAACAATCAAACCCCAACAAAATTCAGCACTGGATGAAATACATTCTTCGATACACAAACTAACAGTTTCACGCCAAACAAAATCCGTAATTTATATTTTTATACAAGAAAAATGTAATTAATTTGGTACATACCGCCTGTTCCAGTGCGTAGACGGATACTGCAGCTGATATGATGACGAGAACTTTCGCTTGGGTCCCGTCTATTTTCAAGAATCACTTCGATCTCCATTAACAAGAAATGAAGACGTCTGGATTTCAGACAAAAAACTCCCTGCGATTGACAACAGCGAATATGAGTAGCGCCCTCTGTTGGCGAGAGATATGCGCTATCGTGATTGGCCAGACGTTATTTCGTCATCTGGTCAAGGTCCAAATTTAAACCCGTGTGTGTACATAAATTACGCACGATATGCTGTAAACAAGAAGATATCGGCGGAATTGCTACACAGATCATCGATTTAAAGGTCTCAAAATGTCTTTTCCAAAGGCGAAAACGAAGCGATTTAATGAAATCGAAAGTGAGTATCCTGTAGGGCTACTTGTATTTGTAATGATTTATCGTGTGCTGATCAGAAAAGAATGAAAAACACTAAACTATTCAAAGAGCAAATTGATGGTGGATGGTTCCAAAAATGTATTTTACAAAGTCAATTCCATTGGCCTAGGCCAATTTATTATAATATTAAATCATTAGTGGACAAGTATGTGCAATAATTTAATTTGTGCACGATCCAATGCGAGTAATATGGGTACATGGTCTAGGCTTGTTCAAATTTTAACCTGTGGTTTAAAAAATGACAAAGCTTTTGTGTAATGATTAACCAGCCCATTCAACTCTGTCCTTTCAATTTTGTTGTGATTCATAGGATTGCCATGTCATTGATAACGTGATCACATTCTGTCCCCATTGCAAAATTGCATACAGCCCAACCAATGAACCAAAAATGTTCAATGTGTTTTTGTCTTATCTTGTTACGTTTCGTTTCATTTCTCATTCTCATTCATTTTCTTTCCCGAACAGCTTGCGCACCTCCGGTCGGTTCGTACAATGTGAAAGGTGCTGAGAAGTCAGGGGGACCTGCCAGTTTTGAAAAATCCCAACGATTCAAGGAACCTAAAGGTACTGCCACCACACCAGTATTTTGTCACAACCCATAAAATATATGTTTTCTCGCATGTCACATGAATTCTGACACCTTTGATTTCTTCAATGAATGTGTGACATTTTCTTTCTTTGAACAGCACCACCACCCGGTTCACTTACTCACCAAACACGCTCCAACTCTTCCCACTCGCTGCCAGAGTACGGCGGGAGCACACCATCCAAGAGTTTGAATTTCTCAACCTTAGATGTGAGTCCTGAAATTGAGTTGCCATCTTTTGTCCCAACATTTGCTTCTTGTTCAGTAGCACTGGGAAAAATACATTTTTAAATAACTGAAAGTCTTTCCATTTGGGAATTTCAAAACTGCTCCATTTCTCAACATTTAATGTTTTATAGACTTTATTTCTCCTATCATATCCCATCTCTCTTGTGTGCTCGTTCAGGGTTCCTCTAGCAAGTTAAAGAACAGCTTCACGCCGTGCAAGCACGATAAGGAGATAGATGATCTCAAGCAAGAGGTAAAGTTGTACACAGCAGACAGAATGCAGCAGAGCGACGGTGTCAAATCACTCCGTTCTTAATTTTCTGTTTTGAAATCTGATTTGTTTGTTTGGTATGTTTTGTGGAGAATTATAGGCCAAACTACAAAAAAGTCTGTTTACAGTATATCCACTGACTGTGCACACCTGGAAAAGCCAAATTGTCAACTTCAAACTTCATTTGCCGGTTTTCTTCAAGATTATAAGAACCAGCATTCTGTCTTGTACAAACATATATGTATTTTTAAGAACCTAAAAGATATTCCTCAAAACTGTCATTCATCCTTTTAAAAGCACAATGCTGATAATAAATGTGAGGAACAGGGTAGTAATGGTAAAAATGTGTTGAATTCTGGACTTTGCCTTCCAGCTACGACATCAGAAACAGGAATGGAGCCAGGCCAGCAAAGAGCTGAGTCAGACCCAAGAGAAACTGAGCAAGTCCGAGGGAAAGCTGCAGGCCGCGCTCAGGGAGAAGAGCGCCCTCACTGGCCAGCTAGCCACCAGGGACCGGGAGGTCGGCGACCTGCAGAAGGCCAGGGATGTCCTTCAGACCAAGGTTTGATGCGTTCATTGTTTGTTTGTTTGTTTGTTTGTTTGTTTGAAAACTGGTAGTCGCTGGTTCGTATCCCACTCCAGTAAATTTTTCTTTGTTCACTTTTCAATGACTTTAAAATTAATCCATTTTCTTGTTGTTTGATGATTATTTTGTTTATTACTGCTACTTGTGTATTGGGCTGCATTTCAGTTGGTTTTAAAAGCAAACCGTACTGCAATGAGCTTATTCATGTTTTTGGCAGGGATGAATGGTGAAAACACTGTTTTGTTTTGTTTATTTGTTTATGTTTAGGTCAGCACTCTGGAAGGGAACCATGCTAAACACGAGAAACTGCTGGAGGAACTGTCCAGTGTCACTTCCAAATTCGGCAATAAACAACAGGTAAAAGAGAAATGACCCCCCAAAAAATAAGTTTTTTCATCTTTGGGAGGCTATGGACAAAGAACCAAAAAGATGTTTGACGATAACAAAAATGGTGTGCCCAGAAGATGCGCAGGCACCCCTCTGGACAAAGCTTTGGCATTGGGTAACGCTTTCAGATATGTAAAGAAATGTGTTGTGAAGAAACCACTCAACATGATTGAGCGTCCGAAGCAAGAAAAACCTTCCTCCATCATCGAGGTAAATATTTCATTATTGTGAAAAGGTGAGAATATCAAATGAATCACCTCTGGTTTTTCCGTCTCCTTTTTCCCCCCGTTCAGGAATTGGAAAGTCTGAAGTCCGCCATGGATCTGAGAATCCAGAACCTGCAGGCAGATATGGAAGAATCCCACTCCAAGATGGCAGCCCTCAAACAAACAAAGGAGGCTCTTGGTATGTAGAACTTTCATCTGGAAACAAAACAAAAATATTGGGACAACTTTAATATTTATTGTTTAATGTTAAGTTGTTGCACTGAATGCTGCTGTCGGATTAATGCCTTTGAAAAGGGTGTTAAATTGTTCTGGTGTTGTCGGTTTTCAGAGCTGAGTTACATGGAGATGCAAGCACATAGGGAAGATCTGGAGGGCGAGATCAGTAAGCTACATGGTACGTACATCAATTGCCCAGTGCAATCATTGACTCCTTGGCTGTTTAGAAGTAGGGTTCTGATTTGTCACCTTTGTGTGATCATCTTCTTCTTTCTTTTTCAGCATTAATGAATCAGTGGAAACTGGAAAACATAGACTTGAGCCAGCGTCTGGAAAAAGAACAGCAGAGGAACGAGGTAAGCTAATTATCCCAATCGGAAAAAGTTAACCTCATTTATCAGTAGAAAGGCCGTTTTCACAAAGCACTAAGATCGGAACTAAATGTGGATCTAGCAAAGTATGATGTCACAATGCACATCCCTATGGTGATACTGACAACTCATCTTAAGATTGATCTTGATGTTTGGTGAAATCCAGCCCTGGAATGATAAATTCCCATTAATATTCATGAGATCCTAAGAAATTGGGATACTTAGGGTCTGTTTGTTTTGGTGACGCGATCAGTGATCATGCATGCAAAAGCTGCTCTGGATCCCATTTTAGCGTATCCTGCTTAAGACATGGATCTGTAAGATCAAATATGGTGACCAAGATCTGTGACGAAACAAACAGGCCCGGATACAAGCTCTGAGGTGACATCTAAGGGTTTACTCCTTGTTGTCTTGTTTGCTTGTAGCATTTGCTGAAAGAAGTTGAGAGAACCTTGGACAGCAACAAGAAGCAAGCACAGGAGAGGGAAGATGAGCTACAGGAAGACCTCCAAGTAAGTCCTCAAAATGCACATCAAACTATAGCGCTAAGCAGAAACAGGCAGAGTACCGGCACAAGCAATAGTCAAAGCATGGCATTTTGACCGGTATACCTGGTTTTCTTGCATTTATAATCACCAGGCCGATATTCCTTCATAATGAAACTAAGCTAAAACATTATTTGCTTATCACATTTTATTAGCTGATAATTTTACTAGCTGATAGATTTACATCATGTCCTGTTTGCTGCAGCAATCCTTGAACAAGCAGGGTGAGCTACAAGAAGCGTTACAGTCTGCCGAGGACAATTTGGCTGCTATGCAGGTCGCCTACGAGGCCGAGACAAGACAAAGGTAGGCAGATGATCATGTACACTGCAAGGCCCATTAGCCGACATATCCAATATTTCTATTTCATGCAAGAATTTGATTGCATCATTATTGGAGAAAATTGCAGTTGGGTTTGGGGCGGGGCAGTTCTGGGATTATTACTGGGACTTAACCAGATGATTAATCAATGAATAAGTAATAAATTAGTTTAATTGTGGGTAATTCAAATAAGCAGTACCGGTACTTATGGATAGGAAGTCGGAAACTTTATTTACGTAAACATTGGTTTGTAAAGTATATATCGGTCTATGTTGTTCTTTTTGTAATCTTGGTGTTTAGTATGACCTTGTTGAGTTATGCAGTATGCATGGTCTGTATACAACCATGAGACATACCGATATACAATTCCCATTACAAACACTAGTCTAAATTTTCTATGTTAAGCCTTGTAAATTAAGATATGGTGATTTAATGTTATTTAAACTAAAAATGTAAAATGATATACAATTGGTAAGTATCTATAGTTTCTATGCCTGGGTTATTCATATTCAGTAATTAAATCAGATATTCAAATCCTTCAGTCCGTCTATAATTCAAACCATAACATTCAGGTTCGCGTCACGGTCACGCTTTACGATTTTACGAAGTATAAAGGTGAGTGAAAAAAAGAAATCCACTATCCACTTTTGAACTTTAACCTCTAATTAATTGTCTGGTGTACGTACTGTCCTATGCTGAAATGTGTGCAATCTAACAAAACTAACCGCATTTGCTGCATTTTTCGTTGCTAAATGTCTGTGGAAGTCTATTTTGTATCACTTCTCCAACTTGTTTGACAACCGAGTAAAATAAGTCAACCTGTGCTTTTACAATTTGATGGTCTCGTGTTTATTGGTGTGTTCCGTCTGTTCACTGTCTTCCTTGGGCCTTTTTTCCTCTAAATCTTAAACCCTTTCTACCCCTTTGGCCTTCTAACTGGGAGTCCTCCTGGCTCAGAACCTTCCTGAATCCACCAAAATCCAAGACTGTAGCAGTGTTTCTACAAGGCACTTTCTGTGGAGTCTAACTGACTAACATTACGTAGGCCAAGTCTGGCCAGCATTCCCCTATTAAACACCACAAAGTGCCTAGTCTCTCAAAATCCAACAATATCTGCAAAGAATTTTGTTGGGTTTGTGATGGTTAGGGTTTTAATAACAAAAACTACTAACCCAGCAACTAACCAGTTTATTTTATTAATGCATGAAATTTCATAAATGATGTACGGGTGGTAATGCTGTGAACAAAACAGACATTAACAATGGCTTTTATATGATATAAATGTAGCTGAAGCTTGTCCAACTGACGAACAGAATACTGTTATTTTTACTGTTGTTATTTCCAAACAAAATATACTCACAAATATTACTTTAATGTGTTACGTTTTGAAACAGAAACCGCTTTCATATAAGTCTGTCTCGCACTGTGCATACCTTCAAATCTTGTGTTTTTGTTTTTTGTAGATCACCGTCCAAAACGTCCACCGACCTGCCAGTGAAATTCAGATCCACCCGTGGATTCTTCGATGAGCCCAGGCCAAGATCCATCGGCTTCTTTGACGAGCCACCGGCCAAACCAGCCACTACATTCTACGATACCACTCCACCGAAGCCCAAGGAATCCACCCTGGTCCAGTCGGTCAAGAGCCAGGGCAGCCCTCTCGGGCGATCCAGTTCCTTCGGGAAGTCCGGGAGGAGACTGATGCATATGTTTGGCCGGACCAAGACCGAGAAGAAGGGTCGAGAAGACAGCCCCGGAGGTGATTTTGCTAATGGTCATCATTGAACTCTGACCCCTGCAGTCAATCTTTTATGAAGAGACTCTACTTTGTCGTTGCTCGACGTAACCTACGGGATGTAATACAGCAAGTAGCATTATTCTTCAGCAGCATTTTGTACAAAAGCTAACGGTTTAACTGCCAATTCCTCAGTGCTTATATTTTTACTAGTTTGCTTAATGGCCATTTCTCTGCTTCTGACACACTTTGTAACTGACAGTTCATGTCAATAGTGATACTAAACTGATACACTGAGCACAAACATAGAGTAAAACCTTTTAGCCTGCTCTGCACCCTTTGCATAATGTCTTCCTGTTGTCAACTTGTAGGTAAAACCAAGATGAAACAAACAGAAATGTACACATTTGTGTAACTATGACACACAGGATAGGCCAATGATCTTGTGGGCCATGCAAAAACATAGCTGCTTATTTTCCCATACTTTTTTATTGTGCAGCCTCCAGCAAGATTATCCCTTGCCACAGGATTAGTGCTGAGAAAAGATTTTTTGTCTAGATATCAGATTAACACTGATCTCAAGCCTTGCTGAGCTAGGCCTGTTGAATCTTATCATAATTAGAAGATGGCTCTAATGTTTTTTATTGAATAAAGTCATGGGCTCAATTTACAAATTTAGGTATGCATTGTAAAAACAAATTGGTCTTTAGTAATTTTTGTTTATTTCTAATTTTCCTTTCATACATATGCTTAGGATTGCTTACCACTTCTGATCAAGCTCTGAATACTTCTATTTCTGGCAATATTTTACTGTTTATTTTGTTAATTTGGAAATTATTTGGACTATTGAAGTTGTATCATGAAACGTAATTTCAGAAATTTTGTGTTTTTATAAGCGCTATGTAGAACTTAACTGAAAAGTTAGTTTCCTTAATATTGCCAGTTTGTAGGCCACATATTTTGCCACTGAAGTTATGCCTAACCGCTCTGATCATGTTCTTTATAATCCAAGCATCATTTCAATAATTTTTAGGATAGATTAAATTTTAGATTTGTTTTCCCACCTTTTGAAGTTGATTGAACTTAAATGATCAGCAGCCAAATGTTAAAATTGTACTGATTTGTAAAATAGTGCCAAAAGCTGTGATATTTTTTATATTACAGAATGAATTAATTTATCTAATAAATCTGAATAATTATAATAATTATAATTATAAAAATAATTATTTTTAATACAAGTAATAAAGTATTTTTTTGACTTACATATATATACTCAGTCCAATAAACCCTAAAAAGATTGTATTTTGGAAGCAATGAAGAAGTCCTTACTTTGTTATTACTTAAATTTAAGAAAACTGTGAGGGAAGCCTTTGCTGAGTAATTGTTAGCAACCCAAATGATCCGCAGCATAAGAGAGACATTGTAGCATAAAATGGGTGTCACGTTACAATCCAAGCAGTTTACTTTTATTGTTCGGGCTTAGTGTAAAAATCTCACGGATTTGACATGTTTTTGCTAAGCAAAACTTTTTCAGGCTTAGCCAATTTTGTGCTTTTATGATATTGGACCCAGTTGGGAAGACTTGTTCATTTACGCAATGAAGTGATACGGAAGAAGAGTACGTGAGTCGGCATGAAAACAAATGTTTATTTCAGTGGCTCAGTTGTTTTGTTTCACTCCTACACCGTCAGAGCCGACCTAGAGCCACAGCTGTCCAAGGCCTGGAACACCATCGGGAAGCTGCAGAACCGAAAGGCGGAACTCCAGCAGGAGGTCCGGCAGCTCAGGTCAGAGGTGGAAGCCCAGCAGGCTCTGGCTGAAGAGGAGACACAGAAGAGGATCAGTGTCGAGGAGACGAATGGAGAGTTGAGAGAAGAGCTGAAGAGGTAGGTGGATGAGGAAGGCTGTTTGTGGTACGCAGTCTGGTGGTACGTGTACTGTCCTTCGTGATAACGACTGACAATTGGATGCACCTTCCTAAAAATTTGAATCACTCAGACTCAGGAAAACAGCCATCCATTGAGTTTTTGTTTATATCAGCTTGTTGGTTGCAGTCAAAGACCACAATTGGAGCTGCTGAGTCTTCTGCATATGAAAAAAAGTTTCCATGACAACAATTTTACATACTGGTAAACTTTGACTTGTTCTGTTCTTCTCTCCATAATTAGGGAATTTGGACAGAGCATCGCTGAGATCAGCCAGCTTCAAGGCGAACTAGCCACTTCTCAGAAGGATGTGACTGAGAAAGGAAGACATTTGCAACTGATGCAAGAGAAAATGGCCGACGTGGAGGTATCTGCCCAGGCCTCTGAAGAGAAGATTGGTCAAGTCCAAAAGCATCTATTAGCTGCGCAACAGCAAGCAACAGCAACAGAGAAGGAGCTCCAAGAGGCAAAGGAGAAACTCTCCCAGGAAGTAGCTGAATCTGCCGATTCTCTGCAAGCAGCAGAGGAGGAGATGAGTAAACTCCAGCAAGATCTATCAGTGGCACAGCAACGAGCAGAGGACACCGAAAAAGAGCTCCTGGAACAAAAGGAAGAGCACTTGCAGAAAATAAAAGAATCTACTAAGTCTCTACAGGCAGTTCAGCAAGAACTCTCCGATGTTCAGCAGCAGGTGATTAATAGCAAGAATCAGCTCCTGGAGCGGGAGGACGAACACGTCAAGAAACTTGGCACCTTGGAGGAATCTGCTCGTGTCTTAGAGATAAAGAGCGAACAGCTCCGAGAAGATCTCTCAGCTGCTCAGAAACAGGCCGCAGATTCTGAACAGAAACTACACCAGCAAGAGGAGGAACACAAGAAGAAGATCGCTGCATCGGAAGAGTCGACTCAGGCCATTAAACAGGAGTTCAGTAGACGTCTTGTGGACACGCAGACCCGACTATCCATGAAGAAGGCAGAGGTGGAGAGGCTGCTTGGAGAGATGGAAGGCATCAATCAGAAGCTTGAGGAGGAAGCAAGCTTGAGGAAAGCTAAAGAGGCAGACATCAAGAAACAGACAAGGTATGTAATTATTTTGGTCTTTGTTTTTTTAATTCAGAGAGTTTTCCGGTTGAAAATGAGGACTCATGACTGTAAACAAAGCATTGATGAGATTATCAGCTTCAAAGTGACCTATATTTTATAACAGAAGATTGCCATTTTTATTAAATGCCGACTGACGATGTTTCTTATTCCACAGAGAACTTGAACTAGGCACTGCTGAGATTAATCAGCTTCAAAGTGAGCTATCCACTTCCCGCAAGGAGATGGAGGACACAAAAACAGAGCTGCACCTGCTGGTGAAGGAACACTCCATGAAAATGGCCGACAACGAGCAGGCTGCACACACTGCCGAGGAAATGATTGCTCAACTCCAAGAGGATGTTGTTGCTGCACATCAGCAAGCAGCAGCTACAGAGAATCTGCTCCAAGAGGTAAAAGAAAAGCACTCCCAGGAAATAGCCGAATCTACCAATTCAGTGCAGGCAGCAGAGGAGGAGATCACTCAACTCCAGAAAGATCTATCGGTTGCACGGCAACAGGCAGTAGAGGTTGAGAAACAGCTCCTGGAACAGAAAGCAAACCTTTCGGCTGTCCAGCAAGAGCTGTCAGTTTCTCAGCAGCGGGTGGCAGATGGCAAGATTCAGTTCCTGCATCAAGAGGAGGGATACTTAAAGCAAGTAGCTGCTTTTGAGGAAGCCTCTCAGGCTTGGAGGCTTGAGCGCAACCAATTCTTTGAAGATCTGTCTGTGGCAAAGCAAGAGACAGCAGAGTCTAAGGAACAGCACCTGGAACGAGAAACAGAACTCCAGCAGAAAATCGCAGATACAGAAGAGACCCTACAGGTTGTCAAACAAGAACTCTCTGTTTCTCAGCAGCAAGTGGCAGATGGCAAAATCCGGTTCCAGCATCTAGAGGAGGACCACTTCAAGCAAGTAGCCACTTTTGAGGAAGCCACTCGAGCTTGGAAGCTTGAGTGCAACCAATTCCTTGAAGATCTGTCGATGGCAAAGCAAGAGGCAGCTAAGTCTAAGGAACAGCTCCTGGGACGAGAAACAGAACTCCAGCAGAAAATCGCAGATGCAGAAGAGACCCTACAGGCTGTCAAACAAGAGCTCTCAGTTTCTCAGCAGAAGGTGGTAGATGACAAGATCCGATTCCAGCATCAAGAGCAGGAACACCTCAAGCAAGTAGCTGCCTTGGAGAAAGCCACTCACGCCTTGAAGCTCGAGAAGGACCAACTTAGGGAAGACTTCTCCGTTGCACAGCAACAGATTGTGGAAACGGAGAAACAACTGCGATACCAGGAGGAGGAACACCAGTCAAAGACTATCGCATGGGATGAGGCTTCTCAAGCCATCAAGCAGGAGATCAACCAGCTTCAAGAAGACGCACAAAACCAACTAGCAAAGAAGGAGGCAGAGGTTGAGAGACTGCTTGAGGAGCTGGACAGTGTCAATCAGCAGCTTGAGGAGGAAGCTAGTTGGAGGAAAGATAACGAGGCAGAAATCATGAATCAAATGAGGTACGTCAAACTATTATTAGTCCGTACTCAGAATCTTCTCAAATAAAATGCATTTGTCATTAAAATAGTATTTTGTTGTACAATGCAGCATTGAAAAACAAATTATGCTTTTCAGTTCTACACAATTTGACAGTTTAATTATTTAGGTTTATTTATTTATTTTTGTTCCCAGTTGGCAGTCAAAGTTTGAGGAGCTTCAGGCCAAAGTGGCTCCATTCCAGGTGAGTTATATCACGACTTTCATCATGATTAACCGTATTCTATGTATCGGTAGATTTCCTTATCATTTTACCAGACTGAAACCTGATTCATATTTGTGAAGTGAAATCTCTTGCATCACAATGGCAAAAACATTGTGTATTGAGCTATTTATTGTTACACCACCAAAATTTGCTTTTGCATTGCAATTTGCAGGATATACGTACAGGCATGACAGGGGTCGATTTCACAAAGCCCTACAATCAATTATAACTTGAGTTACGAAAGATAACCCATTATAACCTACGTAGGGCTGCAATGCATCATAGAAATTTGTTTTAATCCACCAGGAGCAACTGGATCAGTTTGCTGCCGAGCGGGAATCGCTCTTGGGACAGAAAGATGCAGCGCAGAGCGAGATGAACCAGCTCAGCAAGAGCTACGCCAAGCTCCTCGGCCATCACAACCAGAAGCAGAAGATTCAACATGTGGTCAAGATCAAGGATGAGAATCTCAAGCTCAAACAGGTCAGAGAGGAAGCTGCATCTCCTAGTTGATAATGATTACTCTGTTCCAAAGTCATCATCATTGGTTTTTCATCATAGGCTATCATTATGGAGAGCAGTATCAAGATTACCTTAAAATCAGTGTGCCAGCACATAACCACTTGTGAATGTTATGCTCAGCAAACAATGGCTGAATACAAGTCAAAAGCAGTCAACATCACATGAAAATTATGTTGGTAATCCTGTTTGATCTAGGAAGACTTTTTATGCTTGAGCAATTTTTGTGCTTAATAAGGAGCTCTATGAAATTTGCCCCTGGATTCCAATCCACATTGTAAAGACTCGGTCATCATCAGGAAGCTTGAGTATATTGCACTGTACTCTTCAGCCAAATTAAATGGTATTGACTTCTTTTCTCTTTTTCTTCGCTGCTTTTAGGAGGTATGCAAACTCCGAGAGGAGCTCCAGAAACAAAAGAATGCAGCCAAGAAGCTGAAGGAAGCATCATCGTCATCCGATCGGCGTCGGTTTGACCCCTCCAAGGCATTGAACCACCAGAGGTCAAAGGAGAATTCAAACCCGCTGTCTGATCATAACTCCACTTGCATCTGATGACGCGGCTTCGTCCCAGATCAGTATTGAGATAGATGGTGGATTTTCTTTATCCAGGAAAATAATACATTATATTATGGTTAAACAAAATTACTGGTTAAACCAGTTTCATGTCTAGTAATAACATAATCTTACCAATACAAGTAATAAACTGCTGCAAACTGCTCATCAGCCAAAATAATGACCTGAAATTTATCAAATGCTTGGAGATGGAAGGGCCTGATGCGTTTTGATCCCAGCAGGATCCTGAGAAAGATTCTGGTAGGATCGAAACCCGTCAGGCCCATCTAACTCTTATATAACATAATCTTGTTGTAGCCCGGGGCCAATTTCATAGAGCTGCTCAGCACCAAATATTGCTTAGCACAAAAATAGCTTGCCCAATAAAACAAACCACCATTGAAAATTCCATTTGATATTCATGGTCAGCGGACAACAGCCAAAGAACAATCACAAGCGATACACAACACACAGAAATTTAATTGTAAATCCTGTTTTTATTCAGACAGAAATGTCATGCTTAGCGAATTGTTTGTGCTAAGCAGCTCTATGAAATTGGCCCCTGGTTGATTAGTAGTGTAAAAGTTTTACTTATCCACTCCAATCCATCATAGTACTTAACCAGTTTAGTGCTCAATGTGAGCTTGAATACCTAGTACACATTCAACTTGTAGTTCATGCTCAGTGCATCATTGTGATTATTCTTCAACATGAACCGTCCGTTACAAAATCACACTTCAGTCATATTCAACAAAATAGCCACCTCGATAATTTGTGCCTAATGTCAAAATCAATCTCACAAATTTTTAGTCTTCATGTCAAAATATTGTTTTAAGAACAAATGCATGGGGAATATATATATGTATATAAGTAAAACGTCCATCTTGATATTAATTAGAATGGTATCAAATTATGGGAACAAAAATTTAGCTACTTACCATTATTTTCTCCTTTTTTCCTCTCTTCTTTCACTGAATATACCTGAAATTACCTGATTTTTGTGAATGCTCTCAATTGTATATATACATGTAATTCTGTCTTGAGTGGAAAAGATTTGTGTGGAAAAGAAAGCAAAATGTGATCATAGAAGTTGTATTGAATTCAGTGCATTTTCATTTCAATTGCTAGTTAATACAGGCATGCAACTTTTCCTCGGATCAGCTGATTTCCTCTTTTTTCATTTCACGCTTACACCATTAAAAAGTGAAAAATACTGTACAAAATTTGGTAAAGATTGGAATTTCCTCTTTTTTTGTGAAGTCCAAGTTGCATGCCTGTTAATAGATGCGACAACAAAAACACGTGCTGTAAATTGGTAAAGTAAAAGCATATAATATAACTGGGAAAATAAGGCTTGTTCATAATAAAAAACTTTAAAAGCTTAATTATGAAATTCATTTGAAATAAAATGATGCTTTTTCATCAGAAACAAAATGAATTTTGCATGTTTCATTGTATGAGTTAATCATATAGTTTAAGATATATAAAACGGAGTACAAAACTTTAAAAATTAAGTGCCTATAAAGGAAATACAAAACACAACACCATTTTTACATGAAAGGATTTTAATACAAGTATGAAACTGTGGTAAACTCAGCAATCGGAATAATGGCCTGAAATCTGTAATGCCTGGAGTTAGGAGGGGCTGTGCTGGATTTCACAAACCACTAGGACAAATCTTGAGATGAGTTGCTAATATCACCATAGTGATTTATATTGTGACATCACTCTTTGCTTAGCAACTAAGATTGATTCACATCTAAGATTAATCTTAGCACCTTTTCCAAACCTTGGCTCCAGCTCTGACCTGTATTTTGTGAATCCATTCTAAAATAACAGGAATCAAAATAGAGGCTTTTGGCTGGGGTTTGGAAGTATTCTCTGGTTTGAAAAAGAAAACAGAGTTTCAGCTTCAATGAAAAACCACAACCTATATTTTCAGCATATGGATGACAGAGGCAAAGCGTAGGTTTGGGAAAGGCCCTAAGTGCTTCTTGAGTTCGTCCCCTGTTTTGCTACCCTATCTGAGGCTAAACCTTTGAGAAAGATCATGTTAGAATCGAAACGGACCATCCTAACTCCAAGCACGGAATAAACTTCCCATGAAAAGTGAGTTTAAAATATGTTTCTGAAATAGCACCAGGGGTTTATCTAGATATTGATATCAAAGATAAATCCGAAATCTAGGAAGCCTGACTGATGAGAACGAAAGTCAATAGGAAGAACTAACAAGGGAAGACATTAGTTTGTTCATCATGCTACTGGGCTTGGTAACTAATAGACCGCCATTACGTGACTTATAGTGGGTATTTTTTTCACCCCATTTGGCACAAAACGGCAGTGGAAATAAGCAAAGAAGACTATTCTTCGTTTCCATCACTGCCCTGTGCCAAAAGAGATGAAAAAATACCCACTGTATTAAGTCACGTATTCCATTGGTCGCGCAATCGGCCTATTCTATGACAGTGTCCTTTGCTATATCTAAATGTAAATGCACCATCTTGTTGTTCGTTGTGAAGGTGATATTGGATTCGTTTAAAGAAACAAACTGTTGTTGGGTAACAACAGATAAAATTCAACCACGATTGGTCAATCTGGTTTTACTGTCAGTCAAAGAAACAAATCTGTTAATGAGAAACTTTAATCATTTACCCACCCATGTTTGGTGATCATATTCCCATTAGTATAAAAACTTTCTTGAAACAGTTCTCCGGGGAAAAGAACTAACCATTTGTCGTCAAGTTCTGGACCAGTGGTCATTCCAAGGACTGTATTGGGTCTCTGTCTCTTGTCTGTTACCGGAGAGAGCTTTAGAGCATATGCAAACTGATGAATGTGGAATTCTGATACCAGAGTCCTCCCCTAACACTGAAATGGAGTGGACTTTAGTTTGGATCTCATTTTTTAATCCATCAAGGACAGAAATTGGTCATGTATGTAATTAAATTTCAAATTAACACAGCAGAGTTTTGTTGACAATCTGAAGCTGAGTCAAACAAACACTAACGAAACAACCATTCATCAGTTTAAGCATATGATCCCAAGATTATACCTCACAGATACAGAAGAGCAGATCCCCAATATGAACATGCTTCTTAGCAATAGCATCTGTTATTGTGATAAAATCTCGGACTAAAACATGCATTTACATTTTGAAAAGAACAAACGTTGTGGAACATGCAAATCTATTGTGCTAGTGACTTGATGCATAATCTATTTAAAAGTAAAACTTTTTTCAATACTTTTAAGGCTTTGGTGGCTTGAGAATAGACTGATGCCTATAGCTATGAAGTGAATGGAACTGATGACCTCAAGTGCAAGTGGTCTTCTGTTCAAGTCGCTTTGCTGCTACAAAAAATTGTATGTACCAAGGTTTTTGGTGCTTAAGCACCTCTGAAATTGAACCCTGGTTGTTCCTGAGTTGCCTGTAAAATTTGCCTTGTGTGACAGCTAGGTCAAGGTAGGGAACAATTAGGGTTAATTTTCACAACGGTTTGTCATGCATTGATTAAACTCTATATACAAGGGGAACAAAACCAAACTGAGAAAGCCATGCATTACCAAATTAAAGCCAGCAAACTAAACACAAACAAAATGTCAACAAAACATGCAAAAACACAACACCATGCAAAATACTGTATGAAGAATACAATTTATTTTTATCAAGAAAACCTGGAAGGTGCATAATACACGTCCAATAGGATTATAATAGTCAAAAGATATTGATATTTCAAGTTCCCCCAAGAAAGAAATTAAATATTTCAAACAGTATCAAACGAATAATTTGTTCATGATAGCTTTGCATAATTAAAAATATCAAGAAGATAGAAACAAAATATGTGAGCCTCAAATTGTGAATGATCATTAATATTTCACGCACATTAGGATAATAAAAAATCTTACGTTATTGCAGTGATCTGAATAAGCTGTACAAAATATACAAGGACATCGTTTTTTCATTTTGTACACAATTTGTTTTTTCACACTGATATGTTTTTTGTTCCCAACGATTTGGAGAATTTCCGATAAATGCTTTTTATGGCATGATTCTCAGAAAAATATCATTTACAAAAATACTTTTTGAAGTTTTCCTCTTTATCTACAGAATCTACACGTAACATTCATTTTGTACACTCCCATGCGATGTTACACACACACTTGTTATCAAAAATATGAATACTGTATGCAAATTAGCTAAGTTCCCTTTGCATGCTGGGAAGGCACTGGGTTTTATACCAATACTGTGCAATACTTTGCAATCCAATTTCCCTTTAATAGTCATCAAGCAGTTTCTAAAATAGATTATCAAAAATATGTGAAAAGTGGTAAAAATAGGTAAAAAGTGGTGGTATATCTACTCCATTATTCACACACTGGAGGTTAATTACTAAAAAAAAGATGGCAAAAGGCTTCTGACTGCCAAATGAACAAACATAATTGACTGTTAGGGACACCACCAGCGCTTGATAGCTCAGTTGGTAATAGCGCCGGTACGGTATTCTGGTGGTCGCTGGTTCGAATCTTGCTCAAGTCAATTTTTCTTTGTTCACCAGCCAGTTTCAATGAAAAAAAGTACGGATTTTTTAACATTCTAGGAATCAATCCATTTCAATTATATGCGTACTGAATTTGTTTTGCGCAATTTCATTTTTGTAAAAACATGATTGTGATTATGTGCCTCATTTTGTCAGATCAGATTCAATCTTCTAATTAGCTGACTGGATGAGAGTTGTCATAATATCACAATTGCTTTCTCTATACAAAACCTTACCGTCATTCCTTGCACTGGGTCCTTGCATGTTACCATTCGCATGAGAACCAGTCACCAGGGATTGCGATTTGTTTCACATCTTTCCTGTTATGATGTCATTCAGCCTGACAACGACCACGTTCAGGTCTTGTCTGCGATCACTTTGTTTACAAACAGTACAAACAGACACATGCAAGATATGTTGTTAAAGCATGATCGTGCATACGCTGACTTATTAAGATGAATTTCAGCCAGTTGAATACAAAGCACTCCCCTCCACGACGGGGGAATCGGGAAGTTCCCCTTTGCATGATGAGATTGCAAATGGAATTGAAACCACCAAGCCATGTCTCACTCACTCACTCGAACCATGGAGGAAGGACACCATGCTCGAACACACATACACAAAGCCGCCATGTTGAAATTTTGCCCAAAAACAAACTCCAAACATGATTTATGTTGCGTGCATGCAAAAAGCGATATTCATTATTTTCGCCTTGGAAAGAGGAAGGCCTAGAACTTGAATCCAAACGGATCGTCATTCTTTTCCCGGTTTCGGGAAGGGGGAGAGATGGGTGGGGTGTCGGCCAGGTCAAAGCATTTCAGGTTCTGGTAGGCGTTGGGTCCGCCACGATCCTTGGGGTTGGGCTTCAGCTTCTCATGGCGTAACCTGATTAACGACGAACAAAAAAATAAAATCACTATGTTTATAAGAAACTATGAAGTTCATTTGTGAAAGGGCCTTTGCGAAACCAGGGGCCTTTCTCAAAGCTCGGCTCCAGCTCAGGCTCCAGATCCATTTCATGAATCCATTCTAATACTACAGGTATCAAATAGAGACTTGGCTGCGGTTCGGAAGTAGATTCTCTGGTTTGAAAAGGAAAACAGAGCTTCAGCTTCAATGAAAAACCACAATCTATATTTTCAGCATATGGATTACAGAGACGAAGCCGGAAACTGAGCTGGAGACGAGCTTTGAGAAAGGCCCCAGGCTTGAGGCTAGGCTTGGGACCTTTTTCGCTACCGCCATTTGAGGCCCACAAAACAGAACGAAGGGATAAGGGCACATGATGAATACAAAGAAGAAAGGCTCCAGCTTTCTCCCTAAGATTGGTTTCATCAAATGCTTCGAGAACCTCAAACATTCTCCTACGATGGTGAAAATGTGATCAATGTCGTTTGAAAATGGAGCTCACATCATCAGGTTGAGTCCGAAATCTAGTCCTGGACTGGCTTCAAACAATTGCCCACTCACCTTTTGCCTGTTCCCTTATTGAACGGTTTCTGTTTCAGCTCCTTAGCGATCATATCGTCGTCATACTGAAAATGGGACCTTGTGGTGTAGGAAGTGTTCACACTGACAGTATCACTCTGAAAAAAAATAAAAATCAGCAGATTTATTTGATTTATCATTCATTTATAGTAATGCAACCACCCTTGGCATTTGTGCAAACTTATTATCAGGATTTTCTTGCATAAAGTGAAAAATGCTAATGAAATGTAATCCTATAGTAAAATGGAAGTGGAAGTGGATTACAGTAACTCTGAACTCATTTCAATAGGAATGAAAAAAAGTTTCACAATACGATAATTATATCCCTGTTGGACCCAATGGCTAGTCCACACTCCAATTCCTGGGGTTAACATTGAAGAACTGCTAAATGACATTTAGCCTTTGAAAAAGATTCTGCTATGATCGAAACGTGTCAGGCCCTCCTAACTCCAAATGTAAAAAAATGAAAATTGAATTGTGAATCCCCCAGGATTTGCTCTTTACGATAATAACCCTCTTTTCATCCTTCTCCTCCTCTTTTCCGTTTGACTCCTCCTCCTCCTCGTTTCCCTCAGCCTCATTTTCGTCCTCGTCCTCGGTGAAGTTGCAGTTGCCCATCTTGATGTCCACCACAGGATGGCTGGGCATGCTGACCGGGTCCACCAGGACGTCGTATGGGACCATGGGATGGGCAAAGGTAGACGGGTTGTAGATGTCCCAGGGTTCATGCTGCCCAAGGGTGCCTGTCGGTCAGCAAATTGGACTCATATTGGTCAATTGTTTGGCCTTTGGTGGTCAAGCTCATTTGGGATTGTGACAATGAAACTATCTATCAGATAGGTGATCTCACGGTCAGCAAAATGATCTCATTGGTCAATCGTCTGGCCTTTGATGGTCAAGCTAATTTAGAAGCTGCTCTGGATGACCTTTTAGTGTATCCTGCCTGCGACATGGATTTGTCAGGACAAATATGCCGACCAAGATCCGCTGCGAAACAAACTGGCCGTACATTTCCATACATGTATAAATCCACAATCTCATCTATCTGATGAGAGGCCCAGCATAAGGATGGGATGGACAATTTTTTTTTTTTTCTGCAATAATTTGGTTGACCTACCGACATAATGTCCCTCAGTGGTCCACAGTCTGACAGTGCAATCCATTGATGAGGTGATGAGTATATTGTGAGATTCAACCAGGTTCATACTGTGTAACGAACAAAATAATTATTAAAAATTACATTTGAATTCATTAGAATGAGGAAAATATACAAGTAATAAACTGCTGCAAACTACTCATCAGCCAAGATAATGACCTGAAATATAAAATGCTTGGATTTAGGTGGGCCTGATGCATATCGACCCTAGCAGGATTTTAGCCTTTGTGAAAGATCCTGCTAGGATCAAAACACGTAAGGCCCATCAAACTCCAGACAATATTGGCCTATTAAATGAACTGTGATGTACAGTCTTCTTCAAATCTATTTCAGAACAGAATTCTGTGCAGATGAAGTCTCACTTCAGCCTGAAAGTTATGCATTCATCTTGGGGTGTTCATTAAAAATGTTTCCTTCTTTCTGACTTGTTTTTCATTTTAAAAATTTAGCAAATGTGCACTCTTACCTTGTTACACTTTCAATGTGGGCCCTCCATGATCCTAATACTACAGAGCAAATGGGGAAAAAATGAATACAAAGATACCATTACCTTTAGCCCAAGATGTATGTATCAGTTTTTACTGGACTTGTTGATTTGCAAATATGCAATAGGCTACACGAGTATTGATTGAATGCTTTCACCATAAAATTAAAAGTATTTTTTTCTATTTTCAATTTCAACTTATGGCTTTGGTTTATTATAATAATGATAGTAATAATAAAAACCAACATTTAAACAAAGAAAGACTTACAAGCTGGTGGTTCCTCCTCTTTGTTGAACAGACAGTAACCTTCTGTGTCCCAAGCTGAAATAAAACCTGAAATTCAAAAGCAAAAAAAAAAACATATAAAATGAAATGGTCATGGTCCTAAAATCACAGCTAAAAATAGATATAGGTTGGAAAGTTCAAGAGCAGATCAGTCATTACCATATAAGGTCATCCTGGGGCAATGCAAATGAGATGCAGACATATGCAAATAATAGCAAGCCCATCCTCCAATGAGGAAAAAGGTGGGGAAACTTTCAACCAATGAGTGAGCTTGCTGTGTCTAGGGTGTTTTGAGCTTCAGTTTATTGCTTCACTTTGACACAGCCTATTCTACAATCAACACCTCCTATGATTTGCCGAACCTTCAAAATATAACAATGATATTTAAGTACCTTGCGTGTCTCCAGCAAATAACGTAGAGTCATCATCGCTGAGTTGCATTGCAGTGATTGCAGCACCATTTTTAGACTACAGAACCAAATAAATGGGGGAGACAAAAAAGGAAACCTTTACCAAATACCAAATTGGCCTCAGTCACGAAATGGACAGTAAACGAGACAATAAGTATAAGGTCATGTTGTCACAGTATAGTGAGCCTGAGAGCACGTCCTGCCAAAAGCATCACCATCCATCTTGGAGTTTCTATTACTCTAGTATGAACTGGCCATCTTGAAGGGCTGCAACCAGCATATTAAAAGCCATGCAAGAGAGAGTGCAGTAGTTCAGGCAAACATTGCCATATGAACAATAAACAAGCAAACAGAGCTGAGATCTCCATATGTGGAAACATGTGAGCAATGCATGAAGAAAAAGCATAAAAAGCCAGTTATATTTCAAAGGCCGAGAAATCATTTTTATAGTCAGCAAATGAAAAGTTGAACGGCAATAACTTACCGAGCTGAACTGTGAGAAGAGCACACCACCATTGTACACATTCCAAAAGTGGATTGAACCTAATAATACAGATTGAAACATAAAAATAAAGTTTCTATTAATAGTTTTTGCAATGACAAAAAAAGAGTAATAAATAACCCAATGAAAATATTTTACTATTATATTTTCATCAAATGAAAGAAAATATCATACCGAATTTTACACAAAATCATGTTCAGATTTATTATTTATTTCTATGGTAAGGATATTTCTGTTTTTATTTAAAAGTTATGAGTAACTTCAATATTCATCTTCTATAGTCATGTTTTCACAGAATTTATGTCATTTCATTTTCTTGTATGTGTTTGTAACGCCATCTTCACCCTCTATAATATAGCATTTCAAGAAGTGATTTTTTTACGAATTAATCTTAGGGAAGCAAATTGAACAGACAATATGAAGATAGCATGACCTCCAATGACCTTACCTCTTGGTCCTGAGGCGACGAGTTGAGCAGCACTTTTATTGTCTTTTCTTGTGGATAGGAAGAGCAGCTTTGCAATGCTGTTATCACCGTCCACTGTGGGAGAATCAGTCATTGGTTAATAGCTGTGACAGAGTCTGGGTACTAGACAGCCCTAGTTCATAATGATGCAGGCTTGACTCCATTAAACATGCTCAATACATAAGTCTAATTGATTCTTGTACAGTCTTGATAAATGCTTAAAAACTAATTAACGATTATTTTTCATGAAGCTTTCCTTCATACTTGTAAATGTGCTTTAGAAGCTAGCTTCATGAAGATGACAAAATAATGCGCCATTTAGGCAATATCCAAATTAACAGACCCAGGGTTTTTATATCGATGCTAATTAGTCACTGAAAAGAGAACAAGGGAAAATTGACTGGAGTGAGATTCGAACCAGCGATCCCCAGAATTCCGTACATCTGCTCCACCAACTCAGTGAACTTTCCAGCCCTATTATTGGCGCTGTCCCTAACTTCCCCTGCTCACCGAGTTTAAATTATTAAACTGAAATTGCAATTCAAATCAAAACATAGAGTTGTCTACCAACACACAAATTTGACAATATCCTGATAAATCACTCACATTCTTCGCTTACGTAGTCCTGCGGTACCGGCGACCTTAGATGACAGTAGATATGACCCGATATCAGATTCCATACGATGACCTCTCCGTCGTAGCTAGAGGTTGCTAGGAGGCTGGGCAGACACACGGCCACAGACAGTATGTCCTCCTTGTGTCCATCTCGCTACGTGAATGACCATTCAAATATTTTCAAATTATTAAGCCGGCACCATAGGCTATGGGTTTCTCCATAGAACTAAGGCATGATTTGTGACGATGGATGCAACGTATGATTGAACTCATGCCAAATGTGGCCAAACTGTGCAAGAGTCCAAAATATCAAAATTGTACAACCTGAACTCACAACAAGTTACACATTCAACAAGTTGTGCACGACACAGTGGAGCACAACTATAACAAAAACCATAGATATCTTCTGTTATAACAGTTCATTCGTAATAGTGATTTTAGGTCAACAGTGCTTTAGCATTCAGGATGTTTTGCACACAAAAACTTGTATATCGGCATTCCACTGTATACCACTTATTCATTTTGACCCTTCACTTGTTTCAACATTTTAGGGCATATAATCAACGAATGTTTTCCTTACCAAATCATCAGCCCATTTTGGCAGTGGGTGCTGGACATGCCTAAAGTCCTCTGAGTTATCTGTGTACATGTTGATATGGCGATCCCAACCCACCGAGAAGATGAAACGATTCTTGTTCATCTCAATGTAGGTCACGTCCGTGATCTCATCAAAATCATCCTCTATCAAAATCAAACCAATGGATACACCGATGAAGTTAATTTGCTAAAAATAAAGCAACTGATATTGGAATAAGTTTTCCTTAAATTGAAAGTTTGCCAAAATGTTAAATATGGTCACAAAATCTATCAATGTTTATACATCAAGATTAAACAGTATCCGAACATTTGACTGTCCAAACCATTCAGCTGATGGTTGTACCACATTACCTCTTTCTAGCCTCTTCAGACAATGGCCATTGTTGTAATTCCAAATCTTGAGGCGGCCGTCCCGCCCCCCTGTGATCAATCTCCGATTGGACGTATCAAAGGTCATGGTGGTAATGGCGTGGTTGTCGTGAGCCTGGGAGAATTCAAACACGGCATTTCCCGTCTCAAAGTCCCAGATTTTGACGACCTGCATGGATGGCGGAGAATAAAAACGATAAAAGTGATAAAAACTGGCGAAAAAGAAAAACGAAAATGCATCAAAGTAATTAAAGGGCAGCCGGTGAAGGGCTCCCTCACAGTTGTTGTGGAAAAGAAAAAGCCTTGTAACTATAAATAAAACTTTGATTCAGTCTTTTGAACATTCTACCATAATTGTGGTCGAATTCGGAAAAATCATAAACTAATTACATGAAGCCAAATACGGACTCATCACTGAAGTAGAGTATTTAACTATAGTTCTGAATCACTTCCCTGGTCCCCTTATTATAGAGAAAGTGTATTAATAGAAATCCCATTGGCGGGTACCGGTACTAATCTATATAATGTAAAGAATTTCTGTCGGTCAAAAGCCTGTTGCTGTGTCCCTTACAAAACAAGACTAGAAACAAGTTACGTTCAGTGAAGCGAACCTAAAGGGACTTATCAAAACCAGTTTCCCAGAACAGTTTCATTGGTTGATTGGGACGTCAAGCAAGTGACACAATGGGAGAATTTGCAGGCAGATTAAAGCCAACACGATAATATATAGGATTGAGTAACCCTCCTGGTGATGGCAGTTTCGCCCCAATCAATACAGCTTAATAGGACAATTCTGTCAATGATCAAATGCGAGGGGATGAAAAGGAAGAACAAATACAACGGGTGGTGGTGGGGACAATACATACGTGCTAATCAATTATAATCAACCCTCTTAGGCGGAGATAAGGTGGTAAGACCTTGCAAGGGTGGAAAGATACAAAGTGGGGGCAATTCACGAATTCTAAAGAGATTGACGCTTGATGACAAACTCAAATACAGTGGAACGATTGCCGCTATAATGAACGCAGCTATATACTGATAATCATTCTTGGCTCCCAATTTGTGTGTAACAAAACATTTTGAACATTGTTAGTGTTAAAACCCGCAATAACGAACGACCGCTATAATGGACAATTTCTGAGGATCCCACCAGGGGCTTTCCACTGTATACTGTTAAGGCCTATGGGTGAAACAAAACATCCGTCCATTTGTTTAATTGAAATATCAAGGGGTGCGAAACTGATAGTGGATAAGTTTTAAAAATCCCCTCTTCTACTGCTTGATGGGTCAACTTCCAATTGTCATCTATTTTTGCGACAGATTTGGTTGAGTTTGCAGTGCTTTTTATACTTTTGAATTTGGTTATTATAGTGTCAAAATGATATGCTCACTATGGCTAGCAGTCCAATGCTAGATGACGAAAAATGGACCTTGGGGTTTTCAGGATTTCTTTTTTTAAATATAAGAGTTACTGTTCACAAATGTGCTCTTAATATTGGCAAGGTACTGTACATCTTTGTAACTATAGGCCTAAACATTAACCATCCCTAAGTCCATTTAAGTACATGCAGTATAGAAGAACTTAACAAATTTAAAGGATTCTATCTTCACAGAGACCCTTTTGCTGTTAGTTTGTGTATGGGATTTTTTGTCCAGGGAGCATAGCCCAACAGCACATTGCGGCACGATAAGGCCAAGGCACTATAGCATTATTTACAGCTTAATGGATCAAGATATTTAAAGTATAAAGAGCGTGCCTAAATACTGCTGAAAACTGTTTGGTTTGGGGCAGATTCAGAAAGGTTCCTGGCCATTATGTGTTTCTTTTGGATTAGGCCTACTGATAATGTGCCATAGGGATACTGCTTAAGATTAGATTTTGACATGCCTCTAGGATTCAGCCTTTTCTTTATATCTTCACTTTCTTTATTATTGTTGAGGGAGATGTTTGGGAAACAGAGATGAAGAGTGAGAGTCTTCAGCTTACCGATCCATCTGAGCAGCTGACAATGTGCTTGAAGCTCGGATTGTACTTAGCACAGTGGACTGGTTCCTTGTGCGAATATGCTACTTCACCATGTTGCTGAATACGACTGCATGAGAAGAATTAGGAGAAAAAAGCACCATCATCAAAACTTAGTACATCTATGTAACTTTGTGTTTGTCTTGCCCAGTAAAACAGACTTTTTGTTAACATTTTGCTTATTTTATTTGGTATAATTAAACGCTTTTCTAACCTTCGAAAGATCCTATAAGGATCAAAATGTCAAGCCCTCCTAACTCTGAGCATTGATATATTTCAGTTCATAAGTTTGGTTAATGTTCAGTTTACCAGTAATTGCAGCAGTTGATTACCTTTAAATATTGTTCATTTAGTTTTGTTCAATACACGGTTATTTTTTCGCTTATACAATATTTTGATCACTGATTCAAGGAACTTACTTTGATCGGTGGCTAAGCAGAGCCATCTGGTCGGTTGCTATGGCGAACCCCTTAGCAACCCTGTTGTAGTGACAGGCCTGGAGGTCCCCTCTGACTTTGTGGGTCTTGGGACGGATTGTCAGCATGCAAACCTGGTCCTTGATGTCCCAAACCTTCAAAGATGAGATGGAAGAAATTGTGAACCTTAAAGAGTATAACTTTGCCATGAATGAGTGATATTTCATTGATATGCTGACTAAAAATCACAAACTCTTTTGTGGACAGCCGGATGAAAACACAACGTAGATTATAAGGAACCCTGAGGTGGAAAAAGCTCAACCCAGGTTGGCGAATCTCTGAATTATAAGCAGTTTCCAGTGGAAAATTAGTCTAAAACCATAGAGGGCTTCCTTCCTCCATGGTCTATAAATCATAGTACTTCCTAGCTCTATATGGTTTGAAATGTGGTTGTATAAATTTCACGAACTTATTTATGCCATCACTGTGGGAGTTGCATAAATATGGATCAATCTTTGTAAAATGGCCATGCTTGCTGCAAGAAGACAATCCCAACTTGTCCTGAACTGGGATGTCAATCAAAGAGTTAATTGTTTATCCAATACCAATTACTCTTACCAGTGTAATGTATACCTCAGGGCCAGTTAGCTGTAATGTATACTTTATTTGTGGTCACTCAGTGACAGGCTAATCTCATTAACCAATTTACACACCAATTAAGCTCAATTACTCTACATCACACATAGCCAAATTAGACCCCAAGGCACTGGAATTCCAACCACTGCAAGTTTTGCAAAAAGCAGTGCAACAAAAACGAAACAACTACTAGAAAGCGCCCTGAACATCTTAGATGGATTTGTCGCTATATAAGATTGTTATCCCACCTGAGCCAGCACTTGATTTTTTCAAAGGTACTTTAGTGAAGTGCTTATCTACGTCATTGAAAAGGCAATAAATTGTTTGCATTATTCTATCTCCTTGATGAATAAATAAATTATAACAGATTGTTATTATTATTATCACTATTACTTCGCATCTTTAATCTTGAAGACAAGGCAGTAAAATAAATAATAATGTCAAAAATCTAAACTTTTTTAATATCCTAATGTCAAGAACATCCTCCCGAAAAATTTCATGGCTTGTCTGTGCTTTAGGACCAACAGACTGACAGGATAGAAAATTTCACAGACAGCAAATAAATCTTGAAGGGCTGGTTGATGGCAGTATTAAATATAGTTCAATTTTACCTTGACGGTCTTGTCCTGTGATATGCTGTATATTCTGTTCTCGTCAGCAGCGATGTATAGAGAGAAGATGGGAGCATTGTGGCCCCGGAGCATACCAGTCGGCTTGCTGAAAAACACAAACAACAACACATGTTTTTGTTTTGTTCATTTGTTTGTTTTTGTGGTTTTTCGTTGTTACAATCTTGAACATGTGGTTCAATCTACCCAAGTTTTCACAATGTTAGCTGAAAGCTAACATTTAGGCTGCAGACTGCTAGCCTTTGTCAAGCTGACAAAGACACTTGCCAGCTTGCAGCCGAAACATCATGAGCTATCAAACACTAGTTTCTGACCATTTTCCACAATGATCATGAACAACTTCTTCTCTAGTATCAATTGGAATCTTGATCAGGATTTACTGCGACTGTCAACTGCAGCTTTGATTATGGTCACTTTCAACCATCTGATTTAAACCACAGCTGCAAGATGCTTCTCCATGAAACATGCCAAGACAATGTTGACTAATTTTAACCTACAAATTTTACAAGTATCACAACCTATTATGTATACAGCGGGATAAGGCTGCTGTAACAAACATGGCAGAATCCACAGAAATTGTCGAGTTTCAATGGTTGTTTGGTATGTTTTGTACACAAGAGAGCCAAGGATGATGTTCAGTATAGCCAAATGTTCGATATGGTCAAATGTTCGCTAAAGTGGTGTTTGTTATGGCGGTGTTCATTATAGCAGCCTTCCACAGTATTATTATTTAAAAAGGTGAAATAAAACTTGATAATAATCTAAAATATTTAATCTAAAAATAAGATACAATTGTTATTCGTCTCCCCAAAGTAGAGAAACAGTTTTAAAAGTAAGAATTTGCCACACATGTATCCGTTGCAATAGCATTATTGGTGTCCTAAAAACTAAAAGTGTACACGCGATATATTATTCAGCACCGATGCATTATGCACATAATATTTCAAGGCACTGTACAAACCCACTAACAGAAACCTGAGAATGATTTCTTTTTGATAGACTAGTTGTACTTGCCTTCATTGGAAGATGAAAATGGATGTATCACATGCACATAACACAATAGATAACAAGTTTATCCCCGTGTATATCAACTTCATCGGACATGACGACGGCTCAAGGTTACGGTATCAGAGCATTTGTCAGACTGTCTCTAGGAGTCGGCAAGTTGCTCGATCAAGACAATGTTACACTGACAACTTGGGCTGGGTTGTACCATTATTCAGACCGGGGTACTAAGTAGCTACCGATAACAAGAAGCTGATATAAAAAGTCCCCGAATTCAGCTTTTTAAATCCAAATCCAGAAATCTAAATCCTTCGACATTTGAAGCGTTACTTTCTTGTATTTTTTCTTGTTTTTAATTCACCAAGACTTCTATAAAACGAACGAGGGATATCGATGAAGGATTCTGAGGCTTGATTGCTACACCCCGTTGTCAATTGTTAAAGCCCAGATGGGGGTCCAAGGAACGATTTGTATCTGCAGATGGACAGGGTACCACCTTGTCGATAAACAGTCCACCTCCGAACAAAGGAACGAGAGGTTCGAGGATCTTTTGTTCAAAGAGGGTTATATTGATTCTCTCCTGTGAAAGATCTTTGAGGGAAAGAGTGCTGGGCAGGGTCAGTTGCCGAGCAACCAGCATCATCCCACACCACAGTACATGGCTGCCAAGATTATAGGATTATAACAATAGACACATTGTAAGCTGACAAAAAGAACATCCCAGTGACCATCTAATTAAACATTTAAAGCTCCCCAAATATAGGACTGCTTCTCTTGCAAGGATCAGCAGACAAGTGTCCTAATCCCCATAAGAGGATTAAAAGTAATCCATGTTCCTGTGGAGATAATCCCCCAAATCCATGCCTTTGCCTCAACCACTTAAACTTCTTAAACTGTGTGTATAATGCTTCACTAAATTGGCATCAACGGATTGTCTGGGATCTTTCCAAATTGACAGAGGGCGGTATACATGTATCTGTACGTATCTCAAGGTATATTTACATTCAAGGATGATGAAGTTTCTACAGGAGGTCTATTTTTAAGGATATTTTCTATAGATTTTCTGCAGGAGGTTGGCAGGTTAAGGATATTTTCTACCGAACATTCAGTAACCAGCGACAGTCACTACTGGAACAGGCATCCCAGTAATAAAAATTCATTTATTTATTCATTCAGTTGAACATTTAATTTCAACGTTGTTATTAAAATTAACATAACAAAACTTGTGTAGACAGGAAAATAATTAAATAACAACATTTGAGATGAGGATGAAACAAATGCTTTTCCACCCGAAACCGTTTGACAGACAAAATATAAAAAGATGACAGTTAATAAAATACTAATGAGTGCTATGATTTTTTTCAATTAATTAATTATTTCCCTAGGCAACGCTGGATTTTCACCAAAGGAGCACAATTCTATTTCATGTCGATTGCTTGTGCAAATTGATACATTACATTTCGCCTTGTTTCACGATATGCAATAAATATGAACTGGGCTTCCAATTACTTGACAGGGCTGCATTTTAGTGACCTTCCCCACTTTCTGATGTCACAAGCAGTTAAGAGATAAACAGAAAAGCTCCTATCTAACAAAACAATTCCTCTTAGCTACATACGCTACTCCTACCCTCAGGAACTTACCTCGGCACGTAAGGATTCCACATGCGGACGATCCTGTCCATCCCCCCAGTGATGATCAGGTTCTTCTCCTTGCAGAAGTCAAAGACCTTGACTCCCTTGTGTATCCTGAAGGTGGTCTGATCAGCATCCAGACGGCGCTTGGCATGGGCATAATTCTGCTGGGCCAGTTTCAGCTTCTTGTCGGCGACGTCCGGGCTGTTGGAGTGTTCCTTGATCTCCTTCAGCTGGGCTTCTACATGCGTGCTGCCGGTGGTGCAGCCTGAAAAAGAAGGAAAAAATAAGCATGATCTTAGGGAGAGAAACTTAAATACGGGTCAGGCCTAGCCACTGAAAAGCCTGGCCACACCCAAGTCTTTGAGCCTGTCAGCCAAGGCTTGTCAGCCATGAACTTCAATACAATAGGGCTGCTTAAAATCAATACAACTCAGCTTTTGGACAATTTCCAAGATCAATCTGGACTCAGCCAGTCAGTCAGGTTTATACCAACTATGATCCAGGACTTGGAGTTGATAGTTCAAAGCTAGAGATTATAGAAGCCTAAGACCCAAGGCAAAGCCCAGACCTGGCCTGGCTTTTCAATTGACTGGACCCACCCAGTATTAAAGCTTCTCTATAGCAACAGAGTCTGGGAAATTCGAACTGCGGTGTTTAGGCTGATGTGCAATCAAAGAAATCTGTGAACCAGATACTTTTTTCAGATTTAACTGGCAAATGACTTTTTTGAAACGGAGGGCTGTGGCTCCACCTTTGTCATTTTCAGTGTTATCCACGTACCTATTACTAGAGCTGTGCTTTCGTTGTTGGAGCAGGACATGATGGACCGGATCTCTTCGTAGTATCTCAGCTCAGCGACCCAGTCATTATGGACCTTCCAGCGGACAAAGCGGGTCAGAGGTGAATGGGCGACCTTCTCCAGGGTCACGCTGGCGATGCCCTCCGTCTTGGGCATCTTCTTCCATGTTCTGACAAAGAAATTGAATTCATAAATGCGAAAGTTATAATCTCATATAAGTACCTCTTGGAACTCCTGGGGCGACAGGTATCCCGGCTTATCCTGATCTCAAATCTCCAGAGCCTTTAAAATTTTTATTTTGAATAATCCCTATTGTGGGCTTAGGAATAATACATTGAGCTGAAGTCCAATAAATAATTGTTCCTAAGCAATAATCCTCATCTCCCAAGGATCATAACAAATACACTTCTAAATAGATGCAAATTTCTAGTCAGGATCCCACATACCTGAGAGTCTCTCCCGTACCGTTGATGATGATGATATTGATGCAGCCTTCCGAGTCTCCGTACATGATCAGACACTCGTCGTAGCCGGTGGCGCTACGAATCACATTAATGATATCAAAACAAACAAAACAGAGATGCATATCAATCATGTCATGTAGCTGCATGCAGTGCCTGCGGGTATCCTGACCAACAAAGCTGGATTTATATGAACAAGAGTAGAGTAATAGTGGTCGGCTGTGTCGTAGTATTAACGAGGAGGACTTCATCAGTTCTGACTGACTGATCTCAGTGTCCGATCTCCCCTCTAGGCATTTCATTCTGTATTCAATTACCCGGTACTTACTCCAGTCAAGAGAGAGGAGCCGGAGATGCCCGCAGGCCACAATCATCTCATCTCCTCTTGGTAGTTATAATGAATAATGACTAATGTTTTAATCACATTTTTTGTTTTTGGTTGATATGATGAGATCTGCAGTTGTATCGATGTGAAGTGATGTACTGTATCATGTGTTTTGAACAAGAGTTTGATTCACCACTTTGTGGTGGTGGCAACTGACGAGATGTGTTCCCAGTTTGGTCTGGATATTGTTTCCTTCGTCTTTGAAAATGATTTCTGGAAGATTATTATGAAACAAAAACGTTTATTAATTATTGTTAATTGTTGGAAATACAATTCATAAAACAATTTAGTTATCAGGTTATTTGCTGCAAATGATGGACAGCAAGATCCAACTGTTTTTGTTTGATCAAGTCGAAATGGCAAAATGGTATATTTAAACTTTCATTTTTTTAAAATGAAATTCACAAGAAAGTGGTCATTAACCATACTCAGTATCGGCCTAAATCCCTAAAATTGAATCCTTGTATTACTGAGAGATTTTAAAAGACACAAGTTTGGAACAACCGAAGCAAAATAACTTGCTTGACCAATTCACTCATATGGCTGTGATGAAAGTGCCATTTTACCACTGAAAAAATGTTTTAATTTGGTGGATTCTAAAAGTCAGAGCAGAAATTTACCAATATGCGATTTTCAATGGAGTGGTCTCCAGGCCCGTGACCTGACAGTAGGGTTCAAAGGTCGACAGCTCATAAAACTGAATCTCCCGATCACTGCAGGATAGCAAAAGAAAACAAAAATGGAAAAAACAATTATAATCTCAATGTTTGGTTTAGCAAGCAGCTTAAGGCCTTCGCTTATAGAAGACCTAGCTGTCTTGCTTTGTTTGCATTTTGTATCATCGGTATTATATTTTTTGTTCATATTGGTGGATGTTGATAAAGTCCAAAGTTTGACGTAATCCTTATCAATTTTATCAAGATATTTTTGATAACCATCCCAGGGAGCACAGACAAAGATTTGATAAATGTGACCAAAAATGACAGATATTTAAACAAGAATCTGCTAATGGTGCTACTGGTTTATAACTATGAGAATTTTGTTGGAATTTAATTGCTGCATACTAAAACTAAAAACTAAGATGTCAATGGAGATCATTCATTGTATCGTATTCATCAGTAATTGCATTATACTAAGGGTATGCAACACGTGCACACAATCGGATGGAGCACTTTCATCACTGCACCAATGTGCAACCGCACCGTGTTGATCATGTCCCGGAATAATGTCAATGTGTAACTTGAGTCTCAAATGACGTCACTGTAAAGGTTCTATCGTGTTTTCATCGACCCAAAACCTAAAACGGTTGAATAAACAGCTCAGTTTGAGCATGTAGGCATTGCATTTCCATCTTATGCTTCATTTCGGAACTCAGAGTCCAACACACCACAATTTTGCTATTGCTCACTCCACAAATGTCATTCTTAAATCTATAAGTCCCCAAAAATATGTTATTTCCGTAAGATCACTTAAATAGTAAGCAATCCTGTATTGTGTTTGCACAAAAACAACACTATGAAGAACGCTGCTATAACAGACAATTTATGTTGACCCTGCCCTGTTCATTATAGCGGCATTACACTGTATAGGTTTTAATTAATGGTGTAAAGTTGATTTTTGTTGATTTTTGGTTTTAATAACTTACCCAGTTCCTAAGATGAGTTTGTTGTACTGGGGCATCAGCACAAAATCAGTCACCCACTTGGGCTTCTGTCGTGTTGCGTTCTGATCCGTCTGAAAGAAAATCAAATTAAAACAAAAAGTCAAATTAAAACTGCTTTTTAGCCTTATCAGATTGCATTTTCTTAGCATGGTTTTGAGTTCTTTTAAATATTAGGAATGATCGATGAAATCTATACAAAGAATGAAATTTAATGCAATATGAATTTAACTGAATAAGAACGTTTGAAACATCCGTACCATTACTGATCTGGTTCTCTTCAGTTCCATGTTTCCATTCCAGAAAGAAATTGTACCATCCTGAGAAGGAACAAAAAAACAGAAAAAGCATGAAATCAATACTTTCAAGAGTGCCGGAGCAAGATTAGAGAATTAAATCTTCAGTTCCATGTTTCCATTCCAGAAAGAAATTGTACCATCCTGAGAAGGAACAAAAAAACAGAAAAAGCATGAAATCAATACTTTCAAGAGTGCCGGAGCAAGATTAGAGAATTAATGCACGATAAATGACGGGCCTGTTTGTTTCAGGCCCTCATCAGTGAATCCAAAGTTCAAAATTAGCAGCTCCAGATACCATTTTAGCATATCCTGCCTGCGAAGTGGATTTGCAAGATCAAATATGACGACCAAGATCCGTGGAAAAACAAACAGGCTTGATATTTATTAGACAAGCATTTGGAAGGAGATAGTCCAGCCACAGGCCCCAACCAACAACATACCTGACTTGTGGCCACGAAGGTTCCGTCGGACATGTTGGTGATGCGTAAGACTGGTTCCCTGTGGGGCATGTACTCAATGTTTGCTGGTGTGTGCATGTCCACATCTTTCTGCCGTCTGTATGCGTCCTCTTTCTCCTCATATTCCAGCTGCATGTAGGTGCAGAATTGATCCTATACCCAGGACAAGCAAATTATCAGCAAACAAAAAACAAAACATTAAAAAGACAGAAAACAGCTCTTTGAAACAGCAAAGTAATAGTAAGTTTTTAAATACAATGATAATATCAATATTCTTATTTTTATTGTCATTTGGACATATTGGTCATAATTTCATGCAATGCGCATCCTCAAAGATGGCATCTACAGAGCGCGCTCACAGAGCACCCTCATTAGTAATTTCACAAAAATGGCCTAATCCATGATACAAACAATTATTCCAAGAATAACTCACCCACGCTATGTGACCCTCCGAGTTAGAGTCTATCTTCATGAATAATGCTGTAATTTGATCATCATTCTGAAAAGTACACAGGGAGGGAAAGAAACCAATGAATCAAAAAATACTAAAATATTAAACACCTTCAATGAAATACGGGACTTTAATAATAATAATAATGACAAATTCTTATAATAGTGCCCTTCCATTATAAATCTGCCCAAGGTGCTTCATATAAAAAAGACAGACATTAAAAAGGTGATATGCTCGCCAAGTTAATATAAACAGGTCAGAAAGAGAATAAGTATGCTTTCAATTTCTTCTTGAATGAATCAACTGTTAGACAGGAACGAATTTTGAGGGGAAAACTAACATTTTGTTCACATTTTTGGGATCTAATACTAGGAATCTTCAAAAGAAGGGGATCCGAATCGTTGAGTAGACCCTATAGGAAAGCACTGGCTTGCTCCGGCCCAATGAATCAAGGAGTATAGGTACACACATGTATATTCTCATGCTTGAGAAATTTCTCAAGGATTCACTAGGGACGTTGGTCACTCTCAAGCATTCCTTTCAGTTTCACACGATGACACTTTCATATGATTTCTCAAGCATGAGAAAAACTTGTAAGCCTTGCAAGTTTTTTTAGCATTGTGTGAAAAGAACTTTATACTTACTCGTCCCCTGAGGCCCAATGAATTGCGAATGACGCTCTTGAATTGGCCCAGTGTCAAAGTTCCGGAATTTTCTGCATCTTCGGTCTTGGTAGAAAAATAAAACAGAATTGAATGAATTAAGAATCACTTAAAGCAAAATGCATTCATCAGAAATGAAATAGCTTTCACATTTAAACAAGCTTGACCACTTAAAGTTAGAAAGGTACTATATCATACTTTTGTAACATACTGAAACAGAAATGTTCACAGATATACCTATACCTTACAGGGTATAAAGATGATGGCAGAAACATATTGTTCAAGTTTTTCTGCCTCAAATGCTGTATTTATCAAGAAAATAGTAAAACCAACAACCAAAAACAATTTTGATCTTTAAAATATAACAAAATAACGATGACAAGATTTTTAAAATACCATGGGCGTTTTTCACTGTTTTCTCAAAAAGTGGGCACCGTATGGGACTGAAAATTTCAGAGATATGACTGTTGCAGTATCTTTCTTAATATTTTTGCTCATGAATCTGCATATCTTTAACAAAAACCAAAGAATGATATTGCCTTTAAGAGACAAATTTCTTAACTCCAAACCGAGTTGCCAATAGGGCTAATATTTTAATGATGCTATCCCTTGAATCAATCAGGACATTTCTTTACACATGAACAGGTTGTACATAATCTCCTGTCAAAAACTGAAAACTACTTGGTAAAAAATTCACTTACCTCAAATGACTGCTTCAGCTTGTGCAAATGTTCCAGATTTATCCGCTCCTCGATCTGATAAAGATCAAAATGATAAGAACATAATTAAAAACCCAATCAGCAAAGTCTAACATCTGCACGTCTGAGATCAAATTGAATGTAAACAATCTGCAACTGCGCCAACTCGCAAGGTAATTCGTAAAGCCAACAAAATGACCATTAACTCTCGCCTCTCGCGGCTAAAATGTCATCGACCAAATTTCTCACCCCTGGTTGGCAATTAATTCATTGAAATGACAGCACTGCATGTGCAATACCAGGGTACAAATTGTAGTATCCAGTACACTACACAAATCTTACCCGCAGCTGGCCATTTGCATAGCGTTTTTTGATTGGCATCTTAGATGAGCCTGCAAAAACACCCCTAATTTGTGTAAATTGAAACATGCCAAAGCTACGCCACTACATTCTTTTTTAAAAACCAAATTATATCTCTTGTAAATGGTTGCAGCTTGCAGGGCATTTGCTTTTTACACCAACTAAAAAATACAAATCACTATCACTACTAAGGTTTGTGTCTGACTAAAAGGAAGGCTGGATTCTCGCTTGTATTTGTACTCAGAACAAGCGATGACTGTGATCATAAAACCAATTGCAAATCACAGTGAGCAGCTTGCTAAATTTCCTGTTGCCGGGGAAAATGTCGCAGCCGCATCTTGAAATATGATTTTCCCTGTTAGAGGAAATTACTTCATTTCTTTTTTTAATGTCCTCATTTGTTAACGAAATAATGACGAGATTATTTTTTTGGTGATCTGTTCATCAAACCTCACAAAGACAGAGGAAATTAAACATATTAGTGTACTCCCCCAAATGCCTAACGGATGCTGCAACATCTGTTCTGACGCGGGACTAGTGTCACCAAGGTTACCATGGGTGATTACAATACAAATCACAGCGGCAGGTGTTGAAGTCGGCAAAGTTTATCCAAAGTTGGCACCTTGGTTCGGCGTCAGCTTTCTGACAATTGGTCCTTCTGGTGGAGACTCTCATAGCCAAAAAGAGCGAAATGTGGTTTATTTTGTAATAAATGCATCACTTGCATAGGCTAGGACACAACTTGAGGGTGCTACTTCAGGTTGGCTAGCCACTGAAACGTAGGACGCTTACACTTCTGATACCAATTTACATGGAACTCGCGAGTTATAAAGCGTGTGCATATTGGAAGCTGAAAAAGTTGCCCAAACACACCTCTGGTGTGAACCACGTTTTTGCAATAAATCCTAGTTTACTCACCAACTCTTTCCATTTAACCGAGCCGACCAAACACTTTTCAATTGGATGACGCTCCATTGCCACCAATTCTAACCAATTCTATATAATACAGTGACTCACAGGACACAGTCCAGTCTCATCTCAAGCTAAATCCTTCTCAAACACCTTTCAAAGAATCATGTTTTTTACGAATGCTTGCACGATGCTGACAACATCAAGACAGTTCTACCGACTGGTAATCCGATGCATTTACATCCGGTTATCACCGGCAGAGTTGCTGGGCACCGGTGTTTAATGCTATTAGCTCATTATTGGTAGCAACAATTCATTGAATTCAAGCTCATTTTGCTAATAATGGTGAGGACTGGTGCTCAAGCAAGTGAAGTACTTTGCCTCTCGAAACGTCTCTCTGCAGCTGACAAATGAGTCAAATTGCGCTGTTTCACTGAAGAGTCCTCGAGGTACTTTATTAAACATGCCCATTCTTTCTTTTTTTTCCTATCATTTTTTTATGGTGAAAAAAAAATTAATAGATAATACTGGGTTTTTTCTCCCGGGCGTAGGATTCTTAAAGTCTTCAATTTCTATTATTATCTCCACATGATCATGGTCAATCTAACTTTTATTTTCAAAATTTGAAATCTGAAAAAGCAAGGGCGATGTATCTTTAGTCAAATGCCCAGAAGTCAAGTAGGTTTTCAACTGGCTGGTTCATAGGAATGAACGCTTCCCCTTAACCTATTTAATAATTTACCAACAGTAGAGTATATGGCAATCATTATTCAATTCGGGAGCTATACTAATTCCAGCATACAGAAAGCAAAATAATTATTCTGTGGGTATTAACTTATTAATCAGTATTTTTATTAATTGGCTTTGACAAATACTTTGCCAATTTGTAATTTTTGAGCTTACAAAATTCCCTGCATGCACAGGTTTATTTCAATAGTTTTATATTCAAAACTAGATTGTACCCAGAAATCTGACCAGTTCCCAAGTTGCCCACAGGGAACATTTAAAAAAAAGCATGCTCATTTGAATTGAAGATTTTTTAGGTGCATAAAAGGCATAAGATGGCCTGAGAAAATGAAATTCATTCTTCATTCATAATCTTAAGACGAACACTCATTTGTCCACTATTAGAGAATATACGGTAGAATATGCATTCAATCATACTAAAAAGTTTAGAAAAGTTCACTGAATGAATACAGTTTCTTCATTGGGGGTTGAGAAGTCCCGATCCCGCCCCCCATGAAGGTTTGTCCATACCCTCCATCTCTATCAAGACCCCTTCTGGTTGACTAAACCCCCAGTAAGTTTTTGCAAGAACTTTAACTTGGGGCTAATGCCCTGTGAACAAAGATCTCACAAACCAACATTATCATTGATCGTCCATTTCAGTTGAACAGCCATCATCAAGGCTGCCATTCAGAAAATGAACTAATCAATAATACCCTTTAAACCTAATGGCACTTTAAGTCCATCATGGTCTCTAGTCTTTATAGACCTTTCTTGAACTGTGTATACGATCAATTAAACTATCCATGCTGACTGTAAGCCCTGTTTTGTTTCTTCATAAACGTCACGAGTCTTTACTCTGAAGAGCTAAATAATTTGTAAGACTTTTGTGAGGCTGTAATTTGTAACATTGGAAGACTTGCTTCTAAGGCATACTGGTAGTTCCTATGTATATCGTGTACCCCATACATGGGTAGCTTGAATTTGAAACTATACACTTGATAGAATGGAAAGGTTTTGGTCTCAGATATAACACCAATAAAGTGAAATTCATAAAATATAGTCTATTGATGGAAGACCTACGTGTAGAAAGTCACTTTACATTTAGGCTATGTCTAAATGCAGTACCAGTACATTTAGTCGCATGCTGGCCACACTACACAATGAACATTTCATACATTTTCTGTGAGTTCCATAACAAGTTTGTTAAGCCTTCCCTGCTATTAAACAAATCTCACATGAATTCCTCTTTGTCGTAATATTTAGACTTACCCGTTTAACCCTCTCGTTGCCCTAAAAATAAATCATTTTGCAAGCCCCAAATACTCATGGTCTCTAAAGTGCCCACTCCTAATAATCTGCAAGTCTGTTTGTCCAAAATCTTGAGATAAATTGCAAATTTCCCTGACGACCATAAGAAATATACACACACTATAAAGCCTTGTTTTACTGATTAAGCATAAAGGTACCGGTATGTAGCCAGGGAAATTTACAAGGTCATCTTGGAAAAGAAAAGCAAATCAAGATATGAACAAGAGCATTGTATACACATTTTTCCTAGTCAAGGGCCATCATGGATTTTATCAACCACAGAAAATATAACCAGGAAAAGAAAACAAATCTATAAAATAAATATACTGCCAAGCCTTTTTTTTTTATGGCAAAGTTCGGACTCGTGCAAACATTCAAATTGAGTGTGATGTTTGTAGTACGCTGCAGTTCTGCAAGAGTTTGGCTGAAAGCCTTCATTTGATTCTGAATATCAACATTTTAACCAGGATATGCAAACAGAGAGTTCAAAATTTGGTTAATTAAACACTGAGAAACGTGGCATCCTAATATTGAATTTGTGATCAGTTTTACATTTCGGCTAAATTGGAGATAAACCAACATGTCCAAAGGAAGCCAAAAGCCTCTTTTTTAATAATTTTGCCTTGAACTGTAAAAGCTATTTCAAAAGTTATTCTAATGTCAATGTTCATTGAATTCTAGGAGGAAAATGGATTTAATATTGAATTGGTTGGATTTCCATATCTATGGGACCAAACAAAACAAGAAACATTGAATGGTGAATGAAGAAAAATTTACTGAAGCGGGATTCGAACCTGCCACCTCCTGAATACCGTTCAGGCGCTCTATCAACTGCCATCCAGCCCTATATGTTAGTGGTGTCCTAATCTTTTAAGAAAGAAACACGGTTTAAACACACAAAAATCCAATTAAAAAAAGGGATTTTGCAGTTATGAGCAGGTGCAAGCCAGAGAGATTTATGTGTGTAACGGTAATGAATCATTTCTCTTTCATATCAGGTCTGATGTATGTCTTTAGTTAATGTATATATTTACATCATGTTTATCACCTCGATCGGTGGGAAATGGGAATTATGATTTATAGTTGTTTTGGAGCAATACCTAGATCACTGGCAGATGATCGTAGTCAACAGAGGCGCCAAATGTATGGTTTGTGTGTCGGGAAGATGATCATCTATCTTTGCTAGTCTTTATTTTTTCCAACTTGCAGCTTTTATCATGATTTTGGGGGATCCAAAGGCTTTGGCTAATGTCATATCACATAACATGCAAGACACTGATTGGTCAGTTGTGAGTAACCTTATAGCCAATCAGAAATGCATTCTACTGAAATAAATTTCTTGTATCAATTTAATTCTTTTGTATGAAATTTATTTGTATTCATTTGTCTATTCATTTTTTGATTACTTTATTTCACGCAAGTGAGAGAAAGTTCATGTGGTCTGCTTATGTGTACCCCAAAGAGATGGCAGGAATACAGCACAGTGATTAGGACAAAATATGGCCTCCAAATATTCATGAAATGTTGTCATTAATTTAAGGACTGATAAATTATACATTTAACTCACATAATTGTGACAAATCTTGCCCCAACTTGGTAGACTGACCCAACAGCAATTGTCACCCATGCAACAAGATTCCAACAGGTGAAAAGAACATAAATATTCTCAGTCCACATTCATCATCACGGACTAATCCCCAACTTTCCCCGGCTTTTCCCCAACTTCAGGATCACACAAAATCCCCTACACCTGTGCACCTGAAGTGACAGTTTGTAGTAAATAACAGGTTCATTTACCAGTTCTGTTCAGAACCACGTACATTGTGTATACTCACAAAATGTACATTGTGTAAATCTACCACATAAATCTTAAAGCACTATCTGACCCTGTTTTGATCCTGTTTCATCAGGAATTTAAAGGTAAAGGTACTGGGTATCAAAAGTATCAAAAGACAACTGAGTTTCCATGGTTGCACCGGGCAAAAAACCTCAACCCTTCTAATATCAAGCATCATATAAACCCAGAGTCAATTTCACGAAGCCCTAAGATTGATCCGAACAAGAGTTACGAAGGATAACCCATCATAGGGGCCTATCCTACGTAGGACTGCAATTCATCATAAGTGCTACGACTGATAGTATGTAACGATGAGTTTGGTGAAATCGACCCTTGATCTAATGTAACAGGCACTTGAGCAGACATTTTGATGTTTGAATTAACAAATGAAAAATATACAAAATCAACTTACAATGCAGACCAAGATTTTATCACGGGCAGACCACTTCCATCCCATGCTCAGCTCCATTTGGTCTGTCCAACAGACATGCATCACAGACATAGCTGACCACAGCGTCCACTCAATAAACACCATTAATGGTCCATTTGGCATCACCTGACTTCATTTAAACTGAGAAACTCAACTCCAATTTTGCCGGTTTGATTCCTCATTGCCGAGAAAACAACAACTAAAATTCAATTCGGACCTTTCAACCTCAAACCTATAGCAAGGCAATTATCAGACACCGAATGGTAGCACTGGTTTCAGTGATAGAGGAACAGCACTGGCGACAAAAATCGGATTAAACTCGAGCAGGTACTACTGGTTAAGTGTTGTTGTGGACACATTAGGACTAGTGTTGGGGACCATATGTATGCATAACAGATGAAAGTTGATTCTATTTAGGGGAATTGTTGCCAGCGTTGCTAAAGGTCTGAATGGAAACCACTGGGCCATTCTGGAGGTCCTATTCACCGGGGCAAACGCACACAAAAAAACCTGACTGGACAAACTGCGTGCAGTCCTGCTATTCAAGCCCTACAGGCACTATCCCTATACAACTAGGAGCCATAAAAGAGAGAGAAAATTGCTGTTTATCGTCCTCAAGGCTCCGGCAGCTTCTAGCCTTTTATATCAACAGACAATAGGGAAGAACATCTTCAAAGATTTCATCAACTATGGTGCGAATATCTAAGACTTCCATGGGGGCTAGTAATGGCCAATTTCATGGAAATACGGCATTCACAGCAAATACTGCAACATTTTTGGCTTGACTGTAACAAAACTTTCCCTGTCAGTCAGTGAATTATCTGAAATGTATGAGATGACCCAATTCCCTCCCTGCCCTTGCCCCCTCCAAAAAAGTCATAAAACCAGTCACAAGGGTTGACATGGCAACCCAACAACAGAATTCAATGGCAGAAAGCATCGACTTTCAATCAAATTCTAAGCTTTGATGACTTTTCAAGGCCACCACACTGAGTCCTATTTCATTTAATACATCTGATTATGTTTACTGTAGTTTTGATAAATACGTACAGGATGAAAACATTTTTTTCTATTATTTTGAGTGCATTTGCAAACTGTAAAATCTGGATAATTCTAGTGTTTAAGAACAACTTGTCCTTGCATTTCTGTAGGCTTAGATTATAAAATATTTAATACTTTCAATAGCCACATTTGCTTTTTTTCACTTTATAACACATAATTTTTTATCATTCACATAATAATGTATTTGGCAATACTACAGTTCCACATATATTTTATGTATGAATTGTATATTTTGCCGGCACCGTCATTCTTCTGATGCCAGTGCCGACAAAATATACGCTGCCTTTATGTATAACACAATTGAAGTCATCTTGAACCTGGCGTAATTTGCATTTTCGGCTCAGTTAAAATCTGGACATGGTTAGTTGTATTAGTCATATAGATTTGACATACTGAATGATGCTTTATGAACCAGTATCTCAAAATCACAGTATACTGACTTACTGGCGGCGTTAAGCACGTACTTTTGCTTTTAAGTGATTTTTAAGTGCCTGGCTTGGCCCTTCTCTTTGCACAACAAAACTGCAAAACAAAGTACTTCATCATGACTGATGGTGACTTCCTAACCCTAATCCCACCCCATTCTTCCAACAATGACCTACTAGGGTAAGTAGTGGCGGGCCAAACTGGACCTACTCACCTTTGTAACAGGGGCTGAATGAGCAGTCATTCGAGACCTCGTCATCACCGGGTCAACCTTCTCAGCCAAGCCGTCCACAGCTCCAACAGTCAGCCTTCTCACTTGGGTCTCGATCTTAGGGATGTCGTCGTTGACTCGGGATCCCCAAGCCGACACCTGTCCCCGGGAGCTCGGCGGTGTCTTGGTGGACCCGCCGCGTGACCCGGCCACCGCCGCAGTAGCCGGCCGTGTATCCTCCAACATGGACGGCGTACTGCGGGACTGCAGCTTCGCCTGGGCCGAGGACGGCCTGATCGGCTTGCCCATCCGCCGACCAGGCGCTATGGTCTTCAGCCGTGGGTCATAATCCTCGTCACCGACGGCTTCGATGAGTTGTTTCTCGCTCGTTGTTGGACGAGAGCTAGGCATGATTCCGTTGTTGTTGTGGGTTGATCCCCACTTCCCGGAACTAAACACCACACCGAAGTATCGTTCACTCAATCTTTGGTACTCTTCGTTGCTCAGATATCTACGTTCGTGACAAATTTGCCCAAGAAAATGGAGACGACCATAGCAATTTATTATTCGTAAATCACCAGCATAACTTGTAATCCCCAAGGCTTGTAACAATAGGGTTTAGGTTGGGCTGCAACTAAACTAACAAAACGTAACCTGCCATAAATGTCGCCAATGCAATGCATTGTCGATCATAATCTTCACAGTTGGAGTGCACTCAACGTGACCTCCTGGCTTGGTGTTGTTATGGCAGCCGTCGGCCATGCCACCTGATGATTGAATGTCACTGGTGCCCTTCAAAAAACGCATGGTTCTCGCGAACTCAAAGAATTCGGGACCAGTGTCAGGATCTCTCTAGATGGCGCTATACACCTGTTACCAATTTGACAGGTTCAGCGAACTCAAAATAATTATTTCAGAATGGTTACAAATTAAAAATGCGCTTGTACCGCCGTGGAACTTAAAGAAACTATATGAACGCATTTTTGACCTTAGATTAAATGATTTAAAAAAAAAATTATAAGAATCAAGCCTTTCAAAGTAATATGAAAATTCATTTATCATCTTTTGGCCTGTTGCACCGGCAAAGAGGCGAAGAAATCATTCGAAAAGTAAACAATAAACAAATTTCTCATTTACTGTCACGGCCGCCTAGAATTTAATTTAATTACTTGACTTCCTTTTTTTTTAATGCGTTTAACCCATTGACCCTAAAAGTGCTTCACATTATCCCACATTGCCACCACACTAGCACTGTATGGTATCTATTGAGAGCTTATTACATGTATAAAGTAAAATGTAATACAATTTCAAACAGGTGCTTAGGGTTAAGATGCACTATGTATGCATAAATGAGTTGTTGGACGTGTCTTACGGAAAGAGCCAACTCTGTGACGTTGTAATCTTTGAAAATGGATATTTTCACTGTGCGTGGCTTATTTACTTAAGATAATTGAAACTAACAAATTCCTAAAAGGATCGAAATGTGATACTTCAGGTTGAAAACTAAGTAAAAGCCAAAAAGTAAACCAGTTGCAAAATAAGGTTTTCAAAGCTTTATTCGAATTCAAATTTGTTTGGGGCGGATAAGTTACGAAATAATGAGCTGTTTGAAATTTGAAAAGAAGCAACCAAACAAAATACAGGTGTAATAATTATAAGAATCATAATTATCATAAATACCCGCAATCCCGCCAAGGTTGATGACTCGTCCAAGCAAGTTTCCTGGCAGCTTTGACCAATGCCACCGTTCTCTTCAGGCGCCCAGTGTTAGTGGCAGACGACCGGTGCTGCTGACTCGCATAGCCAAGGCTACTGATACTCCTTCCGCGGAATTTACAAGATTTTGTGGCGGTGGAAATCAAAGAAATTGCAATGGAGTCAGCATCGACACTTTCAAAATCTACTGCAGCCATTTTTAGAATACCTTGCACTATGCAAGTTTAAAATCACGCAAGATTTCTCTCTTTTGAGGCATGCAATGAACTTTGGACTTCGTTATGCTCTGGCGACAGTTTGCAAGGAGCCCAAAGCATGCAACGTTACTTCAACAATTGTTCAAGTTCAAAGAAAGTATTTCAGGCACTTGTCTTGGCCATGACAACGAAAATTAAAATAGAAACTGTTCATAATTTGCATAACTTCAGAAGTTCACTGGTAACAACATAAAAGAGCAGTCAAAGCTGCAGTGACGCGTACCATCTTTATGTTTCGTGACGTCACATTCATTGTAGCAAGCGCGCGCGCGATTAGCAAGCGCGTGCAAGTGTGACGTCATTTAGAACCGGAAGCGCGTGTTATTTATTTATTGTACATACACACCTAAGATTCACTATGAATTAAACATTATGCATTTTTACATGCACTTGACCACGGAAGTACTTTCTACTTTCGAGAAGTCTTGCAAGTCATTTGTGACGTACAAAAAGCAGACGACAAGTGCAAAAGTGATAATTTTAACTCTGTCCGGCGGAATCAGTGAACCAACTGCAATTGGTCAAACTTTCAGAAGCTTGTAAAGGTATGTCCCACTAATTGTATTGAAAAAAAACCCTCCTTTTTTCGGTTTTCAAGAAATGTTTTTATAATCTTGACAGCAATTTATTTTTTCAGAAATTTGTGCTGATAAGCGGCGAGAGTTTTCTTGTAAATGTGTAGCCTATTACCATGATTACAAGTTAATGATGTCAACTTCAGATGCATGCGGCCATATTGACTTAAAATGCCAGTTCATTTTTACTTTATTTTCGTTATTATAAGTAAGCTATGGCCTAGGACAGGCCACTCAAGCTAACTTTCATTCCAAGAATATGCACAGAGTCCACAGACCATGTTTAAATGACATTATCATAGGCTATTTCCTAATCTAAAATAATGCTCAACTACAAAGTCAAACTGCAGGGCACCAACATAAAAACTGTGTTATCTATTCAAATTTATTTGTAACAATTTCTGAAACATTATAACTCAGAGGGTGATCGGTGGCTATAGTTGTTTGTACACCACTTCTATGAAGCATGTACAACTTACAAGACAAGTGTATTAAGACTAAATATACTTCAGAATGCTCAAGACCACACTTGATGTTTGAAAGTTGCCCAAATCATTCCATTTTAAAGGCTTTTATCTTTAGCCCAGATTCTTACAGTTAACATTTTACAAAAATACAGTAACTATAGTATTCTAGGCAGTCTAAAGATATATTTTTTTCACTTAGGAAATTCCACAATACAATATTAACCAAATGGACGACTGTGATTATGGTGGTTGGTAAAATATACATATGTAGCTATTGATACAATATCATGAAAGATCGAGTTAAGTTAGACGAAAGTTTTGATGTAGTATATACACGTAGTTTCATTCATGTTGGCACATGTACATAATTATGTAAAATCAAATATAACTTTGAACAGATATATTCAAATGAAGAAAAAGGTAATGAATGGTCTGCAAAGACCGCTCATTATCAAAAAAGCATGAAGCTTGATGACTTAATATCCACCGACGCATATTATAAATAATGCCCATCTTCTTTGTATCATGAAAACAAATGCACAAATAGAAGAATTAAATGAAAGTCAACTAATGATTTCAGCCTACTTATCTCTAACCGCCACACGTCTAGATTAATCAACCTCTTTGAAATAATTTCTATTTTAATTAGTGGAAGACGACAAATAAGTACAAGGTGGGTGTGTAGTATTTAGGATTACTAATACTTAATCACATGTGAGGATTGTGGAAAGCCTCTCTTATTATTCCAATCATAGATGAAACATGTATGCCTCTAAGTTGGACCAGGGGCCAATTTCACGGTCTTCTTAGCACAAAAATTTGCTAACCATGAAATTTCTGTCTTCATTCAAACAGGATTAACAACCAAATTTCCAAGTGTTGTGTATCACCTGTGATTGTTCTTTGGCTGTTGTTCGCTTACCATGAATATCAAGTGGATTTTTAATGGTGGTTTGTTTTATTGAGCGAGACATTTTGTGCTAAGCACATTTTTTGTGCTTAGCAGCTCCATGAAATCGGCCCATGTTGCTGGCATTGCAGAGATAAATACTACCGGTAACTGAAATTCTGTGCAAGCCTGCCTGTTCGTCATGATACAGGTAGTGTATGTTGGTAACAGTCATGATCCAAAGTGCATAAACAGTGAAGGAGCATTCTAATGCTGAACATTGGCAATTAGAGGAAACGCAAAAACGACATTGTTCCATGGAGCGGTTGTCATGGTAACATTAATTGGCAAGATATGGGAAGTCATATCGGGGATGCATATAATATTTGGTGATTTTGCATAAATTGGAGGAATAAAAATCAGGGCATGTCCCAAAACATGACATGCAACAAATTCTTCCAAGAAAGGTTTTTTTTTGGCACAGGCATTATATAGGGTTTGAAACTTGTAATTCACAGCAAAATCTTTGTTTTTGTTGTTTCATTATTATTTATAAATTTATAAAGCATTCAAAAACTCATCTTTGTTGCTAATGGATCCCCAACCCAGGAGGGTTGGAGGCAAATGTCCATTTATTAGCCAGTGTGAAACCTCCACCTGCATTTTTCTCTTAAGTTCTAAGCATTTCTTTACAGATAAATACATGTGTGTCTAATTTTGAATGAATCTAGCACTGGATATCTTAACACTGCAATTAGAATATCATAAACCTGTAACTTTCCAGATGAAGAATGGCTCAGAAAAAACACTGAACAAACAAACAAACAAACAAAACATGGAAACTGAGTAAATATAACTTACAATGATTGAAAGAAAAAGAAATGACTCTATCAGGAATTGAACCTGAGACGTCTGGACATGTTCAGCAACCCTCAAGCAAACAAAATGAATGATTTGTAACAATAGCCAAAGCTGTGTGTGCATGTACAATAGAAGATTGTTCGCATAGCTAGCCAGCATTTGTAATGTTCGTGAATTAATCAAATGCAGCCCAGTATTCACTTACTGTGTTCTACCATCTTTTAAAAAAAAGAAAACTATTAAAATAGTTAGCTTTTAGTCAGCACTATGATGGAGCCTCAACACAGTACTTGCTCAAAGTGCCAGTGAGTAGCTTTTTTTTTTTTTTACCAATTTACAGTTGGCAGCCATTTATGGCAGCTCAGTGTAGGTTTTTGCACTCTAAATCAACTCAGAGAGAATGTAAAGTGACAAATATAATAAACTTAATTTTTTTATAAATAGACACGATAAAGTAATGTGACATGAAATGAAAGCATCATCAGTATAAGAAACATAAATTAACAAATTTACACGTCCAGCTTCAACAAGCACCACTTTTGTGCCGGGCAAGTAATTCAACCCTTTTCATTAATACTCCGGAATATTTCACGATTATGTTAGTAATTAATCAATACAATTAACCTTTACAATACAAAATGTGCATAACAATACTCATTAATACTTGTTAATACTTTCAATCTTATAAGTGAACGGCTCAACGCAGTTCACTTAACTTTGGTTTCGGGAAACAAATTTGTTTGTATAAATTTCTGAATTCTATTATGAAAATAGGTTCACAAAGAATAATTCTAAAAGTGCATCAGTATATGGCACGAATCCCTAAGCAACCACATCAGTACTTCACGCAAAGCATCACCGGTATTACAAACTTTCCTATTAATTAGTCCATCCTTTTTGTGGTGATGTAATTTCTAATTAAGTTCCATACATTAAGAATCCTTGCAAATTATCAATAATTCCTTATTCTCCAGATGATGACTAGAGCAGGCTAGTCGAAACATTGAGACCTTACGAGAAATGCAAACAAAATAGAAGTGCGAAAGTACGAATGATTCTTCTTACACGTTGTTTCCGCAAACTGATCCACATACCAATTGTCACCTTGCAAAGCCTCAAATCTTTCTTGAAATTCCCCATTCCTTGATTCATTATTTCAAACTGCGTCCACAATACCTTGAAATGAAACACCGATGCTCAGATAGGATTCCCAAAGTCAATTAGGTTTTGTAACCAGATATTGCACCAACATAAATCCATTAATGAACAATCGTGACCCGATCTGGAGACAAGAGTCACATGTAACTCCCTCACGATTTAATTTTGTACTGAATTTTATCAGTTACGTGAGTGCAGAAAATTACAGCACAATATAAATTATCCATTATTATCATTATCATGAATGCAATCATGAATAGACTAACAAGCTTGTGATGCACCCTATGGAGACACTGTGTATTAGAGTATTAGACTATTATGGAACTAAACAGCATGAATTTTTCCTGATTCTCCTACAACCATTTCTAGAAAAACTTTGTATGGTAACAAATGCCATAATCTTGTTAATTGTCTACCAAACCATTATCTGGGTAATCTTGCTGGAAATAGGAAAAACGAAGTACAAGAATATCGAACATTTTCTTTTTGGACAGATGAGAATCCTCAATGGTTATTATATTATTCATTACTGTAATTGCACTTCACTAATCAACATTTTTGGCTGTTTCTACATTTCTCCTGATTAGGTCATAATTACACGTCAAAGGTCAGTCATGATCAATGTATGAACTACTAATGATGGCAAATGCTTCATTCATGCTCATGTTGATGTTATCACACAAATTGTTTTTCACCCTACAATGCGCAGGGAGAAAAACAAAATACGCATAGTGTGTGATGGACATCACAAGGCCGAGACTAAATACAGCTGAAATATTCTAAATAAAATTTAATTTTCTTTAAGTGTCCTGAGATGGGTAGTAGATGTTGTGGGCGTGTGTAATCTATATGGTTTATAGGTTGTATCAACCTGCATGAAAGATCCTGCGGATATAGCGGTATGTGAGTGTTTTCATGGCTTCTGACCGCCACACGAACAAAGATAATTGACTATTAGGGACACCGCCAACATAGGGCTGGGTAGCTCAGTTGGTTAAGCGTCGCTACCATATTCCTATGGTCGCTGGTTGTAATCCCGCTCCAGTAAATTTTTCTTCGTTCACTTTTTAATGATTTAATCTATGGTTTTTCAATACTTAATATTCAACAAATTAAATTTGCTACAGCATTAAAACCTCCTTGATCCAACTCTACAAAATCATTTAGAAAATTCTCTCCAGAGTAGGCCTATTTATATTTATACTGAAAATACACAATTTTTCTGCAATGCAAGACAATCAAATGATTTTCATTTATATCACACTGCTTCAGTCCCAAAATTGAAAGCTATCAAAATACAAAAATTACAATTTTCTTTGTGTCATGATCTTAGAGGTTTTGACTGGTAACAAGAAAAAGGTAATATTTTTTGTTTGCAAAAATAGTTCTAACAGTCCGTTATTGTTTGATTCACATGATTTCTTTGAACTGAATTTCAACTGTCATGAAATGTCAGTCATGCATAAAATGAACAGAGGATGTCCAATCAATAGAATCCTGGGGCAGGTTTCACGAAGCACTAAGGCCGTGTCCGAAACAGGCTTCCAGAGCTATGGCTAGGTCCTTTGTCTTGGTGTCTCCACGTATTTCTAATGGAACGAAGACCTAGACCTAGCTCTAGACAACAGATTCAGATGCAGCCTAAGACTGATCTTAAGTGTGAATCAATCCTAATTGCTAAGCAAAGTGTGATGTCACAATACAAATCACTATGGTTATACTGAAAACTCATCTTAAGATTACTATTAGTGTTTTGTGAAATCCGGCCCTGGCTTCCTTGATACTGGCACATCTTTCTATAATTTCATTGGTTGTTTTGTATTCTTGTCTGGTCTTAAATAGATGCTGAGGTGATAGGATAACACACTGATACCAAGGATTTGGGATGTAGATCTGTGAGTTTTCCATGTTTTCCATAACACTACTGACTTCATTTACATTTACAGTTTCTCCAAAGTTCCCTCGTATTTACCCCCAAAACCCTTCATTTTGTACGGTATATTTTCCCCTTGATCTCCTCTTGATCTTACAAAGCCTACAGCAGGCCTACGTGTACATTTACAGTTTCACACATTCTGCACAATTTCCTTACAGCATCCCTCCAAGGAGAGACTGTAATCGTGGGATTCAAAGTTAACATAACCGGCCTTGGCTAGGGCATGGAGGAGCTTTCCTCCATGGCTAGGGTTAAGCATGCTTCCACTTGCATTATAGGTAAACCCATACTCTGGTGAAGGACAGAAGGTATCTCATTACAGGTGGCATATCATGGGGGATGAAGCTGGTAAACACAGTGTATGCATGGTGACGAGAAAGCCAACACCTTTATCCAGGTTAGACACACGTTGTGCCTAGACATGGTGTGTCACTGGTTGTCGGACTGGGGCAGTTTCTATGAAGTTCAACTGTCGTTGTTACAGGAGGTAGAATTCCTATGGAAACAAAAATAAAAAAGGAAAATTAAAGCCTAACTGTAATTCATAAATCTTTCATTCACAGTCTTTTACTGGAAACACAGACCACTGGACCACAGTTCTACTGAAAAATAAACACAATCATCAAATAACCACAAGGGAAATTGACTGAATTTAAGTAAGTCATTGAAAAGTGAACAAAGTAAAATTTACTGGAGTGGGATTCGAACCAGCGACCTCCGGGATACCATTCCGGTGCTCTTACCAACTGAGCTACCTAGCCCTATGTTGGTGGTGTCCCCAATATTCAATTATCTTTGATCGTGTGGCAGCCAGAAGCCATAAAACCATGCACATATCGCTATATCCCACTCCAGTCAATTTTTCTTCCTTTAAAAAAAATAAACACTAACAAACAAAAGTTTTTGCCGGCTGTTTCATACCTTCTGAACTTGATGAGCCATTCCTACTTTCATCTGATCTACTTCCCTCGGACTGGGCGTCCTCTGTGACAGCCATGACCCGAACGCTCTGTTGCGTATTTGACGGCCATCTGGTGAGATGTGAGGTCCGTAGACTGGACGTTCTTATGTTTGCATCCTCTCCTTCTATGTTGGAGTACATAATTTGGCCTAGTTCAAAAACATACAGAGCCTCTTCACTGGCTCGCATCGTCAGCTGATTCTAAAAACAAAAAAATACACTAATCAATTTCAGATCAAATATTGTTACCATTAGTTTAATTGCTTCAGTAGATGATTAATTTAATTTCAAGCAGGTCTGCTATAAGATTTGCTATTGGCTGCTCTACAGGAAGATATATGGAGTTTTTTGGACAGGAGTGGATTTAAGAAAAAGAGAAGTCTTCCTTTTAACTGTGCCATTTAAACAGCATTATTTTGCTATTCATGAATTTACAGCCAAAAAATAGCCTACTCTTTATTAAATCACTTAAATTTTTCACATGACTGCAGTTTGCAGTCTAATCGTATAATATTGTGTACAACCATAAACGAATCAAGCAATTTTACTTGTCAGTGCGATCTTACGCTCCTCTGCACAGCACGCTGCGATTAATTTTATTTGAAATTACATTGGCAGTTTATTGAGACGTATTTTCCACCTTCAAATTGGAGAAGGTGGTAGAATGAACCTTTAAAGGTATAATACATGATTTGTAGAGGGCACAGAACAGCACTCACACTTTGTCTGATCAAACATGTTCGTGAAATAATAAACCTGTGAACGTTTGAGCTCAATTAGACATCTGAGTCATGAGAAAATAGCGACAACCTGACTCAAATTTTCTTATAAAACATAAAGAATGGTTTTGATATTACACCAAGATCAAAACTGTTTTAGGTCGTTGTTTTAATAATTTCAGGATAAATACAGCATTTTAGGTGGAAATGTTTTAATGGCATGTTTCTTTCAGCACCATCTTCAAACCTTGAAAGTTAAACGTAAATCTGAGAACATTTCTGTTTGGGTATTTAACCAATCCGGCACTGTACCTTAAAAGACTCCATCCAGATAATTTATGCATTAAATACAAGGACAAAAACCTTACACAGTTCAATAACACTTAGAGAAATCTCAAGACGTCCTGACAAATCCTCTTGTGTGTTACACACAAGGTCTTTTCGTTCGTCATGGAAATGTTTGTACAGAAAAGCCCCAAAGAATTCCACAGCAGTATATATCATACTCGTTTAATAAAATGCCATTAATACATGTTTGTATGACTGTGTGAGAAGCACGTTCATGAAAACTTAATTATACATGCATGCTGATTTCTGCGTGTATGGAATGTTCAGAAATTGTGCCCACACTCCACAACAAGAAAAACAAATCTATTATTTGACCTCCACAATCCATTCTATAGCTCTGTGAGTTTGGCTAAAATATGGACAAATAAATGACTGACTGACTACAGGAGTACTACAGGTGGACATTTATTTCAACATTGTTATTAAAATTGGTATTACAGAGCTTGTGTGGACAAGAAAATAATGAAATAACATAATTCGGGATAGGGTGAAGCAAGTGCTTCTGTACCCGAAACCTGTTTGACAGACAAGATAAAGAAGGACAACTCTGGGATGGCTCTTGATATGCATTTGTATAGGGAGGGGGTAAAGCCTAAAATGTTGATACTATACACCTATTGTAGTACATCTACAATGTACATGTATGTAGAGAATGGTTGATGACATGTAGGTATGAATAATTTATCAAGGATGTGCTGAACTTAATGTATCCTTGGTATGTATTGTTATAGGTCAAGTGGTATTTATCTATCTCACTCAAGGTTGCAATTTAACCTTGCTTCCATTCAACCGCTCATGATCAAGACAATGGCAATTATTTGCTGGTGGTACTTATGCAGATGAATTCTATACAGGTTTGAAACATGAAGTCGAGTTAATAATGTGGTCATTTTACATGTTTTAAGATGAAGGTATGCTTAATTTACATGTAGCTGTTAGCCTGCTGTATTTTGATGTGTAATTCATTGAGCAGCGTCAAACAAACAAATAACCATGCCTCAAAAGATCATGTTTAGTAATTAATTATCATAAATAATCTGCAAAAAGAATAAATGTCCTAAATTTCCTGATAATTTAACCTCAAATCTTATCCCCAAACTTGCATCACAATGAGTGTCATTCCATTCAGTAATTTCCACAAAATTGAAAAAAAAAAAATTTAATTTCAAGATGCGTTTATTTTGACTTTCTATGCCAATTCATACTGCATGATTTTCCCCATACACAGGGCCGAGTTGCTCGGGTTGAAATTTTCAGTGAAACGTTTAAAGAGATCAGAAGACCTGCACCAAAATGTGAGTAGCAGTTTGTACAAAAATATGTAGTTTATTCATCTGTGAAGACACCAGGGCTTGATTTCATCAAACACTTAGATTTATCTTAAGACGAGTTGTCAACATCACCATTGTGATTTGTACTGTGACATGTAAGATCAATTCAAACTTAAGATATATCTTAGTTCTTCAACCCATGATAATAGTCATATTATGCAAATTGTCAAGCTCTCTCGAGAAGTACTTACCTCATAACCGAGAGCCTTGAGAATGTTCATCTTACACATGGGGCAAGTTCTATGCTGTATGAGCCACTGATCCACACAACACTTGTGATAAAAATGTCTGTGGAAGACACACACAATCCAGTGTGGGTATTATTACTCAAAATGGCAACCTAGATCATGTTAATTATTTTCAAGTCGAAAATTCAGCACTCAATGGATAATGTTTGTTTGTACTTCTGTAGGCTAAGTGTAGCTCAAATGGTATAGAAATACTGAAATCATATCAAAGAGGAATCAACACAGTTATTTTGAACTCATCCTGAGATATTCCTATTAGGACAGAGGAGGGAACTGCTCTATTGCCCTTCAACTAACTGAATGGTTTCCTTTGATAATGACACACAAATTTAACTTTAACAGCCAGGACTTACCTGCATGGTAGAACCCGGATGAGATCAGATACTTTATATCCTTCTAAACAAATCGGGCAACTTTCGCCATCAACCAATTCCTGTAAATAAATAAATACAATAATGAACAAAATACCTTTATTTGCTTTTCTAAACTTCTGCTGCCGGCATAGGAAATTCTTTCAGTAAAATTACTTGACAGAAATAAAAACATTTAAAAACAAAAATGGGAAATTTACAACTGTTGAATAATGACATGATGTTACTACAGATGCTATAGTACTCAACTTCTTGCATAAACACCTCAATATAATGAAATACTAATATTACAGAAATTGTTAATAATAATAATAATAAATTTAACAAATTAAGAAACAAATTGCAATCAAATTTGTAAATCAATACATTGAAAAAAATTTAGATTAATCAAAATGAAATGAATAAATGTAACCAAAATCATGATGACGATTAAAATGAGTTAATTTCAATACTAACTTCATCGCCCTCTCTGAGATGTTTTGCAGGGAGTTTAGCTATAGCTTTCTTGGCAGCCCGACTCAGTCGTTTCTGGGGAGAAAAAAAAAAGACAACCAAAATCACCACATGTGTTGTTTTTATTTTGCAAGTTTTTTTGCATCGATATCCCTCCATTTGTATCATTTATAACGTCACAACCAAAACTATTAAGAAAGAAGAAAACCTTGTATTTTGAATACTGACAAATGATTATAAACTTCACATGTTATAAAATAAAGTACTGGACACACGTGACGTTTTCTGGATTTAGACGAACACCTACCCGTGTTTTTACTAAAACGTCTGTAGGTATTACAAGTATTTCACGCTCATAATAATTACATTTCCTGTGTGTTGATACTGGCTGTGGCCGGCAGGTGCAAAAACATCAATATGCAGGTCAATATAATATTAATCTATTTATCGAAGACTCTAACTGCAGCCATATCAATTGCACAGGAGTCATAAATGTGTACAGTACATGTACAGTACCTCGGATGTTTTAACAATTCTATTCCATTTCGGCAGGCTCGATGTTGTAGGCTCGATGTGGTAATTTTGTAAATTTACAATTTACAATGAAATGTAACAAGTGCACAAACATGGGATTGTCTGTATTTGTCCTGTTTTTAATGACCTCCTGCCTTCTCATATATTTTTATTGATGCCTGAGCTTCGAACCATGAAAGATAAAATTTTAGTTCAAATTCAAAGTGCTTATTCACATCTTACTTCACAGCCACCGAGTGCATAACATGTACGTCCTTCATGTTGTTCAGTGTCTGTAAGCCATCTTACCTGTAGATTTACCACGCACGTCATGCGTACATGTTTGCAGACGTAAGTCAATAATGGCTGGAGAAGATGCCTAACCCTTAAAGGCATTGCATACGTTTGGTAATGACTCTGAAAATTTATGGTAATAAAAACTTACTTGGTGAAAAGTACAGCTGCTTTGGATAGTATAATGCATATTGAGAAACGTTCAATTCGAAGTACCGCGGTTATGGAAAAATATGTCACTTTTTATCTCCAAAAATTATGAATCTGAAAAGCGTTATGGCCGTAACGCTTCTCAGCTATTGACAAACTGTTCTCTGGCGTGAAATACCTGCTCTAGTTTGTCGCCAAAATCTCAAAAACGCTACCACCTTTTGAATTGAAACTTTCACAGGTTAGTTTCATGGTATATATATACAATTATATTGGTTTGAAACAAACAGTAGGCTCAAATTACCAAACGTATGCAATCCCTTTAATATAAATCCCTTTTTTAGTTGGGGAGGAGGTACAAATTGCCAGAACTGTGCGGTATAAATGCACCACTACTTATCAGTTTCATTTCTGCAAACGTTAATGATAGCACTGTACATGCCACCAATTTTCTTGGAACAAAACCTTGAAATTTAATTAATCAAATTAATGTTCATAAAAAAGGGAAAAATTGGATTACATGTGTGTACAGGTGAACGAAACCATGTCCGTCCATACCTACATGTACTACACTACACACTACACAGTGTCTACACAGTGTACACGTATGTATACTCAATATTTTAAGTATTTGAATCAATACATTCACTGACCCAATTCAAGGAGAAAACCAACTACACGCTGAGTTTGCTGAATGGTTCAAACCAGTCTTTATCTTGTTTATACTGTATGTTGACTGCCATATGGAAGGAATACATGGTCAAGCAATGGACACCGTGATAAGACAGTGCCCTATATTCATGCTGCATTGAAAGATTTACAAGTAGGCGACTAGAGGCTAAGGTTACAATTGAGATTATATTTTGCTAAATAATTTACTAGTCACTGAGATACAGTGCGTGTAGTTGCAGTACATGAAAAGAAATGCATGGAGCTTTGTATAAAAAATCACAATTATGAAACTAAAGAAAAACTGTATTCATTTTGCATTGTCATGGAATTAAGGAATTTGTCTCCTTTTTAAGGTTAATATTGGTTTGAAACAATGTGCACAAATCATATACCTTTAAGCATGTTAAGCACTTTTTGTAAATAAATCCATGTAGCTCAATTGTAATCACAAGAAACGACCTTACTATACAAAAATTAAACAAACACGAAAATAGTAACATGTTAATGAACAGTAGCCAAAACTCCAAAAGCCAAAATATTCAACTGTAATCATTTTATATTCACTGAAAACGGGGTTTTGATCAAGTACAAGGGTCTTGAGAACAGTGCCCATGAAGGTTAGGTATTTAGGTTTCATTTCAGACCAAAGAATACTTTTTAATACGTGTACATCATGTATTTTGCAGTGAATGTGCACAGAAAGACCTCACACATGATTGTCAAAGATTCAGCCAGTGCAATGATATCAAATAAATAAATCAAAACATTTACTTGATTATCAGTAGCGCAGTAGATATTGTTTGGCAGTGGAGGCAGGAAACTTGTGGGGAGTCACTTCATCAAGAGAACTTATAATGAAATTTGACTTATACATGAGGATAATCTGAGGGCGGATAATTTCCTCATGGGGGTTGACTAAGTGCATCCCTCCCACAAACACCCCCATATCCATCTCATGTAAAGCATAATAGTAGGTTCTTCTTCTGACTGGCCAAACATTTACATGCACAAGTATATGAACTGTATATTTTCATGTACCAACACTTTTTAACTTTTTTCAGGATGCAAATTTGTATGCAATAGAAACTGACTTACATGTAAGTTATTCCTATTAAGTTATTTTTAAATTATTCCTTTTAGAACAAATAACCTTATCCCAAAATTGCTGACCATGTGTTTTGTGCTTATTTTTGTTTTGTTGTTGTTGTTGTTGTTGTTGTTTAAAATCACATGCAGTGTATCTGTCAGAACACATAACCATCCACTGATGTCTTATGTCATATCTTACATTTGGAAATCTTGTACAAGTGACAGGCTAGCAAATTATCACTCCATTTACAAATTTTCCTCTACAATTGAAATATTTATTTTAAAAAAATTGAATAAAAAAAAAGTCCAGCTTTGAACCTCGGACTCTGCACCAGCCCATTGTCAATCAACTCCACATCCACATATGTAGGCACAATCATAAAATAACAGTGTGCAAAACATATGTTTGCAATTTGCCAAACTTGTCTGGCTGTCCACTTGACATGCAAAGTTGTGTATTAATTTTGGCTGTCTGAAAATTGCTGATGGACAAATAATTGCAGAACTGCAGATATAATTACGATGACAATACTTAAAGCTGTCTTATTCTGACAGTAAACATACTGTTTTTGAGCTGCTCACGCTGAATATGTAAATGATTAATAAATACATGTTTGTATGCAGTTTATCTACCTCTGCCTCGAGCGACAGATTTAAATATTTGATCGATTCTTGCCATTGTACTGTCTACGCTTTTCCCAGTAAAAATATATAATTCAACTCATACTGTTACATAGGCCTAGACTAGAGTCTTGTTTCCGAGTACTGTATGGCACACTAAAAAATAAATTGATCAAACGATGGTGAGTGACATAATTTGTCAGTGAATGTCAAACATACAGTATCATGATGATTTGTAATGATGCTTGACGAAATGGTACAAGTATGCAGTAACCCAAGCCTGGTAGTAGTACAGTGTAGAGCTACATGTAGATCATGATGCTGTATCAGGTATGTCCTGACCTTCCAATGCCCTCTATGTGGCCTTGCTCTATGTGGCCTTGGTGCTCCTATCCAATGTTTCACATGCATGATTTTATGTTCAGTGTTCACAGCATCCCCTAATGAGATAAAACAGCCTTGCTTTGACAGTAATCATGCTCCAGGTTTGATGCCCACCTACAGTTCAACAGCGGACAGAGTGGATAGACTTTTAAGTTTTACAATTCTGTCAGGTTTGAGCTGCTTGCGCTGACAGCACTGCACAGCCTATGACACATCGATCACAAACTGGATACATGAACACATGTATACAATACATGTGCTTCAATTCCACAAAATAAAAAAACCCAGTTGATCCCTAATCCCCAAAAGATGACTGATTTGGTGTCCCTTTCATGTCTTACTGTCCAACTTGGGGACTTCCTGACTCAACTAAAATATTTCAACACAAATGACACTTGACATTCATGTACAAGTGAAGTGTAAGTAAATATTACGTTTACCCGTATTTATTACTTGACTAGTATTATGCAAATCATGTGCAGCTTGTTTTTTCGTAACCTTACCTGCGTTCTGTCTCTGGCCTGTGCATACCGGAAGCGCTGAATGTAGTAAAACACAAGCCAGGCCAGGGAGATGATCATCAAAACGATGAATGCCACAGACACAAAGAGCACGGACGACTTCTTGAACTGGACACTTTTGATGATCGTGTTGCCCACGCAAAACTCTAGCTGAACACTGGTGCCATTTTCTACTAATGCGGCGATACGTTGCCCATGTTCTGCAGTGATTAGTATAGCTGGAATGTTACCTGGGTATAGAGAATGCACAGACAATACACAGTAATTAATTAATTTATATTAAACACAATATGATGAGAAGGTTTATGGCAGACCCCACTAGTACTTTATATTAAGTATAACATGAATTGTTGATAATGTGTCAATGATACTAAAAAAGATCTGTGTATCTTTGAAAATTTACATTTTTGTCTCTTTATTCCTATATTATTTCATGTTTGGAGTTAGGAGGGCCTGACGTTTCGATCCTAGCAGGATCTTTCTCAAAAGCTAAAGAATCTTTCTCAAAGGCTATATTTATTTCATAGAGATGAACACTGTCATTTCGTTTTATGACTGCTTTAATAGTGCATTATATAATGCTGAGAAATCCCATAATGAACCTTTAAATGAATGTTTCCAAACCCCATACAGTGCATTTTTTGGGCATTGGCATTTGTGCCAAGTTGTGTTACAGGATGCAAGTTGCCACTAATATAAATTTGTGCATCATATCTGTCAAGCCAACTTGTACTATTTATTATTCCTTGCCAGAAAATCTGAGTCTATGGCCAAGCATCTGTTGACACTTGTAAAGATTTTCTAAAATGCAAAATGTCCATGCATCCCTTCACTGACAATCACATCAATGACGTACTTACAAATCATACCCAAAGATATCCGCACCTGTTTTGACAAGCAGTAGTGATAAATATCAAAGGACTAAGTGCAAGACACAAAGCTCAAGAGCACTCAGCGAGCGAGCTCAGGTGTCGCGAGTCACGTCGGAAGATTCTGATTATCATTTGAAAAGCTATTACTTTAAGAGACGGCTTGGACTCCTCATAATGCATTATTCACTGCGCGGAATAGTAACTGCATTAAGTAAATGTAAAAGTGGCCATTCCATTATACTAGCTGAAAATTTTTTTTCACTTCACTGTAGGTCTATACACGTAAACATTTTCTTTCTGTTACTATTTTAGGTAGCATGATTACAGATTGTTCACCTATGTATGGAATTTTGAGGATATAAAGTGAAGTGTAAACAGTAGATTGGTACAATACACATGAATATGCATGCTTCAGTGCACACCCAGTTAACTATGAGAGGGTATTTGGGGCCCAACGATGGACCCAAAATCTTTAAAACAAGGGACTCCTGCAAGAGAGTAACATTACCCAGCCTAAATTCTAAAAACAACAAATGAGGATACTGGATGGGGTTTAATACCTACCCCTCCCCCCCCCCCCCCCTTATAAAAAAAACCAAATATTTTTACAATTAAAAATGCAATAAGCTTTTATAAGTGGAGGTCACAGTTTTAAAAAACTAAAAACTAAAAAAGACTGCTTTTTTTTTTCTTCCTGGAAAAAAGGGGGCACATTCCTTGTGTCGAACTCTTAGATTTTGGTTTGAGTTTAAGCCTTAATAGCACTTAGGGTTTACAAAATATAGCCAAACTAACATAGAATTCCAATATTACAATACATGTGATGTATATTGCCCCAAAACAAAACAACAACAAAACAATACATTTCATTATACCTAAATTTTGAATTGTATACAGCTCATTGCCCGGTTTGTTGTCGTACACAACTACACCACTTGCATTGGATTTTTCAGCCAGTTTGATTTTCTCCGTGTCCGTACAGTTTCCCCTCCTGACGAGGGCTATCCAAGGCGATCCCTGCTGCAATTGTATAGACGATATCAATTTTGGCCTGTACGGTATGCATCCTTGCCAAGTTGCGCCTCGACCGTGCACCAAGACGCCTTTTCGAGCGTCCTTGGCCGTGCCCGTGCCGAATCGCCCGGCGTCCCTCTGCGTCTCTGTGGTGACATTTCCCGTGGCTGGGTCCTTGTACGTAATTGTCAATGTCGCCGTAGTCCATGTCGTTTCAGATTGACTGTTGTAAAATTCGTAAGCTTCTACGACCGGTGGTAGCTTCAGCAGGCAGACGAGGACAATCCACGCAACAGCGTGATGATAGAAATGTGTGATTTTCTGCCATGTTTCTCCCGATGTGAACGCCGATTGGAAATGTTTGTTGTTCACCACGGCCATTATGTTCGTGCACGTCCACTTCGCGCGGTACCTATTTTTGGTCGGGAGATCAACGGCCAAAATATGGTACAGATACTCACATACTATGATATCCCATTGAATAATATGTGCAAGACATTCGCTAACATCCGAATGACTTGATATTTCATTAGACTACGGATATTCCAACCCAAAGAAATTCACAAAATATCGCTTCAATCTTCATAATAATCACTGTGTTAGTACCAGCAGTTGTTCTGCAGGTGCAGCTGTCACATTGCCCTATGCGTTTTGTGTACGGTACGCGTATTGTATTCTGCATGCACAAAACACTGGAGGTGCACTTATTGTAAGTAGCACTTGCTTCCGGCTATTTACTGTACAGTCAGTAGGGAGCGCCATGCGCTGGTGTACCATTCACCACGCTGTATTTCTGGGTTTCAGTGACGTCCACTTTATAATCATAAACCTAATCAAAACAACATTAGACTCGATCAAGTCCGTTACGATTACATGTAATTTTGCGCAAATCCAAAATAGCATTATTTTGCACAATATTGTAGAAGTATATAATTATCTCCTTTGTAACATTTCTGAACTTTCACAGCGGTGTATCTAGGGGAAAAATATCTAGGCTAAAATTGAGCTCCTAATTTATATTTCAACTCACAACTTCTATTGCCAATGAGAAAAAAACATACAAAAATCTTTCTTTTGGGGCCTTTGCATTTTTTTGTGCCCCTTAAAAAGCGGCACCAATGCACGTATTTCATGTGAATCGATTCTTATGTATTCATTAATTTTATTGTGAAAAAAAAGGAAGAAAATCGACGAATCACACTCAAAAACCATAGAGCAAAAGAAAACCACAATCACTATCGCAAAAAAGCGCTTAGTTGACTTAAACAAGTTTAAATCAGTGACATAAATCACATGACACACCACAACAGTCTGGTACCCGCTCAACTGGACAAGGTTCTGGGAACTGCCTCGTCGAGTCATTGCAGCGTGTGTCACGCGTCAAATTCCATGCTTTGAATGCACCAGACGTGTACCGTACTTTACGGTGGTGGCACGTACTGTACCGTTCCTACCTGCTGACGAGAAATGTACGGAAGTGGACACGAGATCGACAACCTTGCCGAGTTTTGCCCACAGATTCTACCGATGAGATATTCTGTCGTCCATTATAAGGTATAACAAATGATCAGGCGTGTTTTGTTCTTGTCAGTAGTGTGCTAAAAGTGTCGTAAAAGTGACAGGCCTTGAGATTAACAATATTGCGAAGTGCGAAGTGGTTTTATAATCCCGTTTGGGTTTTCATTGGTGGACGTGTACACTGTACACGATGACTTCACGTCACCGTGGCAGGTGTATCATGTAATATGCATTTGTATGGTGGGCGGGACCATAGACTGAGATGTGATCTTTTTGCTATGCCTATGGTCCTATAATTTGATATTTTACAAACCATGAGAAGATTTCCACAAGAGATTTGCGTAATTCTTATGTCCATTTGTACGAGGCCTACTATTATTTTATTAGTTTCAAACATTGTAAAAGTTGAGTCCACGTCCACACACAAAAAAGTGTTGTTTGTGGTCTGTGGAAGGAAGGAAACTCACAAGCAGGAAATGGCAACATATTTTGATGTTTTTTAAAAAGATCAAAGTTTAATACGTGATACATATAATTTGATAATGTAGCCAAGAGTCGATGATTATTTCTTACACAATACATGTACCTGTGTACTGAGTACTACCTATCCGAGGCTTAGCTTTATATTGATATTTTGTTTGTTTCATCTCTCTGCAGTGAAAACAGGATGGTGTAGAGTTATGTATCTGTCATCGACAAGATTTGAAACTATAGTTCCTGTCTAGAGATGTGAACTCCTATGAAATCTCGGAAAAAAATTCAGCATCTTCATATAAAGCTGACTGTGTGGCGGAGTAAAGGCTGGGAATTACGAAGTACCAAATTTGAAAGAAAGAACAAAAATGGCAAACAGATCCATCCTTCTAAAAGTTGTCATCCTCGGCGATGGAGGAGTGGGCAAGAGTTCCCTCATGAATCGCTTCATCAGCAACAAATTTGACAGTCAGTCGTTTCACACTATCGGCGTTGAGTTCCTGAACAAAGACATTGCGGTGGACGGGGACAACTACACAATCCAGATTTGGGACACGGCTGGCCAGGAACGCTTCAAGAGTCTGCGGACACCCTTCTACCGGGGCTCGGACTGCTGCATGTTGTCGTTTGCCGTGGATGACCTACAGAGCTTCCATAACTTGAACATGTGGAAGAGGGAGTTTCTGTACTATGCGGACGTGTCGGACGAGGACACCTTCCCTTTTGTTTTACTTGGGAACAAGGTTGATGTCGAGGAGGATCAGAGAGAGGTGATGGAAGAAGCCGCGTTGAAATGGTGCGCAGCCAATGGAAATATCCCGTACTATGAGACGAGCGCCAAGACGGCGGTGCGTGTCGATGAGGCCTTCACGGCCGCCGTGCAGAGGGTCGTTGAACTGGACAGGAAGCAGGACATGAAATCCTCCCCGACCACAGACTCTATTGTACTCAGTAAGAAGCCCAGCAACAAGCCTCAGAGTTCTTGCTGTTCGTAATGTGCATGGATCTTCGTGTCAGGCAGCAGCGAGTTTGGATGTTATGTTTCTTTGTTCGTGATTACCAGAGGAGATGAATGTGCTTTGAATATATTCAACCTGTTGCACTTCATAATGGGCATATTGCAGTCACTGTCCTCGCAAGGTTATTCAACCTGGTTAAAACACGATTTGTGACCGTGTCAAATGTTACGGCTGCACACTTGCACATCATCCATTAATTAATGGGCAATTGCAGCTGATCATCAAATTCGAATGAAATCAGTTTGCAAAATAATGCTAATTTGTAATTTCAAGTCAGAGTTAAGGAGAATGTGTACATGTGCAGACACAACACCATCACAAATCATGCAGTAACCAACCCGGTGGCTTGAAAATGATCCATATTCGGTCTGCATAGTGTATGGCACATTTCATAACACTGGTTTTTCCTGTGGTAAGTGTAGAACCTGAATACCACAATACACCGCAGTGTGGTTGATGTGGTAATTGGTAATGCATGGTTTATGATTCAGTCCTCCTGTGGAGACTGTGGTAATGTGTGGTTAGCAGCCGTTGCGCGGTGTGGTTGTTGCAGAAGTTTAGGGTGGACATTGTAGTCACTTTCCTGAGAAAACTTAAGGAATAAGACTACACTCTGTCAAGTACTGCTCCGGGGATTCTGGCCATTTCCGGGATCGAAACCTGGATTGGACATCCTCCCTTCATCCCCCTATCACAGATAACTTGGTTTGTCTCTGAGCAGGTGTATACAACTGTTTGTGCATGAATCCGGTAGTAGCACCCATCCCACCAATTTACGATTGAAAGATTGCCTTGTGACCTCAGTAATTTTGATGTCGCTTTGAAACAGTTATAATCAGATTTTACATGGTAGTGGCTTGTCCAGATTCCGGCAGTGTATTATTGTTTACGTTGTGGATGCAGAGCTGAGCATGTTCTTAAAAAGAAACTTGAGCTAAATTGATGAGTATGCTCCAACCATCTTTTAGGAGGATGATACATACACCTGTGATGGGGCCTAAGTGCTCTGGCAGTATTACACACGCATCATTGCAGAGTGTTCTACACTTTTTGAAGTGTGAAGTTTAATGGGAAGCTAATCATCAACTAAAATTATGTGTAAATCCGCCGTGACTGTGTCTATACAAGTGATGAGCAAAGCTGCTACAGTACATAAAGTTTAAAATTTATCATGTTTCCCGCAATGATATTTGTTGAAAAGCATATAACTTGTATTGTTGCTTACGTCTGGAGAATTTTTATTGAGCAAAACTTAAAGGGATGGTACAGAATTGGTAAGACAAAATACACTTATGATCACAGATTCACATAAAACTTACACAGTATAATGGTGATGATAGGATAAAACATCCCATGAAATGTTTTTGTCTGAAATGCCATATTCGTTGAGAAATAAATGAAACTATTTTCCGATTGGAATAAATCGCTTCGAAGCGTTTTATTCATTCGTTGAAATGTGTACAGTTCTTTGTACACGGGTTCTCACTATTTTCTCCGGACCCAGATGGCTGATTGACCTCAAACTTCTACAGGTTTGTCAGTTAAGGTATATGATGGATGTGCTTTTACTGTCAGCAACGGTTTTGTCGCAAAATCCAGTTCTGTACCATCCCTTTAACAAGTGACTAAGAACCCTTGATTTTATTAAACACGTACAGTACCTATGCATGGAAAGTTATTTTCCTTATTGAAAATGTAAATCGGTTCAAATTGTTGTGAACATGCCAGTTTTATCGGAGCATGAAGACAAAGGGATTTCCCTTGTATAAATAATTGTTAAAGTACGCATAAGGTTTAGTGTTACCATTTGTGTGGACCAGGGCCTTGCTTTCGTCTAACTATAATATGATAGAACCCTATTGACACATACCTACACAACATATCACAAGAACAGACAAGAACAAGTTTGATCTGTGAAGCCATGAAAAGCCCTGTTACTGTAGATGCTTGTTACTAGATTTTGTTTGCTAAAACGGCAAAATTAAATAAATAGTGATATTATGCATGTATCGATATTCTCCATAGACCAGACAGAGAACAGGTTAAATATATGCTAATAATATGTGAGAGAAAATTATTTCCTGTTACCGTTATTATTACCGGTACTCCCATTGGCTTCATGTACTTTTACATGAGGGTAATTGTACTCGTTTTTACATGGCCACATGAATGGCACACACATCCTATTCTGTCCATGGATCAAGGTAGTATTACAAATACAGAGTATAATGTACAATATTGTACACAAACTTTACAAAGCCATTTCCTGGAGAGACTTGGGTATCACTGCGGTCAATGTGGAGGCGTGGACAAGCGGCAGTAAAAACCGAAAGTGACTTACACATGTACTGAAGTTTTAGGAAACGGATATGCAGTAACCAATTGTTTCTGTCTGTTGTGGTCTTTCCACTTCTGGTGTTTTTCTTTTAGCCCATTACGCTTTGTTGAGTCATGCAATCCCCTTTGTGTAACTAGTTAAAACTGAAAATGAGAAAAACAAAACAGCTTCCTTTAAAAAAAAAAAAAACATAAAAACATAAATGTTTTTTTTTTCACATTTTGAACTAAACTGTTCAAAGAAAAGATGCACATTTGAGGCTTGACATACATCAGCTGGACACCAAGATTCTTAAGATGAAATTGTGATGTTCACAACCAGTCGTAAGATGATACCTTTGATGTACATGTATTGTATGCTGAAACTAATAGAATGTGCATTTATCCATAAGGCTGCGTGTCTATAACAAAACTACCGGTGTTCGTTGAAAAAGGCTGTGGTTGAAGATCTCAAAGATAAACGACAAAGTCAATTTCAAATATTGACTTATTGACTCACTGGAAATGCAGCATTAAAACCAGACACTGAATCTAATAATTATTAAGATGGGCTTTGACACTGGTAGATGAAAAGACTTGTGTACATTGTGTTTTTATAATTTATGCAGAACTTGGTCTGCACACTTGGATGTGCATGGCCTTTTTAATTTAGAGCTCACTCTGACTCGGGTGCGCCACTCAATGAAACATCGCAAAATGCCTTTGGGTACTTTGGCCGTCATGCAAATGCCAACAACGCAGCCAAGATGCCAGGCCATACAAATTACAAACCGTAGCAAGTTCGGGCTTAATAATGGCACGACTTAATTCCAGCATTTGTGGAATTAATGTGTGTGGTTAAATGATTAATTTATTTATCCCCTGCCATGTTGGTGAACATATACTTGTTCTACATTGCAGTTAAATAATCAATTTGTAGTTAATATCCTCAAAGTTCATTTCACCCAAACGTAAAAACAGATAAAACAGCGAACTTTCATATCTAGGGATTTTAAGCAAATTAATTAACGAATTGAACACCCTAATGTAGATGATTTTGTTTATCAATTGACTTTGGGATATTATAATTTCCCATGTCTTATAATGTCCTTTCCATCCGAGAAATTGATTTATATTTCTGAGTGGTCTGATCTGCTTGAGTTCTTGAATATTGCCCGAGGTTTGAATTTCACAAAGAGATGGCACAGCCGTGAACTGCTGCACTGTGTCAGTGCATTGAAGTTGTTACAATTCTCATGCTCGAGTTGAGCCTTAACGGCCATCTCATGAATAATGTTTAGTCATTCGTACAGTTAAGTGATGATTCACAGTTCTTGTTCAAATATGAAATCATGATGCATTCCATACTCGTTAGATATGGACTTAGGGAATTCTAAAACCTGATTATTTATTTTAAACGATTTGAAACTTTAAAGCTCAGATGTTGTTACAGTGTCCAACTGTCAACTTCTTGAAGACAAAAAGAGGAATTCAATTCAAAAGAAAATTTTTAAAATGATGTGAATGGGTTTAAAAAGAAATGTTTGTAAATAGTCAGGAGGGCCTGACATTTCAATCGCTGGAGGACCTTTCTCAGCTGTTATCTAAATGACAGAGGTACATAAACCTTGAAAAGGATTTATTAAAAAAAGGGCAAATTTGATCAAAACACGCAGTATTCATAACTAGCTGCTAGTTGTGGCAATACATGAATAAAGTATATGAATGACACACATACTGGTATAACGCAATTTTATGAAAACATATTTCATTTGAAATGAATATGATTTATAATTTCCTTTCAAATTGGGCAAGAGTTAGACTTGTAGCCAAGTCGTTCAAAGTGGCGGTGATCGTCTCTTCTTTCACGCAACTCTCACAAAACTTTCTCGTCGCGAGACTCCTGGCTACGACGAGATTTCGGCTCTTGGGGACCACTTGAAAGTTCCTTTTAATAACAAGGTGTCTCGCGAGAAAGTAGAGCGGTTTTGTGAGAGTTGCGTGAAAGAAGCAACGATCACTGTGACTTTGAACGCCTTGGCTACAAGACTAGACAAGAGTATTCCCATAAATCGTCCAAACATGTACCGGTACATGTACTCTACATGTATGGTCATGTAGATGCACTGTGTGTGATGTATAAATATGCATTTGAGACACTTCAGCTAGCCTGAAATGAAATTTTGCGGTGATTCAATAGACATGTTTATTTGATTGTTATGAGTTCACTGTACAAACTATGTGCATAATATTCTCAATTACCTGGGGCTGGTAGGCATATCGGTATAACACCTTGCATTTGGGCCAATTTCATAGAGCTGCTTAAGCACCAAAATCTGCTTAAGCACCAATATCTGCTTAAGCACCAAAAACCTTGGTAAATAAAATCAGTATGCCAGCCAAAACTCCTTGTGAATGTTGTGCTTAGCAAACAGTGACCAAATACAAATTAAAAGCAGAAAACATCACATGAAAATTTGGTTGGCAATCCCATTTGATCAAGGAAGAATTTTCGTGCTTAAGCAATTTTTGTGCTTAAGCAGCTCTATGAAATTGGCCCCAGGTGATTCTTACAGAAGGAATGCATGCATTGAACTGTATGAATATTTAATTTGAACAGAATACCCAGAAGACTTGAAGTTACACATTGGGTGTTCAACTTTCTGAGTAACTTAACATTTTTATATTTGGTTTATATGTTTTTATCCGGAAAATCTGGCTTTCAGTTTTTGCTAGAATTTTTTGTTTCCCCAAGTATATATATCCCATAAAATTCTTTAATATACATGTAGGCCTATGTAAAAAAGTATATTAAGCTTGCAAGGCATGCTTGGCTTTTGTATAATTCGATTGCATTTAGTTTCATAAAAGTGAAAGATCAATTTATGCTAATTCAAAATTGCATATCATGTACATGTGTAAAGTGGATAGTGTATTTGTTGTCAATAAAGATGTATCATGAATTTGAAAGCTGAAGAAATTTCTTTTGACTAGTAATGTATGATTATTTTGCACTACACGAAAGACAGTAGCAAGGAAAGCATGCAGAATTGCAGATACATTGTAAATGTATGCATTTCATAAGTGCCTATCAGAAAATTAAGTATACATAATATGACTTCATAGCAAATATATTTATTGAATCTATTTTTGGCCAAGGGTCGTGAAATGAATGGAGCAGAAATACCTGTATCATCCAAGTGCAAATTTGTGAACGCCTACAGTATCAAGGTGTAGCTTTTTGGTAAGGGGGGGTTTACCCGGAGTGACGTTTTGTAGCCAGGCACTGCGAGGGCGGGTGGGGGTAGGTGTGTGTTTTTTGTGTTTTTTTGTAAAAACAAAAATTGGGAACCCGGGGGGGGGGGGGGGGGGGGGGTTTAAACCCCCCGTAGATCCGCCACTGGCCTGGATAAATTATTGTGCTCTAGTTATTGATACTGTTGGCTAGTGTGGCTACCACAATAGCATGTTGTGTTCTAATAACGCCTCGTGATCAACATGAGTGTCTATTGTTAGCACTAATTCAGTTTGCTATTGTTGAGTTCATTTCCTCCCCAATATGAAACAAAATTGACTGATTCTTTGAGGTAAAAAAAGCCCATCGGCTTTGTATGGCTTCCACTTCACCTCTTGACCTCTATGGACAAGAGAAATTAAATAACACGACACAACACACGAAGTAAGATCAGCATTTTTATTGTCACTTTTTTATTGAATATTCAATGCAGCACTAAGTAACTTTTTTGCATAAAGCACCCCTCTTTTTTCAGTTCAACATTGGAAGAACATTGCAAACATTAAGTAACAAATAACATTTCAGAGCATGTATTCCGAAACCTTATGGTAAATAAAATATATGCTTGTATAGGATATGGAGGTAGGGATTTATGGTACAGACTAAAACCTTATTGAAGTGACAATGGCATTGTCCAAAGTTACAGTCCTTGACATCATGAATTAGCTTGCTTTGCCATTGAACTGAACACTATGGACCGTTCACACAATTACTTTTGTGTTTTGTGTAATGTCAGAATCGCTGCATACCATATATTGAACTCACAATGACTCCAGATCTATTCAAATATTTACTATCCGGTCATGTGACTCTAGCTCTAGTTCCACATCCTTCTAAAAGAGTATGATATAGTCCATAAGTGAATGCTGGTTTTAAGTATTATGATACTTTCCGGCAAAACATTTTATTTTAAACATATTGCAATTAAGAACACAAAATACTCCTGTACTTTGTGAGATTGTACAATGTACATTCTACAATATCACAAACTTACACAAACATATTTTTATGGTCAAATGAAGCAAACATCAGTATCAGAGGAAGTAGTGATGAAGGGGGAAGCCACACTAACTGGGCCAATTTCATTAGAATTGCTTAAGCATGAAAAGTCTTCCTTGATCAAACAGGATTACCAACCAAATTTTCATGTGATAGTAACTGGTTTTAACTTGTATTCGGCCATTGTTTGCTGAGCATAACATTCACAAGGAGTTTCGGCTGGCATACTGATTTTATTTACCAAGGTTTTTGGCGCTTGCTTTTATAAGCAAATTTTGGTGCAAGCAGTTCTATGAAATTGGCACGAGGACTGAGAACAACAGACATCACCACAAACAGTTAGCTCAAAGATATTCTCTTGAGCTAAAGGACAAATGAGGACAAAATACCTCACCACAAACAATAGCTCAAAGATTAAGGACAGGAGATCTCAACACACATAGTTAGCAGGCAGATAACAAAGACACATGTGGGCAAGGACTAACATGACAAGGTCATCAAAGACACACAGTTGGCATGAAGACAAGAACAAAATCAACAACTTGTTGACAAAGATAAATAGAGGTCAAAAGATACAGATAACAAAAGGCAAAGATAACAACACCAGTAAAAACTGCTTGAATCAAGTGACCTGAAGTTCCTGGTACATAAGGAACTTTTCACAGGTGCTTAACAGTTCCGCTTTGGCAAATGCATTTGGCATTGCATTGCTACTGGATGAGATCCAATAAATTAAATGCACATGTAAAGTAGGGACTTTCTACCCACGTATGATGCGCATTGTCTGCAAACTGGTTGTTCGCTGAGTTTAAGTTTTAATGGCACACAAATTTGCTTTGCGATATTTCAGTCTGAGCTACTTTATGAAATGGATCCAAAATTATAGGCCTGGATTTACCCCCGAACAACTCCCCCCCACCCTTTCCAATAATTTTCACATTTTCATGACTTCTAGCAAGTCATTTATTTGTTGTATCAGTCGATTTTTAAAAGAAAAATTTTGTGTATGAATTTTACTTTTGTGGGACTGAAAACTTACATGTATATAGGGATTTGGATATTTCGATGGAATTTGGATAGATGGCTTTAAAAACAGGCAGATATTTTTCGATTACATTTTAAAATCATAATATACATGTATATATATTCAATTTAACAAATTAAGTTGCAATTTCAAATTGATATAGATCACCATTGTAATCTTTATAGTTAAACTTAATTATTTACAGGCTATTGCATACAGCATCATGGTATAAATGAACGCACAGATGCTTGGAAATTATTTTATAAAATATTGAGTCAAAATGTGAAACACTTCACAAGCTTTAAGGAGAACAATTACCAAAATAGCCGGTATTGTTCAAACTTATATGGAATTAGTCACCATGGAAACATGACATATGAATGTCCATTATGATATCAGCTTCAGAGACTCAAAAAGACAAAGAATGTTTATCTCATGAAAACAAGACAATTAAGAAAATTTCCAGTTTATCACTAATGGGTAAAAGATTCCAGTATCATACATAAAAACTAGGTTTTGAGCCGTTTGCATGGTCAGAAATATCAAATAAAATAGAATCTGAACCTAAAATCTACATTAGAATACCTGAGAAATAAACATAAAGAATTGGTATGTGTGAATACTTCTCATAACCACCCTTTTAAGCCTTTGAGAAAGATCCTGGTAGGGTTGAAATGTTGGGCACTCCTTACTCTTAAATACTTTGTATTTCAGTTCATTTGGATTAATTAGCAGTTTGCAGTTGTATTCACCCTAAATACACCTTTTAATGGACCGTTCCAGCCTGTCAATCAAACTGTGCACATTGACCAGTTGGAGGAAGCCTTTTAATCAGGTGACCATGAAAGCCACGGTCAAACTTGGTCATACTGTGCAGCTTTGACTTCATTACGCAGGATAACATCAGAGAAATGCTAGTGAGTTGTAACACGTAGATTTTCTACATCAATTGGGATGAAGGCAAAATTACCTTAAAAAGCTTTCAAGCACATTAATTGCAGAGTGTCACTCACATGATCACTCACTGACGAGTAACACCAATTTTTCCAACATCAAACAAGACCATTGAGTAGCACGGGCCTGGCAGCGTCTAAGATATCAAGATTGGGATCCAAGGAACGCCCAAGGCCTTCCAGTACCATCATGGCAAGCATTATTGAGGCAAAGTTACCGTTGAGCTTGACCTAGTACAAAAACAAAAGCAAAAGAGGTTATATGATTAATACATGTATATAAAAACATGTGCAGGAAATTCGCAGGAATTCAAACGAGGTCATCGAAGGGCCAATTCTTCACAAGAGAAAAAATGCCGTACGTCAAGTGCATAAAAACTACAAAGTTATGGTCTGAATACAGAGTGCGTGAGGTGGGAAATGAAACTGAAATGAGAAAAGGGGGATTCCACAAATGCATGCCATTTCCTTCTCTGAAATTAACAAAACAAACAACCGCCACAGTTCAGTTTCCAACATGTAGTATGTTCAAATATAAAAATACCTTGTGTCTGATCATCAGGCCGAACAGGTCTTCTAACAGTGTGCCAACTTGCATCTGAAAAAAAAAAGAATATTAAAATAAATTGATAAATCAAGAAAAAACAATTTTTACCAAATTAGCCAATACAAGTAATAAACTGCTGCAAACTGCTCATTTAACCAAAATAATGACCTGAAATATATGTAATGCTTGGAGTGCCTGATGATTCAAAGGCTTTGAGAAAGATCCTGCCTGCAAGGACTGAAGTGTCAGGCGCTCTTTACTCCAAGCAAAAGGAAATAGCTGTAGTTTAACTGTCCATGTTATTGAAAAGGACGTTGAAATAGAAGGCTATAGGCCTTATTCATGGTGCATCCATCCTGCAATCAAAGCAGTATCATCAAACTGAGGCTTGGATTCAAAATAGTCTAGCACCCATTTTCTTTTCAGAATTGGTGTTATCTTTTCTAAAGGGTATACAAGGAAGTTGACAAAATAGATGCACCGTGAATAAGGCCTATAAGGATTGTTCATCCAGGGTATGGAGGCTACGGTCATCCATCCGGGTGCTTGCAGGAATTGTACTTACCACTCCAAGTCTCAGTGTTTGCTGATGAGCCAGGTTGACCAACTCTGCCATGTCGGCCTTGAACTTGGTCTCATCTGGACACTTGTGACAGGTGTGCTGAAGAAACAGTTCAGCCACCACCTCACCCTAAAACAAATCATAAATCATTATTTACTTTTAGATTGTAAATGTACCATTGTAAATGACCTGTTAATAGAATGTAAAATGTCCGCTATACACAGATCTGGCGCGACATACTATCCGCCATAACTGCAGTGTCCCCAGCCGCCTTTTGTGTGGCAACTTTTGTGTGGCTGGGTGTATGTCCTGATACACCGCATGGCTAATAATACATGAATTGCAAGTCAGATTCGTGTACCGGTATACATATGCCAGACATTTACGTGTCCACAGAGGAAAATAAAATATCATAAAAAATGCTTTTTCCCAAATCCGCGTACTAAAAACCAAACCAAACCGAGTATTATTAAAAACAAAACAAAATATGAAAACAAAACAAAATGCAAAGATAAAAAAGCTTATTACTTCCTTGTGCATTTTTTCTCAATGACTGAAGAGTATAAGAACAGTTAAAAACTACAGGTGACTTTGTTTCACATCATGGCCTAATTTCATGGAATCCGTTACTGTTAGCAAAAATTCTTCGCTTATGATAGCAGACTTTCTTTTGCTTATGTTTAGCATATTTCATGGGAGAGTTTTCTTTCTTGCCACGCTAAGCAAAGACTTTCAGCAGAATGCATATGACAGTGTGTTAGCAGAAAACAATCACGATTACCCTAGAAATTCTGCGCTAATAAGCCAAAAGTCTTGCTTACAGATTCCATGAAATAGATTTCATGTGTAGCAGTGCCTGTAAGCACAAAAACAGGCCATAACGGATTCCATGAAAACAAATCATACTCTCTAAACCAAAATTGCAATACACAAAATACATTTTTATGTAAAAAAAACCCAATCAAACAAATTGCTAATTACTTTTCCCAGCAGCACATTTGTAAAGACATCCCTGAAGTTCTGCCTGTCGTACTCGTTGAGCTTGGCCACGATGCCAGTGTCCAGCATGACCAGTTTGAGTGGACACTCCCGTGGCTTGACACTGATGACCACAGTGTCGCACATGTCCTCCATCTTGATGATGTTATCGGTCTCGTCGGTGAAGCTGCTGACCCCTTGGACAAGGATGTTACCGGGGTGCAGGTCAGCATGGACAAAGTTGTCGATGAAAACCTGGATTTCAAGAAGTCAATAATTTTTAACTGTTAATATCCTTGCCATTCAATAATGCTTTTATGGAAATTTAAGATGCATGACAAAATCTTGATAAATATCAAAAGCAAGACGGAAAGCATGATCACGGATCTCTTTACCATTTTGAGGAGAGCTTCTATTCCCATTGCAGCCAGGCGTTCGTTGAGGCCTTCTGGCCTGTCCTGATTATTGTCAGCAATAAAGTCTGAGATGTAGTCTCCTTCCTGTGTAAAAGTTAAGTACAATGATATATATTCAATAACATCCACCTGTTTCACATTTTAAGAGGAAGAGGCCATGATTGTGGATGGTGCTCCAAAGATATGCATAGATTCATGCATTAACAGTCAGCATGGAATGGGTGGTCAAGTTTTAAAATGAAAACTGGGATATTGTTTAAACCAATTCTTTTTGCATCTCAGTCAAATGAAAAGTTAGTTGATTGCCTCCCAACGGCTAGATAGGCTTGTTGATACTAAACATTCAGCTACGAGTTGATAGAGTGTCAACAAATACACACTCTATGCTAGCTTATTACGTGTAAATACTTATGGCAATCCAATTATAATTCATAGACATTCTCCACTTGGCATAAAGACAATGTGAAAATAGAAGACATCATCATGAAGATGTCTTCTAGGGATACCTCGTAAGTCTCTATCAGGACATCTCGGCTGACAAACGGACGCAGAGGTCTCGGGAATCGGATGCAGTTCACATCGTGAAAATTCTCGGCAAAGATGTCCAGATTGTTGGCTTCTACCCTCAGGTCAATCTGGGAGAAATAATACAAAATTTAATCCAATCCAAACATTTGTGCCATTTTCCCTCAATGGTATTACACCATTTTTTTTGTCTGATTTATGTAGGACTACTGCAAATAATTATGGCTATCTTAGGATTTAAAGGTAATATCATACTTTGGTTTTTATCAAAGAAATACAGATTCATGGGCAAAAATATCAAGACAGATACAGTAACAGTCATCTGTGAAAATTTCAGGTCCATACGATGCCCACCTTTTGAGAAAACAGTGAAAACGGCCACAGTTTTTCTTATAAAGTCTTTTCTCTTTTATTTTTTATCTTTTAAAAGATTTAAAAGATTTGTGGTCGTTATTTTACAAATTTCTGGATAAATACACCATTTCAGGAGGAAAAAAATTAGTATGTTTCTACCACCACAATCTTCATATCCTGTAAGTTATACGTAAATCTGTGAAAATTTCTGTTTTGGTCTCTTACCAAAGTATGATACTACTTTTAAGTAATTAAGTGAAGCATGGGATGAATTTGTTACATTTTGATTTGTTCAATTTGATAACGAACCTGATTCTTCATGAGACCTTCAAAGTCTGCCACACACTCTGGTAGACTCAGCCATTTCAGACCAGGAACATAAGACAGGATACCAGCTAAGACCTGTAACAACTGTAGGTCCCACTTGACACGTCTGTAAATGCCGGGATGTAACACCTGGTGAAAGGAAGAACAAGTTTATAAGGGAGAGAAGCTTTAATACTGGTTGGGCCAAGCCACTGAAAAGCCAGGTCAGGCCTGGGCCTGTGAATGAAAGTAGAAACCAATTGTCTTTACCTTTATGGCTACAGGAATGATGTCATCACTTTCCTTGAGGGATTTGGCGATATGAACGAGCGAAACTCCCTCTTCCTCTCCTGTAACAGCATAAACAAATCATGTCATTGCAGGCCTCGAATTTGGTTCTGAAAAGGGGCAAGGCCACTTTTCCATTGCAAGGGGCACTTCCATTGGAAAATCATAATGTCTATGGAAACATTTGAAGGGGGCAGCAAGGCCAAGAACCAGGGCAACGAAGGCCATGGCCTCTGTTAAATTCAAGGCTTGATATCGTCAAAGGGTCGTTAGTTATCCATAGCACAAAACATGTAAACACAACCTCCCAAACTTTTCTTCCAAATCACCTGCAGATTTGAACTGAAGTGTCTGGTTACAAATGCACTGATTTGACCGTGTTTTGGGAAAACAATGTGCTCTTCCAACTAGTACATATGCACTATAGCTGCTGTGTCAAGTGAGTATTTATTTCAACTTTGTTAATCTTTGATACCACACATGATTGCATTAGACCATCATGTGCAATCTCAACCCCTTGGAATGGATGCGACTCTTCTTATCTTTCAGAGTCATGACTTTATTTTAATTGCAGAGTAGAGTGCCTGCTTGTAACTTCTGAGTGAATGGGAAGACATTTAGTTACCATTTGAATCGGCTGATGGTCTATGGTCCTCATCGTCCAGGTACAGATCTTTGGTTTGCTTCCGGAAAAACCAGTCAAGCTTGAGGATTTCACGCCCTGCATTTTTCAATAAAATGAGACGCACAAACTTAATTACAATGGATATTGTCACCTTCTGTGGCGTTGTAAATCCAAAATAGGGAAGTATTTTCACTTCATTCACTCGGGTATATCTTCAGGAAATTCCCTACAGGAAACAAGAACTTGAGGAAAAAGACGAAGCAGTGGGATTTTGACTTCAATGAGTTACTGAAGTACAATGGAGGATTTTGATTTGTAAACATTAAGATGAGATGAAACTTGAGGGAAACCTCTCTCACCATCGTCAAACTCTGATGGTTCATCATCGTCATCCACCAAAGCTTGCTGGCACTCTTCTGACAAAGCGTCAGTCCTCATGTATCCCTTGTACACCTGTCCCACGCAGCCCGAGTGCAGCGACTTCTCAATCTTGACGAAGACATTGCGCCAGTTCTTCCCGAAAGAGCGCTCCAGCTTCTTTTCAGTCTGGTACCAGTAGTGCTTCGGTGCATCCAGATGCAGCTTGGAGAACAGGTCACAGAAGTCGGCCGAGAACAGATCCCGCCTCGTGCTGGCCCACTGGCCGAGCTTGATGAAGGTGGGTCCCGAGATCTCCACGGCCCGTAGGAGCAATCGCTGCCACCTTCTGCGGAACCTATCCGACCAGAGTGTCAGAGGGTACACGACCAGAATAGGTCCGAAGATCACAGAAATCCATATCAGTCTCCTGCACAGACTCAGACACTTGTAAATGTAGAAGAAAGTGCGGACAATGACATTGCTCTGCTTTTTAGACTTTCTGGTCCTTTTTGGAGAACCCGGCGGAACTCCGAGTACAGCAGTCGGAGCTTTGGATTGTTGGCAATTTGCCCTCACTGAATAAGTTTTGAACAGCAATGAACTGGTGCATAGTGAAGTAGCAATGCCAAATACCGCTGGGGAGCTGATGGGTTTATGAGAAGGGGATGGCTTAGGCTTACACCGCAGAATAAAGGAAGTCCTTCGAAAATTCAGAGATCCGTTCTCGCATCTAAGGAGGCTACCTGAGCTCCTGGACAGCAACCTGCGGCATGATACTTGAAGCATCTTGGATCTGCAAGTTGTGCAACCAAATTTTTGTTCCTTGTTTTAATATTCAAGGTTTTCCCGAATTGTAGCGAAGTGAAAATCTTCTATTGTTCGGCTTATTCATTTTCAGATTATGAGTAACAGAAATGTCAACTGTCAATCAATCATTGATTTTTTCCTCTATCCTTGCTTCAGATCAAATCACTGCGTTCTTGTTGCAACACCAATGTTTCTGTTTCAATAAATAACATTCCTGGAGAAATAGAAAACAAACAACATATCAAAAGTCCAAACAAGCAAACAAAAGGCACAAGGATTTTGAGTGACGGGGTATTCTGCAATTAGGGCCTACTCCACTTTTGCAGTGTGGATTATTATGATTGCATATTGCCTATTTTGGCTCACGGTAATCTTTTTGGAAAGAATTCCACTGACGGCCATGACGGAAACAGGGTTATTTCCTCCAAGAGTTAACTTATTTGATGCAAATTGCAAGTCATGATGAACTTCAATCTCAGGAGTGAAAACTGGTGTAGCTTATCTAAAAAGTGAGATTTTCAGGGGTTTTTTGACCTACAATTATACACTTCGAATGCAGTGGTAGCCACTTTTCTCATAACGCCCTCTGTCGGTCCCATAGGTTTGTGCACAAGTGATGGCCGTCAGTGGAATTTCTTTTGTTTGTAAAATAAATGCAAAATTTTTATTTGTCGTCTGCTAAACAAATTTCAGAGAGAAGGTCTAGGTTTGCCTTGCGTGACACGTAATAGTGGCCTGTATTTCCAGACCTATCTGTACATCAACAACCTTTAACAGTACCGATCACTTCATGTGCTTCAGTCGGAAAAATACCTAAAACAGAACAATAACATCATTTTCCTCCTTACCTTTTCCAAACGGACAGAAATTTTCCACGCACGCACCCCTCAACTGTTAGTGGTGCGGTACCCACTATCCTTCATGCATTTCCACACAATAGCAATCGCAGGAAACAGGAGCCATGCTAAACAGCGACCTCAGTTGGCGAAGCAGGCCCAGGTGAGTCCTTTTTTTTTTGTTCTGTCAACTTTTTAGGTTTAGTTATAAATAGGCCTACTATACTTACTAGTTACTAGCTCAGTGCAACCAAGCTCCACGAGTATTGGGGGGATTTGTTTTCAGTTTACATAGGCTCCAAGAAAGGGAGTGTCACAAGTTAAAGTGCAGTCGTGTAAACATCCATATTTGCAATGTGGATTTTGTTTAATCACAGCCAAAAGCCCCCCCAACAACCGCATGTTTAGTAGGAGATTTAGTGAACGTGTTATGCAACTTTATGTGCACTGTCAGATTCCATGGTAAAAAGAAAAATAACACAGGCCTAACCTCTCAATTTTGTCAGTGGGAAAAGTAACCCAGATCAAAATCTTAATCTGCCAATGATAAAATGACATTTAATCAAAAGAAGGCTGTAATTTGTCACCCAATGCATGTACAGTGGACATACATGTACCTTTCTCACCTCAATCAAAAGAACTGTTAAAAATGGGTTAAAATTGATAAGATAAGGCCAATAATAATTAGTAGATATCATTAATGAATAATGTTTTAAGGTAAGAGATCGAAGCACACACCAAAATCAATTTATTTAGGACAAAAGATTCAACACACGAAGGAAGTTTGTTTGTTCTTATAACAGTACTGATTCGTTTTTAATTAATCACCTGAACATTTTAAATATCACAGATAGCCTTATTCATAAATTACACCTCAATTAAAAATAACTTTTAATCCATTATTGAATTCCTTAAACTTTGCATAAATGTATTTATTTTGGAGTTGTCTTCATTATTTTTTAATTTAAACTTTCCTGCCTTTTTTGAAGCTTTGGTTGATTAGCAAATTACACTATACCAACTTGCCAACTATTCAATGTACCAAATGAGTGGAGTCCGTACATTGAGTTGCAATAGCTGTCATGCACAGAATTTCCTTACAAAAAAGTTGCAGAATAATTACATATCTGCAGTTGTATCGCACCTAATTGCTGTTATGCCATAGCTCTCTATTAGTAATCTTTGGCTCGTGCATATAATTATGTTCATTACATTTCAATAAAATTTTGATATTCATTATTTTAGATCATTTAATTCAATTACATTTTCATTATTACATTTTCATTATTAAGGCACATCTGTCTGATAGTTAAAAAGCTTGGAGTTAATAGGAGGGCCTGACATTTCGATCCTAGCAGGATCTTTCTAAAAGGCTATTATTTTGGTCAATATTTTGGATGATGAGCAGTTTGCAGCAGTTAATTACTTCATTGCTCATAATTAAAATATTGGCAATAATGTTTCAAATTCTAAATCATTTCCTGACGGGCGCTTTATTTCAAAATCAAAAGAGTGGCTTGTCCTGCGAAGACAGTGATGTTCTAAGTCTAACATTTTATTTCTTGGCACATTGGCTCTGCAAGAACAGTGCAAAGTTATCCAATCATGGGAGGCCTTGCAACTTTCTCATTTTCGTCGAGGAAGATCCGAACTCGATCCGTTCTGAAATCCGCGGTCACACCATATCCATGGGGAACGAGTTGAACCTGAGTAGAGAAGAAGAAAATAAAAATAAGCCTACTGTGAAATAATAGCATTCAATTCGGAACAAAAATATGAGGCTGTAGTTTACAGAAGTCACTCCTCATTATTAATTTATTTTATTATCATATCTGGCATTACTGGGACGCCGTACAATACATGACCTTTGACACCTTGTTATATGCTAATGAGCCTTCAGGTTATTGGTGTTTACTGTGTGAATAAGCTGCAATAAACCACTGTTATGAACATTGCAATATATGACCATATGACCACAAATTTCACAGACCTGCTAAAGCACAAAGATTTGGCAATTACAAAATGTTTCGGACAGCAATAACCGTTTACCAACCAACATTTTGTGTTATTGTAATATCGATCATGACTGGTGCTCCGATTATTTTTGCTAAGCAATACATATTTGCCAAGAATTTCCAGTGAAGTTGCTCTTGGCTATGAAATAATGGTGCCTGATAAATGGCCATACACTTTCCATATTTATCCAAATTATGGCACATGAAACTTTGGGTTTTTTTTCACTGCAGGCTGATCATACTTGCCTCAAGTGATTTGTCTTCCTTCTCTATAGCAGCTTTGGCCTCCTCACCGCTCTGAAAATTAATTAAATAATTAATACAATAAGATTATCAGTGAACAACATTTTGATAGTCAGTCATATCCTGCCATATTTCACTGTAAAGGCATGGTAAAGCACAGTAAGTGACTATATAGGGAATGATAATACTGTTTTTATGTTTTCATACCTTACATTACATTATCATACATACATCATGTACATGCATGCTCATCATTATTTATGGTTTGTTCATAATATAAACCTCGAACTTTGAACCCACAAACACTGCAGATGGTTAATAGTGCATAATTTCCCATTGATGATACATGTACTGTGTGTGCACACAGACCTATTATGTCGATTCACATTGAATCAATGAAGGCAGTGTTTGCAACAGTAGTATGTACTATATATGGTAGAAACTAAAGTCCCTAAGCTGCAGGAGCTGACAAAGCCTCATAAAAGAAAACGAAGACATGGTAGGCCTAATCCAATTAGTAATTGGTATATTTTTTATAATTACAGCATATAATTGCTTGCAGTGTGAATCTGATGTATGAAGTCCCTGCCATGCCAGCGATATCATGGGAACTTTGCGAACATGGCTAGTCAAGTCGAAATATAGTGATTGAATGCTCTGTAATCGTGAATTCACGATTGTTTGGAGTGATCAATCAGCCTGGCAGAAATACGTACCTTCCCAACAAGATCCGGCCACTTTTTCAATTCACTCATGATGGCACAACAAATATTACAGCTGATCAAATCTTCAGTCCGGAAGTAAGTAGTCCTATTCTCGACAGGTTGTTAATTGTTGCACGAAGTACAAAACAGTGCGGTTAATAAAAAAACGCAATGTATAGCGCCCTCTATTATGTTACTGTTGTCTTCGAGAGTACGAGTACGATCGAGTGTGATGCGAGACGGTTTCTGCCGCGCGCGGTCAGTGCTTTTTGCTTGTGGATTTTAATTATATGGAAATCCTGATTTGCAGTAATGAACTCCCCGAAACTATGAATACATCCCGAATCAGCTGCGAAGGTAGGTAAATCATTTGGCTCTACACGCGCTCAAATAATTTTAGCGGCGCGTCCAATTCTGAGTGATTATAGTGTATGCATAATGGTCTAGCTCTGTGCTTATGAAATGAGATTTAGAAAATGAGCCTCATAAAAATGGAAAAATTAAAACAATAATTCTCACTGTCTTCATTTCATGGATAGCAACAGAATATTCCTGAGCTGAGTAGGTTGTTAAATAATAACCTCTGCCCTAGTGGTAAATATTTCACGTGCGTAAGTCAATGAAGCCGTCGAAGTCAATAGCCCAATACATATCACCACGCAAATTATTGTCAAAATTTTTTTTATTATCATCCAAAGAAACATATTTAACAATTAAAATTAAACACCAGTTTCACGATCGATTTCTGTGGTTAAAAATTTCCTTTTTTTATTACCTCTCCTCTCTAAATCTATTTACATGTACGTTCAATCTTATGGCTCTATTCCTAACTCACTGTTAGTACATGTATAATATTAACCGAGTTGAAGTTAAGATTGATTGCATTTCATTGTGAACCTTGAATAAGATTCAGACCTTGTAAAAGGCTCTTTTTTTGTTAGCCAATGGCGAAATCCATCGACCTTTGCATGGATAAAAGAGTGGCCAAGGTATTCACTAACAAATTCTTTAATTCCAGCCGTTAACAAATTCTTCAATTCTTAGCCACTTGCTAAACAATAATATAATGCACATTGGATGATACTAACTATCATAAAAAAATCTCACGTTTTACAATAATTTTGTTTGAAGAGTGTGTACTTCGTGTGACACGCTACTCTTGGGTATTGAGTAAGGAAGTTATAAATGGAGAAGTTGGTGATTTATTCAACTACATGTACATACAGGCCCATAGCATCAACACCTGTTGCTCTTACACTGAATAAAATGTGACTTCTAAATCCATCTTCAGCAAATAAGGAAATTAAATTGAGATAGCTAATTGGTAAATTATTCAAATATATAAAATCGTACACCTGTTGCACTATTATACTTTTATAGTAATATTAAATGTTAGTTCTAAATCCATTTTGGCCAATTAAAAAGGCAGTTAAATTGAGAGAGTTAATTGGTGATTTATTCACCTGATGCTAAAATGTGTGTTTTAAGGCTGTTTTTAAAAAGGTTATATAACTAGCCAAAAGTAGAACCATGCAGCTGCTGTGTCCAGGCCCCGATACCGACAGGTATAATGTCAGAGGCTGAATCGGGTCTATCCAATCATGGGTATCTGGTAAACTAGACCCTCAGTATCCAAGTAAATGCGAACACGGTCTGTCCTGTAATCCTCCGTCACGGCATAACCGTAAGGTACGATTTCGACCTGCAATTAGAAAAAAACACATTAATCATGAGTTGTCAGGATATAATATACTATACTGAGGATTCAGAATAAAGTTCAGAGAACTGAGGAAGGTCAATCAGGATGTTGAGTTGAATAAATAATACCTCTGACAAATCTCTTACCGTAAGTGAAGGATTGTCTCCCTTGATAACATCATAAGCCTCCTTTCCAGTCTGTCGAGACAAAAATACAGGTGAAAAACAGCGTAAAAACATTGTGGAATACATGATGATGCGCTGATGTATGCATTGTGTCGCACAACACACGCAATGTCTTCTTAAGTTCTTGGGTCATTGAATGTTTCAATGATTCTAGTACATGCGTACAGTCACCCTCCTGAAGACGAACATATCACACTGTTCGAAACGTCGAGAGTTTAAATCACCATCAGAACCATACACTCGTACAGAAGAGATGACATGGTGTCACCGCAATATACCTTATTTTAACAGGCGTGTGTATGCCGCATCACATCGTGATTAAGGCTTGTTCCATGTACAAAAGCCTACATTATTAATAGCAGAGATGATATTGTATCTTTGAAACTATTTACTCAGTTGCGAATCTCTCGTAAATTTGCATTGCAACACAAACGGGATAGGGAAAGACAAGATAACATAAAGCATTCCTGGAGATTATAGTCCACTCTGGTTAGCTGGTGCCCCATGCAGACCCAGAGATGAGTTAGTTCTGTAGAAGTTGGGTACCATGCATCTATAACCTGAGAGTGGACTAATCTCCATACAGGAATGCCACACAACAAAAAACTGCCTCACCATTCCAACGACTTCTGGCCATCGTTGCTTGTTAGTACCAGTATCTTCGCCCCAACTCGGACAACTTTCTCCCACCATCACAAGTGCTGCTAGCATGATGCAGCAGATCACCAGACATTTACCAGCCATGATTAACGATTGTGAAGATCACTGCTGTAGTGTGAAAATACGTTTCAGTTGTTTCCTGTCGACGTGGCTCTGAAACAGGAGCAAAATGATCGATGTATTTTGGACGGATGAGTTGTCACGAATGCTGGGATGTTTACTTACATTACGCACTCGTACCACTTTGTGACAACATTCATTTCAATAGAAAGCCCAGTGGGCATGCGCATTCAGCAAAATGCACTGTCATCAGTCAGCCGATCGATCCACTGAGGTGAGGTACTATAGGTGGAAAGTAAAAGTCTGTATAGTTTCGCGATCCACTGGGTGTGTCGTGTAAACATGGAGGCCATGTTTTGTTTTCTTGCCTGTCCAGGGTCTCTGTGCATCCATGATTGTGTACACAGATTTACCTGTAACTTACAGGGTATAAAGATGGTATCCTGAAATGCTTCATTTATTCAAAAAGGAGTAAAACCAAAGACCGTCTTCGGAAGATCAAAATAACGGTGAAAAGATTATTTAAAAAACAAAATACCGTGGGCGACAGAATATTCCTGAGCTGAGCAAGTTGTTAAATAATAACCTCTGCCCTATAAAATATGGTAAATATTTCACGTAAGTCAATGAAGCCGTCATCCCAATACATATCGCCACGCAAAATTATTGTCAATAAAAAATCATCCAAAGAAACATAACAATTAAAATTAAACACCAGTTTCACGATCGATTTCTGTGGTTAAAAATTTCCTTTTTTATTACCTCTTCTCTCTAAATCTATTTACGTTCAATCTTACGGCTCTATTCCTAACTCACTTGTTTGTATAATTAAAAGAGTTGAAGTTAAGATTGATTGCATTTCATTGTGAACCTTGAATAATATACAGACCTTGTAAAAAGCTCATTTTTTGTTAGCCAATGGCGAAATCCATCGACCTTTGCATGGATAAAAGAGTAGCCAAGGTATTCACTAACAAATTCTTCAATTCAAAGCCATTAACAAATTCGTAGCCACTTGCTAAACAATAATATAATGTGCATTGGATCATACTAACTACATGTATCATAAAAAATCTCACGTTTTACAATAATTTCGTTGGAAGATAGTGTACTTCGTGTCGCTACCCTCGGCATAAATGAATGAGGAAGTTACAAGGAGAAGTTAATTGGTAATTCATTCAAAGGCATATAACATCCACACAAGTCATGTTGCTCTTATACATTGAATAACATTTTACTTCTAAATCCACCTTGGCCAAATAAGGAAATTAAATGGAGATAGCTAACTGGTAATTGATACAAATAATTATATAAATTCTACTGAATCCATTTTGGCCAATTAAAAAGGCAGTTAAATTGAGAGAGTTAATTGGTGATTTATTCACCTGATGCTAAAATGTGTGTTTTAAGGCTATTTTTAAAAAGGTATAATTATAACTAGCCAAAAGTACAACCAGCTGCTGTGTCTCGGCCCCGATACCGACAGGTATAATTTCAGAAGGTAAATCGGGTCTATCCAATCATGGGTATCTGGTCAACTATACCCTCAGTATCCAAGTAAATGCGAACACGGTCTGTCCGGTAATCCGCCGTCACGGCGTAACCGTAAGGTACGATTTCGACCTGCAATTAGAAACAAAAACATTAATCAAGAGTTGTCAGGATATAATATACTAGGATTCAGAATAAAGTTCAGAGAACTGAGGAAGGTCAATCAGGATGTTGAGTTGAAAAATACCTCTGGCAAATCTCTTACCGTAAGTGAAGGATTGTCTCCCTTGATAACATCATAAGCCTCCTTTCCAGTCTGTCGAGACAAAAATGCAGGTGAAAACAGCGTTAGACAACATTGAAGATGCGCTGATGAAATGTCTATATATTTTACCCATTATTATTATGTGGGGAACACGAAATGTATAAGTCTTGGTCATTGAATGTTTCAATAATTCTAGTACATGCGTAACTACAGTCACCCTCCTGAAGACAAACATATCACACTGTTCGGAACGTCGAGAGTTTAAACCACCATCGGTTATTCTCAGAACCATACACTCGTACAGATTGAAAACATGGTGTCATCATAGGCCTATTTTAACAGGCGTGTGTTATGATATGCACGTGTGATGTATATAGGCATAGCATCGAAACTACCAGTTGTGAATCCCTTGTACATGTAATTGCATTGCAACATAAACAGGATAAGGAAAGACAAGATAACAAAACGGAGATTAGTCCACTCTGGTTAACTGGTGCCCAGACACACAGACGAAGAGTCATATTTAGGTGAGTTATAGTTCTGTAGAAGCTGGGTACCAGCTAACCAGAGTGGGGTAATCTCCAGGAATGCCACAAATCCGAACTGTGCTCACCATTCCAACGACTTCTGGCCATCGTTGCTTGTTAGTACCAGTATCATCGCCCCAACTCGGACAACTTTCTCCCACCATCACAAGTGCTGCTAGCATGATGCAACAGATCACCAGACATTTACCAGCCATGATTAACGATTGTGAAGATCACTGCTGTAGAGTGAAAATACGTTTCAGTTGTTGCCTGTCGACGTGATGGCTCTGTAACAGGAGCAAAATGATCGATGTCTTTTGGACGGATGAGTCGTCACGAATGCTGGGATGTTTACTTACATTACGCACTCGTACCACTTTGTGACAACATTCATTTCAATAGAAAGCCCAGTGGGCATGCGCATTCAGCAAAATGCATTGTCCTCAGTCAGCCGATCGATCCACTGAGGTGAGGTACTATAGGTGGAAAGTAAAAGTCTGTATAGTTTCGCGATCCAGTGGGTGTGTCGTGTAAACATGGAGGCCGTGTTTTGTTTTCTTGCCTGTCCAGGATCTGTGTTCCTACATGTTTGCGTCATTAACTAATTGACCTCGACGCAGTTCAACAGTATTTACATAAAAAAACAAGTCATAAACTGCATGTTCATCAACCAACATATACAATGTACTGGCATGAAATCATGTCTCAAACGCCTTTGAGAAAGATCCTGCAAGGATCGAAACGTCAGGCCCGGTTATAAGATTAGTATCCACCCCTTTTCTCTATTCAGCTGGATAAAGCTGGAGTGAAGGTCTGAAGGACTTGTTTCATTCCTTTGAGTTTGAGTTATTATTTGTAATGATAGATTAATGGTTAAACTGAAAACATTCCCATACATTATAGTACTTGCAGGCTGCATATTTGTTCCAGAAATGCCCACCTCGGATGGACAGCTTCGCGTGTGCTTATTTAGCATGGGGACGTTTCAAGCTTTAACGTATACATTTAGTTACCTATAGATTATAGAGGTCCAGTTCTGAAGATTCCCCCAAACACCAACGCTGTCTCAGTTCCAGGCTATTTCTATACTTCATTTTCATCCCATTGATTTGATCAGAGTTGTAGTTCTGAGAATTACGAGAGGAAAACCCTAGAGTAATATTCTGGGTAAAACCCACAGAATCAGGTATGGACTGTATTCCCAATCCACTTGTGGACCGAGCTGGACTTGAACCCGGTCCACAGAGGTGAAAGGCGAGGAAAGAACCACTACGCCAACCTTACTCCCTTGTTCAGCTTGACCATTCGAAAAAAGGAATATTTCCAGTCTACGCTCAGCGCGAACCGTTCGTTTCGTGTCTGCCGCCCTCTTTCGACGATTCGGCTTATTCATAATCACGTTTTGACACAAAGAACGCAAACTTTGCACGCAGTGCACCACCGTCTCGCTTTTGCGCATGCTTCATGTGTCAGAATCGCTCTCATGGACTGATGTCAGAAGAATGTTTCTATACCGATTAGCTGGATTTCACAAAACTTTAAGATTAATCTTACGATGAGTTGTCAATATCACCATGGTGATTAATATTGTGACATCACGCTTTGCTTAGCAAAGAACCCATTTTTACCGTCGCACGGATGGACCAGAATACGCAGCGCACACGTACGCAACCCACACACTTGCGGAAAGGATCTTTATAATGATCGAGTTTATTTGCGACGCGACGCACCAACGCAACCGACGTATACGCAATGGATGAGAATACGCGCACATGGAAAGGCAGCTATATCCGTGAAGACTACAACGTACGTACGTACGTACGTACGTCCGCACCGTCCATCATCATCGTACGTACGTAAGTCCGCGCACCGTTCAGCTGAGAGGATCCTTATACTTTGCCTAAAGTTATCAGACCGAGCTAACGGTCGTTACCCCGAATCCGACACGAGCCTTCGCCAGCAAACAACACTAATCTACGACCAAGCTTAGGAACACACCAGCCGTTGCACCGGACGAGTGACGAGGTATTATATATGACCATGACTTTCCCAGTTGTCTCCCGACAGTGATATGCCTAGTCACTTTTTGCAGATGTTCGACAGTGCATGAGATCAATGCAGACGACGTGAGCACGACACGAATTATTATCGTGAACCCCGGACAAATTGCTTGAGCTTCAAAGGGCATGGCACGTACGGAGCAAGGATAAGCACCGTACTTGCGTAAGCACCAAATAGGTGTTAATATACCACATACGAACGATGCTTTGATCTCGAGGTGACATGGTGAATATCATGTCACTGTGTGGTCATCGTGTGTGTGGACTCTATCTTAGATGGGAGTGGACACTCCACCGCACGGCAGTTATACCAGCGGTTCTCCGATCCGTCGTGCATGTAGGTATGATGTACATGAACGAACATAGTTGATGCCTAATGAGGTATTATTTATAGTCGAAACGCGGCAACGAAGGGACATATTCGTCATCAATTATAATTATCCAGCAGTGTTATTACTACTCGGAGTGGCAACAATTATATCTGGGACTTGGATACGTCGGAAGTCTGTTACCATGGTGAGTAGGCCTTGCTTTATCACTGCCTGCCCCTTCTTAGTTCCGTAAACCATTCTATTCATTTAAAGGTATAGTACAGGATTGGTAACATACCCAAACAGAAATGTTCACAGATTTACGTGTAACTTTCAGGATGATTGAAGATGGTGCTGGTAGAAACATATCGTTAAAATGTTTCCGCCTGAAATTGTGTATTTATCCAGAAATTAGTCAAACAAAGACCGAAAAAAGATCAAAACCATTCTTCATCAAAACCATGCAGTTTTATGAGAAAAATTGAGTTGGGTTTTCGCTATTTGCTCATGACTCCGATGTCTGATTGAGCTCAAATTTTTGTATGTAGGATCAGACAAAGTGTGCATATGACTGCTGTTCTGTGACATTTACCAATCATTATACCTTTAAGCAAATTGCAGTAGACAACTAAATCCTAAAATGAAACGTTTCTAATCCTAAATGAAACGTTTAAACCTTTAAGTAGTGGTCATATACCTAACACACATCTTAGGATGCAGTGGTAAAGAATAGAAAACGATGTAAATTGTGGATTGTTAACAGAATTGTGCTTGACAACTAGAGGTGAAACTTGTGCATGTTAGATGCCCATAATAGTGAGCTCGGATATAGGCCTAAACTATAACAGTACAATGTAGACCTTAACATGGAGGTAGGAAAAGAATACCTCCATGATCTTAATTCATCTCTCCTCTAGCTCTCAAGTTGTCATAACAGTGTATGTTTACAGTATAGGATGGGTCGAGGTGACCATGCCCCACCCATGCTTCAACCATGGAGGAATGTGTTTACTCCTCCATCATACTTCAACCATAGAGGATAAGAATGTGTTTATTGCTCCATGCTTCAACCATGGAGCCAGGAAGAGATTCATCGCTAGTCCCAGTAGCATGTCCTATTCTATAGGCCCCTAGTGGATCGCCGTTGCTATGGCTATCACTGGTATTACACCTCCCCCTGACCTGTCCTGGTTCCTGGGTCCTGACTGGGCTCAAGTGGCAAGCTTAGAGTTCAACTGCAACAAATTCAATCCATCATCTGCAACCGATTCACTGTAATGGAAATTTACATCCTTTGCCCCAAGCCGCACCTCGAGTCAGCATTGCCTTACTTGAAATGCATTAGGCCTAAAGGTACGATCATACGTTGGTAGCATACCGAAACAGAAATCTTCACAGATTTATAACTTACAGTGGAATATGGTGATGGTAGAAACATATAGGCGCAGGCCTGCTGTTAATTTTTATTTTGCCTGAAATGCTGTATTTATCCAGAAAAGAGTAAAACCAATTGATCAAAAACAATGTTGATCGCAGGAAGATCTAAACTCATTTGAATACATTTCAAAAGGCACAAATGTTATGGTAGGTTAATCGTTAATCAAGATAATCTCATATAAATAATACAATGTTATTTCTAGAACGTTGATAGATCAATTAACTTGATTAACATTGAGTGCTATGTAGAACTATCACGATATACCCTACGGTGCTTCATGGGTGCCATCCCACTTATTCAGATAACCACATCATATTTATCTCGACAAGTCGACATTTTAAGCCCTAAACGTCGACTTATATCGAGACAATAAAACCGGACAAGATGTATTTTTAAAAGGCGACATATCCTGATAATTAAGACGACTTACTATTACTGAAAAGTGAAAGAAGCTAGAAGTCGACTCAAACCATGGAGGCCCCTTTATAGATCAGTCATTAGGATAAGATGACTTTTTAATTTTAGATTCACCTCAGTTGACTTGGCCAGATAAAAATTATCAGGATATACATCTGGATAAGTGAAATGGCACTCACGGAACGCTGTATTAAATAGGGCTACATAACAGGTCAAGTACAAGGTTATATTATGAGTATACCGTGTTTATAATTCTGTACATGTCTGCAATTTAAGTATCGTGTTTATTCGTTGTACTCTTGTAGTTATGATTATATGACACTATAAATACAAGCTCCCCTGGGTTCAAGTGCACAACAGACGATTGTACCGTATGTGACCGTCTGGTTGGTGCGACAGCTTGGCCTTTGGCTCGGAGCCCCGGCGATGCCGTCTCCTCAGTCGCAAACCTAGCAGGCTACCAAACACCTCCAGCTTTGATCAGATCATCATGCTTCGAAACTTCCCCCGGAGCTCTGTAAAGTGAGCAGGGTGCCCTACTTCATGGCATGTTAAAGGGGGTTCCCCTTGATTTCTTCTCCGCTGTGCTCTTCAGTGAAGTCTTCTTGCATGACTTTACTTGTAAAATTTCCCCCATTACTCCGTTGCAAAACTCCTGTGAACAGATTTTGTTAAATACCGCGGGCGTTTTTCACTGTTTCCTCAAAAAGTGGGCACCGTATGAGACTGGGAATTTCACAGATGACTGTTACAGTATCTTTCGTGATATTGTTGCCCATGAATCTGCATTTCTTTGACAAAAACCAAAGTATGATATTACCTTTTTGAAAGCCTCGACTCTATGCCATACCTGTGGGCCTATGCAAATTTATCACAAGACCCCGAAAAAATATTACGTTTTGTCCCCTTGTCTTTTATTATTCGATAGAAAGAGAGAAATCATGCATGCACCACTTTTTACTGTTGGAGACCACTGCATTAAAATCCTATACAGTAAAGCATACCGTTTTTTTTTACCGTTCCTGATAAATCCCTCGATTTGTTGCTGTTATGTGACACTGTCAAAAATAAAATATAGAGTGACTACTACTCCACCTATACACATACATGGGATCATTATAGGTTAAGAGCTCCTGTGAGATTCAGAATGATGCTCTTGGTAATATTAAAGGTAGTGTCATACTTTGGTAGCATATCGAAACAGATATCTTCACTGATTTACCTATAACTTATTACAGGGTATAAAGATGGTGATGGTAGAAACTTACCGTTAAAATGTTTCTGCCTGAAATGCTGTATTTATACTGTGGGAGTGTTTTACTGTTTTCTCGAAACTGGCGCGGTATGGGATTGAAATTTTCACAGATAACTGTTTATACTGTATATCTACCTTGATGTTTTTGCCCATGAATGCTCATTTCTTTGACAAAAATCAAAGTATGATATTACCATTAATGTGTATGTTCTATGTTTTCGCACGTTTACGGGAGGCGTATACCTTTGCCCCATTTCGCAAGTTCACAGACACTTCACACCACCTGTGCACGTCTGTTTCAGGCGATAAATCCCCGCGAGATAGGCCTTGTCTTTTTGTCTTTGTACATGCCTGCTAGATTCGGTATTAACATGGCTGCCAACATGTCTTGGATTTATCAACAGGTGTTGAAGCGTATGATTAAGCCTTCCGTAGCTTGCCTTGTTCTGGTCCTAAGCCTGGCTGGATTGTATTCAACAGTGGTCAAGTACTACGGACAAAGAGGTAATGGTCAAGTTCAGAAAACAAAATTTTCCTTGGAAATTAAGACAAATCAATTCACTGTCATTTCAACTTTTCAAGTCTATTAGAACGTCACCAAGTGTTATTCAAATGATTTTATTTGTTTGTTCGGTATTGTTCTATGTAGTATCTCAAAGCTCATATCGTCATTATTATGCTGGCTTTGTAAAATGATATACATTCGTTTCCATCAATTTCGAAGTGCATAATTATCATAAAAACAAAACTGCGAAGATAGTGTTCACTTTTTTTTTTTTAGAAAACCACGAATAGACCCAATTGCATGGTTGTTTTTCAATTGTACATCATTGACTTTGAAAACCTAAAGAAAAGGATCAACATGCCGATTTCAAGTGTCACCCTAGGGAGCTCCTGAAGACGAACAGAGCACACTGTTCGGAACGTCGAGAGATCGGTTCTTCTCAGAACCACACACTCTCACTGAAGAGATTACGTGGAGTCACCACAAACCTGTACCTTAACTTTAGTACTTCCACCATGCATATAGCTTCAAGTCTTATTTGCATGACTTCATTGTGTGTGTTGCGATAACATCGTCTTCAATTTTAACAACTGCCAAATACGGAAAGCGAAATCGGCTTGTGCGACTTTTTTTGTGATCGCACTCCAGAGAGAAATATTTCACGGACATAGGTCATATTAACTTATGATAAATATTTATAAATATTGAGCTTTCACACTGCATTGCCGTATATAAACATTGGTTTTATGTTATCCTTACCAATCCTGCACGCTATACCCCTGGGCCTAGATGATATATGGTACACTCAAATAAAAGGCTTACTGGTTGTGAAAATAACCCACTAACCGGAATTTATTTACATGTGGGACAAAATAATAATGAAACGGGTTTGCTCAGGCGCAGTTCTAACAAAAAGTGTCTAGCCCCCCCCCCCCCAAAAAAAATGCTATTGGAAAACAAATTCTGAAAATAATGATCTTTTCAGTTATTATATACGCGCCAATTACATGAAAAACGCGTTGTGTAGGCTATTGGTGCATGATATATTCCAAATAAGACACAACAGAAGCGAGAGAAGAAGGGTCTAGCCCCATTAATAATTGGCTCTACTAGCCCCAACCCACCCCTCAGAGACAAAAATAATGGCTCTTCTTAGCCCCCAAAATATTGGCTCTAGAACCGAGCCTGGGTTTGCTAGCTGCTTTCATCGAGACAGATCCTGCTGAGATGGAATCGAAACTTGAGGCATTGGAGGGTAAAGGTTGATAATTTGATCATCGAACCTCGATAAAGCTGTAGTATTTATCACATGAAAGGAATGGTGTTGGCAAATACAACCATGCATTACCTCTGCTACAAATATTTATACTCAAATACAAAACTATGTCGATGTGATTCTTGTTGGCAGTTCAATGGATAACTACCGGTTTCTATTATTAGTTTATCATTTGCATGTATCGTGTTACTGCTACTGTGAAGAACGTGGACTGCCAATCTTAAACAACTGTGCAGCTGGCAAACACACGTCCTAACAAATTTCCTGTTCAGATTTCCTCTTTGGCAGATGTTTTTGCAGTTTGAAACCCTGCCAACAACTGTGCCCCTAATAACATCTTGTCTAATTCCAAAGACCGTGCACAAAAACAGTCTCGTAAAGTGCAGTGCGTTCATACTTCTGTGCCCGAAAGTGAATCCTCGTAAATGTCATGAAGGCACATTAAGTGATTGCATGTCACAAGAATGACACACAAGACGCTGATTTTGTGTCAATCACATCACAGTTTTCATAGTGGAACAGTCGACAGAATTTATCACATCCAAATGTCTCTACAGAAATAGAGAGGCCCCTTATGCAAATTCCTTGATTCTTGAATTTTGATTGGCAAACGCATTGCAAACTCTCGGGGGGCACTAATTAAGCGTTTCGTCACGAAGGAAGTTACGGAAGTGTATTGAGGACATGACTATTCGAGAATTTGCACACATTTTTTCAGTATGTCCTAAATACACTTCCGTAAAATACACTTCCGTATAATTTATCTAAATTGAACTTGTTGATGGCCGTACAAAGGAATTGTAACCTCGTTTGGAATAAAATAATATACACACAGCTTTGTGTGGAATGTTTTTTTTTTACTTCGATGCCTTTTACAAAGTGTATGTTTAACTTCATGGGATCAATAAAGTCAAAACTTTTCTCTTGAAAGTAGGAACAGAAATATTGATTAATATGTAGACTGAAAATGAAAATTAATTCATGCAGGTAAAATACAAGATTGCACATGTTACATATAATGTCAAATAATGTCACTGATTTGATCAGATTACTCAAATAACGCCACAAGGGAGATTATATAATACGGGCGATTCACAATAGTGCGCCACCATGAGTTTGCAACGCGTTGGCCAATCACAATGCGCGGAATTAGTTTTGTCGACAAACTGCGCATGTGGAAAGAAAGATGCGCAGTTTGTCGACAAATTGGCCAACGCGTTGCAAACTCATGATAGCGCACTATTGTGAATCGCCAGTTTTGGATTAACTTTTTTTTCTCAAAACTATCCTTTGCAGGAAGGGGAACAATCAAGAACTTGAACACGAAGAAACACTTAATCACGTCCAAGCGGCAAAGTGTCAAACTCGAAGTAGCCCCAAGGCGAACTCTCCACCAACAACATGTCGACACAACCGGCAGACTCGCGGTCGATCGACACCTTTCTAAAGACACCGAAGCTCGACACCATCATCAGTCGACGGGCGACGGTGACTCAGAGCCTCAGGTCGGCACGACTGCTCCCAGGGCCGGAGCTGGACCGCCACCCATCAATCTAGACCAGCGCGACGTGGATGTAGACGAGCTGTTCCGAAGACTCGTGGTGGTGACGGCTTTCTCTGAGAATCATCGCCTGGAGGGGATGGGTTTGATCGGTACAGTACAGAGGGAAATGCCCGCTACGCGGATCATTGTCTATGACATCGGAATTGACCCAGCAACTATACCTATTGTAAGTCCAAGTGTATAAAAGAGAATTAAAACAATACTCAAATTTTATGAACGAACCAAATCACCAACTGAAACTCCATACAATAACGGTGTGCTGGCGATTCACAATAATATTGATAGTGCGACACCATGAGTTTGCATTGAGTTGGCCAATCACATTGCGCGAAATTAATTTTGTCGACAAACTGCGGATGTGGAAAGATGCGCAGTTTGTCGACAAATTGCCCAACACGTTGCAAACTCATGGTGACGCACTATTGTGAAACGCTCGTACCGTAGAAGTCGTCCTTTATATCTCTTTAACGACATATAATTCCTTTATCTTTTTTTGAAATATTGTAATTGTGGTAAATGTTGTGAAACCTTAATGATTTTTGCAAAAAACCTTCCCGCAAATGAAACAAATTGCTACGTACATACATTTGACATGTCCCTGAATGAATATGCTGTCACTACGTCATACTATCCCGGATGTTAGTAAATTTGTGATAGGCCTAAGCAGGGCGATCCACACGCGCACGCTGGAATAAAATCTTCCACTAAAACCTTCTTATCTGTTTGGACAAGTTCTGCATGTGAGCCCATGCTCTTTCTTATACGATTCCTTCCTCCATGATTCAACCAAGGATGGAACTCCTTTAAGGTGGTAGGCCAACTCAAGTTTTTTTAAAAATCTTCTAACATGAATTATGTTCCACAGGTCAAAAGTCTGTGTAACGTGGAAGTTCGTCCTTTCAAGTTTGATAGATATCCACTTTACGTGTCGAATATCTTTACATATGCCTGGAAAGTCATCATTATAAAGGTAGGTTGCGTGCTGTCACGAATTGGGTACAAGAGGTCCGTCCCCTTCGCGACATCGTGATCCCCATGAAGCAGGTTTGCTGCTGGGGGGCAGCCAGCCGTTCCAGACGAATGTGGTGGCTTCTGTGTTTGTCCAAGTTAACCTCATTTTACATCAGTTATATCGAAACAAAATGCACTTTTCTGGGGCAGATTACGAGGCCTACAAGTCGCCTCAATCGACTATGGAACAAGGATGGTGGGAAGTACTCAATAATCAGAGGTTCGCAGAGTTAGCTAGAGCGTGGCTAGAGGCAGCCTGGCACTTTGCCTGTTGGGAAAGGCCTAGGCCTAATCATAATCGGGCCAGTTCTCTGATTTTTTTTCAGCAGCAGTTCAGTCTGTTTGGCCTTAGTTGTGTTTTTCTTCGTAAGCCGAGCACGTATTGTTTTAGGCAGTATACACATCATGTCTAGCTGGGCCCATTTGCACGCAAGTCACCGGCTGCATGCCAGACTTCCTGTACGGTGGGGTTCTGTTAATGTTAAAGGTAGTATCATACTTAGGTAGCATATACTGGCAAAACAGAAATCTTCACAGATTTACCTATAACTTACAGGGTACATTGTATATAAAGATGGTAATGGTAGAAACATACCGTTAAAGTTTTTCTACCAGAAATGCTGTATTACAGAAACGAGTGAAATCAATGACCCAAAACAATTGTGATCTTTTAAAGATCAAAAATAATGGTACGTGAAACAATACACAAAATGTGGGCGTTTTCACTGTTTTCTCAAAAAGTGGGCACCGTATGGGACTGAAAATTTAACAGATTACTGTTACTGTATCTTCCTTGATATTTTTGCCCACGAATCTGCATTTCTTTGACAAAAATCAAAGTATGATATTACCTTTAATGTTCAAATGTCGGAAGGGGGAGGGGGGTCGTTCCGGTATCATGGTTCAGTCACGGAAACGGCAGTGACTGAACAATTCTTGTGTTGGCGTCTTTCCCATAAGACGGATAGTGCACGCCAGTTAAGCAGCATGCATCACTATTTTAAAGTAGCAACAAATATTGAATGTAGACGTCTCATGTATAATCTCGGGAAATGGGTTCAAAATACCTTCAGTTGCAACTCGGCATCTGTCCTTTTATGTACCTCAAAGAACATTCAATTAGTTGCCTCACGTGTCCCCCATTGTTGTTCATACATGTATTTAAAATTTCATCCGGCTCCACAAATTATGTTAATTAGCCTGTAACCAAGCCAAATCCAGCCTCCTGATTGGTTGCACTACTGATTTGCCGTTTGATGGTAAACTCTTGATTCTTGCGAAAGTTTAAAATGTTTTAAATTAAAGCGATTTCTTGTCAAAATGGGGGATTTGTAACTTTTCACGTCGTTGCAGTAGTGTGTCATCTTATTGGCTCAGCTAGTGTTTCATAATACAAACAGAAAGAATAAATACCGCCCTCTTTGTTTCCTCTTTTCTTGAAGGAATCTTTGAACGAGTTCGGCGCCATTTTCTGGGCTGACAGTTCCGTCCGGTTTACCGGTTCCGTGCGGACTTTACTGCCGTTTGCAAAGCAGCATCATGGCTACCTGTCCAGAATACACAGCTACCGACTCCTGATGACCAGGTCCCGAATCCCACACAACTACTTCTTCACTCAGCAGAAGATGTTCGACTATTTCTCCATCACCCGCCCGGCCTACGCCCTGTCCTCCTACACCCCTCACCTTGCTGCCAACCGCCAACTTCTCATCAATAGCACGGCAGTCCAGGACAGACTCATCAGACCCATGTACGAGTGCGCCTTGAATGAGATTTGCATCAGTCCTCCTGGCTCCATGCGCGGCAACCACCAGTTCGACGCCGCGGCCCTCATGCTGGTCATTCACAAATTCTGGCCCGGGGAGTTCAACAGGAAGAACGACCACGCGGCGGACTTCGATAAGACCGTCTACATGCATCGACTATCAGACGATTGGTACATTTCCCATAAATGTTTGGATAGTTGAAAGACAAACGAAACACTGAACGAAGGAAAAAGAAAGAAAGATGCGACAACGGAAGGGCCCCAATTGGCCAAAGATGACATAGAGAGTCCTTTGCTCAGAGCAACCTCCTCTTTTCCCCGATAGTGTTCTTCTTAGAAAATTCGCTAAAGAGAATACTTGCAAAACA